>CM062650.1:65114157-65758328 GCA_031772095.1 Zeugodacus tau | reverse complement strand
AAAAAAAACAACAAAAAAAAACAAAAGCACGCCCACCAGCCAGTAGCCGGCAAACGCGCATGAAAATGAAAGTCAGAATCAAACAAAACAATAATAAAGGCAACAAATACAATATTAAATTAAATTAGCGCTGAAATCGTAAAGCAACAACAACAATAACAAATCAAAGCAAATACAATGCGATAAACGATTTGTATAATATAAACAAACAATAGATGCTGCCAGTTAGATAAATAAATAATTAACGTTTCATTGCAAAATTTGTTGGCATTAATCTGTTGCATACTTACATACACACATGTAACAGTAAATGCGCGTTGGTGTTGACATATGAGCGTGAAACATGAAAATAATTGCTAAAATAATTAGGAAAAAAAGATTTGCTCTACAAACAACAATAACAACAATAAACAGTTTTCAGTCTCTACTTCCAAAACATAAATCCAGCGTAGCATCCGCATCAAAGCGTGTGAGTTACACGCCCACATTGCCGCCCGCATTTTATCTCTCATAAACAAAAGATAACAATTAAGTGCGCTTAAATTAACTTTTTATTTTGGGATTTTCTGTTTCTCTCACTCCACCAAATTTCCAAATATTTGCGTATAAATTAGTCAGACATTGCGTTATAATCTTAGCGCCAATATTTACCAGAGGCTTTCTCGCCTTTAATGCGCGCTGCCTTTTGTCTTCGGACGTGAGTAACTGCAGCCTCTAGATTGCCTAATACCTATCTGTTGCACACTTGCACATAAAAATAAATCGTAAGCGTGCAGATGACGCCACATGCGTTCATTTAGACTAATGTTTGGCACATAAATTCTTCACAGCTAATAAAACGGCAACAATTCATATTACACGCGCTATGCAGAAAATAGCATAAGCACAAGTTGCATAAGTTTATATATGTGTGTATCTACATATTTGTGGGTACTATATAAATAAAGAATCAAAATATTTTTATATGGTACACCTGGTACACCAAAGAAACCGAAAAAAGTAAAAGTTATGGAGAACATTTCCATAGAGTTTTGTTCCATAGCACAAAATAATCGGTTCCTCGGCTAATCTGTTTCTCAAGCAGAAAATTTTACATTCAGAAGTGACTCTTAAGGGGTTATATACAGTTAGACGGCCGAAAACAAGTGAATTTTCCAGAATTTTTTCTGAGAAAACTTTTTAATTTATCTTTTAACTGTATTTTAAGACTTAGTACTAGTAAAAATATTTATTTGAAAAAGAGCTACAGCTGATCTCCAGGAGCTCCTCTCAAAAAAGACGTTTTGCGGTGACCACTATATCTCGGAACTGGATCATCCGAAATTAAAAAACCAAACAGATTTCGTTCAAATAATGTTAAATCTAGTAATTAATCGAGGTAATAAACAAAATAAAATTTTTTCACAAAATGGCGGTTTCTAAAAAAAAATCGATTCTTCACCGAAATTTCGGCCTTAAATTGTTTATAAAAAAAAAAAATATTTATTGGAGGGAAAACATCTTCGATTAATTACTAAAAAATATATTTAAGAAAGTCGTGTTAAAATTTGAGACTAATCGGTCTAGCCGTTTTCGAGTAATGTTGGTCACCGACTTTGAAAACACCATTTTGAGAAAAACGCGTTTAAAGTTAGGACCTTGTACTTCCAAGCACTCTGAAACGCCTTTTCAAATTTTTCATTTGCTTGTAACTTTGAAAATATTCACCGGAACGATATGAAATTTTCTGTGTGTATTCTTAAATATATGTACATTAAGAAAATGAAATAAAAAAAATCGATTTTTAGAAAATTCTAACTGTATATAACCCCTTAAAGACTAGTGTGCCTATCGACTTCAAGTTATTTATTTTTTTCAAGTTGAGACAATAAATACTTTAAAATTTATTGTATATCGGTCGAGTATCGTCGATAAATAACATAAACGAGGCCGTTCTATATTTCCGCCATATTTATACCCTGAACAGGGTATATTAAGTTTGTCACGAAGTTTGTAACACCCAAAAGAAAGCGTCGGAGGCCCTATAAAGTATATATATAAATGATCAGTATGTTGAACTGAGTCGATTTAGCCATGTCCGTCCGTCTGTCTGTCTGACTGTATATATACGAACTAGTCCTTCAGTTTTTAAGATATCGTTTTGAAATTTTGCAGATGCTATTTTCTTTTCAAACAGCTGCTCATTTGTCGGAACAGCCGATATCGGACCACTATATCATATAGCTGCCATACAAACTGAACGATAGGAATCAAGGGCTTGTATGGCAAACTTCCGGATTTTACTACATATCTTCACGAAATATGGTGTGAGTTATTGCTCATAGAAATAATTTAATCTCCGAAAAAATTGTTCAGATCGGTTCACTATAGCATATAGGGCCATACAAACCGAACGATCGGAATCAAGGGTTTGTATGGAAAACTTCCGCATTTTACTACATATCTTCACGAAATTCGGTGTGAGTTATTGTTCATAGAAATAATTTAATCTCCGAAAAAATTGTTCAGATCGGTTCACTATAGCATATAGCTGCCATACAAACCGAACGATCGGAATCAAGGGTTTGTATGGAAAACTTCCGCATTTGACGTGGTATCTTCACGAAATTTTACATGGATTACTGCTTAAGGTAATAATGTAATCTCCGAAGAAATTGTTCAGATCGGTTAACTATATAACCTTAATGTTTCTAGCGAACAACCCGGCTAAAAAGAATTAGTAAAATGTTTTCTTTTTTTCACTTACATTTTCTTACGTCTTTAGATTTGCTTAAACACATAGTTACTAAAAGAAATGCACCTGTGAAGGGTATATTAGCTTCGGTACAGCCGAAGTTAACGTTTTTTCTTGTTTTCATTATGATATATGTATATACATATGTACCAAAGAACGGCTCGGGAACGAGGACTTTATCACATTTTCAACACTATTTTTCAAGTTAGATATTCATATACCCACTCGCGTATGTGATGATAGTTCATTACGTGTTTTTCCTAAACTATCGATATTATAGAGCAAGAACTAAAACGTCGGAATTTTTTTAAAAAAGAAAATATTTTTAAGAGAGAAACCAGTTATAATAGATATAGCAATTATAAGGGACAAATAAAGAAAAATTAAGTTAGAGTCCAATCGCGATTTTCGACCAATTTCTTCATCATCTGTGAATGATCTAACAAGTTTTTTAAAATATAACATATTAAGGTGCTGTTCTAGAAAAACTTAAACGCATATTATTTAATGGTATGGCCATTATTTGGCTTTATTATAAAGATAAGGGTTTGCTATTATCTTTTTTTCAAAAATTATTTCGAGCAAGCGACCGCCGCGACTGGTTCAAATAAATTACTGGCCAAATTGAGGCCGTTTGTCAGCAATAGACGTTGTTCCGGAGTCTATTCATTATTAGGTGGTCAACCAAATGGAGTATAAATCAAGTAACAGCTGACTAAAAGGCCAACACCGAATGAAGTTTCTCATTGAAAACCACACATCTAAAAATACACCCATTATATGAATTGTTTGGTGTATTTTTAGAGTTATTTCAATCGGTTCTTGAGAATCCGAGTATTTGGAATTTAAATTTAATGCTTTGAGAAGCTCAGAATACTATCAAAAATCAACGTGTACATATGTACACTAGGGTGGCCCTTAGTTGTATAGAGGATAAAAAAAGTTTCTGGATTCTCGATCGCACTCCCTAGAAATATGCGAATAGCCCAAAGTTTTGGGACAATCAAAAAAGATTTAGAGGTTGCGCAAGGAGCTTGAAATCCTGAAAAATTAAGAATTTTTGCCATTTTTATGTCTCAGACTTCCATATTTCAAAGTCACACTAAAACTTTGTATATACTAGTTTTTTGGCTATTCTCATATTTCTAGGGGATGCGATCGAGAATCGGAATACTTTGGAAAATAAGGGCCACCCTAATGTACACTAGTGCTTTAAATTTTTACTACATAATTTCAGAAATCACGAATACTTTACTACTAGTAACTGATTAATTGGTATTACATTATTCTCAACTATAAAGAATTTCAAACTTTCAATTTAAATCTATCTTAGTTACTCTAAATTAATGTTTATTGTTGTCAAGCAATTGAATTCGGTACTAACAAAAGTTTTGTTAAGGAAATGAGTACTTTTTATTAATCTGAGTACTTCAAAATTACTCACACTATCATGAACTGATATTATAAGTTTATTATAGTTTTAAAGCTGGACACGTATTTAAGTATTTGACAACCGCATCCCAAAGATATACGAGTATAGTATAGAAATCAACTGAAATTTGAGTATTTTAAATGGGTATCAATGAGTATTCTGGCTCACTAATGAATACTTTGAAGTGAATAATAAGTATTTTAATTTTTTTAGTATATTTGGATTGTACTGGGTATTTCGAAATAATAGAGGGTTGTGTAAGCAAATTTTACTGAATTTTGAGCTTCAAAGTGGTAGTGATAGATAGATACTTATAATGCATATTAATGAGTACTTCGATTATTAAAGAGTATATTTAGGAAATTTCACTTTTTACACAGAGCTACGAATTTATTTGAAGCACAAGAAAGTCACTTATATTATATAGTTGAGTGCAAATAAGAGTTTTCGAATACTCAGTAGGGCGCACGCATTTAATAAATTAGTACTTCTGATTACTTTGAATGTACTGTACTTGCTGCTTTAATTATCAAATGCTTTCAAATTATCGAATGCTAATACGAGTACTTTATGTGGCACCAGCGGTCTTCAAAAAGTCACTAAACAGACATCAATCACGAGTCAAATCGACCAAATATACATACTTATATATGTATATATGTGTATAAATACATATAAATCTTTGTATTTAGTGAAATTTACTGCCGCAATCGACTATCTATCAGCCCAGCTAAATGCCTTTCTATGCATATGTTGCTATTTTTGTTGTTGTCGAAGTAGTGACTGGTCGCTTTGGCTAAGTAAAACCATAAAAACTAATCAAGCACACACACACACATACATCCATATATGATTTTAGGTGCTTCCATATGTATGTTTGATGGCATGTAAATACGCACAGATCTGCAGCAAGCAAATACAACATACATACAATCAAACAAGCGGTACATGGCAGCCAATGATGCGTTGTGTGTACCACCAGAGTGACCCAAATTCGGCAACAAGCCTTTAATTGATCGTTTGCTACCGCAATGGAAATATTTCTCTACAATTGTGGTTGGAATGTAAGCAGTCATTGCTATTGCTCTGTTGTTGTTGTTGCTATTGCACATTTGCAATATACAGATATGTGCATATGTGTAGACACATTTAGTGCCTTCGTTTGTAAATCGGCGATAAAAATGCTGTGGAAAATGTGCAATAAATTTTTGATTGTTGTTGTTGCTACTGCCGTTGATTTTGTTGTTGTTGTATTTTTGAAAGTAAACACTAACTACAAGCGGCAAATAGGCAAATACTTTGTTCGAAGATGACCGAAAGGCAGAAAAACGTGATTTCAGTTGGAAATGCATTTGGTTGAACGTGGGCGAGGGGGTGTGCGGTGGGTAGGCAAATGAAAACGGAAAGTGTGCGCGTCATACATATGTTGAAAGCCATTTATGTTTATTGGTATTTTCTTTGACTAAAGCACACATAACTGTACATATTGGATGTTCAGTTTTTTATTTGCTTTGGCATACATACAGACAGACAGATAGACACATGCGTCGTGATTTTCCTTTTGTACCAATACAGCTGTATCTGAAAGAAGACCATGCATATCCAGCTATTTTTACCTTTCATGCCGCACAATTGTATGTATTTTTAGCTGGTGACATCCATTTATGCTGTCAGCACATTTATTGACGGCTTTTTATTTTTGTTGTTGTTTTGTGGTTTCTCTTCACTTTATTAGCTTGTAATTGTGTTTAATTGTTGTCATAAACGCAACTATGTCTTGCTTAATTTTCTTAAGATTTTTCTGATGGCTGATTTACAGCACATCACTATCACCAAAGATATACATACAAACATATATGTATGTATGTATGTTCCAACTCAAATTTAATTAAAAGACACCTCTCAAATGTCAGTTGAGATTCATGAAAGTCCAATCATGTGATTTTGTAGGAATGCTTGTGCCTTGTGCCTATGGCTTCCTCTCTTCTAAGATTTCTTTTATTTGCTTAACACTTTTCCATATCAATTCTATAAGTACAAGCAGTTAGTTACTTAAGTAGATACTTATTATTGTTTGTTGTTGCACACATATGCTCATCAAATATACATATTTATAAGTTCATATACATATGTGTACTTTGCCGGCTTCCATCATACCATGCAGTCATCAGTTAGAATGACTTGTCTTTTTATCATCTAAAATTAATTGGTTTCATTGCTCTCTGCGCTTTTCTGCGTAATTAAGAAGCTCTAAGAATATCAGAAGAATAAATAAATAACTCGAGCGTTTTCTAATTGTGTCATCATGGTAAGTAGATACAGTGGTGGGTATGGAAATGTGGATACAAGTTTTTTTACTAGAAGCATTAATTGTATTCCGATTATTTATGGTGGTCTAAACAAGAAAAAGTAGGCTGAATGCTGGTCATTTCAGCGTCCCAACTTTAACTTCAAATAGAGCGTATAACTTTCTTCAACGAAGAAGGTATATCAGTGTTCATATGTTAAAGTAGCCTAAGTCGACTTAAATTATTTCCGATAAATTGCGTAATTCTGAAGAACTTTCTCTTCATCTCATCTCTTTATCATTTCATTTCACGTTAACATACAGTTAAACTTCCATAACTCGAACTGCTATAACTCACAATTCTAAAACTCGAAGTTCTTCATAACTCGAACTCTTGTATGCCAATATTTCATACAAATTACCTTCCGTAACTCGGAAGTATCTCTAACTTGAAGTTTTCACTCTTTAAGGAAAAGCCACAGAAACACTAAACTTCACAGAAAAATGCCAAAGAAAGACTGAACGCTACAGTAAATGAAAAATGGGCATGGCGTCGCCCACTTTTCGGTCAAAAAACATTTTCAGGAACCACTTGACCTATTTCAAGGGAATTCTTAACACCCTAATGTTACTGATGGAAAATGGACGAAATTGTTAACAACCACGCCTACTTCTCATATTATAGAATTTTGAATTGTATGTGATTCGTTCACCTTATAATATATACATCAGGAACCAATGAAGATAGTGGAATACAATTCTACACAAATACTGCATGGTATGGCATCACTTACTGAAAAACTGAAATCGGACTAAAACTTTTCAAGGCCCCAAATATCGAAATATCTATAAATATTTCAGATAATTTAATGTAAATCAGTGGGAATCTGTTTCTTCTACTAGTGTGTCTCTGTACCAGAAATGTTCAAAATCGGGTCATCATCTCACTTTGCTTCCATATACCTAATTATAGGTTTTGTCATTTAGTCGTGAATTGTTTTATTTACAGTGCATCGATGAACTAAAATCTTTGTATGGCTATGAAACACCATCCTATAGCACTGTGAAAAACTGGTACAACAAATTCAATCGTGGCCGACGCTCGCTCAAAGACGAATTCCGTGAAGGTCGTCCAAAAACAGCCGTTGTGCCAGAAAAATCGATGCCGTACGTGAACTGATAATGCAAGACCGTCATGTAACATAACTTCAGATAGAGGCATGCCTATGCATTTCTCCCACCAGCATAAATTCGATATTACATGAACACCTGGCCGTAAAAAAGGTTTGTTCTCGTTGGATCCCACACAATTTGACAATCGCTCAAAAAAAGGCTCAAAAAAAGTGCTGCGAAAATGGGTTTGAGCGCATGCAAAAGTGTATAAATCTTGATGGAGAATATTTTGAAAAACAATAAAACCATTTTCGTTGATAAATATTCCTATTTTCATTATTAGCCCAGAAATATATATAGCAGCCCTCGTATTATATTTCATCTCTATCAAATCATCCTATATGTATGCTATGCAAAAACCAGAATAGGTGAAAAATATTGCCTATAATTAGGCGCAGCACATAATAATAAGAATACTACTAGAATCAGAATTTTATATCAATACTTCTTTAACACCACGAAAAATCAAAGTAAATTCTCCTCGCTCATGCGATTCTTCGATTTCTCTCCACTAACCTCACTAAATTTTCTAACACGACCCAAGCGCCATATTTCGTTACACTTTTTTTATTGGTTATTTGCTCCATATTGAATTTCTGTGTTAACGGTTAATTACAGCTAAATTAACGACGCCCATTTAATGCCAATTAATACATATTTATTTGCTCAACAGTTTCGTTGACCATTTCAATTAGCAGCAATTCAAGTGACTGACATATTTCCAGATAAACACATTCGCAGCCAAAGACCTCATCGACGAATACACACACACCATCTCACATGCAGTGGCCACTTTGTTGCACGTCACGCGTTAACTGCATACGTTAATACGTATGTATGTTTGTGTGTGTATGCATACTGACAAACCGATCAGCATCATCATACAAGCATTGGGGGCAGTTGCAGTATCAAAGTGGCAGCGTTCAATAGTTCAATAGCCACTGATGTTGCTTTAAGAGTGTGCCGTTATAAAGCTGCTTGTGTATGTGTGTATGCACTCGCTGTTCAATATTATTTTTATTGTCTCCGCTGCTCCCGCTGTGCACACAACAACAACAACAACAACGTGTTTCTATTTTGTAATATTAGCTAGTTCTTTAACAATTTAGCGCTCAAGTGGTTGTTGGCGTGAATTCGGTTTGCCTCAATTTGATCTATGCACTTACCACATACAAGCATACATACATACATATGTATTTACATACATACATACATAGATATTTAGACATCACTGGCACTCGTGCTGTTTTTGTATTGGGAACAACAGTGCACACGCTAATGAAGTGTTGAATGTTTTATACTCGTATGTTATGTGGTGTGTTCTTCACCCTTCTGAAGCAATTGAGGCTGCTTAATATATACATATAGACATTTTACAAACATAACTATATATTCGTAGATTTGTTGGTTTATTATGTTGAAATTTATGTAAATATTGATAAGAGAGCGATTGAAGTGTATTAATAATTTGTCGATTTATGAAGTCATCGCTGTTTTGACATGCACAAATATACATACATTTATACATATATTTATACTACCTTTATAATAGGTTAATTAATTTAGACTTTATGACGAAATCTACAAGTGCGGTTTTAATTAAATTACTTTAAAGTACTTTCTGTGTTGTAATTAAATAATAGATTGATAAAATGATAAACAATGTGTACACACAATCGATTGAACACTACCTTTCGTTGCAGTCCCGAGCATATACGAGGTGCGTTCAAAAAATAACGGGAATTTTATATATTTTTTTTATAATAATTTATTCATTCGTCTACATTAATGTTGTCGACTTTGAAATAGCTCTATTCGGTAATATGCATTTATGCCAGCGGTTCTTCCAAACGTCGAAACACCTCTCAAACTCGATTTTTGATATATCTTTTGGATCGTTCAGCGATTTCTCGTATAAAATGACGTCACTTTTACTTTTAGATTCCCAGTATTAATTGAAAACACTTCGCATTACATATTCAATGCAATAAATTGTATAGAGGAAATTAAAATACAACAAGTAAGGAAGGGCTAAGTTCGGGTGTAACCGAACATTTTATACTCTCGCAATTTATTGATGTAAAGACAACACAATTCGACCCATATATTCGGCATAAAGTTTTATAGAATAACGAAAATCATCATAAATAGTATATGAGGACTCAGGTAATTCCTAAACCGATTTCATTCGTTTTCACCACAAAGATACAATGTATCGAAGACTATACGCTTACTTAATTTAATATTACTTATAATTAGGTGTATGGGATCTGGGGGAAGTTATGACCCGATTTTTACCATTTCCGGTACAGAGAGAAACTGTTATAAGAAAAAAAATTCAGAGGGCATGAATTATGTACATTAAAATATCTGAGGGATTTACCTATATTTTCGGTGAAAAATTACCCTTATGCACTGAGTTCTTCATGTTCGATATCAGGGGCCTTGAAAAGTCATGGTCCGATTTTGACAATTTTTCCACAAGTGATGTCACAGCTCAAATACAGTATTTGTGTAAAGTTTTATTTCGCTATCTTTATCGGTTCCTTATGTATACATTATAAATTGTAGGAATCAGAAGGATTAAAAATTGAGTAATATGGGAAGTAGGCGTAGTTGTGAACCGATTTCGCCCATATTCCACCCGTGTCATCAGCGTGTCAATAAAATATTATATACCGAATTTCATTGAAATCGGTCGAATAGTTCTTGAGATATGGTTTTTGACCCATAAGTGGGCGATGCCACGCCCATTTCCCATTTTGTAAAAAGATCTCAGTGCAGCTTCCTTTTGTCATTTCTTATTTTGTGTTTCTGACGTTTTTCGTTAGTGAGTTAACGCACTTTTAGTAATTTTCAACCTAACCTTTGTATGGGAGGTGGGCGTGGTTATTATCCGATTTCAATTATTTTCATGGTGTGTGGTGGGGTACTTAAGAGAACCGACTGCAGAAAGTTTGGTTTATATAGCTTTATTGATTTACGAGATACATACAAACAACCGATTTGAGGGCGGGGCCACGCCCACTTCCCCAAACATGCCCCTTTCTAGTGCGATCCTTTATTCCAAATTTTACTTTTATAAATTTATTTATGGCTTAATTATGACACTTTATAGGTTTTCGATTTTCGCCATTTTGTGGGCGTGGCAATGGTCCGATTTTGCCCATACCGACAGATACATACATCATACATCAGAATATATCGACCTTTCGGAACTTTCGCTTTCTCTCCATAAATATTTAAGCTATACTATTAGTTAAATTTTTCAGATAACTCACAGTCATCGTAAGGTAAATATCACAAAGTAAACCACAAACGTATCAAGTATTTTGGTTTAAAATAAAAAAACGGGACCCTTGAATGACTTGCTTATTTTACTTACAGCATACATTTCCCAAATACTTTTATAATTCTGAGAAGACAAATGTGAGATTCAATAATATTTTTTCTTAGTCAGAGGAGTTTAGTCACTCCAATACAGAAGTGTGTTATGTTAAAAAATTTGATGGTAACGTTTTCTATACGACCTCTAACCCTAGCGTTCTAACCTATCATGTGATAATACATTTCAACAAATAAGCTATATGTTGCCAAAGGATTGCACTTTTTTCAATGTAATGTAATTTAACACTGCTATATGTATTCATCCATGTGTGTAGCTCATTTAATAATTACTCTCTGTCACTTATCAAAAGTGGTTGACTCGCAAAATAATAAATGTGTACAATGGGTGTACTTCATATCATCAGCGAGCATTTTCACAAACAAATAAACGTTCCTAGAATATTGTGCATATGTATATGTGAAGTTGACTTGAAGAGCAATAAACTTCAGGTGTCTATTGTACTTGGGCCATTGTGATTGATTTTCACATCCGCACATAAGAGCAATGAAAACCTTTGTATTTTACAAAATTCTTAAAGCATCAAGAGTATATTCTCGTATAATTACACATATTTATTTATATTTATATGCATACCCTGTAGGAAATTTTTTCGATGAAACAATAAGGATTTATTTCCGAAAAAAACCAAATTATTGAATATTAAATACAATATTATTGAATTTTCAAAACATCGTCGGTAAAATCACTAAAAACTCTGATAAGAAATTTTATGGAGCCTATGCTTGGCAACAAACAACGAAACTTTATGATAATTTATCTGAGTTGTGTGATCTTTTGCCAGTCGCTTATAAAAAAATCAGTTTTACTACCTCTGATGTTAGGTATAAGTAAGTACCATTCTTCCTGTATTTCTAACGGGGCACTTCCCACCATGCATATATGAAAATGTATTCACGTACTATATGTATATTTCTACGGAAAACGAAGCTTTAACTCCACAATACATTTATACATTAAAAGCGTAATATGTTTTTGTTGGGTGTCTCCTCATCATACATTCACCGATTTATGATTGTGCACGTACTTGCAATTTTCTTTAATTTTTGTTGACAACAATAGCAACAACATCAAATGTGCTTTTAAAGTGAAAACGTAAAGCAATGCACCTTACTCACCAAAGATTGTGAGTTCCCAAACAAACAAAAAAAGTCGATCAAACCACTGGTGGAGTGTCGAAGAAGCAGAAGTATTCATATGAACTATGTATATTGCACATTTTTAAGTGAAATTTTGCTTCATTATTCCATTTTTAATTTTTTTTTATTTCCGATAATCCAATAATTGAGATTCATCTAAAATCAATCGGATAAAAAAAAAATAGTTTTATAAATAGATAATCCTGGGCCTGATCCGAAGCTTTTTTTCAAAAATTAACAAAATGGCGGCCTCAGGAAATTTTTTTTTAGATTTTCGGGAAAAAATCAACAGTTAATTGGTCTTAAAAAATCGAAATTTTTGAAAATAACATCCTTCGGATCAGGCCTGAGTTTATTATGTATTCTAAAAGCTGTATGAATTTCATTAAAATCTACTGAGCGGTTATCGAGTTACAGTTGTCACCAGTTCAAAAAACATAGTTTTGAGATAAACGCATTTAAAGTTTGACACTAGTGTGTTGGAGTGCCTGAGCGCTCTTTGTTATTTGTCGAATAACTCGAAAAGTAATTATCGGATCAACTTCAAATTTTCAGAGAATATTTTTAAGATTTTACTCTTAACGAAAATGAAAAAAAAATGATTTTTTGAAAATCCTGACTACCCCTAACCCCTTAAAAAAAACTTGCATAGAAGAGTTGCCACCTATTTACATTATTTGGTTCTATAAATTTCATGAAATAAAAAAAATATTACAATGTGAGCATCTAACAGTTTTTCAATGCTTTACAACTACAAAATATTTTTGAGAAGGTTCGGCAATTTTTTATCTCGAGGTAAATTTACGAAGTTTTTTATATGTCAAATGATTGCTTTCTTAAAATCGAAACCATTGATATAATGGGTGAAATCTATAATGTGTCTTATTTTATTTCATAATATTGTTATGAACCATAAAAAACGAAAACGAGCGCCACCTATTGGGTAGATTTTATGTACTTTAAGCAGTTTCGAAAAATCATTTTTAATATTTCTGTAGTAACAACTAACTGTCTCATTTATGCTTATAGATTTCTTCGGCGTGACCTTTCATCATATTTCAACGATTTCTATATTTCACACGTCACTATATATTGATATATATATTTTCATTAATGACATCAGTTGTGTGTCAATTCATTTTCTCCACTAATTACAGCGGACATCAGATTTGCATGAATAACGCGACGATTTACTTTAGCAATCAGGCATTTTAATGCAATTAAAAAGTGCAAGAGAATTGCATATTTAAATTATCTCAACGCTGAGTAATTTTTCACGGTCATTTGGTGAATTCTGCCGCACGCTGCCGCAATCAATTCATGTCAAATCGAATATTACAAGCTCCAGCGTGGGTGATGAAGCGTCAATATGAATGATGCGCCGATAGAGCATATGAATATGTATTGACTGCTGATTGTCGAAGAGACATGCGCTCATGCCGATGGGAGGAGCGGTGTGGCCGGTGCAAATTGAACGCTAATTGCATTTACTTTCGTTCGCTTTTTCGGCGAGCAAATTTAATTAATCAATTTGTAGTGGCGGCATAGTGCCACACACACACACGCACAAACACACACTTATACAGAATTTCGCGAGAATTTGAGCGCAAATTAATAAAGAATATAAAAATAAATAATCAACAAGCAAAAAAATGCTAGCGAACCAAAGCAAACAACAATAACACGAGTTAACTGATTAATTAAATTAGCCAATTTCTAGTCAATAAGTGAGCCGAAGGCTTCATTTGGACGTAAATATTGAATCTGAATGAATGAAATGCTTTTTTCGTCTTCCACGCATTGCATCATGCATGCGTGTCGGCGTTAAGTTTATTGATAAATTATACAATATTTACAAATATACACTTCGAACCACACACACTCGCCGCCGTTAATTGAGCAATTGATTTGCTCGCTTTGGTCGCGGTATTTAATGAATGCGTTGCGCTATAAAGACATAATGACGGGGGAAGCTATAAAACATTTGTTCTGGCAACGAAAATAGAAATTAATTGCTTGAGTAATAGAAAGCGAATCTATTTAAGCATATGCATGTAATTCTATAATATATAGTATAAATACCTCGTTAGCGGATGAGTGTACAAAAAAAATATAAATAATTTAATTATTTTAAGTGAAAATACATATTTTTAATATAAGCGATTACAACAAAAATAGTGAAAAAGTGAAAATATGCAAATGATTGGATCCGGTGTCTGCTATAATCAATGTATCAGGATATATATCTGTAGTATTAATTATATTAGATGGCTGATAAGTTTCCTTTATATGTACATTCATTAATATTGATAATGGTTGGCCCTTCTATATACAAGTTTTAGTCGATCGTTGGATACTAGCTTTTACTTCTATAAACAGTTCGACATTTTTTAGTTCGACCGAGTTGAACTTTTTTGGATCATTTCATCCAGAGCCTTAATAGACCGTTATTCCGAAAAAAATTTTCGCTTACAAACCAAATAAATATCTTGTAAATGTATGTAATTTTTAGACATAGAAGAAAGATTCTCGGACATGCGTTCTTTCTAGTGTTCATTATTCAACTTTTTTTTCGTTGGCAATTTTACCAGTTGTTTTGTCATTTCTTGACTCGCTCCTAATACCGAAAAAAACCATACTCATCAATCCGATCTATATCAAAATAATATATTTTCTAAAAAATTAAGCAACGAGAATATTTCAGAAGACAAGCTAATCCATTTATGAGATCATACCCAGATTTTTTGGCAGCAACTGGCACCTAAAGCTAAATTTTGTGGCAAATAGTTTAGGTTAGATTGGTCTGGTAGACCTGCAGTCCGCACATAGACCAGTTATGGTCGTTTGCGATATCAGAATGAAGTGCCTTCACATGTTCCCTGAGTTGTGGTCATCGTTTAGGATGACGTGAATTTTAATAGTTTATGAGGGATCACTAACGATGTCTCCTCTAACTTATCGTATTGTGGGACCCCTAAGTACCTAAAACGCTGTCTCGCTAACGCAGGATAAACGCAGAAGAGATGCTCCACTGTTTCCTTGGTGCCCTGCTCTCGACACTTTCTGCATTCCTCCCGATCTGACAGCCCTTTCTTATAGGCATGTGCCGCTACTAGGCTGTGACCAGTAAGAATGCCAACAATGGTCCTAGAGCCCTTTCTATCGAGCGCCAGTAGGAACCTTGTATATTTTTCATCTACCACTTTGCACATCAACTTTGCAGTTTTACACCCCGGTAGATCCTTCCAGCGAGATTTGAGTTTTCTTGCCATGCACCAATCTATGTCGTCGTACATACAGTACATACGTTTACCGAAGTCGATCATGTTTCCGGGTGACAGCTGTACACCACTTTGCCATTCCCGTCGAATCCTTTATGACCTGGCACCCAGTAGAAGTGTAGCTTTTGTAGTTTTTGGCCAATAGGATTAAATACATTTTTTCAAAATAACTACGCTTCAGCGTCAGCTAGCGGGAACAAATTTTATTGAAGAACTTTTATCATGAGTTCCTGAAAATTTCGCAAATTATTTAATATCTATTTTCCAAATATTTGAAATACATTTTTTCTTGCTAATAATATTTAGAATATGTTTAATTATAATAAACAATAAATAAATTTCATGAGAATACAATAAGGATGAATTATGGTAGTATAAAACTAAAATAAAAAAAATAAAAATCGGAAAGGGAGCTCTAGCGAGTGGTATCTCTTCATTCTTCTACGTTGCAAACTATTGTCCAGCAATTGGATCACAAAATATCTGGAGATTGATAAGAAACAAAAAGAACTCAGCTCAGATTAAAGTTGGCGCAGCTATACTGGCACCTAAAACAACAAGAAGAACAAGTTGCTAATTTATAAGGTAATACTTAGGCCGATCTGAACGTGTGTCATACAAATCTAAGACAGTTTATCAAATTCAAATTCTGTGCACTATAGTGGGAGCACATTTCTATGTTACCATATCCTCCATCGAGATCTAAAGTTGCTCACTGTAAAGGAAACAATAGAAAAATTTAGCAGACATTACCTTATCCGTTTGGAGCACTATGAAAGTATATTTACGATCCAGCTGCTGGACAATAATTTATTTTTAAATATCAGAAAAATATTTTTGGCTTGGTATTTTGATTCTGTATCTTTTGATAAAGATAAAATTGCTTTTTCGTTTCTAATTACATTTTACTTCCATCTCCATCTTTTCTTTATTCGATTTAAATTTTTTTTTTGCAATTTCTTTTTAATAAAAATCTAATATTCCTGTGTGATTTTTAATGTGTATTTTTTATATATTTTTTACTATTCTTCAAGCAAATAATAATTATACACTCATATGTAAGTGCACACTAACCATTCATCTGAAAATTTTCACATAAATCAATTGTTTAACCATCTATCTTTTAGTTGCCAACTGACTTCATTGCACCTATCATTAAGTAGGTGTTATCTGCTCATCAATTAGCAAATATATTACCTGCTTGTACTAAATATGTATTTATTTTTTTTCTTTTTAAGCTAAATTAACTGATAATTATTGATAGCCAAGCGTGTTTACACCCAACGACTTATTTAAGCACTCAACAACAACGTTTCAGCAACTTGTTTACATGTTGATAAGCATATTAATTACAGCAATTCACAAATTACTAAAATTGTATAGGAAATCTAAGTGAAAATTATTTAGATGTTATCATTTTGTTCGGTGGTGTTAATTGTAGACCTTGAAAAGTAAGAATTTATTTATTTTAGAATTTTATTTATTTTTTTATTATAATTTGCTATAATTCTTCTGCTTCTTCGTGTCGGCCAGGTGGTATGAGTAATGTATAACAGGCTCCCTCATTACAATATGCATATATTACGTATACGCCCACGCGCACTTCCTGTCTCTTAACACAATTCATATGCAAATTACCGGCATTTAGTATAAAAAAAAACAACAAATTTACAAAAAATACAAAAAATGCAGGAAACTGGCTTAAATTTATTGAAATATTTCAATTGAGTTGCCAGAAAAAAAGTGTTGAATTGTCGTCGTTTACACACACTTAGCACAGACCGCAAAATCGCATAAATCATATTCGCACGTGAACAGCTGTGCCAAACATGCCTTACCGGCTATAATACAAAAGCAAAAAACAAAATAAAAATGTTATCAAATAATTTTCGACTCTCACAGCTGCTCTCCGCACAGCCTACCTTTCTCAGCCACCTGCTTGCCTGCGCTGTCTCATCAACGCCCACGGCAATCGCTTAATGCAGTAAGGAGAAAAAAAGAAGCAAACTTTTTTTAATATACTTAAAAATACTGTAAACTCAATGGCATCTTTTGAAAGTCAGCGCATTTTTTATATATTTTCGACGCAACTTTTTCAAATATTTTTGCTTCAAGTTCACTAAATTCAATTGTGTATTATTTTGAAATAGAAAGAAAAATATACAAAACCATTAAAATTTATACATTTTCACCTCACTAAATATTGTTGAAAATCTCACTGTTTAGTGTTGTAATAAAAACGTATATAAAACTGTCCAGTTTAATAACCTAATAAATTTGTCGCCATGTAGTTTCGTCAAAATGTTTTCAATGTGACATACATACATACATATGTATATACAAACTTACATTCATATATTATTGCAAGGTTTTTAGTGAAATGAAAAATAAACTTTTACAGGGTGGTTGTCAACTGATTTATAGCTGTGGGTGTACTTTCAATTTATTGATTTTTTTTTTCAAATTTATGCTTACGTGATTTGTTTATTTATTCAAAGTTTGAAATCTATAATTAAATTTTTTTTTCAGCTTAGTTGGCTCTTCATAAATAAACCTTTGTGTAAGTTTCCGATCTGCATAACCTTCTAATATGTTGAGTGAACTGTCGAAGACGATTTGAAATTGCACCAAAGCGTTTTTGTCGAAAAAAAGTTGATGATATCTTATTACATATACATTAACCACATTCATAATTAAATCCGGATTTCCGGATTTAGCCTGAGTCGAGCGCTTTAACGATTAAATTAATCCATCAATCTGCGATTCTTCAATTCACTATTTATTTATACAGAGTGCTCTTTGATCCTAACCCGAATTAACACACGGTTACCATATGGTAACGCAAAATGTATCCCTATTTTTTTCGTAAATAACTTGAAAATTTCACTATAAAACTACAAACTACCCTGGTCTTTCGCATTCTCCAGAAAATTTATATATTTAATATAATGAATCGTAAAACAGATTTCATTTTCGTGCTCAGGCGGTCAAAATACGTAAAAAGTTCTGGGCAGTACCGGGTTAAGGTATGATGACAGTCCAATAAGTCCAAAAGTATAATCCACTTTTCCTGCAATTCACTATCCCTCTATTCTACTATTCGAGCTACAAACGGGTTACCATGTATTATATAAGAAGAGTGGCAATATCATGTTGAAATAAACTATTGCCTACACTGAGGCGTATAGTTTAATAAAGTTCTTCTGTAAGGAATTTGTAGATATGGAGAAGTTAGTAAAGTTAATGTTCAATTTATTGTTCACTGAACCCGCTTCCACCGATTGTAGTTTCTAACCAATTTAAGCACAAACAAATTTGAACAAATTTTTATACTCTCGCAACAAAGTTGCTAGAGAGTATTATAGTTTTGTTCACATAACGGTTGTATGTAACACCCAAAATTAAACGAGGGTTATATATACCGTCCGTCCGTCTGTGCAAGCTGCAACTTGAGTAAAACTTAAGGTATCTTAATGAAACTTGGCACCATAGGAAGGTTGCTTTCGAGCAAAAATCGGACCACTGGCACGCCCACAAAATGGCGAAAACCGAAAACACATAAAGAGCCATAACTCAGCCATAAAAAAAGCTATGGAAATAAAATTTGGTATGAAGGATCGCACTATGAAGGGGCATATTTTGATGTAATTTTTTTGGGGAGGTGGGCGTGGCCCGCCCCCAAATAGGTTTTGTGTACATATCTCGGAATCCAATAGAGCTATATAAACCAAACTTTTTGCAGTCGTTTTTTTAGCCACTTCTTAATACAGTACAAAAATTAAAGAAATCGGATAATAACCACGCCCACCTCCCATACAAAAGTGAGGTTGAAAATTACTAAAAGTGGATTAACTCACTAACGAAAAACGTCAGAAACACTAAATTTCACATAAGAAATGGCAGATGGAAGCTGCACTCTGATTTTTTTACAAAATGGAAAATGGGAGTGGCTTCGCCCACTTATGGGTCAAAAACCATATCTCAGGAACTACTCGACCGATTTCAATGAAACTTGGTTTGTAATAGTTTCATTACATCCCAATGATATATTGTGAAAATAGGCTTACTTCCTATATATGTACTAGAACTTTGAAGACGATCTGAATCGTTTACACTACAATATATAAAGTAAGCACTAGTGAAGATATCGGTGCAGAACTTGTTTATAGTGTGGCAGCCCCATTCTAAAAATCGCCGAAATCGGACCATAGGTTTTTAAGGCCCCATATATCGAACACGAGGACCTCGGTGCTTCTAACCTAATATTATGGTTTCCAACTTTCAATGGACTTTATACAATATATATGACGAATATATGGGTCAAATTGTGTATTATATAATATTAATAAAGTTAAATAAATAAATTGCGAGAGTATAACATGTTACACCCGAACTTAGCCCTTCCTTACTTGTTAAATAATATCATCTATTTTCTCTACAGTAGAAATTTATATTCCCTTCAAGCCAATTTATTATTTATTTACAAATTTAACTTCCGCATCAACCTCACAAGGATCAAGCAAGTTCAACCCATGTTTACGTGACAATTAAAGTTAAAGTTAAACTGTCAAGTCTTCCTTAAAGTCAATGAACTGCAAGCTATTACATATGCTAACGTTTCACATCTATTTATATACATGTATATAGATATATGGAATCCTATGTAGTATAGCTGTTTGCTTCCTGGATTATACCAAACCGTCACTGCATAAATTATGATAATTACTACAGCACTTGTGACCTGCCATGGTATCCCTAGCAGCGGGAGTCGAAGGTAGCAAAGTCGAGATATATATGTAATACTGGTTTCAGGAGTACAAGCAAACAACAAGACTTATGTGTAGGCAGTCACCTACAAACAATTCAAATTAAATATGCAACCTTAGACTAGTCACGGGCGAGCCATCATGAGATCAGCACCAGCATAACAGCGTATATTGAACCTGCATTGGCAAACTACTGCACTTAGTGTAACCATTTGGCTAATATACGCCCCAAGAACCTGCTAAGCGTATGAGTATACTATAACATAACATATAGTATATATGTATCAGCCTCTTGTAAACACTGTTGCTTGTATGTGTGTCTATGTGTTTTTGTATTTGTAGGTGGTTGCCTTGTCTTCAGTCAAATTGGATAAACGCAAAATCTTGTTAAACGCAAACTAATCAGTGACCATTCAATTACCAGTGGCGCATACCTGCGCATACCTGCGCATGCCACCTCACATACTTATTTATTTATTTAAAGTCTGTGGAAGGTATAAAATTAGCTCAAGCATATGTCTGCATTCAACTGATTTATTTTTAAAGCCAATATAATGTGTGTAAGCTCTACATTTATTTATGTATATAAATTCATCTTAACATAGAACTGTATATACACACACACATTTACATATGATTCAATGTAATACTCTGTGAATATGTTAAATGTATTGAAGGGGAAAAAAATAAATCAACTCGTTAAATGTAATTGCAATATGCGGCCACAAATAGCAAAACCAATTAATTTTTAACGCCATATGACAGTCACATCTGTGGCAATATATTTCTATTGGCATATATGAGTGCATTCAAACATATATATGTAGACATATCTATATACCATATAGGTACTCAATAAACAGCTAGTTCTGGTTTTATTGTAATCTTTCTTAATTTATAATAAATTATGAAATCTATAAAAAAAATATTTTCTAGTATATAAATAAGAAAAAAACTGAAGAAAGATAAGTTTTTAAAAATATATAGAAGAATAAAAAATCTTGGATCCTTCTTTAATGGGAGGTTTTTTTCACACAGATGGCAATGCTTCTCGAAAATAATATCCACAATAAGATTTTTTAAACTTCTTTGGTTTGTTTGAGCTACTGTAGTTATTCATTTATTTTATGATTATTATTTAATTACCGCTTGTAAACTCTTTATGTTGTTACACGTATAGTAGTGTTTTTATAATTTTATTAAATTATTGAAAATTATTGATTCCATAGGTCACAACCCTGCTCAAAAATATTTCCAATTATATTCTTCAATATCACTAGTCTCACTATTCTCCAATCTCACATATAGTAGTAAATTCTTATGAAATCAGTTTTTTTTTTTGCTTTTTAAACAGCTGGCAACCTTGCCAAAAATATATTCAACTTCATTCTAAACTTTGTTCAATGCCCGTATTGCAGTATGACCCTATCTTTTTCTTTTACTTCAAATTGGGTGGCAACATTGTAACTCCTTTAAAGAAAATTTATATTATTTTAAATTTTTATATATATATAAATTTTGATATTTAAAGGTCGACCAAACTTAATATAGAGTCTTCAGAAAAGACCACCTGAATCTGCTTTAATTGCTTTCCAATTGAATATGTGGAAATATTCATTCGCTTCCAACAATAACTGTACGCAAAAATCGATGGTAATAAAATGGAAACGCGAAAAAAATATTTAGAACACTTAAGGACACTTACTACACTCCAAGTGATTAGGTATCAACTATTAAGCCAACATTGATCCAATAATTTTTGATATGGAGCCAATGTAAAATATATTAAATAATTTTAATAGTTAGTTCTGAGTAATTATAATTGCATTTCCAAACAAAAAATCTTTTAATTTGTTTAGTTATAATTATTTTAATTCCTCAAGGCACACATTGTGAAAAAATAGAAACTTGACTCAATTAGACATATGAACATACTGATTTGCACATTAACTTATATGGACATTTAAAAAACAAGAAGCAACTACTTGTATGTGGGTACAAAAATTGTCTGCCCGACAGTAATGCAGAGACAACAACAAAGTAGTACACACACGTTGCCAGTTTTCGCTGAAACGTGACTTATTTCGTATGACACCAGGTCATCAACGTGCTAATGGATATCGCTTGCCACCCCCATACACACACTAAGCCATATGTGAAATAAATGCATTCACCTGCATTTATAGGCATTTACATACATATGTCGGTATGTACATAGGTGGGTGTGTAATTATTTCAGAGTGCATTAGGGTGTTCATTATTTCTATAAATGGTTCAATTGAATTAAGATTGCTTAAATGTCGGCTTTGGTGATTTTTTGTAAGAGTCTTCAATCTACAAAACTAGCGAAAATCTAGGCACTCACTAAGCACAATTTAGTCCCATAATTAATTGTGATTTGAAGTAGTTAATAGAGTTCCATAAATTTAGAAATATGAGCAAGCTCTTAAAAGCTCAGTTTACAAAAATTACAAAAAAAAAAAAAACAACGGCTGTACCGAAGCTAATATACCCTTCACTGGTGCATATCTTTTATTAACTATGTGTTTAAGCAAATCTAAAGACGTAAGAAAAAGTAAGTAAAAAAAAGAAAACATTTTACTAATTCTTTTTAGCCGGGTTGTTTGCTAGAAACATTAAGGTTATATAGTTAACCGATCTGAACAATTTCTTCGGATATTATATTATTACCTTAAGCAGTAATCCATGTCAAATTTCGTGAAGATACCACGTCAAATGCGAAAATTTTCTATACAAGCCCTTGATTCCGATCGTTCAGTTTGTATGGCAGCTATATGCTATAGTGAACCGATCTGAACAATTTTTTCGGAGATTAAATTATTTCTCTGAGCAATAACTCACACCAAATTTCGTGAAGATATGTAGTAAAATGCGGAAGTAATCCATACAAGCCCTTGATTCCGATAGTTCAGTTTGTATGGCAGCTATATGATATAGTGGTCCGATATCGGCAGTTGACAAATGAGTAGCTTCTTGAAGAGAAAATAACATCTGCAAAATTTCAAAACGATATCTTAAAAATTGAAGGACTAGTTCGTATATATACAGATAGACGGACAGACGGACGGACATGGCTAAATCGACTCAGTTCAACATACTGATCATTTATATATATACTTTATAGGGCCTCCGACGCTTCCTTCTGGGTGTTACAAACTTCGTGACAAACTTAATGTACCCTGTTCAGGGTATAAACATATTTTTCATACCCCTAATAAGTACAAAAAAAAATTAAATATAGCGTATGTATGGCTATTGACCACCCTACTAGCACCAGCGTACTCAAAAAAGTATTTGAGTTGCAACACTGATAACAGCCAATGGCAGCTGTCGTTACCTCAACGGCTCGGAGCTTTAGCTGGCGTCAATGTTGTGTATTTAATTTACCGTTGTTTCGTTTTTGTGTTTACACCGTGCATGCCACAATAAAATGGGATCATTGTTGTTGCGGAAAAACTACAATTTGACAATTTTGAGACGTGTTTAGTGCTTGTGGCACATGTGTAATAGATAGGGTTGTGGACTGAACACTACTTATCTTTAAAAAAAAAACTCAAAAGCAAGTTTATAGAAAGATTAAAAATAAATTTATTATTTAACATGTTATATTTTGAATTTTTTGCTAATGCAACCCTGAAACAACAAAACTTGCTTTCCTAAAATTTTTTTTTTTAATTTTTTCGAGTCACTCTTTATTTATTCAACATTTTAATACGAATACAACCCTGAAACGATAAAAATTGCATTTACATTATTTTTTTTATTTTTTTTTTCAATCTTTGGGATTCACTGTACTGAAAGATAAAAGTAAATTTTTTATCTAACATTTTAATATGAATGTAGCTCTGAAACAAAAAAAATTGCTTTCTTTAAAACAAAATATTTTTTGAACAATTTCAGCAGTCACTGTACCGCTGTAAATTACACTTGTCTATAAGTTACAATTTCACGATGTCATTTGCATAACATGCTGCGCCTGCCAATGTACAGCAATAACAGCGGTAAATGCATGTTTGTGTAGAGCACGTGCAAATTTTTCTATGCAAACGACACATTTTCCCACACACGAACATACACCTGCCTGCATAGAGATATCCTTTCTATGACTATTCATTTATTGTAACCGTTCTACTCTTCCTGCTGGGCTTTGTGTGCTTTATCTGCTCGCTGTACATGTCGCATATGCCACTATATGTATAAAGGAGCGTGTATATGTACCCCTGGCTGGGTGTGCCTGTGCTTGTGGCAAGCACTTGTGTGGCGCTCGCTGTGCCGCGCAGGTGTTAATAGACTCGCGTGTGAAATGTTTTCATAAAATAGGCTCAGAACATGTGAGCGCTGATTATACCGCAGAAATTGTTACAAATAGAGAGAGACACACACACATACATAAATACATTGCCACTTTTTCCAGTTCATCAACCTCAACTTACTGTTATTTCTATTATTTATTTTTTTTTGCAGCATTTGTTGTTGTTGTTTTAACACTTGTCGCCTTCTTTCCATTTCCTTGTTGTAACAAATGTGCGCACAATTGCCGTTAGTTCTCGCTGAAACTTTTGTTCTGTGAATTCTTCCACTTTTCAATGCATTGTGGCAACTCTGACACATAAACACTAAGCGCTGGCAGCCTTTGTAGCTGCAGCATTTCGTATTTAATTGCAATTATTTTGTCATTACCATTCATTAGTACGAAGATATGGATACTTACATAAATACAAATTAGGAAATTTATAATTTAATAATTTCATAAACGAATTGTTTACATTTCAAATTAATTTTAATCACTTGTAACTTCTTCTTCTTCTTCTTGACTGGCGTAGACACCGCTTACGCGGTTATAGCCGAGTCCAAAACAGCGCGCCACGCATCCCTCCTTCTGGCAGTTTGGCGCCAATTGGTTATTCCAAGCGAAGCCAGGTCCCTCTCCACCTGGTCCTTCCATCGGAGTGGAGGTCTCCCTCTTCCTCTGCTTCCACCAGCGGGTACTGCATCGAATACTTTCAAAGCTGGAGCACTTTCATCCATTCGAACAACATGACCTAGCCAGCGTAGCCGCTGTTTTTTTATTCGCTGGACTATGTCTATGTCGTCGAATAACACATACAGCTCATCGTTCCATCGTCTGCGGTATTCGCCGTTGCCAATTCTTAAGGGACCATAAATCTTCCGCAAAACCTTTCTCTCGAAAACTCCTAGTGCCGTCTCATCGGATGTTGACATCGTCCACGCTTCTGCACCGTAAAGTAGGACGGGAATGATGAGAGACTTGTAGAGTTTGGTTTTTGTTCGTCGAGAGAGGACTTTACTTTTCAATTGCCTACTTAGTCCATAGTAGCACCTGTTGGCAAGAGTGATTCTGCGTTGGATTTCCAGGCTGACATTGTTATTGGTGTTAATGCTGGTTCCCAGGTAGACGAAATTATCTACAACTTCAAAGTTATGACTGTCAACAGTGACGTGGGAGCCAAGACGCGAATGCGCTGACTGTTTCTTTGACGACAGGAGATATTTCGTCTTGTCCTCGTTCACCGCCAGACCCATACGCTTCGCTTCCTTATCCAGTCTGGAGAAAGCAGAACTAACGGCGCGGGTGTTGTTTCCGATGATATCGATATCATCGGCGTACGCCAGTAGCTGTACACTCTTATAGAAGATTGTACCATCTCGATTTAGCTCTGCAGCTCGTATTATTTTCTCCAGCATCAGGTTAAAGAAATCACACGAGAGTGAGTCACCTTGTCTGAAACCTCGTCTGGTATCGAACGGCTCGGAGAGGTCCTTCCCGATCCTGACGGAGCTTTTGGTGTTGCTCAACGTCAGCTTACACAGCCGTATTAGTTTTGCGGGGATACCAAATTCAGACATCGCGGCATAAAGGCAGCTCCTTTTCGTGCTGTCGAAAGCAGCTTTAAAGTCGACAAAGAGATGGTGTGTGTCGATCCTATTTTCACGGGTCTTCTCCAAAATTTGGCGCATGGTGAATATCTGGTCTGTTGTTGATTTTCCAGGTCTAAAGCCACACTGATAAGGTCCAATCAGTTTGTTGACGGTGGGCTTTAGTCTTTCACACAATACGCTCGACAGAACCTTATACGCGATGTTGAGGAGGCTTATCCCACGGTAATTGGCGCAAATTGTGGGGTCTCCCTTTTTGTGTATTGGGCAGAGTACACTGAGATTCCAATCGTCAGGCATGCTTTCTTCCGACCATATTCTGCAAAGAAGCTGATGCAAGCACCTTATCAGCTCTTCGCCGCCGTATTTGAATAGCTCGGCCGGTAATCCATCGGCACCCGCCGCCTTATTGTTCTTCAAGCGGGTGATTGCTATTCGAATTTCTTCACGGTCGGGCAATGGAACATCTGCTCCATCGTCGTCGATTGGGGAATCGGGTTCGCCATCTCCTGGTGTTGTACTTTCACTGCCATTCAGCAGGCTGGAGAAGTGTTCCCTCCACAAACTCAGTATACTCTGGTCATCAATAACTAGATCACCTCTGGGGGTCCTACAGGAGTGTGCTCCGGTCTTGAAACCTTCAGTTAGTCGCCGGATCTTTTCGTAAAATTTTCGAGCATTACCCCTGTCGGCCAGCTTGTCAAGCTCTTCATACTCACGCATTTCGGCCTCTTTCTTTTTTGTCTGCAAATGCGTCTCGCTTCCCTCTTCAGCTCTCGGTATCTTTCCCATCCCGCTCGTGTTGCGGTCGATCGCAACATTGCGAGGTAGGCAGTCTGTTTTCTCTCCACTGCGAGACGACAATCCTCGTCATACCAGCTGTTTTTTTGGCTTTTCCGAAAACCAATGGTTTCGGTTGCAGCTGTACGTAAGGAGTTTGATATGCCGTCCCACAGCTCCCTTATACCGAGATGCTGATGAGTGCTCTCAGAGAGCAGGAGTGCAAGTCGAGTAGAAAATCGTTCGGCTGTCGGTTGTGATTGCAGCTTCTCGATGTCGAACCTTCCTTGTGTTTGTTGACGTGTGCGCTTTTCTACACAGAGGCGGGTGCGTATCTTAGCTGCTACAAGATAGTGGTCCGAGTCGATGTTGGGACCACGAAGCGTGCGCACATCAAAGACACTGGAGACATGTCGTCCATCTATCACAACATGATCGATCTGGTTGCGAGTGATTCGATCCGGGGACAGCCAAGTAGCTTAATGGATTTTCTTATGCTGGAATCTAGTACTACAGACGACCATATTTCGGGCCCCGGCGAAGTCGATCAGCCTCAGACCGTTTGGTGATGTTTCGTCATGGAGGCTGAATTTTCCGACTGTTGTGCCAAAGACACCTTCTTTACCCACCCTAGCGTTGAAATCGCCAAGCACGATTTTTACATCGTGGCGGGGGCAGCGCTCATAGGTACGTTCTAGGCGCTCATAGAAGGTATCTTTGATCACTTCGTCCTTCTCTTCCGTCGGGGCGTGGGCGCAAATCAGCGATATGTCGAAGAACCTCGCTTTGATGCGGATTGTGGCTAGACGTTCATCCACCGGAGTGAATGCCAGGACTCGACGACGTAGTCTCTCTCCCACCACGAATCCCACACCGAATTTGCGCTCCTTTATGTGGCCGCTGTAGTAGATGTCACAAGGTCCCACCTTCTTCCGTCCTTGTCCCGTCCATCGCATTTCTTGGATTGCGGTGATGTCAGCCTTTACTCTTACGAGGACATCAACCAGCTGGGCAGGGGCACCTTCCCAATTAAGGGTCCGGACATTCCAGGTGCATGCCCTTATTTCGTAGTCCTTTAAACGTTTGCAGTGGTCGTCATCAAAATTGGGGTCTCTCATCCGAGGCTGTTTTTTCTTTTTCATTGGGGGGTGTTTTTATGTGGTGGGTCCCAAACCCAACGCACAACCGCATAGGCGGGTTTCGCCTTCTCACTTTAGCTCGCCTCCAAACGGATGTATGTTGGCTACCCAGAGGATACTTGGTCTAAGACCGGAAGTAGTGAGCTGCTTGAGCCACATGTAAAAGAATCGTTCCTGGCCACTCCCAAGTGAATGACAATCAGAAACTTTCCTCACTTGCGTGAACTTCTACATATGACTCCATCCTCCACTTGTAACTACTTCTCAATAATTATTTAATAAATTTCTGAAGTTAATTTCGGTTATGATAATTAAAGCTCTGCGTTGCTGTATAGATAATTGCATAATAATCATATGAGATATATGAGTATTCGTATATAAATACATGTTTGCATATGATATTGTTAGTAATAATATTTTTTACTCTCATCGCATTTAATAATATAATTTCTTGATTAAATTAACTAATAATTTCACTTTTCTATTTTCAGGTAATTTATTAGCCACTTATTTGTTGCTGTTGTTTTTAACTGTTCGTGCATGTAAAACGTAAGTACCACACGAATGAGTATTACGTAATACGACTGATTAGATGCGATAAATTAATCGATTAAACAATTTGAGTGATCACAGGATGGTTATCGATTGTAGTTAAACGATATATAACTGATATCAGTTTAATAAAATTTTATTACACATATATCTTTAATGACGGGATATATATATTACTAATGACTCAGCCTGTTTAATAGTAAACACTGTCTGTGATATCGATACAAATCAGTACTCTAACTATTTATCGATAAATCAGTCGATTTACTCGGAATGTTATAACCTTAAACAAATTATAATCGTATTGTTGCAATCAACCGGCAAAGAAATACTGCAACTCAGTTGAAATTTCGCACACACATCTGAATTTTAAAGTTATGAGATTCTGTGAGTCTTTTGGTTATTATGTGCCATATTCGATGGTTTCCAATTCAATTCAATTAAAGCAGTATAAATGATTGTTATCTGATTGTATATTATACATATACCAATTTGGTTATACCAGTTTATACCAATTGCGTGTTCGATTCACTTTTTTTACCTTTCCAAATCTTTCGTTAAACAAAGATAGACTTCATTTAAATGGTTTTCCTATAAATATTTTTTATACCAGTCTATTTTATTTATACCAGTTTTTTTTCGTTTAGCCACCTACCAACTTTTCGCAAAGGGAATTGTAGAGAGTGGTAATAAAAAAAGTTCTAAACACAAAACCCAAAATATTTTCTTACATTTTCTCTATTACACAAAAAATCTTAAAATCTTCTTTGTTTATCGCTGATTTTGATAACATTTTTTCGATGATTCCATGATTTAAACTTTTACCAATATCATTTGTGTTGACAATACCGTCAAATACCACTGTGTAATCAATGAAGTATTTTGTGCAAAATCATTCCATTTTTATTTAGACAGTATGGCTGTGACATTTCAAAAAAGTTGAAAAATAACAATCACGTAACTTTTTTTGCACTCCGTTAATTCAATTTTCCAACAAACTGCACGGCGAAAAGAACTTCTGGAATTTCAACAATGCCAACTTTACTCGCAGTTAATAATTTTATCAATGCTACGAAGCAAATCCTTTTCCATACAACTTTTTACGCATACTTTAGCGCATGGAAAGTTAGTTACAAGCGTTTGTCATGCGAACAACAACTTTTGCTGATTATCTCAGCAGCGCACTTACACACATACATACATACGCGACCGTGTGAGTCCTGCGACTCTGAAGCATGCCAAAAAGCTTTGCTTGACTTCAGCTATTTCTGTGGGCGCATTGCTTATTGGAGCAGCAGAATATGCTCTTACTCAGCATTGTGCGCAAAGCACTTTTTAACTGTATTTTTTTTTTTTTGCTTCTTTTTTGTATTCGAAACTCCCCGGCTTTGAGTTGTGCAAACGCTGTATTGCTTTTTAGATGTCATTCACAAAGTATTGCGCACAAAGTCACATGCTGGCTTAGAAGTTAAGGGGGAGCGTATGTACCGCTACGCGCATATGTGTTTCGCTGCGCATAAAGTGAGCGATATAACCGGCAGCATTCAAATCAAAGCGTGCACTGATAAAACAGTTAGTCAAAAGTGGGTCAGGTGGATTCGAATCATTTGCCTTTATTCAAAGGAAGCTGGTTGTCGTCTATTTAAATTTACGCACAGCTAAACACCGGCTAGTAACAGGATGTTATTAAGTTGAAGCTACTGACTACGAAATTGACTTAACTTTGCAGTGAGCAGTTGAACAATTTGTACTTGGCTTTGCATTAGGGTTTTCGAGTAGTAAAAAATTGAGATTTTTAAAATAAAAAGTTATTTATTTTTGGTTTCTTTTTTGTTCTCAGATTTCATACTATAAAATGCAGTTTTTAAATCAAAACAAAATAAAAAAACAATTTAAATACCTGGTATGTGGCAACTTTGTTTAAAAAATTAGTTCCTCCCTATGCTAGATGTGTTCAAAACATAACGGGAATTATCGTGTTTTGAAAAAAAAAAATTATTCATTCGTCTACATTAATATAGGTACCCTCAAAATAGTCCCCATTCGCTATATGGACTTACGCCAGCGCTTCTTCCAATCCTCGGAACAGTTCTCAAACTCGATTTTTTGGTATAGTCTTTGGCTCTTTCTGTGATTTCTCGTATGGCTTGTAAAACCACGGCCCTTCAGGGCTATCTTAATTTTTGGAAATAGGAAACAAGTTATACGGAGACAAGTCTGGTGAATATTGAGGCTGGGGCACAGTATTGTTCTTGGCCAAGAACTCTCAAACATGCAAGGAAGTATGAGCTTTTAAGAAACGAAAGTCGCCAAGCTCTTCACAGACATCAATAAAAAAATAAAACAATTTGAATTTGAAAAATTTTAAAATTCCCTTTATTTTTTGAACACACCTCATATATATTATGAAAATTATTGCCCTCTATGGTTCAGTTTTTTTTTTTTTTTTGTATCCCCTCCACATAATTTAATTTAATTTACGACATCTTCCTCTTGACACCATTATTTTAATATTTCCGAATTCTTGCTGCAACATTAGGCAACAATCGATATATCGCCTTGAATATCAAATATAAATCAAATTTTAATAACAACATTGAACTTGAAGGTCACCAGCAATGCCAATAACTCATTTTATGGACATATCTTGCATTTTGAGTATTATTTATTTGACAAAATTTCGAAAATTCCAAATTCCTTTTAGTAAAATATTTCCCACATTTTGCATTCATCATACGCCCCGACCAACGGCGCACATATGCGCCCAGTTCATTTCATATGCAAACACTGTTGTGCCGCCGATGATGTTGTTGGTGCATTGCCACACCACAAACTGTTGATTGACATTCGGATTTGTCATTTATTACTTCGACGCATGAGTTCGAACGTAATCGTTGTTTTTATAGTTACTAGTTGGTGATAATATTCCAGTGAGCCATAACATGTGGGCTAGTAAATTATTATTTACATTTGGCAACAAGACAAGCTTACTCATCACGCTTTCGATCGCCACGTTCGTACGTGACCCAAGTGCCCACATTCATTTGTTGCTGAAGACTCTATTAATAATTTTTTCGTTTCTTAACAATCATACTTACAACGAAAGCAACAAATGGCTAGCATTGAGCGGACAAATACTACGGTATAGCGGGTACAAGTACTGTTATTTGTTTACACATTAAATTTTGGTCACATATGAATTCTATTAATATTTGTGGGTAGGTATAATAACAGCAACAATATAGAGAGTTTCTTTAATTTCAAATATAAAAGTGGCTTACTACATATGTGATATAATAAACGTGCCAATGTGAAAATATTTGCTGGGTTTCTAAGAAAATTTCTGTGCTGATCGATCCTCAAATTCTACGAAATTTGGTTGTAATACCTCCATTTGTCAAGATATATACTCAACAGCATCTAAATGTTGAGCTTTTTCCGCCATTTTTACTATTACATTGAGTTATACGACAAATCGAGCGTTGCGTAGTTTTAAGGTGAAAAATTTTCATTCTTAATTTATCTCTTCAAGAATCCACACACTAAAGTTCATTAAATAGAAATGGTAATCAAATTCATGTCAAGCTTTCACGGAAGCTTTTGGACAGTCGATTTTTGATATCATTTACTTTCTGGAGTTGTTGAAGCTTTGTAAGTTTGTTCGTGATTCATTGGAAATACAACACAATTAAAGACACCGAATAGAAAGTGGTAATCAAATTAATGTTCATTAATTGAGTAAAACTTTCGCGGGAGCTTTCCGTCATCCTTTTTTCAATAGCATTTATTTTTAGGAGCTGATGAATAAAACTTTTTTGAAAAGCAAAAAATTGTCACTCCCAACTTTGCTCTTTTGAATGTCACATGATAATCGTATCGAGCTTTCACAAGAGATTCCATTCTGATAAAAGTTAAATGGAGAAAATTGTTATTCTGCGTGTCGCATGATACACGAATTCTTGCTGTTAGATTAAGGGGTTATATACAGTTAGACGGCCGAAAAAAAGTGAATATTCCAGAATTTTTTCTGAGAAAACTTTTTAATTTATTGATCCAAAAATTTATACACATATTATGGTATCTTTTAACTGTATTTTAAGACTTAGTACTAGTAAAAATATTTATTTGAAAAAGAGCTACAGCTGATCTCCAGGAGCTCCTCTCAAAAAAGACGTTTTGCGGTGACCACTATATCGCGGAACTGGATCATCCGAAATTAAAAAACCAAACAGATTTCGTCAAAATAATGTTAAATCTAGTAATTAATCGAAGGAATAAGCAAAATAAAATTTTTTGACAAAATGGCGGTTTCTCAAAAAAAAAATCGATTCTTCACCGAAATTTCGGCCTTAAATTGTTTATAAAAAAAAGGTATTTATCGGAGAGAAAAAATCTACGATTAATTACTAAAAAATATATTTAAGAAGGTCGTGTTAAAATTTGAGACTATTCGGTCTAGCCGTTTTCGAGTAATGTTGGTCACCGACTTTGAAAACACCATTTTGAGAAAAACGCGTTTAAAGTTTGGACCTTGTACTTCCAAGCACTCTGAAACGACTCTTCAAATTTTTCATTTGCTTGTAACTTTGAAAATATTCACCGGAACGACATGAAATTTTCTGTGTGTATTCATAAATATATGTACATTAAGAAAATGAAATAAAAAAAATCGATTTTTTGAAAATTCTAACTGTATATAACCCCTTAAATAAAGCTTTCACGAGAGCTTTCAGTCTGATGAAAGCTAAAAGGAATGTGAAAATGGTTCAAGCAGTGCGTTGCAAAATACAACACTTTGAAAAGTTTTTTTTTATTTTAATAATTTCACAAAAGCTCTGATAGAAAACATATCTACTTTGTGGATAGCTTTTCCTGTTATAAAAGCTGAATTACAAGATTCGAAGTTTATTTTAACAAAATAATCAAATTTTAAATGATTTTAAATACAAAGTGAATTTCCAAAATATTCAACAAAGAAAATTGTACCATTTCAAATGAATCAACGAAAGCAATTTTTTCAAATGTCAACTGACTTCCAATTATATTTTTATGTCTCATATGTTGGCTACAGATACATTTATGGTCTCATATTTTCCAAAAATGTGCTAATAAATGTCTGACAAGTGCTGTTAACCAATTTATTTATAAGCTTTGTGTGCGAATAAATTAAAATTCTAAATTGTAGCATAAATTTTGCAGAAATAAGGTCGAAAGTTATCTTTTAATTTATGCGTCTGAAGTCACACTGACGGTTGTGCAGCTTTTCAATTATGCTTTTGCAAGTGCAATACAGCTCCAATGCAGAGCTGTATTTGACTAAACATATATATTATATAAGTTTAAAATGAAAATTTGTAAAATAAATGTCAGGACGCAGGACACAGCACAGCAGTCTAGTGGCCCTCTTGCATATATTTTATGCACACAGGAGTAATTAAAATGGCCAAGCACATATATTTTATGGATGTACTATGTTTTTATAGTGAATTAAATTCTCTCGAAAAAATTCTATTGCTAGTAGAAAAAATAAAAAGAAATGCAATAAAGTTTTGGGTAGAGAGACAGAAGTTATTTGCTTAGTGCCAAGCTACTCTTCTATTATTAAAACGAATTATTTAATACGTGTGTGATTATAGCTAAATTGGTAGCATATTGATTAACTTATGGTAGTCTAGGCATCCCTAAAACTTTAAAAGCTGTCAAAACACACGGACAAGGTTAAATGAAAAGGGATTTCTTCCACTAAATTTTTATTATTCCAATGCAATTACATTAACTATAAAAACATAAGAATGTGCGAAAATAGTATTACAAAAGAAACAATTTAAATAACTAGATACTATAAGTGTACGTGATGTGTTCAAAAAATAACGGGAATTGTAAATTTTAAAATTTCACGAATTTAGCGAGGCTTGTGGGACTTAATCCAATTTCCAAAAATAAAGAGAATCTTTAAAGGCCATCGTTTTACAAGCATACGAGAAATCGCAGAAAGAGTCTAAGGGTATCAAAAAAAATTAATTTGCTAAGCATTTCGGCGATTGAAATAAATACTGGCATAAATATATTATATCGAAGGGGGTCTATTTTGAAGGAATAAATATAAATATGAAATTGAATTTTTTTTTTCAAAAAACGAAAATTCCCGTTATTTTTTGAACACACCTCATAAGTGTAAGTACCATTATCTTTGAGGGTTACTACAGCGAAACTTTCAAATAATTAAATTTGATGTACTCCTGTACATCATGTCCTGTATGTACTTTACTCCATAGGTGTTTACATTAGAGTGGGATGTCGAAGTAGTGATCGAACAATATGATTATCAGTTATGGTATATTGATAATTTTCTGTAGTACTGGATAGTACTGCGAAGTTGATATATTTTGACAAAGATAAAACGGGTTTTTTTATTTTTTCTTAAATTTTGCCCTACATATGTCTATGAACTTAATAAAATTTCAAGCTATATCGCTCTGGGATCTCCACAATCGAGAAGTCGAGAATTTTAAGGGAATCATAGCTCAAAAGATGCATCGAAATCAAGTTGAGTTAGTTCGTTGAGCACGTGATTTTGAAATGATAGATATATATTTGGAAAGCAAGGGATGTCTATTGAGCTACTATTGGCTGCGTATCAATCATTATAATATCAGTTTTATGTTGTATGAATTTCTTTCTTTAACGAAAATGTCTCGTTTAAATATTATTTTAAAGTAAAATAGTTCATAACTAAAGATCCTGCTAAGAACTGCTCCATCCTAATTCGCTAACACCCGTTGTTTTACAGTATTTTTTTGTAGTTTTTTTTCTTAGTCACATATGTATTTATTTACCTGTTGGTTTTCATTTCGTTTTTGTCGCCACCACAAAACTAATTAAATTTTATTTAATGCATTTTGAACTCAAACACTTGCGAGGTGCGTTGTTTTGTGGACCAAATGGGTGTTAGTGGCTGTAAACGGCGAAAAAGAGTGGCAGCAGCTTTCAATTACATGTGTGCATGTCGGAAGGAAATTTATTATTAGGAAATGAAGAAAACTCGGCAGAGAACTTTCAGTTAAAAATATGTATATGTATGTGTAAATATATAAATAGAAATGTCAAAGTGAAAATGTCATATAAATAAGCAAATAAATGCAGGATACCATGCTTTGGTAAATTTTTGAGAGAAAAAGAAATTCTGTTTACTTGTGGAACATAATTTTACCTGAAAAGAAAAATTTTAATAATATTATTTTACTAGTTTGCTTATTTAGTTTAATTATATTATAATTTTTTTATAAATTAAAAATTAAAATAAAAAAGTATTTGTGGCCCATGAGGGGATCGAACCCGCGACCTTCGCGTTATTAGCACGACGCTCTAACCAACTGAGCTAATGGGCCGTACGGTAAATGGCGTTTCTAAGAACACTATTTAAGTGAGATTTCTTAAACAAACATATATTATCAATCGCACATGTATTTGTTAATATATTCACTTGTGTATTTTAAAGATAATACTTTAAATAAATTTAAAACTTTATGAATCTCAACTGCCCAATTGTGCGATTATAGCGTAATTTATTATTTAAACAAATCCACTGTTTATCACCAAATTGGTGCGATAAACAGTTTAAACACACGCACAATATATTAATAGGTACATTTTGTACATATATGTATAAATTATCTATATATATTTATATAAATATATTAAATATATTTCTATGTTTATTTATAATAATTTATCTATAAATAAATACTTTAGTGCCACGAGCCTCAAAATAGTCTCATTAACCTAACTGAAATAATTTCTTTTGCCGCTCCACATGTTTTATAGCCTTCCTTTTGATTTATTAACGCTTTACGCATTTAGAAGTTGTAATTGCATAATTTTCAAAAGTTTCTTTGAGAAACGTACAAATTTATTTAACTTCACAAATTAGTAAATGAACAAGTTACATTACAAATACATATCTATGAATACAAGAATAATAACCCAGTAGCGAATAGAATAGTGTTTCGGGCAGTAATTATACAAAAGGCTTTCTAAACTGAGTCAAATACTCAGAATTTTCAACATATGATGGATAAAGAACTGAATGATAACCATAAGTTTCATATATACATATTAGAGAGAACCGAATTAACCGAATAGGGCATTATTCGAATAATAATATTCGGTTTGCACTATTCGGATAGTCGTCAGTCATCGACTATTCGATTAACCGCTAATTTTCGACTATTCGGTTAACCGTTCGTTGTCGACTATTCGAATAGTGCAAGTTCATTAATTTTCTTATTTTTAATGAAAAAAGTGAAACATTAAAACTAAGAAAAAACTCGCTATTTTTTATGACTGTCATACCAAAACTGTCGTTGTTTCACATGCAAAAGTAAAATATGACTGATACAACACTGCGTGGTATGTTTCTTGAGTTCGCTATTCTATACCCCTACCCACTTGCTGCCGAATTTTTTCGGTTTTTTGCGGCATATGCCAAGTACTGCAGTAACCGGTTACTTTTTGGAACCGGTTTTTTTGGGACACACTCGTGTCAGTGTGGGCGGTCAGTGGGTGGGGCTTTGGGTCATTTTCTGTGAAGAACCGGTTTTTTTGGGTCGGTCAGTGGTCAGTTTTGCTCGTGCCCTTCTGCCCGAACACTTCTCAACCGATTTATACCGCACATTGTATATATCTGGAAAATACGGACATATATCTGGAAAATCAAAGGCTTTTAGACTGCAAACAATTTTCATTTATTCGAATAGTGACAGTATAACTATTCGAATAACCGCAGTAGAACGACTATTCGAATAGTCGGAACATTGCGACTAACCGAATAGTGCTAACCGGTTAATATTCGTACGAACGGTTACAAACCAGATATTCGAATAATCGGTTTTCAGGTTAATCGAATAATTTTAAGAGCCCTAATACATATATAGGTCTAAATTCGATCCAAATTTATTTTAACATAAAAAATTCTAATAACGATCATCCATTGGGAGGCAATAGAGAGCCTCTACTCAATACTCTCATAATCATTCGTAGTTCATCATCTCATTGGATCATCGTATTTTGGGAATATAGATCAAACATCGTTTGAACGGAACTGCAAGGTTTCGGATCTCAGTTGCTAGATGTATATTGAGATCTATTAGAGTGATTCCGAAAGTAAAACCATAGTCTGGGATAGAAACTAATTAGTTATGTTTGCTGTACCTGGGACAATATGGTCGGGACTGTTACTCAGGGAAGAAGTGATCGAATCTTCGTTCAAGGCCTTAACTCTCTACTGCTATCCTTCAAGCGTTCACATGTTTATTGTTTGTCGCAGAATCTCTAGTCGGCTAGATGTGAGTTGCAGTGAAGGTGTTTGCTGAACCTGGGTCAATGTGGTCGGAACTGTTGCTCAAGGAAGAAGCGATCGAATCTTCGTTCAAGGCCTTAACTCTCTACTGATATCCTTCAAGCGTCCACATGTTTATTGTTTGTCACTGAATCTCTACTACCAACGAACACGATTTGAGATTCCAACGTTTCGCAGAAGTTATGGAGATGTACTCAGCTATATAAGAGAACATTTTGCTTCTTGACAGAGAACTTCAGTCCCATCATACAAGTGTTGTTCGAAGGTCATATGGAAAAATTCTTAAAAATTACCTTCAAACATGAACACTTTGATTTAATTTTTATCAAGTTTTGCCGTTTTTAATACAAATATCCCAAAATCCTCCACCAACTAGTGAGTAACTAGTTCTTTATTTACCAGTTGGATAAAATCTCCAATTAATAAGATGTAAATATGACCCTACTTATATCTGCGGCTTTCACTTATGACAAACTAAACGAAATCTCTTGCGATTCCAAATATAATGAGCCAAAAACTGAAACACACATACACTCATCAAGACAATCATAAATAGGTCACATGCTCATAGGCCAGTTTGTAGACACCCTCACTGCAACTCACACATTTGTTGTTGTTATTTTTTTCATTTCTTGGAAAGAGTCAGTCAGCGCCGTCGAGACGCTTATGACAATTCCACTTACAGTTCGTATAACTCAAAATATACACGTAAATGGGGGAAATATATCCGACACACACACACTCACACACATGCAATTACATTAGTTGACTTGCACGCTTTTATCCAACATCTACATAGATGCCTAAGTAAGGAAAAACAATTACCCAAGCATTTTGGCGACCATTGGCACGAAATTGAAAAAAAAATAGCAACAAAAACAAAAAAACATTTTGCTGGCGCCCACTGAACGCGTGCAATGTAAGGCTATGCGACAGTTCGCTTGGGGGTCAAGTGACACAAAAGCGTTTCACGCTGAAAAACTCTGGTGGAATAGAGGCGTAACGCGGCAAGCGGCAGCAACAGTTTATGGCTTTTGTTAGCAAACGATTGGTATACGCAGATAAATGTATGGCTGCTTAATTGCTTTTTAAGAGGGTATGAGTAATATACAGTTTTCACATGTACCACACATACATACTTACATAGGCTCATAGATATGCATAAGAATATAACGTAATGAATTGGCAAAATAAGTGACGCTCTTTAATAGAAACTTGGAATTAAGATTAGGGTGATATGTTGTCAAAGCGATTTCATTCAAATGCACTCTGTGGTAATTGGCTGTTAAAGATTTTGAGGTTAGTTTTGAAAAACTTAATAACTGGACATCCCCATATTGATAAAATCGCTCATTAATATCTTAGAACCAATATAAGATTACTGTTTGGGGTAGCAATATTCGAATACATCACAATACTCTGTGGAATTACATATATGGAACACTTATTCTATAACAATTTCCAAAAAATAAAGTGGTAACTCTGATACATGATTTACTACACTTCATAAAGGTTCTTGCATCACTTCCACTTAAATACACCTTTTAAAAGTCCATTCAAATTAGCGGTGTTTTACTGTATCAAGTATTTTTTCGCAAGTGTGACATACTGAACTTCATTGATGGCTTTGTAACTCATTTTACTATGGCTTGTTGTCGTCATGCGTCATGTAAAATTTTGTGATATAATCCCCCGTTCACAGTTTACAACTTAAAGTTTCAACTGAACGACTGTTTTGATGGATATCCCGATGTCGATGGATTATGTCTTATGAAAGTCTTATGGTCTTATGAAATGCCATAGTCAGTATCCAATTTTCATTTTAATATATTGTAGAAAAAACTAGAACCCGAAGCGAATTTCAAGATAATATTATATTCCAGCTTTATGCTCTATACTTCTGGTTACAACTTGCACTGTTTGAACAACAACTTGCCTAGTGTAAACCCTCCTTAAGTGTTTCCACAAGTACTCGTACGCACTCATATCGACTCAAACACATATGCAGTTCGTATCACATGAAATTAATTACACCAAAGTTTTGTCGTTTTTGTTTTTGCAACTTTGGTCCCACTTTGGCAAATATCACTACCCTCTGCGTATGAATAAAAACATTTACAGCTGTCAGTAGGGAGTTACATATTTACACACGCTCTCTAAGCTTAACGATTAATCAAACTGGACTGCTGGGAAATAATACGAGCACATCGCAAATGACTTTGTATCGCTTAACGAAGAAGAAATGATTAAAATACAATGTGCCATCTTTATTAAAAGCGGTGGAAGGAAAGAAAATGATGGACAGCCACAAACAAACAAAAAAGCTTAAAATAAGAAACTTGAATATATTTGTCATCTTTCATTGCTGTATGCTGATCCTCTAGATTATAGATTAATCAATAAATCCAGCCTTAAGAAATATAGTTTTGAGTTCTGCCAGCGGTGAAGATTTTACTCTTATTATATATAAATGTCCACCATTTCATCGTCGGTCGATCGGTTATGATGTATTTTTTATTCTTTCGGCACATCGATTAACCAAGCTCAAACGATCGGGCGATCTCAATATGTATCTATATGTGTTCCAGTTCAATCTTTTGACTCCATTTATAGGTTAGTTAGATGTTACGCGCCTCTATTATCGATCTAATACTAAAATTATGATTACGTTTTTGATTTTACTCATTTGATAATTATAGAGGACGGGGGAGAACTCTCATAAAAGGCTTTTGACAATAAAATAATTGAGTTCTCGAGAGTATGTTGGTAGAATACTATTCCAATATAGGCCCAACCTGGGGAAATTTGATCAAATAATATATGAATATATTTTACCATGTGTCCTTTCTCCTCTATGTATTATGGAGAAGTCAGAAATACAAATAAAATAACTTAAGTTAAGTAGTTTGCTTTAGAAGCCGAAAAAAAGCGCTTCTTAGCAATTTTTTTTTTTTTGAAAGGGAAGGAAATGACTGCGGTAAACGGAATTTTTAGACGATAGTGTACTATATTTAAGGCTTAAAAAACAATATTTATTATTAAAAAATATTGAAATTTTTTCGAAGTTGTAAGTATTTTTCTGGAGCGCCTGGAGTCTGCACTTGTAAATCGGTGCCGGTGATGGAGGTCGCGCGATGCATCTAAACATTTTTTTTTTTAATTTTTATAAGTGTCTTTTCTTTATGAACTAAAAAATACCGAAGAAGTTAAAAAATTCCAAATTTTTTCGAAGTTTGAAAAAAAATTCACTTTTTTAAGAAAAAATTTACTTTAAGTTGCAAAACAAGCAATTTAAATAATACTTTTGTCCAACTTTTTTAGTTCAAATAGAAGAAAATTTAATACTGAAGCTAGATCACTTTGGTTTTTTTTCGATCGGACACATATTCTTTTTGCTATCGCCGGCACCGTTTTCTAACACTTGTGAAAATGAAAACTTGAGAAAACGCGCTTTAAAGGTCTGCCTGAGCATTCGCACCTGCTAGACGCTCGGCCACTAAAACTACTCTAGCTTCGAAAATATGTCGAATTGGCCTCTGGAATTTTAAAGACATATTCTTGGATAGTTTTGGAAGAGATTTAAAACAAAACAAAAAAATCGATTTTTTGAAGCCTGTAACGCAGACTACTGCCTTAAGATTGCATGTTAGTTATAAAAAATGGTATAGATTCAGAAAAGCTAAGCTCACAACAACGCGCTGAAAGTAGATTGTTCGTAGAAATACCATAAAGTCCCAAAGATGCTGTAAGAAAAACAACACTTCAAAGGTTTCTGCCACCGCTTGACTTCATGTCAATCCTCGCTCAGTTAATTATGTGAATTCTCCGCGCCAAAGCAAAGCGTAACTTCAAAAGTATGAAAGCAAGCAAAATACCGCTTGAGCATTTCTTTGCGCCTGGTCGAACGGGCTTGATATGAGATATGCGCCAACTCACGCGACTTGTAGTTGAACTTGCTACCTGCGCTACACTTTCTGTGTGTGTGTGCCTTGCCACAAGTCGAAATTGTATACGGCTCTTATGTTTTATGCTCAAATGTATGTTTAATCGAATGCGCGACTAATTATGCGCTTATGTGGACGACGTGATCTTGTGGCGCGCTGCGGCGGTGAAGCTCAAGTTCACCAGTTTTACCTGTCGATTGGCTACACTCGAATACAAGATGAGTTGAATGTTTTTGCTACTATTATTTTTGTTGTTGCTGACGTTGTTGTTGTGCCGTTTTAATGAAGTCAGACTTCACAACAGTCGGGTTAACAACAAACATTTTTGCGGTTTAAGGCATTCATGTGTGTTGCTGTCGCAAGTATGGTTTAGTGACTCAAGCTGGGCTTGACTATATTTGCGGTTGTTATTGTTGTTGGTTTTGTTATAATTCTTTATTTGTATTTTTTTTTTCAATTTCAATTTCTGTGTGGTCACTTGCGGTTGACTCGCTTGACCGCAAACATTTTTTCCGCATATTTGTCGCGCATTCCGAACGGCGGCCGTCGCTCCAATTGCTCCTGTTACAAGCATGCAGGCGCGTCTCACAGCACAAGCTACACTCTCGGCATGTATTGCACTAAATTAGTTTTTGCTTTCGCCTCTGCACTGGGTCCAAGCGCTTTCTCGTACGTCTGTCCGTTTGTGATACCAGCAACGCGCCACTCGCCACTTGATCTGTCACCGCGCGGCCGGCCGGTTTCTGCTTGCGTCTCATTGTGCGCCCGAATAGTTTGTCACTTTCAGTGTTCTTTTCATGTTTAGTCTTTCACATGAGTTGTTGTTGCTGTTCTCTTTTTCATATTCTTGTTTGCACTTTTGTTTTTAGTGCGCTTTTGATGCGTTTTTAATTGGCGGAGAGAATGCGCGGCACAAACAGCCAGCAGCCGAGCCGACAACAAATGATGAGCGGCGACAATTGAGCCCAGGCGCATCGCTGCAACTCGCGCGCCGTCTGTTTGGATGGCTGTCTCACTATCTTCTGACTGACCGCAGCGCCGCCTTTGTGGTTGCCGCGTTCCGCGTTGCGCGCGTTTCTCTGCCTCGCGAGTTCATTTGGCTGAGTTCAGCTGGCTGTGTGTCTGTCTGTCTGTCTGCCTGATTGCTCGCCTGCCTGCATGTCCACTGCAAATGCAATGTTTCATTTCATGAAATTGCGCTTGACTTGGCGCGCCGTACGCGGCAGCTGTCAGCTGTTGAGCCGCTGATTGTTTGTGCGCCTTCACCGCCGCCGCCCATGCGCCCAAACGACTGTCTAACTGGCAGAACAAGTGTTTTTATATGTAATTTGTTGTTGCTGTTGCGCCTTTTGTTTTACGCTTTTTTCGTATATTTTTAGTGTTATTATTGCTTTGTGGCCGCCGTTGTTTTGGGGCTTCCTAGCAAGTCAGCGCGCCCAGTGTAGAAAGTATGTGAATGTGAGTGAGTGTGTTTGTGTCTACTGGGTGTATGTGAAGGTTTGAAGGCAGGCTGGGCTGTCTGTTAAGCGTCACATTTAACCCACCGCCAACACCTCCGCCACCGCTTACATGCTTGATGGTCCGTGGCGCACTTGTATGATTTTTATTATGATGTGTGTGGCTGCCGTTGTTGCTATTCTGCTCTTGCTTTTAGTTACTATGGTTTCTGGAGTTGTTGCTGTTATTGCCGCATTTACAGCTACTGCGATTGACGGCCGTCGCAGGCAGGCAGGCAGTTACTCAGTCAGCAGCTGATATGCGCGAGTCTCATTACACAGCCATGTCGCCTGCCTGCCACCACGTGCCGCCGTTATACTATGTGGCCTTTGTTGTGGCAGCCGCCGTCGCCATAGCTGCTGCTGTTGTTTGCTGTTCGCTTGGTAGGCAACATGAATTATCATAATCATTTTACTGCCGTCGCAGTAACCAGTCAGTCAGTCATCTGTTTGGTTTGGTGTTGGGGCGCATGTTCATTCTATATGTGCATCCACTTGTTGGTGTTGTTCTGTTGCTCTCACAATGCATACAATTTGTATTTGTTTTCGATGCGGTTTCTACGACTTTTGTTTTGGTGCTCTTATCCTGGATATTTTTTTAAACTCGGTTTTGATAATGAAACAAACCGGAAAGTGAAATGTATTCAAAGCAACTTCGATTGAAAGTCACTTTGTGGCCTGTTCTTTTAGATTATGACCAAAGCTATCCAACATTATTGTTAGATAATTACAAATTTCATCAATTGATTTTAATGCAAGACATCGTATGGATATTTCATTAATCTCTATGTGATTATACCAGTCTCATAAATTTATACCAGTTGTATGTTCGATTCGGACAGCTAACCAAAGTGTAGCGAATGGAAGAGTTCTTTTTACCGTTTACAATAAACTGTTTCAATATTAATACTATTCTTAAAACCTTGTCACGCCTCTTTCATTATACCAAAAAGCATTTGCCATACTTCTTTTTCCAATTTTTTATTTATTGACACTCACTATACCCTCACTCTAAAACAATACCAAAATATAATAACAAAAATAATTATCTGCATTGTAAATATTAAGCAACCTCCACATAAATCATAATTAATGATACCGCTGTCACAGGATTAACCAATCTAAGCGACTCAGTTTGAAGCAATTAAATTATTACCGCTTGAGCGAGAATTGTGTAATTGAGTTGCTTGACTAATACATTTTGCTACTAGTACAAGTTGTATGTAATTGTAATTTAGCATTAAATAGCGTGACGATTATCGGCTCAAATCAGTTGCTAATTGACAGATTTATCAAACGAATTTAATCGGCATCTATTAAACGAATCTAAGGCAAACAAAATATAAATAAATCAAACAGCATAAGCTGTTAAATCCAAGCACGGTTATGCGATATTTCTTTGAATTTTTTGTGCAATCACGGCCATTATGACTCGAAAGGGTGCTGCGAAATGACGCTTTGTGTAGCTAAGACTGCGAAAATCGATCTTGGACATAATTTTTATATTTTATTTTCGCTTTAACTTTACCTCAAAATAATCGAAAAATTCTATCATAAAAATAATCCAATTAATATCAGTTAAATTCGATCTTTTATTGACTGTCGAAGGTACTGAAGTCTAAATCTTTACAGATTAGGCAAGTACAGATCGTTTAGTACTCACAACTATGAAGATCGATACCATGATTTTCCAATACTCCGATCAAAAATTATCTACTTTCAGTTAAGTATAATAATAATCGATAACGCGCTATGAAAACACTGTTAATATTTAAGATTAAAAAAAAAATGTTGAGTTAATTTATTGAAAATCACCAGAGTATGCTTTTATCGAATGATCTGAAACGAAAATTCATTCCGTCAGCATGAATAATAGGGTCAATACACATCAACGAAAATGTTATCGAACAAGTATAGTAATAATCGATAAACGATATAATAAGTTATCGACACGTTTGTTTTAACACTTTATTGAGTTTAATAGGTCCAACATAAATCTAAAAAAAAAAACAAGTACGGAAGGGCTAAGTTCGGGTGTAACCGAACATTTTATACTATCGCAATTTATTTATTTAACTTAATTAATATTATATAATACACAATTTTACCCACATATTCGTCATATATATTATATAAAGTCCATTGAAAGTTGGAAACCATAATATTAGATTAGAAGCACTGAGGTCCTCATGTTCGATAAATAGTGCCTTAAAACCCTATGGTCCGATTTCGGCGATTTTTAAAATGGGGCTGCCACACTATAAACATAGTATTTGTGCAAAGTTCTGCACCGATATCTTCACTAGTACTTACTTTATATATTGTAAAGTAAACGATTCAGATTGTCTTCAAAGTTCTGGTATATAGGAAGTAGGCGTGGTTGTGAAGCGATTTGGCCTATTTTCACAACATATCATTGGGATGTAAGGAAACTATTACAAACCAAGTTTCATTGAAATCGGTCGAGTAGTTCCAGAGATATGGTTTTTACCCCATAAGTGGGCGACGCCACGCCCATTTTCCATTTTGTAAAAAAATCTGAGTGCAGCTTTCATCTGCCATTTCTTATGTGAAATTTAGTGTTTCTGACGTGTTTCGTTAATGAGTTAACCCACTCGTAGTAATTTTCAACCTAACCTTTGTATGGGAGGTGGGCGTGGTTATGATCCGATTTCTTTCATTTTTGGACTGTATTAGAAAGTGGCTAAACAAAACGACTTCAGAAAGTTTGGTTTATATAGCTCTATGGGTTTGCGTGATATGTACAAAAAACTTAGTAGGGGGCGGGGCCACGCCCACTTCTCCCAAAAAAATTACATCCAAATATGTCCCTTCATAGTACACGATCCTTTGTACCAAATTTTATTTCCATAGCTTTTTTTATGGCTTAGTTATGTCACTTTATGTGTTTTCGGTTTTCGCCATTTTTGTGGGCGTGGCAGTGGTCCGATTTTGCTCATTTTCGAAAGCAACCTTTCTATGGTGCCAAGAAATAAGTGTGCCAAGTTTCATCAAGATATCTTAATTTTTACTCAAGTTACAGCTTGCACAGACGGACGGACGGACAGACAGACATTCGGATTTGAACTCCACTCTTCACCCTGATCACTTTGGTATATATTAGGGCTCTTAAAATTATTCGATTAACCTGAAAACCGATTATTCGAATATCCGGTTTGTAACCGTTCGTACGAATATTAACCGGTTAGCACTATTCGGTTAGTCGCAATGTTCCGACTATTCGAATAGTCGTTCTACTGCGGTTATTCGAATAGTTATACTGTCACTATTCGAATAAATGAAAATTGTTTGCAGTCTAAAAGCCTTTGAATTTCCAGATATATGTCCGTATTTTCCAGATATATACAATGTGCGGTATAAATCGGTTGAGAAGTGTTCGGGCAGAAGGGCACGAGCAAAATTGACCACTGACCGACCCAAAAAAACCGGTTCTTCACAGAAAACCAACTACCCACTCGTCGAAGTTTTGCACCAAAAGGCCCCAAAGCCCCACCCACCGACCGCCCACACTGCCACGAGTGTGTCCAAAAAAAAACCGGTTCCAAAAAGTAACCGGTTACTGCAGTACTAGGCATATGCCGCAAAAAACCGAAAAAATTCGGCAGCAAGTGGGTAGGGGTATAGAATAGCGAACTCAAGAAACATACCACGCAGTGTTGTATCAGTCATATTTTAATTTTGCATGTTTGCAACAACAGTTTTGGTATGACAGTCATAAAAAAAACGAGTTTTTTGTTAGTTTTAATGTTTCACTTTTTTCAATAAAAATAAGAAAATTAATGAACTTGCACTATTCGAATAGTCGACAACGAACGGTTAACCGAATAGTCGAAAATGAGCGGTTAATCGAATAGTCGATGGCTGACGACTATCCGAATAGTGCAAACCGAATATTATTATTCGAATAATGCCCTATTCGGTTAATTCGGTTAGTCGATTAGTCGAATACCAAGAGCTCTAGTATATATAACCCTATATCTAACTCGTTTAGTTTTGGGTGTTACAAACAACCGTTATGTGAACAAAACTATAATACTCTCTAGCAACTTTGTTGCTAGCAACTTTTTTCGCGAGAGTATAATTATCGAAAAATAAATCGATAAAAGTGTACGGTACAAAAATCGATAAGGTGCCAATCAAGATAATCGACAAACAATAAACTATTATATAGTGAAAGCCAAACCGTTTTGTGACACCCTTTATTTGTTGCTATTTTTAATTAAATGAACCAAGTGAAGTGAACACTGAGAAACGTGCCGCCAATAAACTTGCATTTTAAAATTGTTGTTATTGTTTTTATTTTTTTCCTTTTCGCTTATTTTCATTTTATAAAATATTTAATTTTATTTCTATTCACTTGCCATATTTTGCAACGAATCGTTTGACATTTGTTACTGCACTGCACTGAATTTGCATATTTAGTGGTGCCACCAACACCGAGACAGCACAGCACCGCACCAGCGATCACCCGCCGGCACTGACCGTGCGAATTCTCAGCATTACTCAGCTCGGGCTTTGACAATGTTAGCAACGAAATCGCGTGCAAGAAACCATTTATTACTTATATATTTACTTGGATATTTGAATTTACTCAGTCTCGTATGCTATGCGGTCCATATATGCTAGTCAGATTGTATGTAAGTATAAGTGTGGGTGTGTGTATGTGTTGGTACGTGATTTCGGTGCATGATTTGACACCAATTTGTTGTTCGAACAACTGATTTGAATTGCTCGAACGCTGTGGCATGCCTGTGACGTGCGGTCATTTGCGATATTTAAGTGTAAGTAAGTCGGTACTTACATATGTGCTATATATGTACAACTATTACAGCACAATTGTATGTGATTTTCTATGAAATTTAGTTATATCTACTTGAGATTAATTAATTATGCACCAGCAATTAATGCACAATTACCGTTAGCTAACAATTTACCGTTAGCTTAATTTACTTAATTTTTCACTTTCTAAACATGCCTCGTAATCTGCCTCATAATCTTATAAATAACTTAATGTGCGCCTATAAAGTCGTCCCGTTTAACCACATAATTAATTTTCATTGCTTGCCTGCTTGTAATTAGTAATTTGCAAATTAGTGCAATGTCAGCTTTTCGCTCAATTTCGTGCATTTCGTGTAAACTTTTAATTGCTGTGATTTTTGGTAATTCTTCATAGTGAAGAACAAGCCAATTTTCTCGCTTATTGTTTTAGCAATTAATCACTCACTGCAAACGTCATTTGGCTATATTGAGAATATTGTTTATTTATTTGGCATAGCGGAGAGTTGCCAGACGGCTAAGATGGGTTTTATAGAAAATTTTAAATCCTTCAGCACGATATAAAGACAGACAGATGATGGTCAGAGGTGGATTTATAGTCTGGTATAAAAGCATTTAGATTATCTCTAGCTACTAGATTAAGTACAATTCATAATTATTAAGTCTTTAAGTGAGTAGAATATGAGATTAATAAATCACATCGAAATTAACTAAGATTTGCCTGAGAAAATATCAGTTGAAAATTGTAACTATGAAGAGAGAAGAGAGGAAAATTTTGCGCAAGATTTATGGTCCTCAGAACATTGGCAATGGCGAATACCGCAGACGATGGAACGATGAGCTGTACGAGTTATACGACAACATTGACATAGTTCAGGGAATTAAAAGACAGCGGCTACGCTGGCTAAGTCATGTTGTCCGAATGGACGAAAACACTCCAGCTCTGAAAGTGTTCGATGCAGTACCCGCCGGAGGAACCCGAGGAAGGGGAAGGCCAGGTGGAGAGCGACCTGGTTGCACTTGGAATCTCCAACTGGCGTCGAACTGCGAAGGAACGAGAGGAGTGGCGCGCTCTCATCGATTCGGCTATAACCCGCTAAACGGTTCAACGTCAACCACATCCATATATTAAAAAACGATTAATAAAAGAAAATGAAAATAATCGATAATATTAAAAAAATATCGATATGGAAGACATCGAATAGAAAAATTCCGTTATTAAAGATTCGATACAAAATTCGTATCCTTAGCTTTCACACCACCACTAAAAAAATTGAAACCAATCGATATATTTGATATATTCGTGCGAAGATAGCACGATTTATCGAAAATCCAGTAATCAATTATTCATTTAACGATCAAAAGAAATATATTTATTTCATTCTATTAATAAATCAATTAATCGAATAATATTAAAATAATCGATAATATAAAAAAAATCGATACATATTCTTTTATTGGAAGTATACGCCTGTTTATTTTAAATTTTTAATTTTTATTTTCCAAAATACTTTTTTTAAATTCGCACTGACCCACATATGGCTTGGGTTCGTATTTACCCCATTTCCACAAAAATATCCGCAAATTTAAAGAGATCATTTATGGGATTCCTGCTGTTATGTAAAGCTAAAAAATTTAAATATATATTTCGTATGTATGTATATAATCAAGCATCAAATAACTTAGTTAAAGGGGGAAAATTCCATGTACTCAAATAAAAAATAAGACATTTCTAACAACTGTTTAAACAATAAATTGGCATTTGAAAGGTAAGGCAACTCTCTGTATGTTTATGTGTATGTATGTATGTAGAAGTGAAAAGCTGCGCGGGATGAATTTATGTGTTTTCAGATTTTCAAATTAAGTTTTTCAGAAAGTCAGTAATTTGCTTGGCACATCCCATAGATACACTAATCTGTGTAAACATTTAGACATAATACATACACACTCACACACCTGAATATGTGCAGAACAGTGTTCATTCAATTGCAAAAAGCCACTGTGACTTGCATATGAGTTTGTTTGTGTGTGTGTACCTGTCTAACGTTCTGCCACATTCAACTGTCACACGTCATTTGCGTTTGTCAGCCTACAGCTGTACACACACACACACACATACTGAGTAACGCTTAGGTGTGCTTGTATTTGCGCCTGTTAAGCGCGTACATTTGCGCGCACTCCCGCCTCATTAGGATTTGTGACAACTTTTAAGCAGCAAATTGTCGCGTATTTTGTCGTGAGAAAAATTAAATTCAGTTGTGTCAATTTTATTTTATTATTTCTATTTTTGTGAGCACAGAAGCACATAACACCGCACGCAAATCCTTGTACATACATACATATGTATTTATATTTAAATAAGTACGAGTATGCCTACCCTGAAAGAAATGTATGGGCACCTACCATTTGGAAGTTAAAAAAAAATAGAAAAAAACTCACATATATTTAAGTTTCTCTGAGAATATGAAAATATACAAATATTTAATTTTGGAAAAAATATATATCATCTCTACATATTTATTATCATTAATTTACCTGCGACAGTTTTCTACAAGCAACTGTTAATTTATATGTTTTTACACATATAAATCCATGTAATTGTGTTTTCTTTATTTTTACTCAGTTGTAATTCTAAATTTAATTTGAATACTTGATTTGTGTTTATGATTTTGACAGCAAAGCAACGTAAAATGTTGACCTTCATTTAATTTCATTCATTTAAAATGCTGCAACATAAACAATTTATTTTTGTTTATTATAAAAATTGTATTTCTTTATGGTCAAATTATTGAGATTAAAAATAAAATAATGCAATTCATACAATGTATGCGACTATTTTGATGTTTCTCAATTATACGCGCTTAAATAAACATAAATGTTTTGCGCGAATTTTGACAGTTTTCATGGACAATTTAAATAAATATTATTTGAAAACATATTTAGATATTTTTTTGAAATTGTAATTGTATTTTATTTAAAAACTAATGTGTAGAAGTTGTGTAGTTTGGAAATTTGAATATATTTTATTTTTTTCAAAGCAATATTAAATTAGTTCACCGAAAAGTATGACTGTCTGTTTTCACATATATTAAAATTGAACAAATAAATATTATTATTGTAAGAATTAACTAGTTCTTTAGACAAACAATAGTATTGAAATATATTTAAAAATTTATAAACAATTAAATCTAAGCTAAAAATAATTTAAAAATTCTAATATGCAACTTATGTGTTAATATGTTGCTTTAAAACTAGTGTATGCCTTACTCTTTACTTGATGCCACGGGTCGTATGAGTAATTTTTTGTATGTGATTTAGTTTACCATAAAAACTTATTGCTTTCAAAACCAATTTGATATTTTACAGTTGTTAAAAAATATTATTTATAAACTGATCTATTGCTTTTTTTGTCTACAATATTTGAGCGAACTGTGAAAAAATATTTCCCTTACTAATTATTAAAGTTGAAGATCTTACAACAACTACTTAATAATACAAATGTGCCCACGTATATATATATATATTGCGAAAAGTATTAAACTTGATATTTTGATGTGATACTAACCCCAATTTCATGAGAAATGTTGAGGTAATGCCAAATAAACCAAACTTTACGAGTCGAGACTGTGCTATTTACGAATATGTTTTTCTTTAATCATGAACATGAAGATCATATGTTATGCGTTAAAAAATTGTCAAACATTTTTTTATGCCACTGAAGTACATTAAGCTGTATTCATTGGTTACTTTGTTTTCTCTCAAGCTCACACTTCGTTGCTTGTTTGCGAATACTAGGCTACGATGCCCCAGCCAATACTGCACCGATGCCCCAGCTTCCATATTCGCCAGACATGATTCCGTGTAACTTTTTATACTCTCGCAACAAAAGTTGCTAAAGAGAGTATTATAGTTTTGTTCACATAACGGTTGTTTGTAACACCTAAAACTAAAAGAGTTAGATATAGAGTCATATATACCAAAGTGATCAGGGTGACGAGTAGATTTGAAATCCGGATGTCTGTCCGTCCGTCCGTCTGTCCGTCTGTGCAAGCTGTAACTTGAGTAAAAATTAAGATATCTTGACGAAACTTGGCACAAATATTCCTTGGCACCATAAGAAGATCAAGTTCGAAAATGGACCATTGCCACGCCCACAAAATGGCGTGGCTCCGCCCACAAATCGTTTATTTGTATTTAACTCGCAAATTAATAAAGCTATATAAACCAAACTTTCTGCAGTCAGTTCTCTTACATGCCCCACCACACACCATGAAAATAGTTGAAATCGGATAATAACCACGCCCACCTCCCATACAAAGGTTAGGTTGAAACTTACTAAAAGTGGGTTAACTAACTAACGAAAAAGTCAGAAACACTAAATTTTGCAGAAGAAATAGCAGAAGGGAGCTGTACTCAGATTTTTTTACAAAATGGAAAATGGGCGTGGCATCGCCCACTTATGGGTCAAAAACCATATCTCAGGAACTACTCGACCGATTCGAATGAAATTCGGTATATAATATTTTCTTGACACCCTGATAACACGGACAAAAAATGGGCGAAATCGGTTCACAACCACTACTACTTTCCTTATAACTAAATTTTGAAATCCATCTTATTCCTTCACTTTATAATGTAAACATAAGGAACCAATGAAGATAACGGAATAAAACTTTACACAATTAGTGCATATCATCTCTGGCTTCACTTGTGAAAAAATTGTCGAAAACGGAAATTAACTTTTCAAGGCCCCAGATATCGAACATATTGAACTCAGCGCCTAAGGATAAATTTTAATCGAAAATATGGGTAAATCTCTCAGATATCTCAATTTAATTGAGAGGAAATTGTTTTCTTCTAATAGTGTGTCTCTGTTCCAAAAATCGGGTCATAACATTTCCATATACCTCATTGTAGATTTTTCAAAAATACGGTGAGCTTTATTCCGCATATATGTATTGGTTAAATTTCTTCAATAAATTGCGAGAGTATAAAATGTTCGGTTGCACCCGAACTTAGCCTTTCCTTACTTGTTCTTATTTCCAAAAGTAAAAAGATAACATAAAGGGCCGTCGTTTTACAATGTACATACGAGAACTCGCTGAAAGAGCCAAAGTTTATCCCAAAAACACGAATTAATATTATTACTTTTTTTTTTCAAAGAAACAAAAATTCCCGTTATTTTTTGAACAATCTTCGAATTTTCTTCTAAATCACTCAAGAAGTTATTTCGATTTATTTGATGTTCAAATATCTTAGGTATACGGTGAAATGTTGTAAATATCTTTCTCAAAGTTGCAACACATTGCTCTATGCTACATAACTTCTTAAACGCTAGTCAAAACTACCCCTAACTACCTCCTACTTATATATACAAATAAAAATAATGAAAATCTGAAAAATCCGTTTTTGGTCAATAAAAACCAGAAATTTATTTTCTCAGCATATGTTAGTACTTTCCTTTATGAGGTGCTGACAATAAGAATATTCACTCAGTCTATTGATTCAATCTCAATGTATACTTTAACAGCTGCCAAAAAAACATTGCCTACATTTCGGCGCACAACTTATTGATATAAAATAATCGAAACTCTATAGCCCGTATATGCGCATTTAATTTGCCTACTTTAAAGCTTAAGCTATATTTAATTAAAATATAAATACAACATCACACCATGCCGCAAAAAAGCAAAATCCATAAAAACCAATATGCATGTGCATAAGCAAGCTGGCGTTATTAACAGATCGCTTACCTACCACAATAAGTGGTATGCAACAGTTATGAAGGAGAACAGTGAGCAGCAGCTACCAAATCATATAAGCAACTTTGCTTAGATGATAGATAGCTGCGCTGAACTGCTAGGAGAGTAGAAGAGTGAAGTGATGTTCGGCGGGTGCTGCTACTGCGATTCGGTTAAAAATAACAAAAATCCCACAAAGCTTTATCGTCCCTCGTACTTAAACGCTGCGACCCAACAATGGCGCCGCTCGCGTGTGCCCAATGAAGCGTTAAACGATTCCAACACATTGCTCTGCAAGAACAACAGCAATTGCGGCAAATACTTGCACAAACATTGTTATGAAATTTTTCAAACGAAATTATTTTTAGTTATATAAAATAGTGCCAACACAAGATGAGTTGAGATAAGGAGAGGGTTGTGGCGTGGTAGCTGGATGCTGTTGAATGCTCTTGTGCAAGCACAATATTAATATATTTTCGCTTAAATATGCGAACTTCGTATTAAAGTATATATTATTATTTTATACAGAGGCACAGATCTGTTAAGTTAAAGGGACGGTCTCATGTCACTCACACATATACCGTTAAAAGCGCATAAGGGCTTAACAATGTCAACAGCATAAGGATATATCCGGCGCAACGTGCCACGTGGTTCAAGCAGCTCAGCGCTCAACCCAAAGCCAGCTGAGAGCTTAAGGTTGTCGGCACTCGAGGTCAGCGCGTTGACAGTTTTCACTTGAATTGATAACGATTGAATGCTTTTACAATAATATCTACTTACAACTACGTGCATATATATGTATATAGTTCAAGGGTCCATTGCGCTGCCATAACTGTAAATTCTCACTTGCAAATATATAAATATAACACTTTAATATTTATTCACTCATAACTCCAAGTGCTGAAATGCAAATTGAAATGGTTGATTGGAAAACGCTTCCATGTTGTAACATACATATTTTCTGCTCAGTGCCTGCTTTTGCTTCCTGCAACATTTTCTCATTCTCAGCTTTAAGTCTACCAGCGTTGAAAATGCATGTTTTTCTTTACTCCATTTTACTAGATAATCATATTTGACAGCAAGTCTGCTGCTGTTGACACATCTAAAAAATTCATATTCAAAAGCTTGACAATGAAACTCTTCTGCTGTTACTCCAACTTCGCGAGCTTACTGCTTCTCAACCATCAGAAACAGTTATATTTTGTTGGCGCACTTTTATCGCGAGTTTATACAGCCGTTAGCTGTTGGAAATTTGCAATTTTCTATAACATTGTTTACATAAGATTTGCATATTTTGTAATGTGGCTACAGTTGTGTGCAGAAGAAATAATATGATATCGGAGGAAATCGTAATTCTTAAATTTTTCAAAAATGAACGATCTGAACAATTTTTTCGGAGATTTAATTATTTCTATGAGCAATAACTCACACCGAATTTCGTGAAGATATGTAGTAAAATGCAGAAGTTTTCCATACAAACCATTGATTCCGATCGTTCAGTTTGTATGGCAGCTATATGCTATAGTGAACCGATCTGAACAATTTTTTCGGAGATTTAATTATTACTATGAGCAATAACTGACACCAAATTTCGTGAAGATATGTAGTAAAATGCAGAAGTTTTCCATACAAGCCATTGATTCCGATCGTTCGATTTGTATGGCAGCTATATGCTATTGTGAACCGATCTGACCAATTTTTTCGGAGATTAAATTATTTCTATGAACAATAACTCACACCAAATTTCGTGAAGATATGTAGTAAAATGCAGAAGTTTTCCATACAAACCATTGATTCCGATAGTTCAGTTTGTATGGCAGCTATATGCTATAGTGAACCGATCTGACCAATTTTTTCGGAGATTAAATTATTTCTATGAACAATAACTCACACCAAATTTCGTGAAGATATGTAGTAAAATGCAGAAGTTTTCCATACAAACCATTGATTCCGATCGTTCAGTTTGTATGGCAGCTATATGCTATAGTGAACCGATCTGACCAATTTTTTCGGAGACTAAATTATTTCTATGAACAATAACTCACACCAAATTTCGTGAAGATATGTAGTAAAATGGGAAAATTTTTCATACAAGCCCTTGATTCCGATCGTTCAGTTTGTATGGCAGCTATATGCTATAGTGAACCGATCTGAACAATTTTTTCGGAGATTTAATTATTACTATGAGCAATAACTGACACCAAATTTCGTGAAGATATGTAGTAAAATGCAGAAGTTTTCCATACAAGCCATTGATTCCGATCGTTCGATTTGTATGGCAGCTATATGCTATTGTGAACCGATCTGACCAATTTTTTCGGAGATTAAATTATTTCTATGAACAATAACTCACACCAAATTTCGTGAAGATATGTAGTAAAATGGGAAAATTTTTCATACAAGCCCTTGATTCCGATCGTTCAGTTTGTATGGCAGCTATATGCTATAGTGAACCGATCTGAACAATTTTTTCGGAGATTTAATTATTTCTATGAGCAATAACTCACACCAAATTTCGTGAAGATATGTAGTAAAATGCAGAAGTTTTCCATACAAACCATTGATTCCGATAGTTCAGTTTGTATGGCAGCTATATGCTATAGTGAACCGATCTGAACAATTTTTTCGGAGATTTAATTATTACTATGAGCAATAACTCACACCAAATTTCGTGAAGATATGTAGTAAAGTGCGGAAGTTTTCCATACAAGCCCTTGATTCCGATCGTTCTGTTTGTATGGCAGCTATATGATATAGTGTACACTGACTGAACTGATTGATATGTAGAAATAAAGACACGGCTCACAAAAAAAAGACACATATAAATGTGTGCATTCATGTGTTTGCCATTAATTTTATTAGAAATACAAGCAAGTCTTCGAGCAACATTAAATGGCGAAGAAAATCAAGGTGCATATCAGCCATGAAATTTATGTATCGAAAATAGCAATTCAAATATTTTTGAAAAATAAAAATAAACGTATAATTAATTAAAGGATAGACGAATAGAATTATTAATAGAATGTTAAAAATATTTTTAATCGTTTTACTATTTTTAATTTTATACAAACAAACAAAAGTATGCATAGCAATGGAAAGATATCGGGTTAGAAGACAAAATATACAAAAAAAAATCATAAAATATAAAAATGTTTAAATTATTAATACTGGAAGACACGTTTGAAATGGGACAAGTTCTTAGTTGAACGAAAGATATAGCAATAATAGACGCAAACCTTATAGAGGAAAATCTAAGCTAACAACTTAATGGCAGAATCGATAGTTTACAACCCAAAATGTATACAATATTGGCAGTTTGAGATCATTTAGTGCTTAACTATTGCTTTGGAACTGAATATTTTGAAAGTTTTTTTTCTTCTTAGAATTAATAATCCTCTTGGGAACGATGCAATGCCACTTATCTGCTGGAATTGACTATCAAAAGGCAATATGGAGTCCTTCTATAACTCCTATGTCCATAATAATTTATTTCACAATAATAATTGATTTATAATACGCATCTGTAACTGTTTTTTAAGGAGGGTAGCCATATAATTTGAGGTAGCAGTGTATATATTTTTACGAAAAAAAAATTATGATTGGTCAAATGACTAATTATCTGTTGTGTTCAAAAAATAACGGGAATTGTAAAATTTCACGGCTTCGGAGAACCCAATTGTCAACTTTTTTATTATGTTGATATGCATACGTCTAAAGTACGATGCAATTTTAAGCTCTATTCATTGATTTCATTGTCTGTAGCAGCCGCTAAGATTAGACGTGTTTTTATGAGCTTGACGATTTTCGTTTGTTAAAAGTTCGCTTCGTTGCTTACTCGTGAATACTTGGTCAAAACCAATACTGTACAAGGGTCCGCGTGACTTTTTCCTATTTAAATATAAAGAGAACCTTTAAGGGCCGTCGTTTTACAAGCATACCTAAAATTGCTGAAATAGCCAAAGGCCACCCAAAAAATTGAGTTTGACAAGTGTTTTGATGATTGGAAGAAGCGTCGGCATAATTGCATAATATCTAATAAATTTTGAAGGCGATAACATTAATACGAGTATAGAAGAATGAATAAATATTTTTTTCAAAAAACGAAAATTCCCGTTATTTTTTTAACACACATCGTACTTATCATTAATCGTTTTTCGCTTTTTAAAAGGCATTGTGTTCTATATAATTGTCAAATTGTCTGTAGAAAAGAATTTTGAAAACAGCTCGACATATTTTCCTTAACTTAAAACCTTCCCGAAATCTAACTTTATCTATCATCTTCACAATTGGCGATAGCTCAAAGCACTTCATCGATATATGAGGATCCCTTGATACATACTTAGCTATGGAGGTCACAAAACGATGCGTTGTTTCTGGTCTCCAGAGAGGATGTCCGTAATCTCTATCGTGAACTCGAAACGTCACCTAACCTATCCTAAGATTGGTTGTGGTATATTTTCTTTTAAGGCAGTAGTCTGCTTTACAGGCTTCAAAATATCGATTTTTTTGTTTTGTTTTAAATCTCTTCCACAACTATCCAAGAATATGTCTTTAAAATTCCAGTGGCCAATTCTACATATTTTCGAAGCTGGAGCAGTTTTAGTGGCCGAACATCGAGCAGGTGCGAATGCTCGGGCAGACCTTTAAAGCGCGTTTTCTCGAGTTTTCATTTTCACAAGTGTTAGAAAACGGTGCCGACGATAGCAAAAAGAATATATATCCGATCGAAAAAAACCAAAGTGATCTAGCTTCAGTATTAAATTATCTTCTATTTGAACTAAAAAAGTTGGACAAAAGTATTATTTAAACTACTTGTTTTGTAAGTTAAAGTCAATTTTTTTTTTCTTAAAAAAGTGATTTTTTTTTTTTTCAAACTTCGAAAAAATTTGGAATTTTATAACTTCTTCGGTATTTTTTTAGTTCATAAAGAAAAGAAACTTATAAAAATTAAAAAAAAAAATTGGTTCGACTGTTTCAGATGCATCGCACGACCTCCATCACCGGCACCGATTTACAAGTGCAGACTCCAGGCGCTCCAGAAAAATACTAACAACTTTGAAAAAATTTCAATATTTTTTATTAATAAATATTGTTTTTTAAGTCTTAAATATAGTACACTATCTTCTTAAAATTCCGTTTACCGCAATCATTTCCTTCCCTTTCAAAAAAAATTGCTAAAAAAACGATTTTTTCCAGCTTCTAAAGCAGACTACTGTTTATTATTGTTATTGGTTCCAGGTAGTACTTTTTAAAATAAAAATAAAAATAAAAATAAAAATAAAAATAAAAGAATCCCCAAAGTTTAAAGCATTACTTTAATGCCATAAGACCTCAGTGTCTCTACTTCTATTCTCGCACTTTACTTATTAAACTTTTTTTGTACAATAAGTCTCCTGCGACTTTCAGTCAGTCACTCAGTGTTAGTACGCTTCATTTGGACAGATATATTGTAGGTGTGTGTATGTACACAACGTTGAAGGTCACATCAGTCTATTGCAAATTATAAATTTAATGTGATTATGCAAATGTAGGATAATGTGCAAGAATTGTGATGGAAAGGCGACAAGAAAAACACAATGAGCAGGGATTGGTCCGACAACTTGGCAGTAATTTATGAGGCAGTTGTGGTCAAGAGTGACATTTGAAGGATAAAAACAAAATATTTTAAAATAAAAATTTGCATTTTTAGTTTAAAGGCTTTAGAAGATCGTCGCACAGATAAATAATATAGAAAAAAATATTATAAATAAAACAATAACAATAAATAATAAAAAATAAAATATTTCTTATAACAGATTAACTTGAAAATTCTCAATGCAAAGAACAAAAAAAATATTTACCTACATCTCTCAACACTTATTAACGCTCCTAATTAATTTCTGTTCTCTTTATTTACAGCTGTCAGCAGTCACAAGCAAAGTGATTAGACAACATAGGTGTCTCTGAGTAGTTTTGGCAGCCTAACTAAGTGGCGCTTTAGGCGCACTCAACAATCCGACGCTCAGCAGCACCGCTACTTAAGATTACGCAACAGTACGGTGTGTTTGCACAGCTTTTCAACAACTTCAACGCCACCGCCGCCGCTGTCGCGTGCTACCAGCTAAGCGGCTGGGCAATGCAAACATGGATCATGCGGTGAAAGCGACACGTGGCCGACCATGGAATACGCTGCGCTTCGAGAACGACGAACTGGAATGCCTCTATCAGCGGTACACGCTCAAATTGCAGCGCTTCTCGGTGCTGGGCGTGGTCGCATTGGTGGTGGTATTGTGCGGTGTCATGGCGGCGCTGTCATTGGCCTACAATAATGCGCCCACCTTTCATGTGAGTTCATAAAATTGGGTTTTTTTCCGCAAAATGTAGTGCATATAAATGAAAAATTTGCCATTGAGGTGTTGATTTATTAGGTTTAATCTACAGTGGTCGACAAAAATATATGTAAACATGTTCTAGATTTTTTTTTACTTTTTACTGTAACGGAATGGAAAGTAATAGTAATAGTCTCACCTAAAATCAGTTCTATAAAATTTAAGATCTTCCATATATCTCCGATCTTTATTCCAATTTTTAGAAAAATATTACATATTTCGAAACATTTTAACTCTATAAAGACCAGATACATGTAGAATTCTCGACAACTTTGTTTTCAAAATTTCCCCTTAATTTTTCCATCCATTTGAAGATGATTCCATTTAAAAAAAATAATAAGGGCTTATCATAAGGTTTAATTTATTTTGAAAATTTGTCAGCTCCATATATGATCTTTCATATTAATTACCATAACCTTAACCTAAAAACATAGACCTGAAATTTCACTTCTTGAAAACAAAATCTAGTTTTTACCTATATTATTGTCCACCACTGTACTTTCATTTAACGAATATGTTTTTATTTACTTATACCTATCTCTCATATCTACCATTCACAGAACATTTTCAATTCCATTGTGTGCCTGCTTTTTGCAATTATCCTAATTCTACTGCAATGCCGTGTCATCAAGGATCATCACCTGCCAATTCTTTGCTATGGCATACTGCTCTTTGCCGCCGCCATTTGTTTCGTATCGATGCCGACACTGGGCAGTGTCTTTCCTGTGGACACAAAAGAGGTGAGAGCAAATGTGTTAATTAAACTACAAACAACAAAAGCAAAAATAAAAAATTGACCATCTGGAAAGATCAAAAAATTTACTGCAATAAAATATCAAAAAAAAAATTTATTGAAATTCTACCACTTAAGTTACTGTTATACCCAAAATGCAATATTTGAAGCAATATTCTTTATGATTTTTATTCATTTTGTATTACATTTCAGAAAGAGTCTGAGGTAATATTTAACGTCCTATTGCAATATAAGCTTCTGATTCTTGTGTACATAATTGCTTTATAAAATATACAATATACTCATATGATGCAGTAGCGCGCTTAGTTTGTTGTTTATGTTTGCCTTCATCGACAATTCGCGTAAATAATCGAATGCTCTAAAGTCTGTTTCATCTGAATTGTTGCAAGAATTACACTCATTTACTATGTAGTGCTGGTATACATATCTCGTTTATGAGATGAAGTGCTCGTTTGCGATTTTAACTCGTCTTTCTTTGTTAATTAACTATTTTAGATTGTAGTCTATATCGTATATGTGTGTGCGTAAATAGATATTAGTTTACATGCTCATTTATTGAATTCGAATTGAAGACATTTTCCAGACAGATTTTCTTCGAATACTAGCTTTAATGGTGTCTTGGTGTCTTGAAGAAGGATAAAACTTCTACAGAAATAAGGAAAACTCCACAAGCCATATATCCTAGACATGTCATAGAAATCGCTAGTCAACAATAAAATATCGGTCTTCTTTATTCCAAGCGAACAAACCGACACCAAAATGAGATTATATAGCTTATCCGAGACAGGGTCTTACTACTTACTGAATCCATAAACAGTCCCTTGAGTATTTTTTACTAGTAACTTGATTTTCTTTTCGCTCTAGTGGTTATCCAAGAATGGAGGTTTTGAGATCTCCAAAATCCATATTTATCATCATCCAAAATCATTATTATTTCCAAATAATTCTAGACCCCAATCAAGGAATAAACTCGGTCCGATTGATTTCTACAAAACTTGCATGGCAACAACCCAATATTTCTATGGTATTATATGCTTAGTTGCCTTTTACATATCAGGATATCTTTTACATATAGATATTCAGCGTAATACCCCAAGGCATATTTCAAAGAAGATATGTAAGATTAATCTTAAGTCACAACCCATTACGATCTCAGAATTAATATAATCTCACAGTTCCATTATGGTCGCACAATTCGGCAGTTAATTCTGTAACCAAACTGTATATAATCTATCGAAAAGAATGGATTTCGAACCGTCTTCATTACTTTATTTTAGAGTTCTTTCCAATTATACTTCTTCTTTTCTTAAATACTTGGTTGCGCCAAGTGAGCCTCACTCACTTAGAACCAACTGCAGCTCACCTACGAGCTCTCATAAAAGCACTCTTCGTTCAACCATTCTGTCCATTATACGGTCATTAGTAATCATTACTAGCTGCAGTTTATGTAAACATATGTATTTATAAGCACACCTACTTAAAAATACTTTCCTACATTATTTCCAGGTCATGGCCGAAGGTGTGTGGCAAATTGTTTTTGTCGTCTTTTTGGCATATGCCATGATGCCGTTACAAATATGGGAAGCAGTTTGTTTTGGTATTATTTTGCCATCAGTGCATATTAGCTTGACGGTGTACAAAATAATAACGGATTCATTCCGCTATTTGGAATATAATCAGGTGAGTCGAGAGAGATGCTTTCAAAAATTTCTTCTTTTCAAGTGTTTTTTAAATAATTTACTTACTTATATAGGTAAAAAATTAATTATGTATTTACTAAATATATTTATTTAGACATTTTATTAAACTCTCAGTTGTAAAACTTTAAGTCGGACAATTTTAATTTATTCATTCAATTTTGCATTTCGCACTAAATTCCTTTCACATATTCACAGCTTATCGCCAACATTGTAATGTTTATCGGTGTTAATGTTGCCGGCTTGGTCGTAAATATTATGATGGAACGTGCCCAACGACGTGCATTCCTAGATACACGCAACTGTATTGCCGCCCGCCTGGAAATTCAGGATGAAAATGAGAAATTGGAAAGACTTTTGTTGTCGGTACTACCTCAGCATGTTGCAATGCAAATGAAAAACGATATACTCTCACCGGTTGCTGGACAATTTCATCGCATTTACATACAGAAACATGAGAATGTCAGGTTAGTATTCGTATTTGTACTCAATCGGATATTAATATCATAAAAAGTGTTCGAAACTGACACAAAGCTAAGAGTCCTTAAGAAGAAGTACTAGTTCTTTTGTTATCAATGGATAAAAATTGTGACGTCTTCAACGATAGAAGGAGAGGAAGCTTGACAGTTTGCCTCGTTTGTGACAATAGGTCTTTTCTCTAACAATATTGATCCTTGTCAATGAATTAAGATTCGAACTTTCGTAATGTTCCCATTCTAAATAATAATTTCCAATTAGAAAATTCCCTCTGCACAAAATTGAAAAAATATACAAAAATACGAATTCAAAATTGAAATATATCTTTATGCAATACTAATCGACATACAAATTTAGCCGAAGGTGAAGGCAAAAAGATCGAAGTCGCGGAAAATATAATATTTACACGGAAATTGCTTAATGCAAATACCTATCTTTCATCAATGAAATTTTGCATTAATAAAGTGCATTTTCAATAACTTTACGTCAGTCAAATTCATTGGCATCGAACCAAATGTATGGGATATTGACATGAGCATAGCAAATATGAAAATCACCAAAATCAACAATTTGCATTATGAATTTTATATTTTCAAAAAATTGAATTTGGCAAGCAGGAAAATTTTACTTAACCACAAAAATAAATGACATTAGGTATATTTTGATGGACTTATATCAATGTCATTTGACATGCAACAGCTGTTCCATTTGTACGCATAACATAAAAGTCTTGTTCTTTTTTCAACAAGACGCTGACACTCTTTTAAACAAAATAATCAGTAGAGCGTCTAGTTGTATATTTGACTTGATGTTGACCTAAATTTTCTTAAACGTCAAATGTCAAAATTATATCACATATTGGTACTTTGGTCATATTTAGACATTATTTTTTACCTACATATATGTTGTTTACCTGTCTAGAGACATGAAGTTAGTCCGTTCCTTTTATTCAGAACAAAATGTAAAGTACTTCCATCAGAGTAGCTGAAAGAAGATGAACTAGATGAGGAGAAAATCATTATATTCCACATTCGTTCAGAATTAAAGTGAGCCAATTGGCAGGTCTATTATTTAGTTTGAATCAAACGCCTGTGCATTAGCAATTAGGCGATTGAAAATGTTTGAGTCATTCTCCTAGGCAGGCAACATCTTCAAATTTCAATTTGATAATTTTCAAATTATTTTAATGATATAAAGAATATAAATGTCAAACACAAAATTTTACTTTGACAGTTGATTTGACAGCTATCCCTCTAGGAAATTTCACCACACTATAAAATCTGATGATAAAGTACATTATATCTAACTCACTTTTAGGTTTTAATAATCTTGTTAGGGCACAAAATATTACCAAAAAACATAAATAATTCTTAAACAAGTAAGGAAGGGCTAAGTTCGGGTGTAACCGAACATTTTATACTCTCGCAATTTATTTATTTAACTTTATTAATATTATATAATACACAATTTGACCCACATATTCATCATATATATTGTATAAAGTCCATTGAAAGTTGGAAACCATAATATTAGGTTAGAAGCACCGAGGTCCTCATGTTTGATATATGGGGCCTTGAAAACCTATGGTCCAATTTTGGCGATTTTTAGAATGGGGCTGTCACACTATAAATATAGTATTTGTGCAAAGTTCTGCACCGATATCTTCACTAGTACTTACTTTATATATTGTAAAGTAAACGATCCAGATCGTCTTCAAAGTTCTGGTATATAGGAAGTAGGCGTGGTTGTGAAGCGATTTGGCCAATTTTCACAACATATTATTGGGAGGTAAGGAAAATATTACAAACCAAGTTTCATTGAAATCGGTCGAGTAGTTCCTGAGATATGGTTTTTGACCCATAAGTGGGCGACGCCACGCCCATTTTCCATTTTGTAAAAAAATCTCAGTGCAGCTTCCTTCTGCCATTTCTTATGTAAAATTTAGTGTTTCTCACGTTTTTCGTTAGTGAGTTAACCCACTTTTAGTAATTTTCAACCTAACCTTTGTATGGGAGGTGGGCGTGGTTATTATCCGATTTCAACTATTTTCATGGGGTGTGTTAGGGTACGTAAGAGAATCGACTACAGAAAGTTTGGTTTACATAGCTTTATTGATTTGCGAGTTAGACATCCGGATTTCAAATCCACTCGTCATCCTGATCATTTATATATATATAACCCCATATCTAACTCTTTTATTTCTTGGTGACACAAGCAACCGTTATGTGAACAAAACTATAATACTCTGTGCAACAGGTTGCGAGAGTATAAAAATAAAACTTAAATATTAATTATAAATATTTTTTGGCATTTCAGTATTCTCTTTGCTGACATTGTCGGTTTTACGGTGTTGTCCTCGCAATGTAGCGCACAGGAATTGGTGAGACTGTTGAATGAGCTCTTCGGGCGATTCGATCAGCTGGCGCATGTAAGTCAACAACTGAATATACAATTTTCTTCTTCCTCTTCAAAAGTTCCTCTAAATTCTTCTACCTCAAAATATTTATGTATATATAAATTCTTCTCTTTCCTCAAGGACAACCATTGCTTGCGCATTAAAATTCTCGGCGATTGTTATTATTGTGTGTCGGGTTTGCCCGAACCGCGCAAAGATCACGCCAAATGTACCGTGGAAATGGGTCTGGATATGATCGACGCCATTGCGTGAGTTTCTTACTTGAACTTTAATCCTTAACTCATTCCATTTTAACACTATTTTCACTTTTCCTCCCCACAGCACCGTGGTGGAGGCCACCGATGTGATATTGAATATGCGTGTGGGCATACACACGGGACGCGTGCTGTGCGGTGTACTGGGTCTGCGCAAATGGCAATTTGATGTGTGGTCCAATGATGTAACATTGGCCAATCATATGGAATCGGGCGGTGAACCCGGTCGTGTGCATGTCACACGCGCCACACTCGATGCGCTGTCCGGTGAATATGAAGTCGAAGCTGGGCATGGTGATCAGCGTTCTTCATATTTGCGTGATCATGGCGTGGACACATACTTCATAGTGCCACCGCCGCACAGACGAAAAGTGAGTACGATTTGTATATTATCTTCACGCATGCAATGTATTTGCACACACATGTACATACTGATATATATGCGGCGTTGTGGCTCACTTACTCACACGTTTTGTGATTTTGTTTTCATTTTTGATTTCTCTTGTTTTTTTGTTGCAGCCATTAATGCTAAATACGCTTGGTGTACGCTCGGCCATTGGTAGTCGTCGTAAATTGTCATTTCGTAATGTCTCAAATGTTGTCATGCAGCTATTGCATACGATCAAATTCTCGGAGCCGGTACCGTTCTCCAACATTGCCACCGGGTCGTTTCCCTCGTCGGGCGGTAGTGGTACAGGAGCGCGTGGCAGCACAGCCGAAGGCGCCGGCGGTGATAAGAGCACGCGAAAGGTAAGTGATACTTTGAACTACAAATATTTATTTTTTGAAAACTTTAATTGAAATCCCGCTGTAAAATATTTATTTATTGTATATAAGCTTATTTTTTAAAAAGTGAAAATATAAAACCATTATTATTATTATTTACAATGTAAATTTATAAAGCAGTTAATTATGAAGAAACTTTTTTTTTAAATATATTTTTTTATTATATATTACGAATGTTAAATAATTTAAACAATTTGAACTAGTATTAATTGAATTAAGTGCCCCCACTCGTTTAGCTAAAAAAAAAGTTAATTTTTGCATGCAGTGCTGACTCCTAATCGCTTAGCTTTTTATGATTAATTTACCCGTACTCAAAGTAATTGGCTAACAATTGCAGACAGTGTTTAAAACCACTCGATTATTAACGTAACTGTTTTAGATTTTCAGTTTACATACATAATATAAGACAACTACTACCAAACTCACACAACCCCAAAACCGTCAGATCACACTTAAAATACATTCCACAAGTTCAGTTGATTACATGGTGCAGCATATGAGGCGAGTGCATTTTTCTATAAAAAAAACGAATGTCCGAACTCATTTATAATTGAGCAATTAAGAGAATAATTAGTTAATTGTTCAATTAGTAGTACATTTTGATGAAATATTATTATATTTTAATTTTGCACAATATTAATTGAACAATTAATTGAATCAATTTAAACGCTAATTGTTCACAATTAAATAATTATTCAATTAGTATTAAATTGGGAATAATGTTATGCATAATATATCATTTGAATATAGATAATCCTAATTAAGCAATCAAACTTTTCCATTTAAACCCTAATTGTTCACAATTAACTAATTTGTCAATTAGTATTAAATTATTAAAAAAATGTGTGTACGTTATTCATTACCCTCAATCCTGATTGAGCTATTAATTTCATCAATTTAAACCTCAATTGTTCACAATTAACTAATTGTTCAATTAGTATTAAATTAGTAAAAAATTAATTACGTTATTCTTATCCAAAACCCGAATTGAGCGATTAATTTTACCCATTTAACTTTAACTACTTGTTCAGTTTGTATTAAATTGAGAATAAACTTATAAAAGTCGACATGTCATTCTTCCTAGTATGTTCAATGTATGGATCTGTTTTGTCATTAAACGTAATATACTAAGTCGAAAGGTTAGCTCATATATTTTATTTTAATATTGAAAAATTCTTAAAACATTTGGACTACTTGTGAGAAAACAACAAAATTAAGAGTATGATTCATTTAATTTTGATTCTAAATTTTAGAGTGAGAGAATAATTCTCGAATATATCAGAATTGTTGAAAGGTTTTGGTAGATAGCATCAAAAAAAGTCTTCCGAAAAATTATTAGTAGAACAGCGAAATTCAGTGCCATTCTTAGCGTCTATAAGTAGAGTATTCTATAATACTCAATGAATTCCCCATAGAAATCAAACAATTAACAGCAAAAAATAAAATCTGTAAAAAATATATTCCAATAACCAATGCGCTTTCTCAATATGCCACACCCTGTACTACCACAACGAAATTGTGCTAATGTGCCACACTAAAACTTTATTTTTTGTTATTAAAAAGATGCGTATTGCTTTCTGTTTATAATTTTTGTGTGTAAATTTTAGTTTAAATTTTTTTCATTTTTATTTTCAGGATGCGGTAAGTGTGTTGCTCCTAGTCGTAGCTCTCTTAGATTGTAGCTAACCTACAAATAGTTTATCTAATGCATTACATATAATCTATATTGTAATGTAATTTATATATGTATTTTGTAATTGTGTGTGTAGTAGTAAACAACAAAAAAAAACTTCTAATAACAGTGTATCTAACAAATTCCGTTGAGTGGGTGCCAAACTGGTTTATTAATACGAAATTATAAATTCAAAAATGTTTTTGAAAAATCGGTGTTGCTTAAACTCTTCACTTTATTTGCAATACAACTCATTGGTCTCATTATTGATGATGTTATGAAAATGTTAAGTTAAAAATATATTTATGTCTGCATTAAAAAATACATGTGGAGGTGTGTTATTGTTGTAATGAATTTACTAAAACCAAATTACTTACAATATTTTAACTAGAAATATATATAATTTTAAGAATAGAAGATTATGATTAAGTAATTATTAGAGAAACAATGTATTTTAATATGGTTTCTGATTTGATGGGTAAAAGTGAATACACGAAGCAAAAGACTCAACTATAATTTCCCCCTCTTCCTCGGTATGAGTTTTTATGTATATTATATAATAAATAACATATTTATAGTGTTTAAATTTATTAGTAGACCTCTATTAAAATCAATATGTAGCTAAAAACAAGAAATTTAGAAAAATAATATTTGTTTGAGTTTAGCTAAACAAAATTATTTTATTGATTTTGAAAATATTATTGGCGATGAACAAATTTGAAAAAAATGTCAAAACTTTTTGTCCAGTACACTAAATGTACGTCTAATGAATATATGAGCATATTGATTATCGTCTAGCCCAAGCGCATTCCACACCTCTAGGATGGGCCATATAACCTAATCGAACCGATTTAAATTAATCAGTCAATTAGTATGCCTTAATGCCAGTATAAGTTTCGAGTCGACCTGGCAGACTGGTTCTCTAGAAGTTCTGTAGCTCAACAGAAGTGCCGAAGGCTTAAAATATAAATAGTAACCCTCGTAATATTAAAAAATTTCGGGCACTTAACGGCAACTCTAGCATTAACTTGGAAATTTTTGACAACTGACAGGTGAAATGAATAGTGAATTGTGTCAAACTCAATATACAAGCGTCTACAGTTGGTAACCCTGATGCTAGAATTAAAAAAAAAAAATTAGCCAATCCCTACAACAGACCACATAGTTTTAGTTTTATTACCAAAAACTAGTTAAATATAGAGTAATGAATATTGATTTACATTTTAGAATACAACAACAAAATATTTGTTATCACCCAAACAGTACACTAATTAGACTTAAGTATCATATATAGAAACTATAGCGATAAGTAATTATTTTAGTGACTAGTATTACCATCCTCTCCAAATAATTATGTATGTATAATAGATAAATATTTTGTTAGATTTCTTTCTCCTTTCTTTTAAATTGAAAAATATTTTTGGATCACTTTCTGTTTTCAACTCGTATATGTATGTGTATTATCTTTATGTTCTTTTATATTGCATTTCTTTGTTTTCCTCTAGGTTATACGACTACAAAAAATTTTACACGCCCCCACACCACCCGGTGGCGGTGTGACTATCTCAGTAGGAACTACTCCTAACTCCACATCGAATACGATTAGTCGCATTCACAGACTTAATCAGAATAAGAATAAAGTGAGAATGAAATACCTACATTTGTATGCAATATTTGCACACTGACGTTCGCTCATGTGTTACCATTATTACGTTACGTAACAAACTACACACGTATTTTCCTAATAGTATAAACACATAATCGTACCATTTTGTTTAGAAAGCATTTTAAAGTAAACTTACATAACGAGCTGTTTACCATTACGTTACATACCGTTTTGCGTTTCATTGCGTTACGTTGCGTTTACGTTGTTTTTTTTATTAAACCTTACGCTATATTTTACGTTGCGTTACATTGCGTTCAGTTGCATACGAATGTGTTAAGAGCATCGTAATAAATAATTTTTATTAATAAGTTACATTTAACTAAATTCCGTTACATTTACCAATTTCGTCGCTAATTTCTGTGATTTAATTTTTAATATTTTCTCAAATGTTTTTAATTATTATACTATAATTTTGTTAATTATAGCCAATTAGCAGTTATTTAGTTAGCTTTTCACTTACTTTTAGTCACTAGTGTTTATGAAAGAATTCGGCCAAAGATTTGTAAAGACCATGTAAATAAACTAATACCGTTTACTAAAAAGGAATCGTTTTGAAATTTGGTGCCTAAATTGTTACGCTTGTCTCTTTCAATGTATACCTCTCAGCGACTGCTTTTTCCATGCATGACCATTTCGGCTTACATTTTCAAATGTCCAGTCTTACAATTAAGTGTGGAATAACCCATTGTCTTCTGCGTTACATACATACATACGTGTTTTTCAATTTCGTTAAGTTCATTTCTAACTGTTAATATTTTCATAGCATTCAAGGGACCGAAATTAATTGACTCCATTAATAACCTGATTCAGTTAAATTTAATCATAAGTATCATTGCTTTGAATTACGTCTTAATATCTTAATATCATATCTACTAATGTAGAAGAATTACTTTAGTACCAGCAGTATTTACCAACATTATAGATTGTATCTATAAGTCCTATAAACAACATTGCCAAATCGATAATTAAATAACTATATTTCCCTCAGTTGAACGTATTGAATCCATCAAACCGAAATTGGCTCGATTTTGGATCAATCTTCTACTTATAATTCAATGTCTAATGAACCAAATCAGCATCGTTCTAATTTAAACCAACTGTCATAGCTCTCACAGTCGAGCTCTGATCAACTACATACATAAAGTAACTACATTTCAAGAGATCGCCTTCGCCTTCATGAAGGTCCACGTTCCCTTAGTTTTGATGATTTTACCTGAGCATTGTTCAATCGGTATCATCTCAGAACTTACCCCGACCTTCCGAAATCAAGACTGAAATACCTTGAGCTGTATATCTTCAGCCAAGGATTTTGCTAAAAAAAAACGTTATAGTAGACTTGTGAGTCGTTCAAGGCGCTTTGTCAATGCATGACATCCAACTACAAAAGTTATTCTGATTTTACAAAGAAGTTAATAACCCTAGTGTATTCTCCACTCCACTTTAAGGTTAGTCATAGAACCTAATCTAAACGAATTAAATCGAACATAGTATAGATTTTCTTTTGTATGGCAGACTGGTTTTCTAGAGTTCTGTTACGATCTAGTGAACGTCACTATAAGTTTCGAATCAAAGGTCTTTGGCAGAATGGTTCTTTAGAGTTCTGTTATGATCTTATAAACCTCATTAGATCTTTGACAGGCTGGTTCTCTAGAGTTCTGTTATGATCTTCAAGTAAGTCATACCTCAGTATAAGTTTCTAGCCTAAGATCTTTGGCAGACTGGTTTTCTAGAGGTTCTGTTACGATCTAGTAAACGTCACTATAAGTTTCGAGCCAAAGTTTTTGGCAGGCTGGTTCTCTTGAGTTCTGTTATGATCTTATAAACCTCATTAGATCTTTGGTAGGCTCTAGAGTTCTGTTATGATCTTCAAGTAAGTCATACCTCAGTATAAGTTTCTAGCCTAAGATCTTTGGCAGACTGGTTCTCTAGAGGTTCTGTTACGATCTTATAAACCTCATTAGATCGTTGGCAGACTGGTTTTTTAGAGTTTTGTTATGGTCTTGTGAACCTCTAAATTTTAAAATGATGGTAAGGAATAAGTTTTCTGTGTGTGAGTGTGTATTTCGGTCCCTTCATGCTGGCATGCCATTTTTTAAGTTCATCATTTATAATTAATATTGTATATATGTACATACATATATCGTCATCATACATACCGAACATAAATATATAAAATGTTATATCGAAATTATTAAAATAGTAGTATCTTAAAATTTCGAAAAAAAACATGTGTAGACATGACTATTTACTTCGTACATATCTAAATATATTTATTTAAAAACATTATTGCTATCTTGAATATATTTTTCTAAAGAACCCCATTATAAACTCTTCCGATCTGACCTTTTCTAAACATTACAATTTATATATTTATGTACATATGTATGAATTTATATATGTATATACATTGAATTTGGTTTTCATGTTGGGTTCTAAGCTTCGTTGGCTGCAAGTTCTTTAAAAGCTCTTTTTCTAATTAAGAAAGTAGTACTAACAATTCTTTCAGCTTTTAAGGAACTTCACCCGACATTATCCAATTAACTTACTCTAAGCCTAACCGTTCATATTTTACATATACTACACGTCTATATATTTAATATTTAATTACTGTATTAATGTATTTGTACTGCAAAATTGCAACTAATTTTACTTGTTTTTCTTCCATGTGTCTTGCCATGTTTGGTACTCTCTTTTTTCTCTTTTTGATCTCTTTTTCGCTCTCTTTCGCACACGACCTCTAACGTTGGCATACCCATTTTGTACCGTTCCGTTCTGTGCGTGCAACACCAAATTGTTATATAATCGTACCAACCGATCGATCACATCAATAAAATTTTTATGAAAATCTTACATAAAATCAAAATCACTTCACTATACACATAACCTCAAAAACACCTGCAAACACCAACCAACCAACCGACCAAACAAAATTGTAAAAACAAAGCAGTCCAAAGTGACGGACAAATTTAAGCGTCCCTTTCGCAAACGGCACTCCTCCATGCACTCTCAACCGACCAATCGCGTCAATCGCTTCCTCTCGCAGGCGATCAATGCACGTTCCGTCGATTGCGATAAATCCGAGCATGTGGATCGCATTACATTGCGTTTTCGTGAGAGTGACAAAGAGCGCGAGTACCGCAAAGATTTCGATTTGGGTTTCACCACCGCCATGGGTTGCTCGCTACTGCTACTGATACTGGGTGCAGCACTACAGGTGTCGGCGCTACCGCGCACGCTCATCCTCTTGCTGCTCTTCCTCACCGCTTTTGTATGGATCAGCGCCATACTGATGTTGCTGTTGGCGGTGCGTCTCAAGTGGATCGTCTGGGATTTGGCGCGCAGTTTCACTCTTCGCTTGGCCATTACAATATTCACCATAGTGCTGATCTATTCGGTGGGTCAGGTGAATGTGGTAAGTGTTTGGCTGAATGAGTATTTGTGTCTTTTTTATTTTTTTTTATAATATTTTATTTATTCATTTATCTACATTTATATACTTATTTTAATGTCTGTAGTTCACCTGCGTCATGGATCATCCCTGTGCCAGTAACGTCACAACGCATGCGCCGTCCTTCGAGGAGGATCTACTCATGTTTGCTCATCACAATGAGGCGCACCGTAAATGCTCGCTGCCACAGTATGTTTCGCTTTCGGCGACTTTTGCATTTTTGTCAGTTTCAGTATTTTTGCGGTGAGTCTAGAGATCTGATTTATGTTTTCTAATATATATTATTAATACTCTAATTACTAATTATAAAAAAATATAATAATTCTTATCATCAAAATACATTGTTACTGTTATTTCTTTCGCAGTTTACCAATCATTTTCAAATCCTTCCTAATACTACTTATGGGCACAATTTATGGACTTTTCATCGAAATGTCACATATAAATATTTTTGATTGCTATGACAGCAGAGTAAAGTAAGTATTTTCAGTTCATGGAAAATTATTTTTGTTCTCTTTAACGACGGATTATTCGATAGCGTAATAGATTTTTTTTAAGAATCTACCTCCCCATCCTAATTAAACACCGCACTTCTGCCATCATCGCCTTTAGTTGAAATTTCTTGCCCTACAAACTACTCAACTTATTTAGGCCCTTAGCACAATTTAAAAATGGACAAAATAGGATAAAAAAAGGTCTACACTGCCTGTTAAAATTATATCAATTTATTAGAGTTCACAAATCTCAAGTTCCCACGTTTTGATATGAATGAAATCGGGTCGTAGCTTCCCTCATGTCCATAATACAGCCTCTAGTCTAGGTTTATTGGTCTCAGAGATGTCATCGCCTAATATAACATGATTTGGGAGAAAAAAGTGTATACAATCTGTTATCTCAATGAATCAATATAGATTTATAATTATTCAAATTTTCCGGTATGCGCCAAATTATACTGAAATGTCAAAAAATTACTTTGGTAGGTGGCTTGACAGATAATCTTCCAAGGAAAGGGGCACCCTATATAACTTTTATAAGGAGGTAATGGTGAAAATAGAACTTGTAAAATCGCCAGTCTTTTGTGATACCGCGGACTCCTAAATATGGATATCACAGATCTTCAAGCGACGACAAAGTGCTTTGTGCCTGTTAGAAATTTGTTAAAGCGGTTAATATAAACCAGTTTATCTGGTTTGCTACAGTCACGCCGGTGCTGGTATTTAACCACCGCCTACCGAGCTCATACGAGTTCCACTGATGCAGTGCCGGAACGCAGAGGAACAATTGAGCACCAGCTCATTCCCAATTTAATGTAATTTCGGCTGAAGCGCCCTTATGTGCGAGCTCAGTTCAGCTCTGCTGTTCTAAGCAATTCCGGTGTGTCCCGGCACCAGGCGAGTCTAAGAGTAAAGTAGTCTGATACTATTGACATCGAGCTCAAGGTCAGTACTTCGGAGCAGTAATTAAGCTGCTACCTTGTTGTCTGCTGCTTCTGTCTGAAACACAAGTAGTGGCGCGGTAGCCTTAAGCTGTCATTGACGGCGATTTCTCTATACAGAAAACTCCTCCACCAACCATCCATCTGTACTTCGAACCACCCGTTGAAAAGTTCATAGTGTCTCTACTTCATCAGCTTCGCACCGCCCACAAATCCCGCGTGGGAATGTGAGCAAACAGAGAGCAAACCACAAGTTGTAGGTTCCGCGGCGCAGTGATCCGTATTTTCAGGGATGCAGTTGAAGCAGCCAAGGATTTTGGAGTGTCCCACTTTGGGACCATTCATGTACACAGCCTCTCTGAGTCCGATAGCCACCTTCACAGCAATACCCCTACCCGCTATGTTAATAAAGGCTATCCTATCCTATAGATAGCGTGGACTTACTAAACGAAAAAGACCTAAAACCAAATATACCGTTTTTATAATTTTAATGTTTCCTTGAACGAAAAGATCTGATTTAGTACGACCTCGGTTTTTTACTTTTTTATACTCTCGCAACCTGTTGCACAGAGTATTATAGTTTTGTTCACATAACGGTTGTTTGTGTCACCAAGAAATAAAATAGTTAGATATCTTAATGAAACTTGGAACACATGTTCCTTGGGACCGTGAGAGGGTTGCTTTCGAAAATGGGCAAAATCGGTCCACTGCCACGCCCACAAAATGGCGAAAACCAAAAACACATAAAGTGTCATAACTAAGCCATAAATAAAGTTATAATAGTAAAATATGGAATAAAGGATCGTACCAGGAAGGGGCATATTTGGATGTAATTTTTTTGGGGAAGTAGGCGTGGTCCCGCCCCTAAATCGGTTATTTGTATATATCTCGCAAACCAATGAAGCTATATAAACCAAACTTTCTGCAGTCGTTTTTTTAAACACTTCTTAATACAGTCCAAAAATGAAAGAAATCGGATAATAACCACGCCCACCTCCCATACAAAGGTTAGGTTGAAAATTACTAATAGTGGGTGAACTCACTAACGAAAAACGTCAGAAACACTAAATTTCACATAAAAAATGGCAGATTTTTTTACAAAATGGAAAATGGGCGTGGCGTCGCCCGCTTATGGGTCAAAAACCATATCTCAGGAACTACTCGACCGATTTCAATGAAACTTGGTTTGTAATAGTTTCCTTACATCCCAATGGTATGTTGTGAAAATAGGCCAAATCGCTTCACAACCACGCCTACTTTCTATCTACCAGAACTTTGAAGACGATCTGAATCGTTTACTTTACAATATATAAAGTAAGCACTAGTGAAGATATCGGTGCAGAACTTTGCACAAATACTGTATTTATAGTGTGGCAGCCCATTTCTAAAAATCGCCGAAATCGGACCATAGGTTTTCAAGGCCCCATATATCGAACATGAAGACCTCGGTGCTTCTAACCTAATATTAGGGTTTCCAACTTTCAATGGACTTTATACAATATATATGACGAATATGTGCGTCAAATTGTGTATTATATAATATAAATAAAGTTAAGTTACACCCGAACTTAGCTCTTCCTTACTTGTTAGTTTATAGCAGTGTTATATTATAGAGATAATATAGATTTCCAATACTTCACAGTTAACCTAATATCAATGTCCTTCGCTGTGATTACAAAATAAATACTAATATTTCTTTTTACCTTCACAGCTCATCCATTCCGCTTCATTTGATCTCATTGGCGCGCATAATAATCTTCATGATTGCCATATTGGTGCATGGACGTTTGGTTGAGTGGACAGCACGTTTGGATTTCCTCTGGCAATTGCAGGCATCGCAGGAGAAAAAAGAGATGGACGTGCTACAGGAATCCAATAAAAGGATCTTACACAATTTGCTGCCAGCTCATGTGGCTGCACATTTTCTCGATAATCAATTTCGTAGTAATATGGTAAATAGTAATACATATACATATATTGTTGATTGTTGCTTCACTTTATACATACATACATACTTACATACACATTTATGTTATGTACTATGTGCATGTCTCACCTGTGTCATCACATCACTTGTTTTTTTAATTTATTTTGAGAAACCAAACAACTTTCTTTGCAGTAACCACTTTTTCAAGCGAACTAAATTCCGAGCGACCACAATGTCGCCAGGAGTCATGGGCAACTATGCACACAGACACAAGCACATACACACACACACACACTTGTAGACACTTCTCAGCTCGGTCAAATTGAGCTTTGATTCTTTAACTTCACATGCTAAGTGATTTATATGCCCGGCAGTGGTCTGTAGACACACTTTAAACGCAAATTGATGCACTTCTCACGCGTGCCAGATCCACAGCTGATTTACATACATATTTATTGCGCTCAAACACACTACTTTTCTATAATTTCAATTCAAATCCACTTTTATTTTAATTCCATATTTACAAATATACACCTATGTGACATATGTATATGTACGTTTAACGTCTCTTCTGCCACATATTGCAGGCATATGTTTGTATATCTCACTTTTTGCAAAATATCTTATTTTTATTATGCCTCCAGCCACCGTCGCTATTTGTACTCGTAATTTTTGTCGTTTTTTGGCATATTTCCTTCTTTTTCGTTTTCCTTTTATCGTTTGCCAGTAATGTTTCTCGCCGATTTTCGGAAGTTTGTGTTGTTGTGTGTCGTTCTGCCCGTTTGTTGCGCACTTGTTGCGACAGCGAGAGTAACCAAAAACTAAAAAAAAAAAACTCTTGTCTGTGTGTTGCCAACCCTCTTATCCCCTGATACTTTTAATCATTCATTGTTTTTGCCGATTGTTGTTGGTTTCTTTCGTGGCTAAACACTATAGGTCAATCCCTCACAGGAACTCTATCATCAAAGCTACGCCAAGGTTGGTGTCATATTCGCATCGGTGCCGAACTTTCATGAGTTCTACACAGAGATGGATGGTTCGGATCAGGGTTTGGAATGCTTACGGTTGCTGAATGAAATAATTGCCGATTTCGATGAGGTGAGTGGGAATAAATTGAAAATCACTAAAAAATTTTGAAGTTTTGGTGTGAAGTACGAGGTGTGTTAAAAAAATAACGAGAATTTGTGTATACGAGCATACGAGAAATCGCTGAGAGACCCAAAGGTTAACCCAAAAATCGAGTTTAAGAAGAAGCGCGGGCATAAGTGTATAATATCGAATGAGAACACTTGACGGCGACAATATTAATGTAGACAAATTAATATATTTTTTTTTTTGAAAAACGAAAATTTTCGTTATTTTTTGAACCAACGTCGTATGTGTTTGTAATCTTGAGATTTTGATTAGTGGATCGAAACAATGACTGAGAGTTTTTCTGAAAATATGCTCATCTAAGAAATACTTCGTCAATGTTATGATATTATGAAAAATCTCAAATCTTGTAAGAGCCCCTGAAGTTTTCAAAGAGTCCTAGAGGTCATCGATAAAATATTACATTTTTGTTGTATTATTGACTGCTAGACAGTAGAATTTTCAAGAGGTTGTGGCCTAATATTTTGTATGTATGTGATTGGCGTTGAACCGTTTAGCCGGTTATAACCGAATCGATGAGAGCGTGCCACTCCTCTCTTTCCTTCGCAGTTCGGCGCCAGTTGAAAATTCCAAGTGTAACCAGGTCGCTCTCCACCTGGTCCCTCCAACGGAGCGGAGGCCTTCCCCTTCCTCGGCTTCCTTCGGCGGGTACTGCATCGAACACTTTCAGAGCTGGAGTGTTTTCGTCCATTCGGACAACATAACCTAGCCAGCGTAGCCGCTGCCTTTTTATTCGCTGAAATATGTCAACTCATACAGCTCATCGTTCCATCGTCTGCGGTATTCGCCGTTGCCAATGTTCTGAGGACCATAAATCCTGCGCAAAATTTTCCTCTCGAAAACTCCTAGTGTCGTCTCATCTGATGTTGACATCGTCCAAGCTTCTGCACCATAAAGCAGGACGGGAATGATAAGCGACTTGTAGAGTTTGATTTTTGTTCGTCAAGAGAGGACTTTACTTTTCAATTGCCTACTCAGTCCAAAGTAGCACCTATTGGCAAGAGGGATTCTGCGCTGGATTTTAATATATACATGTTTATTTTCTTAATATATATGTAAATTTTTTAAAATTTCCTTTCCTCATCTTCTTTTTTCTTGTCTTTTTATAGCTGCTGAAAGAGGATCGCTTTCATGGCATTGATAAGATAAAAACAGTTGGTAGCACCTACATGGCTGTGGTGGGACTAATACCAGGTGAGCATAAAACCGTTATATTAAATTTTACCATTACATTAATAAACTTAATACAAAACTTATTTTTTAGAATACCGCATCAATGCCAATGATCCGAATTCGGTGCGACGCCACATGACCGCTTTGGTCGAATATGTGAAGGCCATGAGGCAGTCTTTGCAAGAAATCAACAGTCATTCGTACAACAACTTTATGTTGCGAGTTGGTAAGTAATATAATTTTTAAAATTATACAATAAGCTAAAATTCATTAAAAATCATTTCCTACTCTCGCTGTTAACCGTTAGGCATTAATATTGGTCCTGTTGTTGCTGGTGTGATTGGCGCACGCAAACCACAATATGACATTTGGGGTAATACCGTTAATGTTGCGAGCCGCATGGACTCCACGGGCATACCAGGCTATACGCAAGTGACACAGGAGGTTGTGGACAGTCTACAGGGTTCACATTTCGAATTTCGGTAAGATAGATATTCTCACTATTTTTATATATTTTAATACACACCTCCTCTTTCCCACTTAGTTGCCGCGGCACCATCAAGGTAAAGGGCAAAGGTGACATGGTCACCTACTTCCTGAGTGACTCATCGAGTAACGGTCTTAATGGTGAGGTGCGCAATGCAATGATCGCCAATCGCGCCATCACACAAAATGGCAACGGTTACACAGCCCAACAGCAACAACAACAACAGCAGCAGCAGACGCAATCAAATGGTTTGCCAGCCGCAATGCATCCACCGGAATACTACCAGAAACAGTCACAATTCCAGGATAACAGTTATCAATTGAATATGAACAGTGAGACGTACAACATAAAGAAAGATAATTATGGTTACAACAACATAGATGCAAGTCAAGTGTTAATGAAAACCTCACCGAATGCGTTGCATGAGGAACAACAACAATTGCTAATGCATCAGCAACAGCAACAGGTGTCACAGCAGCAGCAGCAACCACCACAACCGTATCAACATCATTTGGCGCAACAGCAACAACAGCGTTTGAATAGTAAATTACAAAAACAACCGAATTTCATCGCCAACGGTGGACTGCCGAATATACGCGAGAATGGACATAATGGCGAGCATAACGGTAGTATTGGTAGCGGCAGTAATGGTGTTGCTGCTTACAATGCCTACAATGGCTACCAACAAACACAACAACAACAGCAGCAACAACAGCAACAACAATACAACAACAACTATGCGCATCATCAGCGTTCGCATTCATCCAGTTCGATGGGTGGCGGCGTCGGTGTTATGGGCGTACTCACAATGGCAGCCACATCTTCCCCCGCCCTACCCACACAACAACAACAACAAGTGCAAATGCCAGTACCAGTACCAGTTCAAGCACAAGTCAATCCCTCAATGGTAATGTTGCGCGAACAATTTAATATAATTGAAAATCCCGGTGGTAATCGGCTTGAGTACATAAATCATGATCCCTACGCACAAGTGGAGAACTATAACAATTTATTTGCTAATGGTGTCGGTGTCGGTGTTGGTGTCGTTGGCGGTGGTGGTGGTGGTGGTGTAAGCGTTGGTGGTAGGCGTGAAACGCATGCCGCACGCAACTACCATCATTTGCATCACAATCAACAGCATTCATCGTCGTACAGCACGAATAGTAATTGTAATAATTATAATAATTGCCGTGAGAGTGAACCATTGTTGCATGCCGCACCAGTTGCCAAGGTGAGTGAATATGAGTATACATGGAATGAGGAGATACTCTTATGATCATCACTGCAATCCCTCTCATCCACCGATGTTTGATCATAACACTTGATAAATGCATTTGGTGCTTGAGTGGGATTCGCTTAATGATCCAAGCATGTGTGTTTCCAACCCATAATCCATTCAAAGTCGCAATTTAAATATGTGGTAATGTAATAGAACTCTCTCTGTTAGGAGTCAAATACATATTTAGGTTAGTTTTTAGCTCAAATGATCTCCAATTTTTTACATACTCCGAAAGTTAGGTTAGTTTTAGGCTTTGAGCGTTCCCAATGTGCCTTATCTCAAACACTTAATGAATTTTCTGCCTAAGCGAATTTTTCAATATTCCCAACTAGATTGCATCACAATTGTACCATTATTTCAGTTAATACCGAAAATATCGGCATACCGATTTTATAGTACCGAAATCCCGTTAAACACAAAGTCGGTATGTGTAATTTAGTGAATCGTTATTGCATTCAGTGAACAAAATTGAGAAATAATTTCATTTTTATTCGAAAAATATACATTTGAAATCACATAGGTTAATATTTCATATAATTCCAAAACTTTCGGGATCCCAATGTCCAAGTTCCGATAAAACGATGTTAACATCGGGTTTAATTTTGACTACGGATCAGTAATTTGAGAAGATCGATATATTTCATTGTACCAGCTTTAATTGCTTCAAGTTCAAGAATTAAAATCTTTTTTATTCGACAAATATCTACTCGAAATCTATTTTTATACTCTCGCAACAAAAGTTGCTAAGGGAGTGTTATAGTTTTGTTCACATAACGGTTGTTTGTAACACCCAAAACTAAACGAAAAAAACAAAACGAGTTAGATATAGGGTTATATATACCAAAGTTATCAGGGTGAAGAGTGGAGTTCAAATCCGAATGTCTGTCTGTCCGTCCGTCTGTGCAAGCTGTAACTTGAGTAAAAATTAAGATATCTTGATGAAACTTGGCACACTTATTTCTTGGCACCATAGGAAGGTTGCTTTCGAACGCCCACAAAATGGTAAAATTTGGTATGAAGGATCGCACTATGAAGGGGCATATTTGGATGTAATATTTTTGGGGAAGTGGGCGTGGCCCCGCCCCCAAATAGGTTTTTTGTACATATCTCGGAAAAGAATAGAGCTATATAAGCCAAACTTTCTGCAGTCGTTTTTTTAGCCACTTCTTAATACAGTCCAAAAATGAAAGAAATCGGATAATAACCACGCCCACCTCCCATACGAAGGTTAGGTTGAAAATTACTAAAAGTGGGTTGGCTCACTAACCAAAAATGCCAGAAACACTAAATTTCACGTAGGAAATGGTAGATAGAAGCTACACTCAGATTTTTTTACAAAATGGAAAATGGGCGTGGCGTCGCCCACTTATGGGTCAAAAACCATATCTCAGGAACTACTCGACCGATTTCAATGAAACTTGGTTTGTAATAGTTTCCTTATATCCCAATGATATGTTGTGAAAATAGGCCAAATCGCTTCGCAACCACGCCTACTTCCCATATACCAGAACTTTGAAGACGATCTGAATCGTTAACTTTACAATATATAAAGTAAGTACTAGTGAAGATATCGATGCAGAACTTTGCACAAATACTATGTTTAAAGTGAGGCAGCCCCATTCTAAAAATCGCCGAATTTGGACCATAGGTTTTCAAGGCCCCATTAATCGAACATGAGGACCTCGGTGCTTCTAACCTAATATTATGGTTTCCAACTTTCAATGGACTTTATACAATATATATGACGAATATGTGGGTCAAATTGTATATTATATAATATTAATTAAGTTAAATAAATAAATTGCGAGAGTATAAAATGTTCGGTTACACCCGAACTTAGCCCTTCCTTACTTGTTATTAATCTTTTTTATTCGACAAACATCTATTCGAAATCTATTTTTATTAATATTTCAATGAATCAAGAAATTTTCGGCTTCGGATTTCGGTTTTGGAGTACCGAAACCCCGATAAAAACCAAATTAGCATTAGTTTTAATTTTGACATGAGACGAGTAATTTAGGGATGACTTTTGGTTTTTTTTTTGACAAGTTCGGAAAATCAATTCCTTTTTTATTCGAAAACATAAATTCGAAATCATTTCATATTATATGTATGTATATTTCAATTAATCCCGAAAATTTCTGGATCCCTATTTTCCAGTCTCGAAATCCCGAGAATATTATGTTATCGATAATTTTAATTTAGACTTAGGACGAGTAATTAATGGAATGGTAATTGCATTAATTTCGTTTTTTATTCAAAAATTATCCATCCTGAAATGTTATTTTATTAATACTTCCATCAATCCCAGAAAATTTCGGGATCCCGATTTTCCAGTCCCCAAAATCGCGGTAAACATAAACTTAGCAACAGATATTAGCGGAAATTTACAATTTTTATCTATCAAAAAGCTTCCATAAAGCTATTATATATATTGAGTTCGAGCGTTAGGAAACTCTTTTCGAGCCATTATACAGATAGACAGAAGTTTTCAAATCTTATTCGCCACATTCCTTATACCAATTGCGACTTTTCAATACGCCCCCTTGCCCTTGCCCTCTTACACATCTTAATGTACATATATATTTTTTTGTATCAATGTGGGTGGTTTTTTCGACCAATAAATGTTGCCACCTGACTAACATTTGAGACTAACAAAAAATCATCTGTGTTTTTACCTATTATAAAGTACCGTATCTATAATATTTATGTATGTATATCCTGCGAGCTTTTTACTCACTCATTTCTAATGTGAACCATTTAATTGTGTTATCTCTTTGCATGTATTCGTAAACGACATTGTACACACACGCACACACACATACAATCAAATAAACAAACATAAAATATCCACTGTGTTCCAACTCGTTCACCATAAATGTGCCTGCCGATCGTACGAACGACCGCGACCGCTCGCCCGCCTGCTTGTCGTGCATTCATTTCACAAACAAAAACAAAAAATCAAACTTGTCACACACACATACAATCCACAAAACGTATTTAATTACACACGGTTAATGGGTAACAACATGTTGTCGCTGAATTCATGGTGCTTTGGCTTACGCGTTGATCGCTGGTGAACTAACCCGATGTGTAGATAATGCCAATGCAACAGCATCCACAAGCATATCCACCTAAATATGAGCCACCACGGTACATGTGTCCTAATACCATAATGCTACAACAGCAACAACATTTACAACAACAGCTGCAATTGCAACATCACCATCATCATCAGCAACAATTACATCAACAATATCCACTTTACTCGCAACATCCTCAACCGCCATTACCAATTCCACCACCCAAACCCACAAATCTAACCGCATCCTCATTAGCCACAGCCTCAGTGTCAGCCTCTGCCTCAGCCTCAGCATCATTGAAACAGAATACACCTCTCATACGCACTACCTATATGAAGCCCCTGCCGAAGTTGCCGACCGAGATCGATGAGAGCCGTGAGATGTCTTCCACCGATGATCTCAGTTCCCGCCCACATTCGCCATCGATGAGTTCCTCAGATGAAAGCTACTCGAAGACGACCGAAGGCGAAGCCGACGACGATTCACCACGCATAACGGCGTTGAGTAAACACAATCATCATCATCATCAACAACAACAGCAACAACAGTTGCAACAACGTAATGGCGCCAATCCGCTACAATGGTTATACCCCTGTGACATACAAGTGGATCCCACATCACCCGTGGTGGATATGTCAAATCTCAAAGATTTCGAAGTGAGCTCGACAACAGAGAGTCAAGGCCAACAGACGAATACCACACACAACAAGGGCGACTCCTGCAACAGTTTTGAGTATCAAGACCGCGTACTGCTCGCTGCCAATAAGAAATCCACTAGCAATGGCGGTAGCAGTAACGGCGTAGGCAGCAATGGCGGCGGTGGTAACGGTGGTGGTTCGACATCGGCCAGCAATTCGGCGAAATCGCCATTCGAGAGGGAACTGCAAAGACTTTTGAATGAATCATCACGTGCACGCGCACTTGCGGCCGCCACTTCGTCGTCGGGCGGCAATATAACATCCGCCTCGAACTCCAACAGCAATCCGGAGGGCAATACGACCAGCAATAGCAGCAGCCGCAACAATATCGAATTGAGTTACTCGGCGAGCAACAGTAAACTGAGCTCGACCAATGGGTTAGCGATCGGTGGCAGCGGTAGTAATGGCAACCTCAGCGGCAGCAATTCAATGAGTGGCAACAACAACCAAAAATCGTTGAACACAACCATACTGGATGAGCTGACCTCGCCAACAACGGGACGTCAGCCATCGAAAATACCGATTAGCACGAGTTTTATGATTGCCAAGCATCCTGTTGGACTGGAGGCCATCAAGGAGATTACGCGTAACAAAAATCCCTCAGAATCTAGCCAAATGTAGGTTCCCTAAACGTAACAGTACTTCAAATATGTGTTAATTTGTATTACTTTGCAGGCAAACTTCCGATACAGAATCCTGCGAGATTTTGCACGACAACTGCAATCAGCTGAATTTGAATATCTTGGACGCCGTCAACAACCAGTCGTCCACATCGACGGGCACCAATTGTCGCGATGCCATGCCACCGCAACAGCAGTCCAAAGATCACAATCATCGACATCGTCAGCGTCCCCGCTCCAAAGATCTCGATCAGAGTCGTGAGAGTCTCGATCAGCTGGCCGAAGGTGGTGAACCGCAACAGCAGCAGCAACAACAGCGTCACGTGCGTCATCATCATCATCACCACCATCATCATCATCAGCGTCCGCGTGTTAATCACACAGCGACAGCGTTGAGTAACGACACCGAACGCGACGACACCGAAGATAATTTGGCCGATGAGGAGTTCGAGGACGATGAGGTGGGCCATGATGTGCGCAAGAAACGTTTGGCGCCATTACCGACGGAACAGCAGCATGTCAACAATATTGGTGGTGGTGGCGGCGTTGTCAATTGTTACGAGAATGATGAGCACGAACGACATGTGCATGACAGTCACGCCGACTATGGCGACGATATGGATGAAGAGCGGCATGTGGAAATGAATGTGATAAACGATGAACTGAAATATGGTGCGGGGCATCATAATCACCAGTCGATGGACTCAAATCCGTTGGAAAGTCAATCGGAATGGTCAGATGATGATTGCCGCGAAGAGGCTACAGGTAGGCTTTGCAAAAATTTCAAAAATTTAATTTCTTAAAATATCATTCTTCTTCCCCTCCGCGCGCAGGTGGCGCCGAATCAACGGGCTACATAACCGATGAGCCGGGCCTAGAAAATATATCATTACTTAACGAAGCCGGTCTCACCGATGCGGAAGGTGCGCTCTCCGATGTCAATTCACTTTACAATGCGCCCGATGTGGATGACACCTCGGTGTCGAGTCGTGCCAGCTCACGTTTACTCAGCTTAGATTCGTTAAGTGGTCTGTACGATTGCGATTTGGACTCCAAGCATGAGATGGCAATCGTTAATGTTTCGCACAAAATCACAAGTAAATTTGGGCCACAACAACAAAGTTAATCGCAATGCAAAGCGAAGTGATGATCGTGAAAGTGTGAGAACGGGAAAAAAACTCCAATTAAAATACAAACATACGTATTCGTACACAAACAATGGCAGGCATACATGCATACATACGCGAGCATATATAAGATAAATGATAAAATATAGAAGAGCGTTGAAAATGGTGTCTATTATTTTTCGGTGAATATACTGTAGCCCTAACCCCCACACATGTATGTATGTATGTATGTGTGTATGCAACTAAATAAGTATTTAATGGTTTTAGGTATATAGTATATGTACACAGTGAACTTAAAAAACATAAAATCTCTTAAGTATGAATATATATGAACACAAGTAAAATGTACAGTTAAGTTAGATGAAAGATTGATTGAAGAATTGGTGCCTCCGACATTGTGACACTGTTAGAATAGCGATATACATACATACAAAACGCAACTAAAATGATCTGTAAGGAATGATGATAGCACAACAACAACAAAAATAATGTTGAATTTAAGCATTGATTGATAGCAGCTTTAGCATAAGGCACAGGCTAGAGATAGATACACTTACATGCATACATAGAAATCGGTAATGTGGAAGCTCTGTGGAGTTTCTTTTGTTAATCTACAAATAGCAAGTAAGCTTAGAATAAGTGATAACATTATGTATATTTATTTAACGGTATATGTATATGTATATGTAATATAAAATTATTGCGTAAACGCACTTAACAAATAATGCTTTAAGAAGAAGAAGAGGATAATGAAAAAAATGCAAGTGCAGAGCTTAGAAACTCTTAAGAGTGGTTAGTTCGGTTGTATAACCACATGTCGAGTATGATACGAAAAGGCTACAAGCATTGCTGTATCATTTATACAGTTATTTGCAATTATGATGATTCGTATATGTATTTGTGTGCAGCAAATAAAAAAATTTGCGAAAATCAATTATTTACTTAAATGCCCATAGGCAGGTGTAAAGTTCCCCTTCCACTCTCTCTCTCTAACTCTTACATATACACACACGAACGCGTGTGAAATGCTGAACTACTTAAACTATAATGTGGATACTTAAATAAGCTAAAATTATTAAAATGCACACATTAGAAATACATACATACCTATGTATTTATGTACAATTTATTATGTGTTTGAACGGCGTCTTTAAAAGTGATCAAGATGAACCCTCATGTTTTATAAAAAATAAAAATAAACAAATGTAAATTTTTTAAAATAATTAAATACAATATTTTTTTTTATTTTAAAACTTTTATATTTATTTATTTTGTTTTGATAAATCATTTTTTTTTTTATTTTAAAACTTTTATTTTTTTTTTTAATTTTGATAAATCAATTTTTTTAAAGCTTTTATATTTATTTTTTATTTTTTTTGATAAATCAATTCTGTTTATTTTAAAACTTTTATATTTATTTTTTATTTTTTTTGATAAATATTTTTTTTTTTATTTTAAAACTTTTATATTTATTTATTTTTTTTTTTTGATAAATCTTTTTTTTTATTTAAAAACTTTATATTTATTTATTATTATTTTTTTTTTTTGATAAATAATTTTTTTAATTTCAAAATTTTTTTATATATTTTTTTATTTAATATTTAATAAACTATCAACCTGACGGTTGGCTGTTTTGTTAAAAAGGAAATACAGATATTTTTAATTCCTTTACTTTAAATATTTCATTTATTTATTTTAAAAATTTTGTTATTTTTTTTTTAAATATATTTAATTATATTTTCATTCAATTTTTTTTTTTATTTTTAAAAATATTTCAGTTTCAAATCGCTTGCAATTTGTTGAAACTCATCACAAAACAAATCGTATTTTCCGAATTATCTTCGTTAATGATAATAAAACTATTCATCCAACCCTATTTTAAGACTGTAATAGACTTTAAAATAAACACGCTGACGATTTATTCAGAAAAGTAAATTTTTTATGCAATTATGATGATAATTTTTCTAGGTTAGGTCATAATGTTTTTATGTAAAGCCTCTTTTTGAACTTTTTTACGATTTTTAATTGATCTTAAGTTTGGATTATAGAATTTTTTGATGCTAGGAAACCAATTTTAAGGGGCACATATAGTGCAATGACCAAAAAAAAGGTGATTTTTGGGATTTTTTATTTAAAAAAATACTTTATCAATTATTTCAAAATTTTAAGAATATATTTATACATGTTTCAAGAATAAACAGTCAAATTTTTGAAGAAAAAAATAAAATATTTTTTAAGTTATAGTCGATCTCCAACGGCGCGAAAAAAGGTCCTTCACTGCTGCAGTGAGTCCGGCTTTCTCCGTGGATGAAATCTAAAAAAAAAAATCTGGTTAAACTAGATAATATTGTCTGTACAATGACCTACGATAAAAATAAATCAAAAATTGACAATAAAAAATAGTCGAATTTTACCCACAATTTTGTCGTTTTTGGCCTGCCAAAATTCGATTTTTTGATCAGATCAAAAATCGATAGGTCATTGGACGGAGAACTATGTATAGAACATGTAAAAAAACTCGATAGTGATCGGATCATTTGTTTTTGAGTAGTCACTGCAGCAAATTCGGAAAATGCTGTTTCGAGAAAAACTCGTTTAAAGATAAAATGATCGTTTTCACTGTTACCGAGTGGCTGCTCTTTAAATTGCTATAACTCAAAAACTATTTGAGATATCGATTTGAAATTTTAATGTTATTTTTAAAGGTGTACTCTACCGAAATATGAAAAAAATCGATTTTTTTGAAATTTCACACTAGGTGTGCCCCTTATATTTTGTTTCGCGATTTGTCCAAAATTCAATATAGTTTTCAAAAAGAAAGGATCAAAAATTGTAGGAAAACATTTCGATCGTTTTTGGATCAAAAAGAACAAAGTTCTATTGAAAAAGTTATTTTTATTTAAAAATTTAAAATCTCCAAATCCTTGATAACGGCAACAGAACACTAATTAACGCTATAATAGTCTTTTTTACGAATTTAATGACACAAATAAATAAATATAAATATTGATAAAATAGAGGCCCCTATATTAAATAAATGAAAATTAAATAAATGCATCGTAGATTTATTTCTTGAATAACAAGAATAGAAAGAATAGATTTATTTCCAAAACATTTATATTTTACATTTTTATTAACATTTTTTTTATTTTTTATCGAATTGTTGAAAATGATCCCCAGTTATGTCTATTCTGGAGTCTTTATATTTTTTAATTTATTTTATTATTTACCAACTCTCATCTTGATCACTTTTAACTGACGTGCAGTTTATTCATTACGTATGTATGTAATGAATATGTCATGTTGTAAAATGTGAAACGCCAAGCGTTTTAGTTAGTTTTAATAATTGTTTGCAAATTTCTAATTAATATATATTTAAATATATCTAAGTAGTGGCGTTGCCAATATAACCAAAATGCGCGATTCATTAAAAATTAAGTCGAGTTAGCGACAGTTCTTTGAATTAAAACATTAAAATAAACACACAAAATTAAAAATAATAAATTACATATAATTTGTGCTTGTCTAGGGTTATTTTGAAAGCATTTTATTTTCGGAAAAAAATATTTAATTTGTTGTAGAGTACGAGTGTAAAATTTGTGGCACTTTTATTTTATTTATTTTGTAGTTTAGTGTATGTAGTTTAATTTAATTATTTTTTAATATTTTTTACGCTTATTTAAGGTATTTGAATATACATATATATTTTCGAAGGCAGCCCAAGTAATAAATGTAATTAATTATTCTATTATAATCAGGCGTTGTGCACATATTATTTACTAAAAGTCTATGCGTGTGTGCGTATGTACATAAATGCATACCCTACATACATATTTAAAAAAATGTAAGCTTCTCATGCACAACTAACTATGTACTTTAATTTTATAACAATTATTAACTATAATGTGAAACAAAAAAGAAATGAAAGTAAAAAAGTTCACAAAATTATACGCTGTATATACAATACATACATAACTAAATGAAAAGAAATCAATAAAAAAACTATTACATTAAAACAAAATAATTTTAAATTTTTTTTCCTTGAAAGAAAGTTTTTTTTTAATTAATTGAAGCGCACACAAAAAGATATAGAGACTGTTTATGTTGAACTTATCGGTTAAGGAACGGAAGAACGCTCTGTGAATGAACATAGATCATCAAAAATCAAAGTGAAAGTAAAAAAAGTAAGGAAGGGATAGTTCGGGTGTAACCGAACATTTTATACTCTCGCAATTTATTTATTTAACTTTATTTATATTTTATAATACACAATTTTACCAAAATATTCGTCATATATATTGTATAAAGTCCGTTGAAAGTTGGAAACCATAATATTAGGTTAGAAGCGCCGAGGTCCACGTGTTCGACCTTAAAAACTTATGGTGCAATTTCGGCGATTTTTAGAATGGGGCTGCCACACTATAAACATAGTATTTGTGCAAAGTTCTGCACCGATATCTTCACTAGTACTTACTTTGTATATTGTAAAGTAAACGATTCAGATCGTCTTCAAAGTTCTGGTATATGGGAAGTAGGTGTGGGTGTGAAGCGATTTGACCTATTTTCACAACATATCATTGGGATGTAAGGAAACTATTACAAACCAAGTTTCATTGAAATCGGTCGAGTGGTTCCTGAGATATGGTTTTTGGCCCATAAGTGGTCGACGCCACACCCATTTTCCATTTTGTAAAAAAATCTGAGTGTAGCCATTTCTTATGTGAAATTTAGTGTTTCGACGTTTTTGTTTTTTTGGTTAGTGAGTTAACCTACTTTTAGTAATTTTCAACCTAACCTTTGTATGGGAGGTGGGCTTGGTTATTATCCGATTTCTTTCATTTTTGGACTGTATTAGGAAGTGGCTAAAAAAAACGACTGCAGAAAGTTTGGTTTATATAGCTCTATTGGTTTACGAGATATGTCAAAAAACCTATTTGGGGGTGTGGCCACGCCCACTAATGAAAAATAAATAATTACATCCAAATATGCCCCTTCATAGTGCGATCCTTCATACCAAATTTTAGCTTTATTTATGGCTTAGTTATGGCACTTTATGTGTTTTCGGTTTTCGCCATTTTGTGGGCGTGGCAGTGGTCCGATTTTGCTCATTATCTAAAGCAACCTTCCTATGGTGCCAAGAAATAAGTGTGCCAAGTTTCATCAAGATATCTTAATTTTTACTCAAGTTACAGCTTGCACAGACGGACGGACGGACGGACGGACGGACAGACAGACATTCGGATTTGAACTCCACTCTTCACCCTGATCATATAACCCTATATCTAACTCGTTTAGTTTTGGGTGTTACAAACAACCGTTATGTGAACAAAACTATAATACTCTCTTAGCAACTTTGTAGCGAGAGTATAAAAATACTTGGACCAAGACAAGAAATTGACTGAAATGGCTACCTGATGTGTTTTAACCTATACAAATCAAGTCGTTAAGTTGCTCTCTGATAGAAGACTTCCATTCTATATAATTTTAAAGCATGCGCTGGAGGAAACACTGAATGATTTTGACATGGATGATATTAGCAAAACTCCAAACCATGAAAAATTAGGAAGAAATGCTTTAAAATTTAAAATGTTTAAACGACGTGCAGCTTATCTACTTGGAACAAGTAAATTGGCGTGAAATACTACACTTAATTAGCATGTTATGCAACGGCAAAGTTATCCAATTGGATTCCACCACAAAATATAGTATTTTCACTAACCAATAGTTTATTCAATAATCGGCACTGCGAGGCATAAGGTTGCTGAAACTTCGTTAAATATTTATTAAACTGAAATATGAAAATACTGTTTGCAAGTGTAATAGCAACGGTTTCAATATTAAACGCCGCACTGGAGGACTATTGTGATCCAAAAATATGTAAGACTACAGGAGGGAATCCACATATTGCCTGCAACAACAGTGGCGTATGTATCGTAACTGATATACATATATTTTGCAACTAAAAATTAGATTCTCAAATTTTAACGAGTTCCTTCAAGTGACATAACGGACAGTTGTTCCAAAAGTTCATATCCAAAAGGCATAACTCAAACCCAGGGGCCCTATTCTGTAACTCGATTCGAAAATTAATTTTCTCAGAGATACAGAATAGGGCCCCAGATATAACCCAAAATATTGAGTCAGTATGAAATGTGGACTCTAAATTTACTATAATTTTGTCTTAAATAAAAAATAGCCTGAAAAATCTAAATTGTTTTTGTATTTGATAGCAAAATATTAATGATCCTACCGATTATGTCACTTCCGAAATTCTACAATAACAATAATATTAAACTCTATAAGAACGACGCATTTACATACCGACAGAAATTCGTTGAAAGCTGTCCACCTGATGCTAAATTGATGGATTTGACGCCCTATATACCGCTGATTGTGAAAGAACACAATGATAGACGCAACAAAGTGGCCGCCGGCAATGTAACGGGTTATGAGAGCGCCAAGCGTATGGCCGTGATGGAGTGGGACCAGGAATTGGCTGATGTTGCCACTTTCAATGTTAAAAAGTGCGAGTGCGAATATGATGGTTGCCGAAATGTAAGACGCTTCCAGTATACCGGTCAAAATATTGTCCTACAAGCTTACACCGGCAAGATGAACGCTTTCACTGATAAGGAACTCATTCAGGATGCGATCGAAAATTGGTTTGAAGAATATGTCGCTGGGAAAATGGATTATATGCGCGAATATCCCAATGATATTGAAATATAGTAAGCGCAGTATTTGTAGCATTTGTGTGTTTATTCATTGCGATTTTGTTTCAGTAAGGGTTTCTCACACTTCGCACTCATGGTTGTCGAAGCGAATCATCATGTGGGTTGTGCTGCATCGCGCTACAAGGATGCGGAATACAACAATGTTCTATTTACTTGCAATTATGCTTCAGCCTGTTTATTGGGTCTCCCGATCTATAAAGAGGGACCAGCGGGATCAGGTTGCAAACATGGCAAAAATTCAACATACACTGCGTTATGTACGACCGCTGAAAAATATTTTTAATTTGATGTTAATTTCAAGGAAATATATATATATATGTATGTAAGGACCTTACATATTTTATTTGTTGTCATTTGATATAAAATTATTGGCTTGTATATTAATAACAGTGCTCCATTATGATTGTAACGGATTTCTTGATCGCTATCTTCTTATGCATGCATAATTTTAGGCTGAATGTGTAAGTGGCCCCCCATTAAAAGAGTTCACATCATGGCTAGTGTTAGAAAGTGTTAAAAAAACATGAATAGATTTTTATTAAAACGGCTATATATTGGTTCGCGAGCGGAAATATTTAAAAAATAAACGTAGTTTTTATAAATTATTCAAAATCAAATCAAACTGATTATTTAAATTCCGATAGCTGCAAGAAAAAGTAGAGAAGTTATTTCCAATTGACAGCAAACGAACAGCTGATAATTGGCGTTGATTCTCGCATCCAACTTCATCACAAATATTGGCGCGCTTTTTGTTTTCATTCGCGCACGATTTGACATTTTAAAGCCGTGTTTGTGAAAATTTTGTAGTTAATTTCAGTGTTTTCATAAATTTTAGTATTTTAACTAAATATCAAGGTATGCAAAGTCCGGCAGTCAAAACGCCCGCTACGAGCAAACGTGAGGGCGGTACTGCAAAAAAATCAAGTGGCAAAAAGCTTGTGCAGGCACGGCTACCGTTCAAAATAATTCCAGCTGGAACTCCTACCGCTGCTGGTGCAATTTCAACCAAGGAGACAGACGATACAACAAAAGATGGGCGAAAACGTAAATTATCATTTGAAGCTGAAGATAACGAAAAGGCAGAGTCAACGGAAACTGATGAGTTGCGTGGACGCTCGGCTAGCAAAGAGAACTTGACTGTAAGCTCGAAAAAATTAAAAACTGCAGATGCAGAAGATGATGTTATAGTGTTGGATGACGATGATATCTTGGAAGAGGAGGATAGTAAGGTTGAAGATGCGGAAAAGAAAGTGAATAAAGAAAAAGCCAGTTATAATGTAAAGGCAGGAAAAAATACGCCTGTTGCAATAAAAACACCGAAAATAATTAAACAAGCAAAACAGAAAGATAGTGACGCGACGAGTTCACCACATACGCCTAAACCACGGGCAGCCAAGGAGAAAGATGCAGATACACCAAAAAGTGCAAAAGCTAAAAACGCAAAAACTTCTGGAAGTGCGAAAAATACACCCAGCACCAGTAAAGCAGGTGGTAGTGCAACAAAATTGCAAATAAAATTGCCACTTGGCGGTGCCAAGACAAACAAACGTAGGAAATCCATGATAACAGCACACTCCAACGAAACAGAAGTTGTTATATCCAGTGATGAAAACGAGGATATTCCCGTAAAACGCCAAAAAGTGGAGTGTTCACCAAAAAAACAGAAAAAGGTAAACGTTATTTTGCATTAAATTTGTTATAATAAATGAATTATCTTAACAAGATTTATTCAACACAAAGAAAGTGTAAAAATAAAATTAAGATCGCTATATAAATAAGGTTGACAAGGAATTTTAAATGTTAATTTTAATATATATGTATTAGCAATACATATATTATCCGATTTCTAAACTTGTTGAATCATTTCAATATAGGTAGACGCTTCTGATAAGGTATCCAGTACCACACTTGATGACAGCAGTAACGAGTCGGAGGCAAATTCAAAAGTTTTGGTCTTGGAAATCGGTGGAAATGAAACAGATCTGCCAGATTCAGAGTTGGATAGCAGAAGTAGTTCGGTGACTATTAACTCAAAAGATACTACAGCGGAACTTCCAGGCACAATTCAAAAATCTAATAATAAAAGTAATATTTCGTCAAAGCCAAAAGCAGTGCCTGTAAATACTAAAGAAACTCAAAAACAGGAGAAATCTGTCTCTGCGGTAAAGGTTGACGACGATGAAGTTATTTCAAGTGAGAGTGAACATGGTTCAACTGAAAAAACAGGAAAGGAATCTTCAGTAAAGAACAATGAAGCAAAGGTTAAAAAGTCTACTGAACCACAAAATGAAGTCGGAAAAAAATCACCGCAAGCAGGCAAGAATAAAGATAACGATAATAAAAAGGTTAAAAAAACACCGACTAGAAAGATTCAAACTCCTGTAAGAGCAACTAAAGTGAATGCTGATAAAAAATCTGTAGAAACACCAACCACATCGGAAAAAAGAAAAGTCAGTACAGATAAAGAGTCCCCAAAAGAAGAAACTAAAATTGCAGATGAAGAAAGTGCTGCAGAAGTTTCATTGGTTATAAACAGTACTTCGGATTCGGAAAGTCAAACTTCAAATAATGATGAAAGTAAATCTTTTGCTGAAGAAAGCACTCCCAGACTTAATGCTACCCCGAAAATAGTAAAAGACGATTTAAATACGTCGAAGAAAAATCTTACACCGAAGCAGATGCAGTTAATGGAACAAAGGCGTAAAGCACGTGAAGAGAAGGAACGTCGTCTGCAAGAAGAAAAATTGCAAAAGCAGCGGGAGAAGGAGGCTAAGGAATTATTAAAGAAACGCGAGCGAGAGGAGCGTGAGGAACAACGACGCAAAGAACGGGAGGAGAAAGACGAGCAGAAACGCAAAGAACGTGAGGAGCGTGATGAACAGAAGCGAAAGGAGCGTGAAGAAAAAGAGCAGAAGCGACTGGCTGAGCTGGAAGTGAAAAATGAGGAAAAACGAAAGCGCAATGAAGCAAAAGAGGAGGAGTTACGTAAAAAAGAAGAGGAGCGTAAGCGCAAAGAAGGCGCAGATCTAAAAGCTAAGAAAGAAGCAGAGGCTTTTCAAAAGTTCTTCAAAGCCAAACGCGCTGCAAATACAGAGGGCGAAGCAGGACAACAGAATGACGACAATGATCCTGAAGTGCTTGCTTTTCGCCCCTTTGAGGTTAAAGGCGACATGAAATTGGCGCCAATACGCCGCAAACAGCTTAGTCTCACCGCCAGGAAACAACTTGATTCATTTGTGGCTACTTGCAAAGATGTGTCGCCAGAGCCTAGTGATTTGTATCTGAAGGAACTTAAGTGCGGTAAGGTACTACCAGGCTTATGGAGACGCTACTCAGTGGACACAAAGATATCCGAGGACGACGTTCAAATCATAGGTTCTTATTTTCTTTATATTCACATTTATTTAACTCATAATAATATAATTCTTGTTCGCTTCAGATGACGAGCTGGATCGCGCAGGGCAAGCAATTGTTGAAGAGACACACGCGCCAATTGAACACTTCCGCGCCAAATTCTATAAATTCCATGAAAATCGTAGACCTCCATATTATGGCACATGGAGGAAGCGAACAAATGTGATAAAAGCACGACGGCCTTTTGTACAAGATAAGGTAAGTGTTACTTGCGAACCTCAAAAAGATAACGGATTTGGTTGCTATATAAAATATATTAATCTTACAGCAATTTTTCGACTACGAAGTCGATTCCGATCTCGAGTGGGAAGAAGAGGAACCGGGCGAATCACTGGATGGCAGCGATGAGGAGAAAGAAAAAGAGTCGGAAGATGATGATTACGAGGTGGATAACGAATGGTTCGTGCCACACGGTCATCTCAGTGACGAAGAGCTACAAAATGAGGATGAGGTGCTCGACGCCAATACACGCGAGGCACAAAAGGCCAAACTGCAAGTGCTGCAGCATGAGTTTGACCAAGAGATGAAAAAGAAAACGGAAAAAATTAAACCACGTCTCATCGGCTGCATTTGGGCAGATGAAAATGGCAATCAACCCGCGTTGTGTCCGAAAATCATCTGGGATACTTTAAATATGCGTGCAATGTTATTCGAAGTTCCACCACTACTGGAAGATCCCGAAGTGCCGGAAAAGAGTGGTGAACTTGGTTCCCCAACAAACAACGGCAATGAGAAGACTGTTGAGAAAGTGAAACCGATCAAATTAACGGAACGTATGCTGAATGACTTAGTACGCTTGGTGCATGGCAATCATCATTCTAAAAACTTTTTAATCAAAGAATTTATTGCATATTTGGAAGCCAATGAGGAATCCATAAAGAACGGCGAAGTGCGTGGTCCCATCAAATCAATAGTACGGGAAAAAATCGACGATTTTGCCGAATGGACAATAACCGAATCAACGAAGGTGCTTCAAAATAATAAGAAGAAAAACAAAAAGCGGCTCTGCTGGGTCGTCTCTGCTGATGTGCTAATTAAAATGGGTCTCGAAGATTTGGGTTTGCATAACACGTGGAAATACACACTGCAACCGCGGCCCGGTAAAGACGAAACGACAAAAGCTGAAGTTGATGTTGAAGTTCCAAGCGTAGAAACCGACACAAAGGAAACAACTGAAACTGCTGCTTGTGATGCAGACAACGCAAATGAAACTGCGTCAGAGACAAGCGCGAAGAAACTGACTAAAACTAAACCAGCTGCAAATAGCCAACAAAAAATTAAAAAGGTTAAACCCAAAACAGAAATAACGAAATTCACAAAGGTGCTGTCGCCAAAGTCGGCAAGTGGGTCCAAAACAGCAACAAAAGCCACAGCGACACCCGAAACAAAAGAAGTTGTGAACACGTCTGCCGTTGAATGCAATCAAACGACGAAAACCGCCGCAACAACGTCACCAGCCTCAACTAAGCCAGCCGCAACTGTTAAAAAGCGTGTACCACTGCTGATGTCCGTAGCGCGTGGACAGAGCATACCGCAGCCCGCAAAAAATGCGCTCATCAGCGAGTTCCTAAAGAAGTCCTCGACTGAGAAGGAAGCAACTGTCAGCGAAATAGCCAACACTTCTACAGCCAAAGCAGTTAGTGAAGTGGTGGAAATCGACTAAGCCGTTCATAGATAGTGTATAATTTAGTTATATGTTTTTATATCATAGTACGCTCTCATATACTGTTTACTACCAACTGCCCGCTTTCCTAACCTACATTTATATATTATATTCAATCACACGAATAGTTAGTGTAAAAATAATATTTTTTGTTAAGTATTTAAAGTCTCCAAAAGCACATACATACATATTAAGCGATCATTGGCAAAGATAACATGTAGAATGTATTCAAGTAAGCGTTCTTATACAATTACTTAAGGCCAAAATGAGAATTTGATTGTGAATATAACATTTATCAAGATACTAAAAATTATTTTTAGTTTCATATAGACATGGTCAATTAAGGTCAAATATTGTATTTTCCTATGCTGTTCAAATAAAATACATGCATATGATCTATAAGTTTTCCAGTTTTAACCCTAACCTATGTTTTTTTTTGCAAAATTGCAAATTGTAATTGGTCTATATTTGTATGCCTTCATAGGCAGTTACTCCAAATCCGTTGAACGCATTCTGCCATCAAGACGACGAAACCATTTCAATTTGAGCAAACGATTGTGGACATTCGCACCGCACAGATATAGCACCAATTTCTTTTTCTCTTGCTGTTTTTCCGCTGCTCTAGCAACTGCAAGATCTGTGAAATATATATCGGCCGCAAGTACCGTATGTAATAAATACAAAACCGATGTAATAATGGCATATATGGCCTGAGTCTTGGAGTAGCCGAAGAATTGATGCCCCATCTCATCTTCAATGATTTCCAAATCCGATAAATATATTAGATATAGGTCCTTTTCAGCATGGTACATCGTGGTGACTGCGGTTACCGTGTAACTAAAACTGGCAAAACCACTCCAAAGAATTTCGCGCAACAATATCGGCTCGTATTCCATGCAAATATTTAGACAGCCAAAGAAGCTGGTGCATGTGAACACGGAAAATACAATGATGTACAAATATAAATCCTGTGCCACAGCCACATTTAGAAATCCCTCGATTTGTATGCCCATACACAGACAGCCCAAACAGCCTTCGAATAGTTTAAAGATGAACCAGATGCTACGCATATCTTCGCTAAGTTGTTACTATTAAAAAAAAAATAGTTTGTAAAAAATATTATTTTTGCGTTATAGTTGAGGAAGTCTTTCTGTTATAATTAGGTTTTTGATTATTTTTCTTGATTGTAGAAGATTTGATTGTTTGAAAAGTAAAGATTGCTTGTTGAACCGAGTGACTACGCTCAATATATGGGAATGGTATCAATCGGGTAATTAGAAATACAATCACTGGTCTTCAACTAAGTGCGGAGACTCGTTTGAACGGATTCCAACAGTGAAACTTACGCACTTTAATTCAGTATATTCCTCAATTGAATGTATCTAATTCCTATTGCAGTCGATAATTGACAAAATTCATCCGAATTTAATCCAAAATCCGAAGGCTGGCCTTAGGTGATCACATCTCTGTCGACTCCCTTCCAGTCAGTGTCGTTACAATACTCAGATGAAAATCTCGAGTCGTTTTAGAAGACCGGATCCGACTAGACTGGATCAAAAGATTTACCGCCTAATGCTAATCATCCGCCCAATCATGCCCACCCATCCACGTTCCCTGGACCCAACTAAGGTCCCATCAATAACAATGGAACTAGTGAGATACTTATTTTTGGTGTTGATAGAAAAATTCATAAATGATATGATACATCTTTCAGTTAATTCGTTCAGTCGATTGATTATATTAACAAAAGCGATACAAATACTATTAGCATACAACCCATATACTAAATTGAAGAGCTCAGGTTTACTAGATAGCTAGATACTTATAAAGTAGACCCTTTCTTAAAACATGTTTATGAATTTTCGATGGATGGCAAGCAGTTTATGACCCGAAGATGTTATTGTAGCTACAACAAAACTAAGCGAGATACTGAAAACCGCTAATTCAGCAGACACAATGCATTTTTGATGTAGTTCGTGTAATACCAGATGGCAGTTTGGATGATTCTTAACTAGAACAAATTCAACAATAATTATATTTTTTCATTTCATTAATAAACAACTATGAAAGTCCCCAAAGATGTAAGTTAGAACCATATTTCGTACGATAAAAAAACAAATACTAACTAAGCTGTACTTTAAAGGTTATTTGTGGAGTATGCAAGAAAGTATTTTGCTGTGCCGAGTGCCGTTACAAACATGAGATAAAAACACATGCCATCGTTGTACAAAAACCCATAATTACTAATCAAACCAATGAAGACCTGAAACCAACCGATCTGGGAGATCAACTGAAGCAAGGCGAAACCAGTCATATTTATCTCTTCTGTCCGCTTTGTGAACGCAAGCCAATGCCGCTGCAACGTGAAATGTACGCCGAGATGTTGGCGCATGTAGAGCAAAATCATCTGCCGCTACGCTGTCGCAAATGTACCAAGGTAACTAACTGAATCCAATACAAGTCTGAAATTCATAATCACTCACACACTCATTAATTACAAAGGTCTACACTCGCTTGGACGACTTGCAAAATTTCACAAAATGCACACAGACCGCCACCGCGCCGACATGTTATTGTCCTGACAAGGGTTGTTGCAATCAACTCGATCACACCTGTGACACAGTCACATTGCAGAAGGATTTCGCCAGAGTTACGATTTCGACGCAAACATCGCCACAGCGTCGCCAATGTGACGAGTTCCACGAGACGCCAATGTCATTAATCAACATGCGCTGGAAGGCTAAGAGCAAGCTGACACATGAGGAGTTTGTGTGCGACAGCGTTTCTTCGTTGCGAAATATTTCGTCGATTAGCAATAGTTCTCTGCGCCGCAGTTTGGATGTCATGGTCAAACCGAAGGGCCAACTAGTGCGCACTACATCGACGCCAGTGCATGCAGAATTGCTTTGCACGAAGCACACCGAGCGCACTTTTAACGCCTCCGGTGCACAGGTGTCCAGTATTTATCACAGTGGCGGTGAAACGGATAATCACAGTCCCGCAATCGCAGCGGGTGCGGTCGCAACGTCTAATCCTGCAACGCTATCACCATCAAAACAGCAATTAGAAAACCTTAACCGCTACCTAAAGGTGGGCGGTCCGCGTGGCAAAATGAGCGCGGTGACACCGCTGCGTCAAGTGATGTCGAAGAGCATACAGAAGGCTTTTGCTGAGCATGGTGGGCTACCATCGGCGCGTCTTAGTGGCGTCGATTTGCCACCAATGCGTAAAAAGATGTTCGATTCACACACGGCTGATAGCAGTGGCAGTTCGACTGGTTCGCCACTCGATCTGCGTTTGTCGCCGGTAGTTCGGCGCACTCATAGTGAAATTCAAACGAGTCAATTACTAACAGCTAACAGTGCTTCGACGGAACGAAATTCCAGTGTTTCACAAAATATGCGCCACGAAGTATTCCGTTCGTCACAAAAGCTCACCACTACCGAATCGATTGTGATAACGCGCACCAAACACCTGGCCGGTGTAGAATCTGCTGCAAGCAGTATGAGTAGTAGTGCTAGTGGTTCCGTAGCTTTCAAGACGGCGGATAAATTAACGACGTCTGCAAGCTCGACCAGAGATAATTGCAGCGGCGTATCGAGCGCCAGTGGCAGCTCGGTATACAAATCGTGCGAGAGTATTGAGATCATTACGGCCACCACTGCGATGAGCGAGATCCAACAGGGTTACTATGCCGTCACCGATAAATCGGATAAGGCTAGAGAGAAAATCATACCGGCAATGGAAAGTGTCGCACAGGTGGTAAGCTATAATTTGCCGCCCATCACACCCATTACACGCATTCCAGGCTCACTTATCAACAAAAAGATCATACGTTTCGATTCCCCATGCGAAGAAGAGGACGAATTAGAAGAAATTAAGAATCATAAAGGCATCGCGAATTCAACAACTACAACCAAAACAAATACACCATCCAAAATGAAAAATATTTATGCATCACCAAAGCGCGACAATAATAATATAGCTAATGCAGGTTCAAAAGCTCTAATGAAAGTTACCGAAACTCCACGTAGCACGGACTCTTCCATTTCCGAAGCTTTCTTTACGCCTAGCGCCACGCCAGTGCGCAGAAGCAAAAAGCCGCCAACGCAAGAAAATGCTTACGGTTCTAAAGATTTTAGCAAACCTACAGCAAGGCGCATTCCATCTCTTAGTAAACAGGGCAGAGGTACAGCATTTGATCGCTCAGAAAGTATTACGGATAATGAAAACGAAAATGACGCAGAAGAACATAGCATAAATACAAAACATCAAAGTAACCAGAATAATATGTCTGCTTTGGGACGTTCATGGTCATTTGGTGCCTTACTGGGCTCGGTGATGCGTTTGAATTCGACGGGGAAAGTAGCTACGCCTGAGAAAAAACGAACATCCCCACACACCGATGTTAACTCGAATTCGATAATTAAACGTTGCGCTTCGATGGCAGGTAATATATTATCCTACTTGTCATTTCAAAAGACACTTTAGATTTAAATATATCGAAGACCCCTTCCCTAGTCAGCCAAAAAGCAAAATTCGTATCCATCAGGAGCACGAATTCTAACACATCTATTTTCTTACGCGATCATTCAAAGTTCCGGTAACCTTATCCACCATCCATTTAAATCCTCCATTAATTTGGCTTTGAATATGCCCAAGGGTATCATATAAAGTAACAACACTGTTGCCGAATTGATTGAGAGTTCAAAATTTCTTCTTTATTGATGTCTCAATATCAAGATAAGAATTAATAACCTCGGCTGGGCCGCAAGCGTAAGCTCTTTTTAGGTAAGATAGTTGTTAATTTAGACCACAGATAGAGAGGTATTGGAACATGACATACCGATCCAAACATGTTTAGATCGCCGAATTTACAGTCCTTAGGAGGAGTCAATTCCGGTATCGCAGAACCGACTGTTGTGGGAGCATCCCGCATGATACTACCTCCATCTTTGCATGTTTAATTAACCGCACCCATTTAACACTCCTTTTCATTTGGTCCGACCCCGTCGAAATAGGTCGTTTACTGGGACTATCTGAAATTCATATCATTTGGCTGGAGTGTTCATCAGATTAATTTTTTTCAATTCTTCCAGGTTCTCTTATGCGCACACAATCTCTAATTGAGGAAGATGAACAAACGCGCAACCAAAAACGAAAGCGGTCCTATACGACCGACATGAAATCGGTTTCAGGCATACACTATCCACGGCATTATAGCGACCCGGTGTCACCAAGTCCCGAAAAGTCGCTGCGTACGAAACGTTTTCGCATACATGGACGGAAGCCAATCGAGCGCATGCGAAGAGAGTTATAAATAGAAGAAATTATTTTTGCGAAAGAAGTCTTTTGTGATGGCAACACCTGCGATTTTTTCCGTTGCTAAAAATTTAATTATAAACAATTATGAAATAAATATTTAATATTTTTTTTATAAAGTACATACATACATGCATACACACCTACTAGTTTAAAACAAAAAAATTTTAATTTAATGTGCAAAATATTTAATAACTGTTCTTTATATAGTGTTTTTTATTATGTAAGAAAATAAATGTTCTACTTTTGTTCACATTTAACATTTCGTCCTTAACTAAAAGTATAATATTACACAAATTGGTATGTAATCAAAGAGCAACAAACATTCGCATACACACTTAATACTTCAACATGTCCATACTAGATACCACGTCGTACGGGTTTCGGTGCGAAAAGTATTTTAGCCGGCTTACACAACTCCAGCTCAGTGCCCGGCCGCACAGCCAGACACAGCGTTATGTCCACCGATGAAGCCTCCGTCCAGACGCTGTGCGAGAGCAAAATGGTGGTGCGCAGACGCATGCTGGTCTCATGCTCACCCTGCTCGGTCATAATCTTCTTGAAGTCCGACAGCTTCGGCACCACGGTGTGCACATGCTGATCGGGATACTTAATCTTAATACGCATTTCTTGCATTTGTGTCGCCTGCAAGTTATCGAACTCTGCGACAAAAGGCAATGCCGCTATCAAACCAGCCGTCACTTTAATGACATTGTCCTGTGCCATTTGCGCACAAGGCTCAACAATGCGCGCCACACACATGCGTATGTTGATGTTGGCCGGCGGCATGTGCACGGGTGAAGCGCTCTCCACCAACGGCAATATTTCACGAAATACACGACCCGGTTTTGGATCCGGTATATTGCCCAATAGCGAGAGTAGCGATGTAGTAAATGTATCTGGTTGAAAGTCCTCCTTCTCGTCGAGGAAATTACTAATATCGGCTGCTGTTTGCAACAACATTTGACACGGACCGAGCGCACTTTGTGAGCGATCGCGCACTATTAGCACCAGGTGGAGCGCGCTGGCACGCAAGCAAATTTGTTTAACCAACAACATGTCACCATAAGTGAGACCCGAGAAGATGTGTTGCAACTTCAGGCAATTGCGTATGAGTTGCGCCAGAGACTCCTTCAAGGGCGCGCGACTGCGCTGTGTAGTGGTGCAGCTCTGCAACTGATCCAACTGGATTTGCGCGGCCAGAAATGTTTCCAAGAAGTTGGCGGTGCCATACATTTCCGGATCGATTTCACCCAAACGTTTGAGGTTACTCTGCGCCGTCTTCAGCAGCGGCACTCTTTCACGGACGATGCTGAAAATTTCGTGTATATGCTGGAGTATGGTATTCAAGTATTCGCGTGAGCTCTCGGCGCCTTTTAGTGGATTTATGGGCTTCGTGGTGGAAGCACCCTCAATCGGTAATTGTGGTACAATGTGTGGCATGGCATCGCGCAGGTAGGCGTAATGCTTGAGTGTGACGTCAGGAAATAAACTGATCAGGGATACCAGATGCTCAGCGGCGTTAAACAGTAAAATGAGTATGCAAAGATATGCGGGATCTTCGACATCACGCTCGGCGCTGTCAAAAAACGGGTGATCTTGCAGCAGATGGGAAGTGACGGCCATACAGAGATTGGGATGCTTTTGACCAATTTTACGCATACAACCGAAAGTGGAGTTTTTATCTTGTGGATACTTGGAGAGTACATCAAGTAATTTTTGTACAACCATGAGAAGACAAGCCTGAAATGCAAAATATCGGATTAAATTTGTTTATACATTAATATTAAGAATTTCCTTTTACCTGTGTTGAAACACGACATGCGCCCAACATCAAGTGTAATCCCTCGCGCACGTCAACCGAATAGTCTTCCAACGCGCTAAGCATGGTTTCTAGTTGGTCCTCACGTAAAACAATATGTCGTGCAATCGCTGTGAGACTATAAATAGACCTCAAGCGTACATCTTCGATTTCATCATTGAACATGTCCACTAAGAAATCGAGACATGTGACAGCGAAATCTGGATTGCTCAACGCTAATTTGCACATAGAGTCCACAGCCGCTGTGCGCACTTCGAGGAATTCATCCTCCAAACCGTGCACTAATGCACCACAAGCGCCACTTGCTACCAACGATATGGACTTAGAGTCGAGTCGCTCCTGTGGTGCGTCATCAGCCCAGCGTTTGCCAGTCGACCATTCGCCACTTGCCACAAGTTGTGCACCACGTTCATGCGCGGTTTTTTTGCGTCGTAAGTTGCTCATTAGTTTCTTATCGAGTGTTTGATGCAGAAACTCCGAACTGACTTGTGTCATAAGACCCAAGTGTTCGGCAGCCTATAAAAATAATAAAAATATTTTTTACTTTTATTAAATACGTTAACTAATTTATTGGTTACATACCTGCGTGCGTATCTGTATCGAAAGATCACATAGTGTGCCACAGACTTTTCCAAAAGCTGCGTCAATCAAACGCATTTCTTCATCATCATCTCCACCGGTTATAATGTGATCTGGATGACTTACGCCAAGTTGAAACACCAATTGCAGAGCTTCTTTTCGTACACACTCATAATCATCCTTCATCGCTTCTACAGCACGTTGATATAAGGTTGGTGACAAGACAGCACCACGTTCTCCCAGACATAATATAGAGCGTAACGCTTGCGCACGCACTCCCGAATCTTGTGAGTCAGCATAGTGACCAATCAAATCCATAACACCTTTCCTGGCATCATTTAGCGTTACAAAAGCTGACAGTACCATCAAGGCATATTTATGTGTGTGATGTGAATCGGAAGTGAGCTGTTGCTGTGCAAAGTGTGCTATTTTCGTCACATGAGTTGATGGTAATAATTTTAGATTTTTAGTGCCTATTTTATGTAAACTATACAAGCCTTGTGCTATAACTTTTTGCGAACGCTCCTGCTTTAAAACACCGATAATACCATCAATCAGTGCATTTACCACTTCGGGTACACGTACTTCAGCGAAATCGGCAAGTAAACCGAGAATTTTAACTCGAACTATGGTGTCTCCATCACGTTCTTGTCGATATATTTCCATTAGACGATGTATAACATCTTGTGCTTCACCAATCTGTGCATCTTCTAATACCAGCTCATCTGCGATCTTTACTAACACTTCCAACAATTCCTTGCTGCCTTGTGCACCATGTCCAGCCGGTACGCCATCCAAAGAGACAAGTATCTGCAGTAGCTTGCTGCCGGTATTCGTTTTAATTGTGGTTTGAATTCGTATCTTTTTCGAGGGTTTTTGAGAAACTTCAATAGTTTCTGTAGCGGAATGTGGCCTTTTCATTGCGGTGGCCATTTCACAATTAATTTAATTCTAAACTTTTGCAATTATCTTATCAAAACAAACAGAAAGAAACTTAGAAATAGCTCTTCATCTTTACTGAATGACCATTCACAATGAGAATAAAGTAAAAACAGACGTATTCAGAATGAATGCGTTTATCGCTTATCGATATTATAACATCGAAAAAATTTATTTCAGGTCTGCTTACATTTAAACCTAAAAACCACTTATAATTCAAAAAAAAACTTTTTTTTTAAGTTTTTTAAATTCCTTTATTATTTAATTTATTCAAAGTTCATACAATTTTAGCAGAATATGAATTCATGAGCTAGAGGCATACATTAGGAACAAATTTGTACATAAATTTGTTATCTATTAAGTTTTTTTTAAACTATTTACATGAGTAATGCCATAGCTAAAGGCAAATTTGGGTAAATTTACTTCAAAATGTCACGAATTATGCCTGAGTGTTGGTTAAATGTCAAAATAAACTAATATATGTTTTTACAACACATTATTTAACTTATTTAGCTATGGAAAATTAGTAATCAAAAACACTAAGCTGCTTAGTCTTTTCTGCGTTTTTTATCCGAGTTGCTACGATCACTCTTGTCTTCCGAACGTTTTGGTGCTTTCTTGGCCATGTTCAAGAACTGATCCAAACCGAATGGATCCTCCTCCTTTTCAAATTGTACTGGTCCAGAACGCTGAGCGGCACCACCAGCTCCACGCGAAGTACCCGAAAATTCCTTATCAGGCACGAAACGTTGTGTATTTACAATGCGATCTAAGTCAGCGCCATATGCGTCATTGTCCACCTGCTTGCTTGGACGATATAAATGTGAAGCCAATGAATTTGAATCGCGCCATGGTTTGTCATATACATTGTAGGCCTCGTCATCTCCATAACCGGAGTCCATACCCTTTGTTGTGTTGAATAGACGTTGATCAAACATGGTTTCCCCGTTACCGGATGATTTCGCAGGCATACCGAGAGCAATTTGTTCGGATATGTCACGTTCGCGTTCACGCTGTAATTTGGAACGTTTTTCTGGTGCAGCGCGTGCCAAGTTTCTGTCTCTTTGACGCTCGCGATGACGTTCGGCTCTTAACTCGTTACGTTCGCGTGTTTCCGGATTCATGGTAGCTTGGTCTTCCGGCTGACGGAGACCAGCACGCTCCTCTCGAGCTCGCTGTGCCATCATTCTTAACATGTCCTCCTTCTTTTCCTTCTCTTTTTGCGCTAATTTCTTTTCCAGTGTAGCTCGCGCCTCTACCGCCTCTCGAGCTTTACGATCAGCTATATACAATGCTTCAGCCATTTTAGCGAATTTTTCACTGATGTGCACTTGCTGCAAACCACGGCCATCAGCAGCCAATCTTTTATCCAGTGGAATTGTGTAACCTTTTGCATTCTTCCAATTAGAAATGCACGGTGGTATTTTCCACTCTTTCTGTTCTTTAACTGTGACTTTACGTGAGGGTGAATGCAGTACTGGAGCTGGTGGCGAAGGTGGCCCACGAGGTATTTTCTTATTAATGCGAAACTTTGGTGGTTCCATGGGGTCTTGTTGTGCTTCAACCATACGTATAACTCTTTGCTTCGCTCCAGAATTGAATGCATCACCTTGTTGTGACGGTGTATAGCGTATATATTGTGCTGGCGCTGTTTTCTCCGCATGTCGTACGGGCATTGCAGCGGCGATTTTGGCATTTGTAAGCTTTTCCAAAGCGCGTCTCGTTTCTTCTGTTGTATCAGCCACGGTTTCGGCATCAGGACGTTGTAATTCTTCAGCGTCTTCAGCTAGCACCTCTGCTGGAAGCAACTGCGATATTGAAGAGTACACGATCTTATCTTTACCGTGACCTTGACGTGCAATAGCATCATATTTGATCTTTCCCTTTTCGTCTAAACGCACTGCCAAGGCATTTGACTTTTTATTTAGATTTGATGGACTGCCCATACCTGTGAAGAAATATTTTGAATTTTTGCTTGGTGAATAAAATGTTTGGACTTACCCAAGGGATATTGTGCCACATGAATTTCTGGGAAAGCTCCACCATCGCCAAAATCCGCTTCAGTGCGAGGTATCCAATCTTTGCGTTGACCATAAGGTGGTGCTGCTATTTTCGCTGACACCAATGCACCCATAGGTGCACCAATGATTTTCGACTTTTGAGAGACACGACGTTCATCTTCCCTGTCCCAAACGGGATTCGAGGGTGAAGGTAAAATACTTGATAAAGACATTACACAAACTCAAATCCAGAGTTTATTGAATGAATGAATTATTTTAATGACTGAAAAAAAATATTAAATGAATTATTTCAAAGGAGTATATTTTCACACCACACAAAAACAATCTGCTGCAAAATTCACTTAAAATATTTTTGTCACACTTTATCCACAAACTGTAGAGTTGCCAACGCAACAAAAGGAGAGATAATCACAATCCACATACAGAGTTGCATTTCGAGCTATGTTAAAATGTTAAGAAGATCTTCTATTTAAGGTAATTTCTCTCCAGTATCGAAAACTACTATTTATAATTATTATGTTGCTTATAGTCAACATTTCATATTTCTGTCGATAACTCCTCGAAATATCAATATTTTTACAATCCGTTTTTTTTTCGTCTCTAACGGATATCTGCGAGCACTAGTGCATGACGATAGCTTAACAGGTGTTCATTTGATAACTAGCTAAAGTTGCGTAAAAACTTTATGAAAAAGAAAGTTTTGTCACTTTGAGCTTTGAAAAAGTTAAATAAAAAGTAAACTGACTGCCATTTCTTTCTTTTAGATATGCGTCCCAGAGGTTTTACAGAATCAGAAATAAATAAAATGATCAATTTTGACTGGAATAATTCTGAAGATGAGAATAAAGAAGAAGAAGAAGAGGAATAGAATTTGGAGAGAATCATACGTATATGTATATGCGCATAGTTTACTGGTGCATCAGCACAGTGGTAGTCAATAGCTGGTTGCTGTATAGACGAGACCTAAAAAATCAAGTCACACGAACGAAATATATGGCAGTGCTGGATTTTCAATTATCCATAGCAAACGAGCTTATTCACGCGTCTAATATTACGTCAATAAACCCACGTAAAAGAGGTCGTCCATCGGCAATACTTGAAAGAATGGAACCAGGTTCATATTCACCAGCGTCGCCGGTACCATCTAACGTGTCAGAAATTTCAATGAGCTCTTCGTCGTCAAAGCGATCATCCGATGATGATGATGAACCTCCGAAGTCGATGCGTCTTGATCAAACCGGTCATTGGGTTGAATGGGGAGGAAAAGGAAAGTGTAGGTTATGCCAGACTGGTATTCCAAAATCAAAATGCTCAAAATGTAAGGTGCACTTATGCTGTAACCCACAGAAAAACTGTTTTGTCTCATATCACACATGAAATGTATGAAAAGTAATAAAAAAATGAAAAATATCAATATTTGCATGTGTTTGATTGTATACTACCATGGCTCAATGTTGCTTATAAGCAACATCTTATAACTCAAAAACCAGAAGAGATTCAGGTTTGAAATTGATATCGTTTCAGTTTAATTATGACATGAATTAATTTACCTTGTTTGAAGATAAGTCATATAAACTAATATTTCAAATATCCTATTTTCTTTTAATTTTAAACAAATTTAATCAAAATTCAAATAAAGATATTTCGTACAAATAAAAGTAAGATTAATATTGTTTGTAAAAATGAAATAGATTAAAATTATAGAATGAAATTAATTAATAAATCAATTTTAAGAAAATACTCAAATTTTGTTACACTCCGGCCGAAGTTATAATATAAATAATTTTATCATATTTCTTAAATATCATTAAAATAGACTACAAATGAAGAAATTTATATAATTTGAAATTTTGCGCAAAAAAAAATAGATGATCCAGTTACTTAACCTTCACTCAAATAGGAAAGTTATAAAAAAGCTCAATAAAAACTCTACAACTTTCACTTTGACTTCAAATCATTGTGTTTAAAATAATTTATGATGAAATTAATATTAAATATTTTAAATAAAACGTTTAAAATAAAAAAAAAAAACATTTCGAACAAAATAACTCAATTCGTTGTTTTGTAATGCATGACGAAAGCAAGCGGTATATGCGCCGTTGAACGGTAAATAGTTGTTTGTGTTTGTGCACGATGTTATGTGTGTTATTTGCCACCCGCCAAACAACTGCCCCTTTAGCTCAGTGGTAGAGCACTGGTCTCGTAAACCAGGGGTCGTGAGTTCAAACCTCACAGGGGGCAACACAAACGTTAAAGCTAGAAAATATTTTTTTAATTTTTAAAATTATAACCAATTTATATATACAATTTGTTTTTTATTTACAACTATTAGTACACTAAGAATTGTTTGTAAATTAATTTCGCAAGCCTTTAAAGCAATTTAAATTTTATATTTTATATGTAATACTATAATTATTATTGTTTGGTTATTCATAAACTTAGCTGCAGACAATTATTGTTGTTTTTTGTATATATCTTTCTCTTCTCTGCTATATTTATTTCCCTCCTTTGCATAATAAACCAAAAAAGAATGAATTAAAGTGCAGGGAAGCAAATTCATTATCAAACCAGTGTTGCTAGTTCTATTGTCCATAGAACTTCTGTTTATTATTCTGAATTGTTGTAATTAATTAAATTATTATTGTTTAATATTTATCTAATAAAAACCACAATAAAGCAAAAATATACATGATAAGCGTCCTCTGATATGCGGCTAATTGTAGTAGTTTCACTGTTTTTATTACGAAATTGCGCTTTGAATAAATAAATAAAAATCTCCGAGTTTTAAATGTTGATAACAATTTCTAGGTATAATTTTGTAGTCTAAAAAATAATTTAGTAAATTTATGTGAGTACGGCAAACCGCTTCGATGCAACCATGTAGTTTTTCACTTTTCTATTCCACTACCAAAAAGTTATATTTCATTACTCGTTCAATGAATTTTGACAATTAAACTACATGTAGTGAGTGGAAATTTAATTAATTTCGAAAAGTTATTAATCAATGCGTTGGAAAAATACATAACACCACGTTTGTGACAAAACAAAAATAGATAGTTTAATAGAAATATAGAAAAAACTGAAGTAACATAGCAGACGCCTAACAAAAGCAAAATCCGTAGGAGCACAAAGAGGATAGAAGAATTTACAACAACAACGTTTAGACGAGTGAAATAAGAAAATTTTTGGTTTTTTGTGTATTATACATATTTGTTGCGTAGTGAATCAGCTAGAATCTTTCTCCTCGGTGCTGTTTTTTTAGGTAATTTCGCAAGAAATACAAAATAAATATATCTGAAAGCAATATAAAAACACTTAGAACTTTTCAATATTGCATATTATTTAGTCGTAACGGGAAGTAGTTAGGAACCACCCTGTGCATGCATAAAATAGCAATAAAAACATATGAATGTCGCAGAATAAGCAATCGCAGAAAACGGGAAACATGGTTCGGTTTTGCTTGCCTGTTGTGTGAAGTAAGCTGATCGAAATAATAGCAGCAAACGAAGAAGACGACTGCAGGCAGTAGAATATATTCATCATCAAGTTATATTTCACGCGCAGCGAAACTGACAATAGACGGTAGCACAGCACTAGCAACGAGAGCAGTCAGTGTAAGAGGAATTTTGTGGAAAATTGCAAATGAACCAAAATTGTGTAATTTTCAATGTGTGTTTGTTTTAAATTTCTTTTAGTTTCTAACTAAAGTGTTTGCTACTGTGCTAAAGAACATAATATACACGTATATTCAACTTAAATACATACTGCCGCTATATATTAAAATATAGTTTATAAGATAACAAAAAAAAAAGAAACGGGCAGAAATACACGAAGTAACATCTAAACGTTCAGTGAGTACATAGAGCAGCTGAAAAAATGCAACAAGATTGCAGTGAAGAAAGTTGGCTGGAAGAGCAATGTCATCGGGAGATCAACGCCCAACACGACGAGCACGAACGCGACTACGTAAGGAATCGTGATAGTGCCTTAAGTAATGTATGGGGTGCATTTCAGGATTCGGCCACAGCAGTGGCACATCTCTACAGAGGTGGGTTGTAGCTCCTATTCCTTAGCGTAAAATAGAAATAATTTTATTTGGGTAGTTGTAATTAATATATATTTGTTATAAACCAAATTCAATTTGGCAGAAACTTTCAACGATTAATCTCCTCTAGTTCACATTACTCATAAGAAAACGTAATTCTATGTACATATGCATATGCTAACAGAAATTGTATGAAGAGAAGGTACATATGTAGCTACATCCATATAAAGAAAGAAGAAGCCGTAAGCAATGCTAAATCTTTAAGTTTAGCTAGTTTTATACAATTTATTGTTCTTAAAAATATATAAAAGTCTTCGTATAATTTATAATCATATAATAATACATAATATCAGATAATGTGGGTTCTTATAATACAAGTATTGAGTACCAAAAATAAATAGTCTGACCGCTGATAAATCAATTTTTTTCATGCTTTCATATTTTTGGTGTTAACATATATATATATATATTAAATTTGTAATAGACTCTGTCAGTTTTAATCAACTTGAACTGTCCGGCATGGAAATTCTCCAAAATTGTTTATAGTGTGCATAGGGCTAGTTAGTAAATCAAGAAACTAATTCTGTCAAAATATTTTGCTGAAAGTATTATATATTCGGAGTTGAAGACCAAATATTTTTGTTTATATCTGTCAATATTACTAAATATCTGGCCATCATATAGAATCAAAAAGTAAGATTGAGTTATATGGATGCATCTGTGAATAAACATTTTGGTATATTCTTAATACACATATGTATGTGCATATACTTTCAATTGAAAACTACGATCTCTTCAAGAACAGCTGTTTGAAGGGTCGTCGAACGCTTCAACACCATTCCACAATGCACTTTTAATAGGGTTGTTTTCAAATGTTTAATGTTCACTTGTAGGTATCTGGAATTTTTCGGTTTCAAGAGTCAGTGTGTTTGGGTATGCGTGATTTCCTTCGATTCTGTTTTCACTACCTTCATCATACGTCTTTCATGTGTAGTAAATGTATGTACGTATATATGTGTCTGTATGTATTACTATAATGACGTGACAGGACGACTCTTAAGGTCGATATTTTGGTAGAGGGCACCAAAGTGCAATTTTCCTTGCCACCTTACATACCTACATATATACTTTGAATTATGTGCATATGTATAATTATGCATTTGGATTTCTTAGCATTGTGAGGAATGTCGAAAATCGGTTTCTTTGTCCACTTAATTAACAGTGTAGTTGTATGCATTAATGTAGTTGTATGCACTTTTATATATGTTCACATTTTATGCACATTTTGTGATCAATTACGCAGGTAAAATACACAATTGTGTTTGTATGTTTTCGTAGTCAAGAAGTTGTGCCTTTTAATAACGAATATAATTAATTATGCTGCAGGTTCAATAGGAAGGCATATAAAAATATTTCAGTTTAATATAGAAATTTGTATGAGTTTGTATATTTAATAATTTTATATATGTAAATTTAATTACATTGAATTATAACGCAATTTAAATTTGCAGAGCGTTCTTCGAACACGTATCCTGATACAGGCGCATTATGGCTTCCATTTCAAACAGCTGCAGGCACGGTAACCACACTATACAAAGGTATACACATATGGATATTATTGATTGCAACTCTTGCTAATTTAATAAATATTCTTATTTTTCATTTGCACACAAACAGAGGCATGTGATGGTGTTAAACGTACCAGTGATTCAGCTGTGCAGTGTGGCTATCAGCGTCGTACACGTGAATTGGCCGACTGGGCCAGGAGTAAAAAACGTCGTATGATACGTCGCGAGGATCTTTTAGCCTATTTGGCTGGCAAGCCGCTAACAAATACTAATCGTCGGTGAGTCGCTACTGAAGTGGCGAAATTAAATAAAAAAAACACACAAAATTAGTTTAAACAACATGCCACAGCAGAACAACTCAATTTGTTTAACATAACCTTAAAATTACATATATTTTATTGTTTCTTTGTTTTTTAGTTCACCAAAGCCAGAACATTCGCACAATCATCCAAACACCGGTGCTGTGTTCAACACAAATGCTTCACACCATACACCGCCTCATATGTATAGCACACATCATCATCACGCTCAACATCAGCATCAGAATCACCATCATCAAGCAGCCGGCGGTGGTGGTGCTGCCAGTGAGCCAAACAGTGATTTGCATACATTTAAAGAAGCGCTTGTCTTGCGGCCACGGTGTGTATTACTTACATAAATAAATACTTGGAAATGTAATATTTATTTTTTTACATTCTATTTCTCACTTTTAGGGGCCCCGAACTATTTGCATTTGTTGCCAACGAAATCGCCCGTCACTGCAAACGTCCAGCCAGTCCCATCGATGATAAAATGGACATCTGCCATTATAGCAGTAAACGACAGCGTTTTATGTAGAATTTTTTATTTTTTTTTTAATTTAACTTACAATGGTAGTGTTAAAGCAAATTACGCATAATTAACCATTTAAATGGCAGAGTCACACAGGCAGTAGCAAGGATATATAGCGAAAAAAAAAGCAAAAGGAAAGGTCAAAATGAAAAACTTGAAGCATAAATAATAATAATTTAGAACATCTCAAGGAAATACGAAAACTATTCAATACACACTATAATAATAATCATAATCGGCAATTAGTGGTGAAAAGATTTGTGGAAAAACTGAAAAACAAAAAAATATTAAATTTGGTAATAAAAACAAAAAAAAACTAAATGCGCGATTTGCCCGTTTACATTACATGAACGCTTAACGTTACTTCTACACAATATATCCTAAAGAAATATATACAATATAACAGCTAGTGCAAGAATTTACAAAGAACATTTTTTATCATTTCCTTTTACTCCGCTAATAACAGTTTCGTAGATACCAGTAGTGTAATATTAAAATATTAATATATACTTTTTCACCGTAGAGACAAATTATGCTCTAACAAAATTATTGAATTAAATATATATATTTTATATATAAGTATTATTTGCAAAACGTACAGTTCTTGTGGTTGAAAATTAAAGTGATACGCGCGTCAAAATTTTGGAAAATTTGAATTTGAATTTTTTAAATAAACTAAAATGATTTTATTACGATTATTCACAATAAATTATATAATCACTATGACACGTGATTCCTTTGTTTTTGCATAGTCACTGATATACGCTATTTAATTAAACAACAACAAACGCATGCAAATTGAGTAAATGTACTTGGCAGTTCTATTCATATATTATACTTGTAAGTTAAAATACATTTTGGAGTTTGTAAACGAGAGAGTACATTGAAATTAAGTAAATGTGATTTATTTAAACTATGCACACAAGTATTTAGAGTTTAGTTTTGTGGTTTGTTAAAATTTGACTATGATTTAGTTATCTACTTGTACTAAGTGCTATTATTTAAGCGTTGGGATAAAGATATATATATATAGAGATACATATAATATCGAAAGGCTCTCATATTCACATGCTATTTAAGTGCGTTGTAAGCGTATAAAATTGTATCATTTATATGATAAACAAAATACGTGAATATAAGTATAAAATAAAAATTTTGTGAAGAGAAATAATAATCTAATGGAAACTAATAATATTGTTGTGCTCTTTTTCATTTACGAAATTAGGGTTTATTCTAAGATTTTGTGGCTTTTCGAAAAATCTCTGCGATTAGTAATAGTTAAAAAAAATGATTAAACATTTTACTAACAATGGTTCACTTAAAAAATTGCTTAAAAATCTCGCAAGGAAGTTATAATTGTGCTCATAATCCTTCTGGACCTATTTTAGACTGATCTACGTGATAACTGCAAGGAATTTCAGTACAATTTAAAAAGTAATTAAATCCAAAACTGTTGTTACCTGCTTCTTTATCCTTACTTTATTAAAGTCTCTGGTCAAATCTATTTATTAATTTCTTGGTTATCGATGCATAAAGTGATCGTCGATATTAACAGTCCCACCAGGGGTTATGTGTAACCGGCAGTCGTGTGAATTTAGAGTATATCGGAATCAACGAGTTTTGACATGCTACTAACCACCAACTTGAATGCCATTACACTACTTTCCCCATGTTCCCACGCAGTTGAAACGGCACTAGATTTCCTCTAAAAATTATTGAGTTGTAAGGAGTTTAACTTGTTAGAGTATGCAGTAGTTATATAGGGTTACGCGGATTTTACGGATCATTTTGAGATATCTGTATGAAAAAAGTGGTGAATTGACTGTCCGGACATCATTCACAGGAAATAATTTAGTGGAGATGAGATCGGTTATCGATATTATATTTAGGACCTCAGCTTCTAGAGACATCTGTTCCAGTAGGAGAATTTGTCTATGTTTCATCCATTAATTTTGATCTTACTCCTCTCTTTTCGAGGATTTCGTATTGAATATGACCAGGTGAAGAATATTCATTGTTACAATTGAGAAGGGGGAAATTGCAAAGTGAATAAAGATAATTGTCTGGTTCAATTTGAGGAGTGCTTTATCTTTGAAGAGCGCATTTGCATATGTATATATTGGGCAAAAAGTAACGGCGGAAATATATACTCGTATACAGATATCAAAATTTCGGAGTCATCCTTTGAAAGATGGTTCTCCGTTGTACTGAATCTGGGCCTGATTCTTCTTCTTCTTGACAGGCGTAGAAAACGCTTACGCGGTTATATCAGAGTCCACAACTGCGCGCCACGCATCTCTCTTTTGACAGTTTGGCGCCAATTGGTAATACCAAGTGAGGACAGGTCCTTCTCCACCTGGTCCTTCCATCGGAGTGGAGGGATCCCTCGAAAACATCGAAAACTTTCAGAGCTGGGTCACTTTCGTGCATTCGAACAACATGACCCAGCCAGCGTAGCCGCTGTCTTTTTATTAGCTGGACTATGTCTATGTCGTCGAACAACACATACAGCTCATCATTCCATCTTCTGCGGTATTCGCCGTTGCCAATGTTTAATGGATCATAAATCTTCCGCAAAACCTTTCTCTCGAAAACTCCTAGGGCCGTCTCATCGGATGTTGACACCGTCCACCGTTCGTCGAGAGAGGACTTTACTTTTCAATTGCCTACTCAGTCCATAGTAGCACCTGTTGGCAAGAGTGATTCTGCGTTGGATTTCAAAGCTGACATTTTTCTAGGCCTGATCAGAGTACGTAAGTAAAAGATTTGACAAACCGCTGAAGATTCGGGTGGCCATTTAGATAGTTCTCATGCCAGGCGGATATTGATATTTCCTTCCAGGTTATAAAAGAAACTCTCTTCGATTTCACTTTGAAATCCGTCTAAGTTTCACCGAAGGAATTGAATAAGCCTGGCTCTAGCAGGGGTCGACTTAAATTACTTCTCTTCTGAGAGATTAATATATTTTAAGAAGTGTTGTTTTTCTGAGACATTCTGACCAAGCTTCGAATCGAGTAATTGAAGAATCTTTAAAATGACTTCTCTCCTAACACCGCGAAGTCTCTTGAGTAATATAAAACATTAAGAAGCTTTTGTGGTTTGGAATAGTACTATTTAAACTTATTCAAATTAAAAAAAAATGTATTAAAAAAAAAAAAATAAATAAATAAATAAAATACAAAAAATAAACAAAATTGAATAAAATTGAAATAAATTATTTTTTAAATAATTAAATGAGTTATAATTATATTTTATTTATTATTATTATTTTTTTTATTTATTTCGCAAATAATCACATCTTTAATTGTATACTTATATTTAATGTATGCCTGTAAGTACATGTACAGTGTCTCATTTACAGTTATAACAGTATGTATTTTGAACACTAAAAATTTCTAAATGTATACGATATCTGTATATCTTAAGGTTCACTTCTTCTTGAGTATAAGCGGTAGAACGCATTGTGGCTCAGTCTTACTCGGATTGTCTGAGTATAAGGCAACTGTTTTTTCATTCAAATCAAAAACGCCCACAGCAATCGTTTTGACCAGCTCATCCAACGAATTGTTCTCATTGAAGACACAATACTCGCCGCCACTGCAATCGCCCAGCATTTTCGCAACATCTTCCTTGCAATTTGGTGGCGCATAATCGGCGAAGGTATTCATGCGTGATTTACTCGAAGCCAACAGCCACGGATTGGCCTCTTCGGTGCAGAGACGCTCATATCTGTTGGCGTGACAATTGTGACCGCCGCAGCAAATCTCTTTAATGTCAAGACGCGACTCGTTAGCGCCTGCTAATACTGGTGCCATTTCGATATTGTAGAATTTGTGAGGCTCTTCGCTGGAAGGAAAGTTTAATGAAAAATTGCAGTTGGAAATCAATTAAGTGAGCTTACTTGATGAAAGACATGTTGATGGAGCAGCCATCGCCAGCGCCGACGCCCTCATCCTTGAGCACAGCGAGCGCTTGTTCGTAGTTCTCGGCGCTCAAGAGCGCGCGTGTGATGAAATGACGAGCTGGAAATATTAATTCATTTTAAATAAACTTTTTAGAATAAGACCGCGCCCACATTATATGAAATATTAAAGAATTAGAATTATTTTCCTACGTGTTTTGCCACTTCTCAAATGCAGCGCCGACAATGTGTTAATGGTGAACACCAGTCCATGATGATTGTAACTCATCGTATAGCCGGGCAGATGGCCTGCATAGCAGAGCGACATGAAACGCTCCTCCTTCACCTTGTGTTTGCCCTGCGGCGTATCGCTGATGATGTGTGCCACCACAAAGTAATAATGGTTGAGTGTCGCCGCTAAGGCATCTTCGGTGTGAGCGATGACGCGCTGAAAGATTTCCAAGTTTTAATATTCACTTCAATGAAGTCTGGCATCATATACTAACCGAGTTTTCGTTGTTTACGATTATACTTGAGCAGCCAATTGGTGCAATCGCTCCATTTCCGTTCGCACAAATTGCAGTGATTTCATCCATGTGGAGCAGAAATAGCTGTGGAGAAGAACAGAACAGACGAATGAGTTTAATGATTCATGATGGAAGGTTTTTAAATTTTATAAAAGTATTAAAATACAATATGATTTAGTATTTAGTAAGTTTCGATGAAAATTTCGTTTATAGTTAGAGTTAGCAAAAAAAAGTAGTCACTGGTCAGTAGTAGACTGGAACTTGTTTCAAAATATTTCAAAGTGAATAAATCACATTGGTTTTTGGAGACCAAAGAAATTTTGGAACAAAAGCCGAGGTCTTTGAAGTGCTGAAGAGGAAATTTCGAATGTTTTACGTTATTTTTTTTGAGATTTTGAGAAATGAGAAAAGTGTTAATCGAACTTCGATCTAAGCTTAATATTTAATCGACTTAAAAGCTAGTTATAGGTACATAGTTGAACTCCCACTGGATGCTTAGTCTTGTAGGGAGTGTTTTTGTCTATTCTCCGAGTTGTCACAAGTTAGCAACAGAATGTATGTATGTAATTGGTGTTGAACCGTTTAGCCGGTTATAGCCGAATCGATGAGAGCGCGTCACTCCTCTCTTTCCTTTGCTGTTCGGCTCCAGTTGGAGATTCCAAGTGTAACACGGTCGCTCTCCACCTGGTCCCTCCAACGGAGTGGAGGCCTTCCCCTTCCTCGTCTTCCTCCGGCAGGTACTGCATCGAATACTTTCAGAGCTGGAGTGTTTTCGTCCATTCGGACAACATGACCTAGCCAGCTTAGCCGCTGTCTTTTAATTCGCTGAACTATGTCAATGTTGTCGTATAACTCGTACAGCTCATCGTTCCATCGTCTGCGGTATTCGCCGTTGCCAATGTTCTGAGGACCATAAATCTTGCGCAAAATTTTCATCTCGAAAACTCCTAGTGTCGTCTCATCTGATGTTGACATCGTCCAAGCTTCTGCACCATAAAGCAGGACGGGAATGATAAGCGACTTGTAGAGTTTGATTTTTGTTCGTCGAGAGAGGACTTTAATTTTCAATTGCCTACTCAGTCCAAAGTAGCACCTGTTGGCAAGAGTGATTCTGCGCTGGATTTCGAGGCTGACATTGTTCGTGTTGTTGATGCTGGTTCCCAGGTATACGAAACTATCTACGACTTCGAAGTTATGACTGTCAACAGTGACGTGGGAACCAAGACGCGAATGCGCCGACTGTTTGCTTGATGACAGGAGATATTTCGTCTTGTCCTCATTCACATCCAGACCCATTCGCTTCACCTCCTTATCCATGCGGGAAAAACAGAACAAACGGCATCGAACAAGAAAGTGTTATAAGATGGATGGAATAACAGAGAGAGAGAGAAAAGCAATATCTCTATCTATCTAGCTAATATCTATCCTCTTTTATGGGTTCTAATGTCTAATCGTCCGGGATAACTTTTTATTGGCTGGGATTCCTTTCACTAACAGTATTCAGTACACAAATGTCTGGTAGGAATTTCATTTATAACTCATACCACTCATGTCACCATAACAACTTTTTTAAGTTGTTAAGTTGTTTTGGATAAATGTGCCAAATCAAATGCTGATAACTAAAAGATTCTGTAAACTACATTCAAATATGGCTAATGACAACTTAACAAGCTGCATACTGCATATGGATATAACGGTAACTGAAGGTCTGCATCTGGCAGCATTTTAATTATCAACATTTCCAAAATGCAATAAATTTCATTTATAATTAGCTACTTAGTTGGCGCACAAGGTAATCGAATTCAAAGTGCGTGGCATTATTTTTCAATGTTAAACCAAAAAAGTTATCACTCGAAATAGTCTCAAGGCTGCAGTACTGTGCACTAAGGTGGACTGAAATGGTAAATATCCATTTAAAAGGCTAATCAACTATTTAGAGAGGCATTTGCAGTGCTTCTCTACTCAAATGTTTAAACAAATTCCAAGCATTTGCGAATATAATTTTGCAACAATGTACCTGCTTACAGAGATGAATTAATAATCGATTAATTGGTTGGCGAACACGCGCTAATAATGACATTTGAACGGTGGCCGCATAATGATTATGCTTATGGCGCACAGTGGTGCCAAAGCGGAAAAAAAGGATTTTTTTTATCATTCCAAATTTGTACCATCTTTTCAATTTAAGCTAAGAACTAATCAAATAACATTATCCGAATACTTGGGCTTGATATATTCAATGGTTTTTTGTTGGGAGAGCTTCAAAGTCCAACAAAGTATCAAGGCAAAGTTACTCAGAAAAATGTGATGAATATTGCAAAGGTTAAAACTCAAAAGTTACCCATAAAATATCAATTGTAAAGTTTTTATTTATTAAAACCAATGTTATAGATGTGATTTACATCATCAAATGTATACTTTATTTTTAAAGATTTTTTTAATATGATGTTTTTTCATGGTCCAAAAAAATCATATATTTCACAACTTCAACAGAATATAATTATTGTGCGCAGGAGCGCGCAGGTTAGCCACTTACACAAAATAAACTTTAAAATCTCCTTAATCGATAGAAAAAAAAATCAGCTGCAATTAGCTGCCAATTCATGAGTAATTAGCATTTTAATCTACTACAACTGCGTTGTTTGTTTGCTTGATTCGTTGCTTTGTTTTTTTGCCTGCTTCGTTGTTTTGTTTGTTTTTTTGATTGTTCGGTTTGTTGCTATCGTATGTGTCGTATGTGATACCGAGAGAAGTGCAAACGGGAGAAAAATAATTAACAAAACACGAAATTTTGAAATGTCAAAAGAAATAAAATATTGTGATATTGCAGAAATTTATATTGACTGCAATAATGATGAAAATTTACTCTTAGAAATCATATCAATAAATTATAGTGATTTATCAAGCAATGATTTAGAAGTGTTTAAAAAATTTATCAACAAAACTTTTATCCCGCGTTTTAAACAAAAATGGCAAAAGTCAAGTCGTACCAAACAATTATTTTTAAATCAAAATGAAAGCTGGTTGTCAAACATTTATACATTATCTCGTAATTCATTGGAATATTCTGATCCATGTTGCTCTAATGCAGCAACGCGTGGTCGTCCAATTAAAAGTTTTGAAGATTCTTCTTCGCGATCAAAAAGAATGAAGATCCAACAACTATGCAGCGCCACTTCAGCTGATATTATAACATCAGCTGCGAAAAAAATAGAAAAAATGAACAAATGAAATTTACTCCAGAGAAAGCTCTTAGTCTTATACTTGATGCTTCGTTATCCAAACATCAATATGAAATATTGCGAAATAGTGCTAAGGAAATTAATTGTGATATTTTTCCACCATATAAAGAGGTATTTTTTGTGGATATTAGCAGTTGTCAATTTTGTGTGTTTTTGATGTTTGCCTTTGCGTACTTTTTTAATGAAATTGTAGTTGTATTTTCATAAATGTTTTGCCAAAATAGGTTCATGTTGATGGTTTTTGAATATTTTTTGCAATAAATTAAAAAAAACATTTGTAGGTTCTTGCTGCTAAGAAGAAATGTTATCCTGAGAATTTGCGATCAGAGGAAACTTACAGTGAAGTTGGTTTGCAAGATTTGCTAAACCACACAGTTAAGAGAATTTTAATGTCCAAATCTGAAAATGATTTAAAAGATATCCCAAAAAATTTGAAGCTGACTTCGAAATGGGGATGTGATGGCTCTTCAGGACATAGTGTATACCAACAAAGCTTCACTGATGGAAATATGACTGATAAACATATGTTTTTAACATCTCTTGTGCCCCTCACTTTAACTGAAAATAATGAGGAGAAATTACTGTACTGGAAAAATTTAACACCATCATCCACTAGATTTTGTAGACCAATAAAATTCGAGTTTGTGAAAGAAACAGCCAATGTTATTACTGAGGAAGTTAACCGTGTTGAAAACGAAATTCGTAATTTAAATAACAGTGTAGTAATTATTTCAAACCGAATTTTCGAAATAAGTCATTGCCTTGCTCTTACAATGATTGATGGTAAAGTTGTTAATACCGTAACTGAAACCTCAGCAATGAGTGTATGTTTCATATGTAAAGCAAAACCAAAGGAAATGAATGATTTAGATGGTATATTGAGGAGAACAGTAAACGAAGGTTCCCTAAGATTTGGAATTTCTCCCTTGCATGCAAGAATTAAGTTTATGGAGTGTATTCTGCATATTGCTTACAACAAACATTTTTGCAAATGGAGAACTGACGATCGTACCAAAAAACTGAAGGCAGATGAAAAAGCACGTATTCAAGCAGATTTGAAGTCATCCTTGGGAATAAATGTTGATGTAGTGAAGCAGGGACTGGGTACGACAAATGATGGCAATACCTCACGAACATTTTTTGAGAATCCTGCTAAAACTGCCGATATTGTTGGCGTTGACGAAAACCTGATGCATAGATTTAAAATAATATTAAATACAATCAATAGTCAAGCAGCAATAGATCCTCAAAAATTTGAAATTTATTGCATGAAAACTGCGAGGTTATATGTCAGCCTTTATGAATTTTACTATATGCCAATGACGGTACATAAAGTTTTAATGCATGGAAGAATTGTTTCATCCTCTATTTTACCATTGGGCATGCTATCAGAGGAGGCTCAAGAAGCTCGCAATAAAGATTACAAGAAATATAGGCTTAATCATTTTAGAAAATGCGACAGAATTTCTACTAATCAAGATGTAATGCACTTGCTTTTAGCTTCATCGGTTCCTTTTATTAATGGTTTCAGAACAAATCCCAAAAATAAAACTTTAGAATTGGACGATGATGTTAAAAAATTACTTGCTGAATAAATAATTAATAATATATGATCATTTTTGAATATTTATTGGTTATGTTATATGGGAGGTGGGCGTAGTTGTGGGCGGATTTTAACAAATTTGTTATTTTCATCTATTTTGGCAATATGTGAGATGTGTGCCAAATTTCAAAGCCCTACCTCGATTCCTTCTATTTTTTGCCGCGGCTTGTATGAAGCGGCACCACTGTGTGGCGCTTGTGTACATACGAGAACACTTGTATTTACTTATGAAATCACATTGATTCTAAATTGTAGCATGCACTCTTGTTGATATCAATACCCAGCACGTGTGTACATTTATGGTTGAAACGATGTGTGCGTGTATGTACTTTGCCTTCAATTGGCCAATTTTCGTTTGACTAACGCTTCAGCTCTTGAGCGTTATGGATATGTCTAAATTAAGTAATTGCAATGAGCATGTCGCGTAAATTATTGCGTTTCAATGTTAATGTTATTGGTTATTAGTGAATGTGTATGTTTAATAAGCAGAAAATATGAGGACAACAACAAAAATATTTTGCATTGACATTACAGCCACTTACTGACTACAGTTTAAAGTAGAAAAATGGTTGGAACCATTTTTTATGCTCATTATGAAAAAATCATTGACTGGTTATGTTAAAAATATTATTGACATTTTTTTCAAAACAATTTTTTTAACAATTTCATACAAAGTGCAAAATACACACATTCACTAACATTTATTCTCGATTGCCTGAGATATACATATATGCGCCAAAGTTATGGCCTTTGGACTAAATACGAAAACAGTATTGCCTCATTGAAAATCACACGTCTAAAAGAACACCCGTTATCATATGATAGTGCTCTAAGTACATTACACACCATTTTTAGCCATCTAGGTAAACTACTGAGGAACTACTAGCTCAATACTTTCATTCAATACTCGCAAATGGTCGTAGTTTTCTCGGAGTCTGAAGGAGCTTCAAAAGATCTCTACAAATATTTTGTTGGGTTGACACAAATGTTGACACAAATGTCCAAGATCGATATAAGACGATTTAATCGACCAGTGTCGACGCAACGTCCGCAAACGTCGAACATTCGGGGCATCGTTACAGTATTGTTGTGAAGAGTAACAAACATCAAGTAAGGAAAGACTAAGTTCGGGTGCAACCGAACATTTTATACTCTCGCAATTTACTGATATATTTTTATTAAGATAACACACAATTTGACCCAATTTGAAAATCCTATAATTAGGTATATGAGAGCAAGGGGAAGTTATGACCCGATTTTAACCATTTCTGGTACAGAGACAAACTATTAGAAGACAAATATTTCCTCTGAATTAAATTAAGGTACTTGAGAGATTTACCGAAATTTTCGGTGAAAAATTACCATAGGGCAGTAAATTCTTCATATTCGATATTCGGGGCTTTGAAAAGTTATAGTCCGATTTCGACAAATTCCGATGTTCACAAGTGACGCCACAGATCATATGCAGTATTTCTGTTAAGTTTTATTTCGCTATCTTCATTGGTTCCTTATGTATATATTATAAAGTAAAGGAATAAGATGAAGTTCAAAATTGAGTTACATGAGAAGTTGTCGTGGTTGTGAACTGATTTTTTCCATTTTTCACAAGTGTCATTAGGGTGTCAAGAAAGTGTTATATACCGAATTTCATTGAAATCTGTTAAGTAGTTCTTGAGATATGGTTTTTGACCCATAAGTGGGCGATGCCACGCCCATTTTCCATTTTGTAAAAAACTCTCAGTGCAGCTTCCTTTTGCCATTTCTTATGTAAATTTTGGTTCTGACGTTTTTCGTTAGTGAGTTAACGCCCTTTTAGTAATTTTCAACCTAACCTTTGTATGGGAGGTGGGCGTGGTTATCATCCGATTTCAACTATTTTCATGGTGTGTGGTGGGGTACGTAAGAGAATCGACTGTAGAAAGTTTGGTTTATATAGCTTTATTGGTTTGCGAGATATGTACAAAAAACTTAGTAGGGGGCGGGGTCACGCCAACTTCCCCAAACAAATTACATCAAAATATGCCTCTTCCTAATGCGATCCTTTATTCCAAATTTTACTGTTATAACTTTATTTGGAGTGGCAGTGGACCGATTTTGCCCATTTTCGAAAGCAACCCTCTCATGGTCCCAAGATATATCATTAAGATATCTCAATTTTTACTCAAGTTACAGCTTGCACGGACGGACGGACAGACGGACAGACGGACGGACAGACATCCGGATTTCAACTCCTCGTCATCCTGATCATTTATATATATATATATCCCCATATCTAACTCTTTTATTTCTTGGTGACACAAACAACCGTTATGTGAACAAAACTATAATACTCTGTGCAACAGGTTGCGAGAGTATAAAAATGGAGGCTGGAGCATCGTTACAGTATTGTTCCGGAGTTTGAGCTTTTAACCTTAGCGGCATAATCAATGCATACAGCTAAAAATTTTAATGTACAGGCATGTATGTATATCAATATAAAAAATAAAATAAAATTTTTTTGATTTTACAATTCCCGTTATTTTTTGAACACCTCACGTATATTTCTTAAATTATTGTACTAGACAATTTCCTGCAGGGTTCATAAAAAATATGATTGAATGGTGGATTTTGATTGCATATATGCACATATATTCATTATTGAAACATTCAAATGCACAATAATTCATGCGTGAATACAATATTATTTTATTAACTGTTAAGTGCTCTTCTGTGTATAGTTAATTACCGAAATGCGTGTTGTAATTGGTTTCAATTAGATTACGCGCAAATTGAAAACTAAGAACCGTTAAATATGAGTGTTAACTGCGTGTTTAGTAGTAATCTATTTTGATTGCTTTTCTAATTATATTTATTTAACACTTCATTGCAATTATTGTGCAATAAATGCATAATACCTCAATGTCTAGGATACAATAAATTGAAATAAGTATTAATTGTTACAGAAACTTGCAAAGCAATTTCTAAGAGTTCAGTAAGAACTTTGAGATTGTGATGACAATATATCAATCGGTTCATCAATACAATGTAATGACATTAAACTTTAATCACTACATCAAAAGAGTATTTATTTATATTCCTTAATTTTTTTTTAACCTTGCCACCATTTCGGTATCAGATAGGCCTTAGCATGTTTGCGTGCAAACATAATAAGAAGTTACAATACATATTTATTTATTTAAAATTAAATCACACACACACACGCAATGGTATGCGTAAACGAAAAAATCCTTGTCCTTTGCCAACAACCGAGGCTACATATGCCGGCAGCATTGTTCTTGTTGGTGTTTAACATTTGTGGCGTGTGTTAAATGGTCGTAATGCAAACGGTGTGGAACATTCACAATTTAGGTTTTTACAGTTACATATGTTTCTAATTAGCGATATGTGTACGCACTGACATACAAACAATTGCCTTTGGAAGCCTGTATTAATGCCGTTACATATTAGGCCGCCGCGTTTCGTGTTGCATGCATGTAAATTTGTGCCATTGATTCTTAATTAGATGTGGCTAGCTTTTGGTCTCTACTGCACACCGTTAGAACACCAACCAACCAACCAATTCACACTGAACTCATTCGGTACGACAAAAGCAATGTTACATTTTCCCCTTGACTTATGTAATTGCATTTTGCGATTTGTGCATTTTAGCGCATTAGTAACATGTGCATGACGAGTACTTAGTCGGTTATGTGGCGAATATATGCAAGTATTTAAGTATGAAAGTATATCAATGAATTATGGGTGTAGTGTATGTCCGGCAAATGAGTGCGATTATATCAATATTGAAATACATTGTCTTCATTACATGTAGAAGGAATGCACATAAAACTGTTTACTTAAAATGCAAGTATGTTTACGATACTTATAATTAAAATAAGAAATATTTTTCAAAAATTCCTAATGAATTTTTAATGGGTGAAGGTAGAGTTTTTCGAATAATCTAAGAATTAATATTTTGCAGAACATTTAAAAATTAACTCACGGCAGAGCTCTTTGAAGTATATACGGCTCTTTAGAACTCAACAAGTTGATTTTATAAAAGAGAAGTCTAATTGAAGAATCTTATTAATATTGATTACTTTTTTTTTGTATTTTTGAACCCTCAAGTAACGCATTTCCTTCTCTATATTGATAGTAGAAAAGATAAATGACTTTCATAAAATACCGTATTTATATTATTGTATTATTGTATATTGTATATTGTATTTTATTTAAATATGTATGCATGTCGGTTTCACTAAAATTTATGGAATAGATCAATACTTCGATATCATTAAAAAATACAAATAAATATTGCACAAATATTACTCATACCACCTGTATTCCATAGTAAAGCTCAGAAAGTACATATAGTAGGAGAGGGTTTATAATTAAATTTTTTTTTTCAATATTATCTTTCCATTTTAAGAAATTTTAAGAAAATATTCAAAACTATACCTTACAATATGTAACGAAAACCTTTGATCAATGTGTTTGACATTAAAGAGAGTTAGAACTCGTTTCGCCACAGGTAGGGCATTAATACTCAGCAATCATACTTGAAATTTTCTTTCACTTTTCTTTATGGCCTCAATTTCTGAAATTTTAAAATTGATAATGTCATACTAGTTTACCTAGTAAACCGGGTGGTATGAGTAACATTCTAATCAAATTTTGAATCGATTCAGATAAACTAAATAATTGGTAACATCTCTCTTCAATCAATTGAGGTTTTGCTCAAGTGTAAATAAACGAATTTTATCGAAACAAGTATTCTTTTAATAGGAATTCTATATACGATGTGTGTTCAAAAAATAACGGGAAGGTTCTAATTATTCAAAAATCCAATTTTCAAATTTTTATATATTTTTCCCCACAAAATGAAAATTCCCGTTATTTTTTGAACACACACTCGGACATATGGAAGGGAATATGTTGCCACATATGAGTGAAATCGGATCATAACTTCATCTATCTCGCATATATGTACTTAATATTAGGAAATCTATATACGAGGTTATTTTCACAAAATTACGGGAAATTCTAATTATTCAAAAATCCAATTTTCAATTTTTTTATTATTTTCCAAAAAAACGAAAATTCCCGTTATTTTTTGAACACACACTCGGACATCAATATGTATTTACATATATGTAGTAGATTACATTCATATTCCTGGTTTTAATATATTTTTCATAGATTTGTTTATTTTACTGTAAAGAAAAAAAATTGTCTAATTACTAAACATTTTTTACAATGAAAATTTCATTACATTTGGCATTATCAATGGGCATTAATTTCTAGTGATTTGTCTCTAATTAACTGAGGCTGAGCGCATTTATCTTTCAATATCATTTCAATTAAGTGATTGTCTTCAGAAATCATATTTCTTTAGAAATATAAAATCATATGTTGCGTGCGCTATTTCATTTTAAAGCTGATACTCAGACAATTAAGGCAACACGATTAATTGATGCACTTGATAGATATACGCAATTTTTTAAGCGATATCCAAAAAAAATATATGTAACAGACATTTTTATTTATTTCTTAACAAAAAGTGCACGCAGATTTAGAATTCAATGCATTTAAATTAATAACTGTTTCATCATTTGTGTACCACCCTAATAGAATTTGTATGATAAATAACTACTTCAGTGAAGACAAATTGGGCATACAAATTACGCATCGTATGTATACATGCCGTTTGTTTTATTTTGACCGAACCATTATGTGTTGACAATGTTCTTGTTAAATGTCAATAAAATTTTAGTTGATTGAATTTTTATGTTCAGAATAAACATAAACACATAATTACGAACATTTGAATATATTTTAGTATGTGAATAATAAACATGTAAGTACTAGTACGTGAATATTTTTTGAAGTATTTGCATACATGAATGTATGTACATATGTACTACAAACGTAAATTTAACTTCCTATATAATATGAACTCCCTTTAATAAGGCAGTCTCATGAGTTTTTTAAAGGCAATAACTTTTAGTGAACTTATATCTTTTTTGAGTGATTTTTTTCATTTATTCAAATTAAAAATATATTTAGATGCATCAACCCATTCACTTACCTTATGAAACTCAACTTGCGCACCATCAGCTATGCCCTCCAGTTCTCTGATGTATTGTGGAAAAGACTTCTTAACACTCTCCAAAGTTTCGTTATAAACTTTTCCTGAAAATTTTAATACATTTCTTATGAAAATGCTATTAAATTATTTTAATCGAAATTCGTGTAAAAAATAATAAAATTGTTCTTTGACTTTTATTTACAATAAATGTAAATATTACTTAAAATTTATTTATTTTTATTTTTTTTTTGTCTTTTTAGATTATTATATTTTTATAATATAATATTTTTCCTTTTAAATAAAGATATAATATATGCTTTAGATATGGATATAATATATAAAATATATTTAAAAACTACTTACTGCCTTCATCCTTATTGTAAAGTGGTAAATATGACTCGTTTAAAGGATTGCAAAGTAGTAAAAAGTTCTTGATAATTGAGGCGAATGTTCTGCCCTGTAAAAATAAAGATTAAAATAATATTGTTAATATAAATTCTTATTCATAAACACAAAAATTTATTAACAAATTCTTTATGCTCATATTAAATAATATTTTTAATAATGTGGAGAATAAAATTTCAATCTCGAGGGACTGAATTCGGAGTTTTTAGTTAAGGCAGTAGTCTGCTTTATAGGCTTCAAAAAATCGATTTTTTTTGTTTTGTTTTAAATATCTTCCAAAACTATCCAAGAATATGCCTTTAACATTCCAGAGGCCAATTCGAAATATTTTCGAAGCCAGAGCAATTTTAGTGGCCGAGCCCCGAGCAGGTGCGAATGCTCAGGCAGACCTTTAAAGCGCGTTTTCTCGAGTTTTCATTTTCACAAGTGTTAGAAAACGGTGCCGGCGATAGCAAAAAGAATATATGTCCGATCGAAAAAAAACCAAAGTGATCTAGCTTCAGTATTAAATTATCTTCTATTTGAGTTGATTAAAGTTGGACAAAAGTATTATTTAAACTACTTGTTTTGCAACTTAAAGTCAATTTTTTTTCTTAAAAAAGTGAATTTTTTTTCAAACTTCGAAAAAAATTTGGAATTTTATAACTCTTCGGTATTTTTTAGTTCATAAAGAAAAGTAACTTATAAAAATTAAAAAAAAATTTGGTTCGACTGTTTCAGATGCATTGCACGACCTCCATCACCGGCACCGATTTACAAGTGCAGACTCCAGGTGCTCCCGAAAAATACTTACAACTTCGAAAAAATTTCAATAATTTTTAATAATAAATATTGTTTTTTAAGCCTTAAATATTGCACACTATCGTCTTAAAATTCTGTTTATCGCAATCATTTCCTTCCCTTTCAAAAAAAAAAAAGCTAAAAAACGTTTTTTTTTCGGCTTCTAAAACAGACTACTGCCTTAAGAAATATTTTCTGAAATTTCGTATTGAAAGGAAAACATCTTAACTAAATCAATCATCTTAAACAATCAATCAGTCTTCATAAAATAATAGAAGTCAATCATAAACGCTTCAGACAGTAACAATTTGGAGAATAGAGTTGTCAGATTTTTTAAAAAATTTAAATGCGATAAATTAAAGTAAATTAAGTGCAATCGTGCTAACTTTGATAAAAATAATATGCTTATAATTCCAAACAATAGTCAGCCACAATAGATGCTGTTCACATGCAGCCATTACTCATACGCCCTGGCGCACATGAGTGAGATGAGTAAAACTCTTGCGAAAAACCAATAAAATACATAATATTTGCGCATAATCAGACTATTAAGTTTTTATCTCAAAATTTAAATTCATTATTAGAGAATGAAAGCAGCATTAAATTGAATATATTTAATTCCAATGCTGAAAGTATTGCATACTATTGTGTTTTTTCGACACTCACTTGTGCCTGAAATACGATTTATTTCTTTTATTAAATACGTCTAAGCTATTATTATTGTAATGAATAACATTTTAGATTTGAAATTGTCTGATTATACACACATACAGATAAAGTGTTCACTCCCACTTTTGTTTGTTCAATATTATTATTAATATTCTTACATGTTTTTCCTGCAAAAATTTCCCGCCTCATATTTCATGTTGCATGCACATACAGACACTTCCCTGATTTCTTTGAGTGACTAATATCAAATAACACTTCCAGTTTGCTCACGACATAGTCGTAAATTCACAAGTATACATACAGACGTTTGCATTTTTTGGGTTTGGTCCGACTGCAAGCGGCCAGTTTAACGCGTTCTATTCAATTAAAATATTTACATATTTAATTGCTCTGCCATTTACTTTACTTATTTTAATAGTTTATTAAAATATTTCTACGGTTTGTCGTGACAATTTCATTGTTAAATGTTTATACGCATAACATTTGAACGTTTATAACTGTTTCTCTGTTATTTTATTTTTTTTGTTGCAACAAGTCCTTAATAAATTATCTAAATCAGTGCAAAAGTGTTGCTGAGTAAAGCGGTGTTGAGCGGTTGGCGGACATGAAATGCTTTAATTCACGTTTTCCGACAACCACCGCCAATTATCTGTATATTTTGGACCCCAGGGACATTTGATTTTAATTTTAATAAAAATCATGTTTGACTTAGTGGTAATCGTGTTTGGTGCGACTGCTATCGCACCTTTGGTATTAGTAATGAGTAGACAGCTAAAGTGAACTATTTTAATTCCCTTTTTTTTCTCAAGAAAAAAGTCATAACAAGCGATTGATTAATAGCTTAGGGTGGTTATAAAACGTTATGTTAGGTTAGGTCAATATAAATATGAAACAAGAAAAAACGTTAACTTCGGCTGTAACGATTAGATTCGGTACCCTTCACAGGTGCATTTCTTTTAGTAACTATGTGTTTAAGCAAATCTAAAGACGTAAGAAAAAGTAAGTAAAGTAAGTAAAAAGAAAACATTTTACTAACTCTTTTTAACCAGGTTGTTTGCTAGAAACATTAAGGTTATATAGTTAACCGATTTGAACAATTTCTTCGGAGATTATATTATTACCTTAAGCAGTAATCCATGTCAAATTTCGTGAAGATACCACGTCAAATGCGAAAATTTTCCATACAAGCCATTGATTCCGATCGTTCGGTTTGTATAGCAGCTATATGCTATAGTGAACCGATCTGAACAATTTTTTCGGAGAATAAATTCTTTCTATGAACAATAACTCACACCAAATTTCGTGAAGATATGTAGTAAAATGCGGAAGTTTTCCATACAAGCCCTTGATTCCGATAGTTCAGTTTGTTTGGCAGTTATATGATATAGTGGTCCGATATCGGCAGTTCCAACAAATGAGCAGCTTCTTGAAGAGAAAATAACATCTGCAAAATTTCAAAACGATATCTTAAAAACTGAAGGACTAGTTCGTTTATATACAGACAGACAGACGGACATGGCTAATTCGACTCAGTTCAACATACTGATCATTTATATATATACTTTATAGGGCCTCCGACGCTTCCTTCTGGGTGTTACAAACTTCGTGACAAACTTAATATACCCTGTTCAGGGTATAAAAATCAATAAATATAACAATGAAAGATTAGTGCAGATTAATTTTGCATTAAGGGGATCAAGTTGGAACTCTGGGTTGAGTTAGATTTTACAAAAGGAGATCGTAGCTTTTTTTATTTAAATAATAATAATTCGCAAACTAGATTATTTTGGAGTTCACCATTAAAACACTACTAATAAACACGAATGCCATTACCACAATATTATTGCTTTAGCTTCAACTCGACCGTTTTGGTGTATATATTAAAATATTATACAATCCTACTTTTTCACAAAATGTATCGTGTCTCCTTCAAATCCACAATGACTACAATAAACAACTAAGTTGTACTTTAATAAAAACAATTTTACCGATTAACTATCCACCCTAATGCTTTCAATTTTTCTCGCTTCATTAAGGGATTGTTAACAGTTAGATTGACATAAGTTTATTGCCAGCGAATATGTAAATAAGAATGACGAATGCATTTCTGTGAACAGGTGTTTATTTTCCGCTTTAATAGAAAGACTTTTGTTTAAAGAAATATCAATAAATATTAAAATTATAACAAATTAAACACCGCGGAGTAGGTGTGACACCTGTTAATTTATGCACATCCACTCATATATATTATATATTTTTATAGATTATAAATCACGTTTTACTTAGCGATTATTGTATAACAAATCAATTGTAAAAGGCTAGTTTGTAAAAGTAAATATATATGTTTTAAATATATTAAGATAATAATAGTATTAATAAGAATATTTATTTATTACCTATATATTATATAGCAATTTGCATGGACAAGTTGAAGTTGAAAGCGCTTAGAGCAATTTACCATGGATACAGTATTTAAAAAAAAAACTTGTCAAGGTTAGAATAGATTTTGCAATTTTTTCCTGAGTAGAGATATGACATATTTTAGTAAGAGGAATATGCAAATCATATGATCATGTGACCATTATCTATACCAATGTTAGTTAAAATAAAGAACTATAACAAACAGTAATTTTTAACTCAAGATAAGATGTATAGCAAATGAGAGACAATTGTCAAACATTTCAAAATTCCTCATTTATGACAATAACATTATAGTTTTGACAGCTTTATGAATAGATGTCAAAAAGAACAATGATAAATATTTAAAAAAATAAAGCATATATTAATTTTAATAAATATATTTTTATTGAAATATATGTTTGGAGTTTCATAAGTTCATTATTTCTTGTTCACTGAGCTGACAAAATGTCAAATTGTTGAGGTTAAAAACGAATAGACGACGTCAAATGAATTTCACCACAAGAGAGATTATTTTTCAAATATTGGAAATTTCAAGGACTTGAGTATGAACACTTTGTTAAATTAAACTCTTGAAATATCAAATACGATTATTAATGAATTTTGATATCTTCCAAAATAAAGACAAGCTAAACTATCGTTACTTTCTTTGTGAACTCGCTCTTTGGAAAACTAATAATTTCTAACTCGTCCTCCACAATTTATAAATCATTTTAAATAAATTATTCTATCTATATTAATTAAACAATTAGAAACGCGTGCGAGAATATTTCTCATGTCATAATTTAACGGCCTAATTAATGCAGTGGAATATTCATAAGTGAATATTAATATAAATCGCTTAACATTTTATGTAATCTTTTATAATTAGTTATGAGGGGATTTTTTGTTACTTTGTCGCTAAATTATTCACACAATTTTGATTGTTTTCCCAATTATTACACTTATAGCATGATATTTATTTATTAATTTTTTCAATCCACGTTAACTTTGAATTTTTAATTGAGAACTATGAGGTGCTGTAGCTCGCACTTAGCCCTTAACGAATGAGAAAAAGTTATTGCTTGCATCACGTGTTAGCTATCACTTTTAATGTATACAGCTAGTAAAGCTTATTAATTTAATTTCTAAAGTAAATAAATGAAAACTGAGTTCATAGTAGCACAACTGAAACCGGTTGAAAGTCTATTGATTCACTAACTGTATTATTTGTATGATTGCTAACATGTGATAGTCATCTTCAAATTATTTTTCGTAGTTCTTTAAAACAGGAACCGCAAATTAAATATGCATACTAGCTATTTTATGCTTTTTTTTGCATATTTGCATGAATTAGTCTACTTAGTATGATGTGAAGCTAATAGTGAGAAATATTCACTGTAGTTCATGAATAGAATTAGTTGGATTTCGGTATTCTGTGTATTTTCTCTAATAATATAAACTCTCTCTGTTGGGTTATGAGAAAAATTAACATTTGTTGTTTTTAATTTCATAAAAAGATAAGCAATTTACACATTTCTATTATAAATATATTTCGCTGATATCGCTTTAGTTCATGTCTATTCAAACAGCACCTATACATGTATGAATTTATCAAATTATAATTAATATTCATTACCGATATTCCTAACATTACCTCTAATGTTTTTCATTTGCTGATAAATTTTAATTATTATGAGTATTATATCACATCATTAAGTATCGTAAGGGTTTGGAGATGAAAATAAGATTTATGGTTGTAAATAGGTTTATAAAATTTCAATTTCATTTCAATCTACACGTCTGCGGAAATTTTCACCTACAAATGTTAAAAAAAATCATTTCAAATTTCTATCTTTCTTTTAATGAAATATGAAATATAATTTTTGTGCTAAAAATAATCAATTGCCACTTCTAGTTCTAAAAATAATTTGCAAAAATAAAATATTTCAGGAAAAATTTAAATCTTCGCACTCTATGTTGCACAAAAAGTTTCTTTTGTTTGAACATATAAAAAAATTAAAACATTACTAGCTTTAAAATGTATTGAGGTACTAAAATTTTGCGATCTTTAACAATCTTTTTATAAAAATTTCGTAAAATAATAATTTTCAATATACATACATATATATATTTTTGAATAAAATTTTTATAAAATATTCGAGTTTTTTTAAATGTTTACTTTTCAATTTAGTAAAAATTTATTATAAATTTTATAAATAATTTTAATAAAATTATTAATGATGATTTTAATGATTTTTATAGAATTAAAAATAATTTTTTTTTATTATAATTTTCATAACATTTTTGTAAAAAAATAATAATTCTAAAAAATTTTCTACAACTTTGCTTCCGCCGTTTTTTTTTGTAAATTTATGTTTTTTTTTGTTTAAAAACGGTTACAAATGTCGATGAGCCTCAGCTGCACTTTTCTTGAAATTAAAAATGAAAAACATAATTTCCCGCAAATGTCGAGAATTCGGCCCAAATGTGACATTTTCAGTTGAGAATAAGTTTGGCATGCAAACAGATCTCTAAAAATATTTTGTTGGGTTAATGTTGACACAAATGTCAAAGATCGATATAAAACGATTTAATCGATTTCATCGATCAGTGCTTGACCCTAGAGAAATTCCCGCAAACGTAGAGGATTCGGCTCAAAAAGTGACATTTTTAGTTGAGAGTTCTAATTTACTAAAATTTGATAACCACTTTTCAGGAGTTTAATAAAATTTTCACAAAAAATGACTTTAAAAAATTGCATTTTTCAGATACCGAAGTTTATTATCAAATTAAAAGCTCTTATAAAATTTACATAAAATAATAACTTTAAAAAATTTAACTTTTTAATTTACACAAATTTTATGATAACTTCTATAAACAGCAAGCAAGCACTGCTCAGAAATTTTCCATTTAATCATGGCAAAACATTCTAGTATTTTAAACGTCAGGTAACTTTTCTAATGAGCTTATTATATTTTCTTGTTTATTTAGATACTAAAACTGACTTTGTCTATCCTTTATCCCATAAATATGTATTTAATGAAGTATTTTACAAGCTCACCATATCAAACCCAACATCGTAATGTGTGCCTCTGGTGTAGAGCACGGGAATTGCTTGGCGCCTTGGTATATTTTTAGCAGTCATCTTTATCAACACCGTCTATCAACAATTATTTAATTAGCACTCGTTGCTTGTTAATTGCGCGCTTATCACACTGAAAGCGATTACTAATTCTGAGACAAGCGGCTAACTCAGTAATTTGCAAAAATATAATATCCAAAGCAGAACACAACGAAAAATATGATTAACGCCAATACGTAGGTGAACACGTTAACTTTAACTGCCGGAAATATTAACATACGTTACGTATACTTTTTATAATTTTTTTTTTCGAAAAAAAATAAACTCGTAATTTTGAGTGACAGTGTTAGATTTAAGCACTTGTAATCGCTGGCAGTAAACACGCGGGCGACGTCGCCAATCAATTGACACGAGTATTGAATAATAACTTAACTTAGAATATTTTTATTTCGAAATTAATTTTTTTTTTGCACTGGGTTCCTGTCTAGCTTGGATTCCGAACTGGCTGCAGATCGTTTGGCGGCAATATACAAACTGAATGAATTGAAAAAGCTTAGCAACGAGGAGACTTCGCCGTTTGCCGGTTGTTGTTTTCTATTTGTTTTTGTTTTCAGCCGATTGGTTCGTTGGCTTTTTGGCGGTGTACGTCTCTGGTGTCGTGCGGCGTCAAGCTGTTACGTTCTACTGCTCAAAAGTGTTCTACAAAGTAAAAACAAACAAACACAGATAACGAAAACCGTTTCAGCGATAGCACACAGATACATACATATATATGCATATGTGTCTGTTTGTGAATATATGTATGTGTCTGTGTGTGTGCATTCACCTTAGCGATATAGTCGCCTATTTGGGGCTGCTTGAAGTGCTTAAGCAGATAACTGTATTTTCTTTGATATTGTGGTTATAAGTATGTGTGGGTGTGTGTGTGCTGCGTTTGGGGCTGCTTTAAGCTGTTACCGCTAGATACTAAGTCTACAAGAAGCCAACAATGTTAATTTGCGCTTGTGATTGTGCTCAATATTTGGTTGTGGTTACCGTTAAGCGGTTTTTAACTATTGAAATCTACGCAAAACTGACGTTTTCACACAAAGATACACACATATCATATTTGACCATAACATAACATTAAACGTCGACATGACAACCCAGACAACCCACTGTGGGGGTGCATGCGCAGATATGTATATGCACACAAATATTAATAACATTGACTCATATTTTAATATATACCCCTTGTACCTGCATCGCCCACAATAAGCTCTGAGCTAGTGAATAATTGCTACAACCAGCGCCGACAAAGCATTTCCAAGCGCCCCAAACTGATCATATTTCAAAGGCGCTCGATTTGATTTTGAACTTTTAATAGACACGCGAGTGAAGGAAACAATGCAATAGTTCAAAATCAATTAAATACCGCTCACCAAACAAGCAACGAAAATTAAGTAGCAGCGAGTGCAAATATTTATAATAATAATTTTTTCTGTCATTTCATTTAGTTAGTATGTGTGGATGTGATTGGGTGTATTTAGAATTAGAACAATACCTTTGGGTCTATTTTTCATTCTTGCATAAAGGAATTAGAAGCACAAGTATTATATAATCTGGTGATCTGTTGGTACTTTCTTTTCTATCTAGAAAACTATAAAAAACTAAAGTAACCTGCTCAAAAATTTTATATTTCTTTCGACAGCATTAAAATGTAAGATTTTTATTACATTTTAGATTTTTTTCTAGAATCTAGAAACCTCTAGCGTAACCTGTATTATTTGTTTGGCCAAATTTATCATCCTATGCGTGTACTTCTTGATGTTTTCCTATAGAGAAATCTACAAGTAAGAAAGTAGAACAACTCCGAACGGCTCTCTTCTCAGTTGGGGCTACATAACAAGAACAGATCCCCAAACCTGCCAACTCGATATTATTAGGTCTACAACTTTGCTTCCGCCGTTTTCCAATAGATGTCTCTAGGGTCAAGCACTGGTCGATTAAATCGCTTTATATCGATCTTGGACATTTGTGTCAACATTAACCCAACAAAATATTTGTAGAGATCTCTTTGCATCCCAAAGTTATTCTCAACTGAAAATGTCATTTTTTGAGCCAAATTCTCGACATTTGTGGGAAATTTTGCTTTTCTTTTTTAATTCCAAAAGAAGAAGCGGCTGAAGCTCATCGACATTTGTAACCGTTTTTATAAAAAAAAAACTTAAAGTTACAAAAAAAAAAACGGCGGAAGCAAAGTTGTAGACCAATTACTCCATACAATATTCTGCGGCTAAGGCTGTTATGGAAAACTTTTACTGCTGGTCGGTCGAACCCCTCTAATCTCCAACATCAGCCGTAACATACTAGTCTAAATATGAATGCGAAAGCTATTGCAATACGCTCAGATTACAATAGAGATTACAGAGGTAATGCATTGTTCTATGTAAAAAACAAAAATGTAAACATTGAATAAATGGGACCAGATCACAATGTTTACTCTTTATTTGTCATAAATTGCAATGGCTTTCAATTAAAATTTTTGCAAATAATTTTAATAATCTTTACTATTTCATATATGTATCAACATCATGAAATACTCTTCAAAAAATCTAGCGTAGAGTACAAATGTAAATAAAAGAGACTAATTTAGAATTACTGATTACACACGACAGTTATACAGATAAAGTACTAAAGCACTTGGCATATGAGCACATAATGATAAGCGACAGAGAACGTTGTGAAACAAAACAGGAAAAAAAACTGATATTATAATGAATATTAGGTGACAAAAATGATGAGCGCTTTTAACGCCTGTTGTAATCTAGATGCTATAAATATACAAATATGATTTACATATCTACTTGCATATACTATAAATATGCATATGCATATGTGTATATTCATATTGAATTAGTGAGTATACAATTTAAATAGCTTTCTGCTTCATGTAATTAATATAATTAAGTAATAAATGTCACTGCGAGAAAATTTATTGTGAAAATATTACTTGCTATGTGTGAATAAGCATTTACATTTTTCCCTTTTTTATTTCAGAAACAAATTTATTAAAATTAAAAAAGCTGTTACAACAACTAGCCCTCTAGGAACTTTTATGTCTCAAAAAATATTTATTTTTGTAATTATTCAAATACACATACATATACCCTTTATAATTAAATACAAGTACGTTGTTACATTTTATAATTTACATATATTCTCTTATCGATTGAAGAGTGAAAATTTTGTAGGTCAACGACTGGAAACAAAGAATGCTGAATTTTGTTTTACATATGTATAAGTGCATAGACGTTATCATTAAAAACGTTTTTAATTGTTTCCCGAACGTGACATAAATGATAATTTGGAAAAAAGTAACACTCGCTATTGATGATCATACTACAGATCATATTTCCATAAAGACAAATTTACATGTTGTTTTTTAAATTGTTGCATTAAGTGATAATGTAATATAGAATAGAGTAGTAAAATACTGAAAAAATTTCTTGATATTTATTATTGGTCTCATAGTGACGCTATTTCTCCTATTTTTGCTTACCATATACAGGGAATTTCATATTTCTATATTAAATAAAAGCAAGTAAGGAAGGGCTTAGTTCGGATGTAACCAAACATTTAATACTCTCGCAATTTATTGAAAAAAAAAATTATTTACAAAACACACAAATTTACCCATAAATTCGGCATAAAGTTTAATAGAACAACGAAAATCGTCCTATATAGTGTATGAGGGCTGAGGAAATTCCTTAACCGATTTCATTAATTTTCACCAGCAAGGTGTACTATATCCAAGACTATACGCACACTTAATTTTGCTAAGATATCTCACATATGCGGAATAAAGAAACGGTATTTTTGAAAAACCTATAATTATGTATATAGGAGCTAGGAGATGTTATGACCCGATTTTAATAATTTTTGGAACAGAACACTATTAGAAGAAAACAATTTCCTCTGGATTACATTAAATTATCTAAAAGATTTACCCATATTTTCGGTTAAAATTTACCCTTATGCGCTGAGTTCAACATGTTCGATATCTGGGGCTTTAAAAAGTTAAAGTACGATTTCGACAACTTTTTCACAAGTGATGCCACAGATCATATACAGTATTTGTGTAAAGTTTTATTTCGCTATCTTCATTGGTTATGTAAATATTATAGAGTGAAGGAATCAGATGGAATTCAAAATTGAGTAATATGGGAAGTTGTCGTGGTTTGAACCGATTTCATCCATTTTTCACACGTGTCATCAGGGTGTCAAGAAAATATTATAAACCGAGTTTCATTGAAATCTGTCGAGTAATTCCTGAGATATGGTTTTTGACTCATAAGTGGGCGACGCCCCGACCATTTTCCATTTTGTAAAAAAAATCTGAGTGCAGCTTCCTTCTGCTATTTCTTCTATAAAATTTAGTGTTTCTGACGTTTTTCGTTAGTGAGTTAACTCACTTTTAGTAATTTTCAACCTGACCTTTGTGTGGGAGGTGGGCGTGGTTATTATCCGATTTCAACTATTTTCATGGTGTGTGGTGGGGTACGTAAGAGACTCGACTGCAGAAAGTTTGGTTTATATAGCTTTATTGGTTTGCGATTTATATATAAATAACCGATTTGGGGGCGGGGCCACGCCCACTTCCCAAAAAAAAATTGCATCCAAATATCCCGTTCCTAGTGGAATCCTTTATTCCAAATTTTACCTTTAAAACTTTATTTATGGCTTAGTTATGACACTTTACAGGTTTTTGTTTTCGCCATTTGTTGGGCGTGGCAATGGTCCGATTTTGCCCATCTTCGAAAGCAACTTCCAAGGAATATGTGTTCCAAATTGCATTAAGATATCTCAATTTTTACTCAAGTTATCGCTTGCACGGATAGACGGACGGACAGACATTCGGATTTCAACTCCTCTTGTCATCCTGATCATTTATATATGTATAACCCCATATCTAACTCTTTTATTTCTTGGTGACACAAACAACCGCTATGTGAACAAAACTATAATACTCCCTTAGCAACTTTTGTTGCGAGAGTATAAATAGGGTTTCCTAACAGCAAAAATATCATTGATGATTTGAGATTTGATTTGATACTAAGGCAAAAATTGGGATTTTTTTGTATTATCAAAAAAGTCGATCAAAAAGTAAACGTGTTCGACTTTCAAAAGACAATCTGACATTGATCAATCTCAAGAAAGAATTTCAGTACGATTTTATGGCAATAGATGAAACATGGATACATCATTAAACATCCGGATTCAATCAACTATTCGGTGTAGTCCAAAGCGTCCTACAAGTTTTTAGCCATAAATTTTAGCGATAAATTATTTATATCGACTACTTCGAATATAGTAAAATAATTAACAAACTGAACTAAGTGAAATTGTTAAGGCAAAGATTTTTCAGCTCTTATACTATGTATAACCCACTTTGGGTAATTTTTAGCTACAATTTAATTTTCTTGCTTCCGCCGTTTTCCAATAGATGTCTCTAGGGTCACTGGTCGATTAAATCGATTTTTTTTTATATCGATCTTGGGCATTTGTGTCAACATTAACCCAACAAAATATTTGTAGAGATCTGTTTGCATCCCAAACTTATTCTCAACTGAAAATCTCACATCTCGACATTTGCGGGAAAGTTTGTTTTTCTTTTTTAATTCCAAGAAAAGTGCGGCTGAGGCTCATCGACATTTGTAAACGTTTTTATACAAAAAAACTTAAATTTACCAAAAATAACGGCGGAAGCAAAGTTGTAGACCTACATAGTTTAAAGCTATAATATTATGACAAGTCATCACCGAAGTTGCACAGACTTCCGCATCGATGTTATGTATTGTTTAATAAAATACTGATATTTTAACACATTTTAATAATTATTTTATTTCAAAAAAGTTATAATTGTTAAGCAATCGAACATGATGATGCTTTAATAGATGACTTAACAACTATTAAACTAAAAAAAGAGATGCAAGGGAATATCGGAAAATAGGAAAATGGCAAAATAAAATATTTATTTTCTCAAGCTATAAATATTTAATATAAAAACTTATTACATAAAATTGCTCGAGGAATAAACCACCACATAACAATACAACAATGATAACAGTTTTGCTATAACAATAAATTTTAAAACTAAAAAAAGTGAATACTGCTTTGAAAATATAAAATTTTTTATATAATCTTTTTATAATTAAAACTTCTATATTTATAAACAACAAATAAGTACTCTTAACTATATGCTTGCTTGAACACATCTCGTGCAAAATTATCTCTAGACAAGCGGAAATTAAAACTTCATCTCTCAGACATCTCCATACTGACTTTTGCAATGATTTGCGTAAAATGTCAATTCATTCATTGAAGTTTCAAATGTACATATGTATATAACTATGTATATATAAATATGAATAGTTTTGCTTTTCGCGCATGACGACATAAACAAACTGCATTCATTGTATATTAGCATACTTATACACCTATTGCCTCGCTAAGTCCATTAAGTCATTCTTAGAAATCGTTGTGCTCTCGATTACTGCAAGCTAAACAATCGCAATCAATCATTTAATGATCGGCACATTATTTGTTGTGGTATTTTCCAAAATCATCATTGACAACATGCTAGTTATAATACGAGTCATGTAACAACCAATAATCTCTTTGGTTTGCCACCCATTATATTATTATTTAATGTATTAATTCAAAATTAGTTAATTTGTTGTATTTGAGACAAATATTTATGAAAATAATTTTTTGAAGAAGCATATTGAATCTATAAAGAATGAAATTTAATAATTTTTTAAAGATTGCGTGTTCTACTACACCTCAACTAACTACTCTCAAACTAATCTGAAGATGGTCTGTCGCATTACTACTTTTGTATGGTTGTGAGCTAAAAAATATCCAATATTATATTTGTTGGTAAACGACAAATGTTTTCCCATGGCAAAGATCAGCAGTAAATTCGCACTTTCATTAACTTTCTTCTGACATAACTAATAACGCAGAAATCATTAAAACTGTCAAAACAATTAATTATTTTGTATTTCATTTCATTCACACATATTTGACAACAAGATACCAGCCTGCGAACCTTTTACATTTGTACGATTCATCTTAGCTGAGATAATTGTCGTTAAACGGCTCAAGATGGGCCAGCGGGTCACTAGCGCCGGCGCTATTGCTTGTGCATCTGTATGTACATATATATCTGCACCGTTATGTAACACTAATTGGAAATTAATTTTATATATGCTGCGACCACTTGAAGACATTGAGTTGAATGTGCATATAAGATTTGTCAAAACTGTGCGAGCGGCTTAAACGATCGGTGTCGCTCAAGGTGTTAAAGTGTTGAAGTGACAATCTCGCGAGCTTAAACGAAAATACAATTTGTTATAAAGGATAAAGAAAACGCAATGAATTACATATCAAGTGTTTTTGTGAGTAATAGAAGTGTTGTGGAGTGCAAACATACATACATTACTAATCATTAGTACTCAATTAGTACTTTATAAACGAATAGAAATCAGTTCCCGCATCAGAATTAACGTCAACTGGACGACTCACAAAGGACTTGAAAAAAAGGCTAGGAGTCTCAAAATTAAAATAATAGTTTGCTAGTGTGTTTCAATATGGACTTTTCTAACCCCAGGCGTGAGATAATCAATTAATTAGGGGTTTAGAGTGTCTTGTGAATTATATAAAAAGTGTATAGTGTTACCAAGAGTTTTTTCTCCTTGATAAAGAGAGCATACATATGCCAACTAAATTAAAATTGTTAATCAAGAAGCGATAAAGTACCTTGGGAAAGCTCAGTAAAATAATTTATAGAAAGAAATTGGTGCCCTATCTATATAGGACTGCTTCTATTTCCATTAAATGCACATGACAAATATTATTAGTTAGAATCTTTCTTTTTCTAGAATGAGATGATAGTAAAAATTTATATACAGTGGAACTTCCACAACTCAAACTTCTTTAACTCGAAGTTCTCCATAACTCGAACTCTTGAATTGGCAATAGAAGTCAAATTTCATACAAATTTCCTTCCATAAATAGAACTTTTCGACCAGGGCACAATACAAAAAATTAAATTTTACCATCGACGCACAATTTTAAAAGATTCCCTATATTCGTATGGAGGCGAACAAAAAATATGATATTACACTAATAGATTTCATAAATCATGTAACAAAGGAATGGGATACAGACATTTTAGCGTAGTAAATAAATAAAACTGTGTGTAAATTTATATATTTTAAAGTTAAAAACAAAAATTATTTTTTAATGAAAAATTCTATAACTGTCTAACTCGAAGTTTTTTGTGGATTATGGTGTATATGTATTCTCTAAATTTTATTATGGTTAGAAAGAACTTTCAAAATATACTAAATTGCTAATAGTGGTGTTCTAAGTGAAACTTTTAAGTGTAGTTAGTTCAGGGACTAACTCTAGGGACTCTCAAATTATTCTTTCTTTTCGCTTTTCAGCTCCAGACTTATACTTATATCTTTGGCAATACCTTTACATATATCATGTGCTTCTTTATTGAAAATATTTACTCTCTGTTATCTCTCTCCCAGTGCCTGCTTAGCCTCGCACAACTTCCAGTCTTCAATAATGGTGAACCACTATTTGGCAACGAAAATGTACACATTAAAGTGCATGTACCTGGTGCATCAATAGATTGTGAACCCGCTAACAAGATTACTCATTTCCATCATCATCATCATCAACATAAACACCGCAAATATCCACCACACAAACCAGTGCGTCCCCAACTACGGCACAACCAATTCGATGATTTATTGGAGAATATTCTATTATCAGAATTTGAAAGTCCAACTATTAATACTCATTTGGATTATACAGAACATACCGATGATATAAATGAGCATTTAACGGAACACACCGAGGGCTATAACAGTGTTTATGACAAGGTTGTTGATAAAAGACCGGAAAAATTTGTAAAGACCTATAAGATTATCGAATATAAAGAACCGATAATTAGCAAAAATATATACCCAACACAACAGCAACATAAACCGAAAACACATAATGAACTATATAGAATTGTTGAGTCGAAATATTTGCCATCAACGGCGGACGGACATGAGCTACATAACACAAATCATTATCAATATCCCATCCGAACACAAACAAAATCTACGAAACCTCACACTAACTCGAAAGCGGTTAAACAACTGCCAACAGCAAATGATTATACCGGTTTTAAGAGTGCTCATAAGGCAGAACCGTCTTATAATGACGATAATTCAGATCCACACGTTGCTTTTAAACCGAATACAAATATTTATTTGCCACCCTATGAAACTCCGGCATCATCAGCGGATCAAACTGACACAGCGCACGTTTTAACTCCCAAAGATACGCTCAGTTTACCTAAAGAAACAGAACCGCTTTTTAGTAGTGCTGATTCAAGTCCGCTCGATGACTTCCAACCGAACACGAATGTTTATTTACCACCATATGCAACGCCAGTAATATCAGGAGCACACACTGACACAACAGCCCATAAATTTTCAACCCCCAAAGAAACTCTGAGCTTACCCACGAAAGAAGCAGAGGACTTCCACGGTCAATTCAAGTCTCCCGCCTTTAATGATGGACATTTTAAACCCTTCATTGGCGACAAGTACCTACCTGTTGGGGGAGAAAGCTCAATTACGCAAGCAGCAGCTGAAACTTACACCGGCATTGATAGCTATTCTGCAAGTCATGTACAAGGCTTAGATCATCACAGCCACTCACCCTATCGGCGCTGGAGTACGCTTATTTAATTAGTTTTAAGAGTATCTAGGCAAATGTGTATATAGACGAGTTTAAGTGTATTTAAGTGTTAAATGTAATTTATTTATACAAGTGCGTATCTTTTCAGCATACACAAGTAGTGATGTAGGTATGTACTATATAGTACTTTATATGTTCAAAGTGTCTTAAGACGATTAGTTAAATAAGCGTATAAAATCAATACGCATAATAAAAGTAGTAAAGAATAGTGTGGCAAAAACAATAAAAAACCATCTACTATATAATGTTTTATTGGACCTTTGGCGTCGCTTGTCAACACTTAAAGGGTTTCTTTAGGCTGAGCGTTTCACTTATAACGCGGTTGAACACAAAGAACAAAAGAACAAAAAACAAAACAGCTTTGAAAAAAAAAACTTTTTGGAAAAAATTATCAATAATGAAGCAGAGTTCTAAAAAAATTGCTCTGGAAACTCATTAACAACATTTTTGATATGTATATCCTGAACAGGGTATATTAAGTTTGTCACGAAGTTTGTAACACTCAGAAGGAAGCGTCGAAGGCCCTATAAAGTATACATATATATACTGAGTCGATTTAGCCATGTCCGTCTGTCTGTATATATACGAACTAGTCCTTCAGTTTTTAAGATATCGTTGTTTTTTTTGCAGATGTTATTTTCTCTTCAAGAAGCTGCTCATTTGTCGGAACTGCCGATATCGGACCACTATATCATATAGCTGTCATACAAACTGAACGATGGGAATCAAGGGCTTGTATGGAAAACTTTCCCATTTTATTACATATCTTCACGAAATTTAATATCCGAAAAAATTGTTCAGATCGGTTCACTATAGCATATAGCTGCCATACAAACTGAACGATCGGAATCAATGGCTTGTATGGAATATTTATGCATTTGACGTGGTATCTCCACGAAATTTGACATGGATTACTGCTTAAGGTAATAATATAATCTCCGAAGAAATTGTTCAGATCGGTTAACTATATAACCTTAATGTTTCTAGCAAAAAACCCGGCTAAAAAGAATTAATAAAATGTTTTCTTTTTTTTTTACTTACTTTTTCTTACGTCTTTAGATTTGCTTAAACACATAGTTACTAAAAGAAATGCACCTGTGAAGGGTATATTAGCTTCGGTACAGCCGAAATAAACGTTTTTTCTTGTTTTTATTTGAGAAATCCTCTAAGTTCAACATAAACTATGAGAGAGAATGTGGATCTCTTTGGTATTAAATTGAACATTTTATTTTAGAGATTTTCTCCATTATGATCAATACACTTTAGCATTCGTTGGAACTGATTTTCGAAGAACATCTTTAACCAAACGCTTTCACATAAATCATAACAGTATATCGGAACCCTTCAATTTTAAGTTTCCAGTTTTTGATATTGCCCTTCTTTGAACACCGCCTAAACTTCTTCAGAGTTTGGTTAAATGTTCTTTCACAAGTAAATCCGTTACTTCATACAACAATCATTATAAGCCTCGTTCTGTGTTTTGTGGGATCCAAAGTTGAGACATTTGTTTACCAAAAATGGATCGCAAGAAATCTTATCTATTCTAATGACCTACAAACATATATAACAATCTTATGTGACAAAAACATCGAAATCAAGCAAAGATATACTTTAAGAACCTTCATTAAATTTATAAATGACGGCTCCAATTCCATCTAATGACTACAAAAATTACTATTAAGAGCAACCCTCGTATAAAGTCTGAAGTATTCCATTGAGAAACAATTTGTCAAACATTAGGTTTTAATTTTTTTTAGTGTACATGTAAAAAGAATTGTGTTTATTTCTTTTATGAGAACAAATAAAAGACTGTATAAACGTTAATAAGAATCTTCATATTTTATATTAAAAAACGAAGTGGCGGCTGCTTTTTTTCTCACACATGTACATATAGACATTTGCCAATAAACAGCGGCCTAAAAACTTTTGAACTTTGGCATAAATTGTATAAAGAAGATCATATAAGTGGCTATTGAGCCGAGAATCTGCAAAAAAAATTGTTTGCGCTCTAAATGTTGTACATAAAAGAATTTCTTGTATCGCGACTTACATCTCTTGCCATATTGCAATTCAGCACGAAGAAACCGAAGCCATCTATGATGATCTGTTGGTGTAGCATTTGCAAAGCGAAGCTTTGTAGCTTGATATATATGCAAAGAGTGAACTCTCATTAATAATTATGCTGTGATTGTACATAAAATAGCTCGCGGCTATATGCATATACATACATGTAAATATGTATAGGCGAAACTTACCCGTGTTGAAATGTTGAAATCTTCAATATCATGTCGTATTTTGTGTATATTGTGTGCGAGGAAATTTGTCTGCACAAAAAATGAGAATTAAACACTTCATTGGAGTACTTAATTTACAAAACTTTCAAATTGTGATAATCAAACCATTGTCAAATTAACCACCTACCGATCGCATACAATTTCGTGACGTTATCAGCAGCAAAAAGATGGACACGGCAGTTGGAACAATTAAAAGATACTCTGGAATAGAAATTAAGATACATTAGCTTACATTTATATAAACAGATATTTACCGAATTATATGAAATTAATCGGTTCATAACTACGCTCACCCCCAAACATCCGGTATGTACTAAATAACTAAAAAAGAAGAAAAAATAAGAACGATCTACCATAGAACTATGGTTTAGAAGCTAATCAAATCAAATTTGTGATCTAATGTTATGATCCAAAGAGATCAAATGTAGGCAAAAAATATTCAACCAAAATCTTCAGAAACATAGAATTGAATAGAAAGGATAGGCTTTCATGTAAATTTACGCAAAAATTGGACCGCTAGCACCTTTTAAGTGAAATACAATATCTCAGTAACTTCTGAACCGATTTTGGAATAAAAGTATCTTACAGTTTGGAAATAGACTACCACGCCTTCTTTCCATTTTCCCATATTGCACGTCCCTTCACATTTTTTCTAAAGTCATCTCATCTAAAAATGGTCAAAATCGAACTTCTGAGCTTTTCAAGAATCAACGTATGAGGATCAACGTATTTATGGCTAACTTACCGACTATAGGTCCGTACTATATATCGATCCATATAGTAGCCAAGGCATTTTAAATTAGACATTTCCCCAACTCTATGAACGAAAAATGTGTAGTCCTTTCAGAACTTCAATAACACTGTAAAACACTGGGCTGGATATTGGACCAAACTAAATTTATCCGCGAGATTAAGTTATAAGCAAAAGAAAGTGTATTCTTCGATTTTCGAAGTTAGCCATCGAAGTTAGAAAAGGCTTTTTTAAAATAATTATTGTTAACCTATATAGTTACTAAAAAATTCGAAAGTCTGTATTGTTATTTTTAAAGAAAAACCCATTAAAACCCTTACTTACCAGTAATATGCTCTCCGTTGTAAACCATCCAATAGGACCAGTAACATTCCGAAAGTATCATAACATAATCCTTAACATAGTTACATGTCATCGACATACCCACAGCTTTCTTCAAAAGTGTAGACATTTCGTAGATCTCCTGATAGCACTCCATGAAGGTCTGCAGCTCAGCGCATATTTTGCGTTCAAATTGGTCGCGCTTCTGAAACTTTACACGATAATTGCGCTCGCTAAATAAGACCAAACGTTCAATATTCCCGTTCAAATGGACCACCTCGGTACGCAGCATTTCCATAAAGAGCATAATTTGCACGGAACGCAAGTTACAAATGAGACCACTCGGTATGAAGGGTATGAAAAATGTCACCCACATACGATTCCTACTAATCTCGCGTAAGTAAGCCACATCAATTAGAATCACAACAAAAATGAAAATGCTGCTACGACAAAAGAATTTGCGATAGAGTTGGAATTCGGCGCGGACACCGACGGCACCATGCCATTTGTAATGGAGTTGTGCGTAGACCGTGAGGAACTTTTCCATAGCACGCCGCCGTATTATCGTTTCGGTGAGTATTACGAAATGCGAAATAATTGTGCCAATCAGTTTCAGCAAATCGTTAAATTTTCCAAAACTATCGCTGTTGTAGAGTATCGAATCGTGATTGACGCTAGTCCACAAGTGCACCAAGAAAAATACTAAGAAATGTAAACAGTGCCACAGCAACAGGAATCGCTGCTGCCAGATGCCGGCGGACTGTGGGCGTTGGTTGACCGTGGCGAGGTCGCATTGCCGTCCCAATGGCACGGCGCACAGACCGAACAGCTGGTGCAGGCGCAGTTGCAGCAAGGTGAAGGTATCCAGCAGCAGCACCGGCTGCTGCAACTCAGAGTTGATGGTCTTACGCGGCTTCATATTTGCATAGCTCGTATGTTGGTGGCTTTTGTCACTCGAAATCAAGTTCTTTTTGTCTTATATATTGGCGACTGACTGACTTACAATAGCCGTGTTTGTTTCGTACTGTCAAACGTATATGCCGTTACAAGCGTGACCTAATGCAGAGTTGTACGCAATCGAAAAGTGAATTCATTTCGCAATTCCATTAATTTGATTGTTCGTTCCACTTGTCGCGAAATACGTATGTCCGCGATGCTAATCACCCTTTTCTGACACAAATTGAGTAATTGCTATCGCCATCGCTTGTCAGAGACCTGACGCTGGCTGCTCAGGAGCCAAGAACAGGTGTTCAAACTTAACAAGAAATTTGTATGGAGACATAAAGATTTACATATGTTTACATGACACTCTTAGCTCAGTAATTAAGTGCTTAAAAAGAAAAACAAATCGGTTATTGTTTTCCAAATTCATTTCACACCTTATCCACTTCAAGTCGAGCAATCATTTATTGGTTTCATAGACAAAACAAAATTTAATAATCCGACAAGTTGTCCAGACATGGCCTTTTAGTTTGAGGATTTCATGAACCATATTTATATATACATATTTCAGGTAGATGGTATTCGAATCATTTCAGATTTGTTCTCGACGGGTTCTCAAGAAGACACGCAAACTGACTATTTTCGGCCAGAGCTTCTCTGTATTCTCCGACGGTCATGCAAAGAGACGCCGTAATCCAGACTGTCCTGATTTGAAATCTTGGCTGATATTTCCGAATCGAAATTTCATCATAATCATCCCTCAGGAATCTTTCTGCTTTTCTTCTGCCGAAAGTTGAAAAATAGTAAAGAAGTCTCAAATGCTGCGATAGATAAAGTTAATAGAAAATACTTATAAAAGAGAGATAGAGAATTAGAACATACAAGATCTTGAAAGAGTCAACGTAATTGTTCCATTCGAAAGCGTTTTCATACAGCTTCATCAACAAATATTTTAACTTCTAATGAGACTGTCAAATAGGTTAAGTAGTCTCCTTTAGAAGCCGAAAAAAAGCGTTTTTTAGCCACTTTTTTTTTGAAAGGGAAGGAAATGATTGCGGTAAACGGAATTTTAAGACGATAGTGTACTATATTTAAGGCTTAAAAAACAATATTTATTATTAAAAAAAATTGAAATTTTTTCAAAGTTGTAAAGTCTGCACTTGTAAATTGGTGCTGGTGATGGAGGTCGTGCGATGCATCTGAAACAGTAGAACCAAACTTTTTTTTTAATTTGTATAAATATATTTTCTTTATGAACTAAAAAAATACCGAAGAAGTTATAAAATTCCAAATTTTTTCAAAGTTTGAAAAAAAATTCACATTTTTAAGAAAAAAAAATTGACTTTAAGTTGCAAAACAAGTAGTTTAAATAATACTCCAACTTTTTTAGTTCAAATAGAAGATAATTTAATACTGAAGCTAGATCACTTTGGTTTTTTTCGATCGGACATATATTATTATTATTATTAACACTTGTGAAAATGAAAACTCGAGAAAACGCGCTTTAAAGGTCTGCCTGAGCATTCGCACCTGCTCGACGCTCGACTAAAACTGCTCTAGCTTCGAAAATATGTTGAATTGGCCTCTGGAATTCTAAAGACATATTCTTGGATAGTTTTGGAAGAGATTTAAAACAAAACAAAAAAAACGATATTTTGAAGCCTGTAAAGCAGACTGACTGTACTGCCTTAAGCTCAAAATAGCTAAGTCTATATGAGAATTCCCCACTATGTCAGCTTGAAACATGAAATATGCTTGCTCTTGATCGGATAAAATTTCAGATATTTCCAATTTCATATTCGCAACTCCATATATCAAACATTATTATACAACAGGCAACCAAGAACTCCACCACTGTGCAACCAATTAATCTAATGTGTTGTAAAGTAAATAAAATAGATTTGATATTTCAAAGTAGTCACTATTATTTTTAGATCCTTTCTTGCGCTAGCGCATTCTAAATTCCGTTCAATTACGATAACCGCAGTTACAATATTTCATTCAGTCGCTTCGAAAGCTTTGCCATGTGCAAACAGGTTCCCTTCGTGGTACGTTTTCACAGGAGATTGTTTCAAATCATCGGTTGTTGCGATGTTTCCTGGCATACACAGCCAAGAGAGAACAGGCTTGCCGAACAACGTTTAGTCGCTTGGACGATACTTATTTTGCTAATATATACCTTCACCTTCATAAATACCTTCGTACATCCGGCGGAATTTCTCTTCACGAGTGAAAGTTTTGGTTATTTCGTCGATGCGCTCAAAGTTACCATGGCATATGTTACGGTGGTCATCATCTATATGGAGACTGTGTTGCGGCGGCAGGCGCTACAGCATTTCTGGCAGCGATATGCAGTGTTAAATGCAGCGATATCTCAAAAAGTTCAAAGCACAAAAATCGACTGGCGTACACAGTTGCGCGCATATCACCGATTTCTATACGTTTTCTATGGCATTACGGTGTTTGACTTTATTTTAGAGATCGTCTATTATGTTATGCGTGTGAAGAACGATCATATGCTACAGTTTATGCTTATGTTCACACCCTACACTTATATGATACATTTGCGGAATATGCAAATCATATTCCATATTGTGATTATAAATCATGAGTTGGTGAAATTAAGACATGATGTTAGCCTGCTAGCGGAATATACAAGATTTACACGTAACGTAATGCCTTTTGAGGGTTTCGAAGGATTTGTGCGTCAAAAGTTAGCCGAGAAGCAGTTGCAATATCAACGTATCTATGAGATGTGTGACTACTTTCAACAGTCCTTTGGCATTTCGGCGATAGCAGTGCTTCTATTTACATACGTCCGCTTGGTAGTCGACGCATACTTCACGCTCTACTCGTATCACATAACCAACCGACCTGAGATCATAGGTAATATGAAGATCTATTCAAATTTTTACGTTATTATTCTTTGATTATATCTCTTTTTGCTTTTTATGAGAGTTGTCTGTTCGTTTCCTCGATCGTTAAAGTTCGTTGAATGGAAGTAGTATTATATATGTATATAAAGATCAAAAATTTCACAGAGTCGTAAGAATATTTTCCAACCTAATCCGAAGATGATCGTAGGTGAAATAAATGTCGATCTTCAAAGTAGGTTGGCGTGGCAATTTAGAAGTATTTGTGAAGGAGCCTTGAGATTTGAAGGATTTAAAAAAAAATTGGAATTTTTGAATATATTATGCATACGTGGTGTGTTCAAAAAATAACGGGAATTTAGAATTCACCAGACATGATTGAGTGTTACTATGTTCCTTTTTCTAAAATAAAGAAAATTTCAAAGGGCTGTCGTTTTACAAGCTTACGAGAAATCGCTGTAAGAGCCCAAAGCTATCTCTGTTTGATAGAGTTTGAGAAGTGTTTCGACGATTAATAGAAGCGCTGGCATAAGTGCATAAAATCGTGTGAGGACTATTTTGCAAAGGACAACAATAATTTAGTCGAATGAATATATATTAAACAAGTAAGGAAAGGCTAAGTTCGGGTGCAAACGAACATTTTATACTCTCGTAATTAATTGCTATATTTTTATTAAGATAACACACAATTTGACCCATATATTCGGTATAAAGTCCAATAGAAAAACGAAAATCATTATATATGGTATATAGGCTGAGGTAATTCCTGAGCCGATTAAACTCATTTTCATCACCAACATTATATCTAAATTAGATGCTCATTTAATTTGAAAATCCTATAATTCGCTATATCTATGAGAGCTCGGGGAAGTTATGACCCGATTTTAACCATTTCCGATACAGAGACACACTATTAGAAGAAAAATATTTCTTCTGAATTAAATTAAGATATCTGAGAGATTTACCGATATTTTGGGTGAAAAATTACCATAAGACACTGAGTTCTTCAAATTTGATAACCGGGGCCTTTAAAAGTAATAGTCCGATTTCGACAATTTTTTCACAAGTGATGCCACGTATCATATACAGTATTTCTGTAAACTTTTATTTCGCTATCTTCATTGGTTCCTAATGTATATATTATAAAGTGAAGTATTCAGATGGAATTCAAAATTGAGTTATATGGGAAGTTGTCGTAGTTGTGAACCGATTTCATCAATTTTTCACACGTGTCATCAGAGTGTCAAGAAAATATTTCATACCGAATTTCATTCAAATCCGTTGAGTAGTTCCTGAGATATTGTTTTTGACCCATAAATGGGCGATGTCACGCCCATTTTCCATTTTGTAAAAAAATCTGAGTGCAGCTTCCTTCTGCAATTCCGTCTGTAAAATTTAGTGTTTCTGACGTTTTTCGTTAGTGAGATAACCCACTCTTAGTAATTTTCAACCTAACCATTGTATGGGAGGTGGGCGTGGTTATTATCCGATTTCAACTATTTTCATGGTGTGTGGTGGGGTACGTAAGAGAACCGCCTGCAGAAAATTTGGTTTATATAGGTTCATTTTTATAGGTTTTTGGTTTTCGCCATTTTGTGGGCGTGGTAATAGTCCGATTTTGCTCATTTCGCACCTCCTCAGGGTGCCAAGGAATGCGTCTTCCAAGTTTCATTAAGATATCTCAATTTTTACTCAAATTATCCGTTGCACGGACATACAGACATTCGGATTTTGACTCGCCTCGCCTGATCACTTTGGTATATATAACCCTATATCTAACTCGTTTAGTTTTGGCTGTTACAAACAACCGTTATGTGAACAAAACTATAATACTCTGTTAGCAACTTTGTTGCGAGAGTATAAAAAAAAACGAAAATTACCGTTACTTTTTGAACATACCTCATATATTATTTTTGAGAGAATACCATTATTTAAAAAAAAAATAAAATTAATTTTGAATATTACTCGAGGTTATCAAAAATCTATACTATTACTAATGAATATATATATTTATCAATTCCACAACACATTTATCAATTAGATGTGATCAGTTGTGAAAAATGCGCTTTCACTCAATTACGATCCTTATCATGCATTGGCATCCTTCGGTGTATACGAATTTTCATTATTTTCCAATTCACCACACCGCAGTTGAGTTGAAAGCTTCGCGATGACTATACAAGTGCCTTTCGTTGTGCGGTTACACATACGTTTCTTTCAATTAATCGGTTGCTTCGACGTCTCACTGCACGTACAATCCAAAGCTCAAAGGATCAACGAACAACGGCTCGTGGCCTGGACCGTACTGCTATTGCTCGCTTTTTCCATAACGACAGTGAACACCTTTGTTAGACCCAATGAATTTCTCTTCACCGGCAATCGTTTCGGCTACTTCAATGATGTACTGAAGGTGTGCATTGCACAGTTGACAGTTCTCATCATTTATTTGGAGACGGTGTTGGGGCGTTGCGCGCTGCGCAGCTTTTGGCAAAGATACGCCTTGCTCAATCAGAGAACCGCAGACAAATTCAAAGGGGATAACAACAATTGGCGTACGCAATTGGGCACATATCGTCGCTTTTTGTGTATTTTCTATGGTCTGACGTTAATTGATGCAACCATCGAGGTGTTGTTCCATTCCATGCGTCCAGCTGACCGTAATCTGTGCCTGTTTTGGTCGATGTTTATACCGTTCATCTACATGGCGCATTGGCGAAATATGCAGATAATTTTGCACATCGAGATTATACGCCACGAGCTGGAGAAGTTGCGTCACGATATTGGTCTGCTCGCGGAGTATACGAACTTTGCTCGACGCGTAGTGCCTTTCGCGGGTTTCGAAAAGTTCGTGCGTCAAAAGTTGGCCGAGAAGCAGTTGGTCTATCAACGCATCTACGAGATGCTCTACTACTTTCAGCGCGCCTTCAGCATGTCCACCATGGCGGTGCTGCTGATGCTCTATGTGCGCGTGGTGGTCGATGCGTACTTTATGTTCTTCAATCAATATGTCGGTTGGCAATTTATGGGTATTTTCGTAAACCTACTTTTATTTATATTTAAAGTAGAGGTTTGAGATTTTTATTATAGTCCATGTGAGGGTCTGTGTCATTCATAAAAGGCATTCCTAGTTGTAGTATTAAGATCAGTTCTAGGAGTTGCTGGTTCTCATGGACCATATAGTAGCAGAGAAGTTTTCTGTAAGCCGGAGAAAAAGAAAGTCCACGGAAAAATCCCGATATAGAAAACTAAATTTTTTTTTTTACTAAGAAATTGTATAGCATCGATCATTACTATTTATTTATTAACAAATTTATTCTAACATTTCACAGAGAATTTGTTGCTGCTGCCTGCATACTTAGAGATTCCAGCGCTTTTATTGACGTCGCAAAAGTGCATGAATGAAGTAAGTCTATGACTTTGAATTCTCATATAGTTTATGAAATTAATTTAATGAAATTTTCTTTAGGTAAAGTTCATAGCTTTTGAATTGCACAACATTCGTAGCTCGGTGGATAACTCACTTATCTCGATTCAGGTATTTATTTGAAACAACTAACTAAACATTTCTCAAATGTTTCAGACTGAGCAGTTATTATCGCCAGTACCACAATATAAGCCATAATAATCTGAACTTCTTCGAGACTTATCGACCAATTTAATTAGAAGTAATCTCGATTGGAATCTCAGTGTGCTCTGCCCAATCCATAAAAAGGGAGACCCCACAATCTGCGCCAATTACCGTGGTATAAGTCTCCTCAATATCGCATATAAGGTTTTGTAGAGCGTATTGTGTGAAAGACTAAAGCCCACCGTCAACGAACTGATTGGACCTTATCATTGTGGCTTTACACCTGGAAAATCGACAATGGACCAGATATTCACCATGCGCCAAATCTTGGAAAAGACCCGAGAGAGAAGAATCGATACTCACCATCTTTTAATCGATTTTAAAGCTGCCTTCGATAGCACCAAAAGGAAAGATGTCTGAATTTGGTATCCCTGCAAAACTAATACGGCTATGTAAACTAACGTTCAGCAATACCAAAAGCTCCGTCAGGATCGGGAAGGACCTCTCCGAGCCGTTCGATACCAAACGAGGCTTCAGATAGGGTGACTCACTATCGTGCGACTTCTTCAATCTATTGCTGGAAAAAATAATACGAGCTGCAGAACTAAATAGAGAGGGTACAATCTTCTACAAGAGTGTACAGCTCCTGGCGTATGCCGATGATATTGAAATCATCGGAAGCAACAACCGCGCCGTTTGTTCTGCGTTTTCCAGACTAGATAAAGAAGCGAAGCGTATGGGTCTGGTGGTGAATGAGGACAAGACGAAATATCTCCTGTCATCAAACAAACAGTCAGCGCACTCGCGTCTTGGCTCCCACGTCACTGTTGACAGTCATAACTTTGAAGTCGTAGATAATTTCGTTTATCTGGGAACCAGCATTAACAACACCAACAATGTCAGCCTTGAAATCCAACGCAGAATCACTCTTGCCAACAGGTGTTACTTTGGACAGAGTAGGCAATTGAAAAGTAAAGTCCTCTCTCGACGAACCAAAATCAAACTCTTTAAGTCGCTCATTATTCCCGTCCTGATGTATGGCGCCGAAACGTGGACGATGACAACATCCGATGAGACGACTCTTGGGGTTTTTGAGAGAAAGGTTTTGCGTAAGATTTATAGTCCTCTGAACATTGGCAACGGCGAATACCGCAGACGATGGAACGAGCTGAGCTGTACGATTTATACGACGACATTGACATAGTTCAGCGAATAAAAAGACAGCGGCTACGCTGGCTAGGTCATGTTGTACGAATGGATGAAAACACTCCAGCTCTGAAAGTGTTCGATGCAGTACCCGCTGGAGGAAGCCGCGGAAGAGGACGACCTCCACTCCGGTGGAAAGACCAAGTGCAAAGTGACCTGGCTTCACTTGGTGTTTCCAGTTGGCGCCAAAAAGCAAAAAGGAGGAATGAGTGGCGCGCTCTGGTGGATTCGGCTATAATCGCTTAAGCGGTTTCTACGCAAAATATATATATATATATATATAATCTCGATTTCTTTAGGGTAGAGTACCTCTTGATTTCACTTACGAGTTCATTTTAAGACGAGACTGTAATGGCGTCATTAAAAGTGGAGTGGTTAAACATATCGAAGATCTATAGCTTACAGAAACACGGTCGCGTTTGACATAGGCCGTGATTTAAACGATGTGGGGCCGTGTTCGCCAATGTGAATCAGGAATATCAGGAATCAGGTCCTGTAGTACTTTTGATTCGGTACTAAGTATGTTAATCGGTCGATAAAATCGGTATTTTCGGATTTAGAATTGGGGTACTATTTACTATATCAACGACATGGAGATCAGACTCGAAGTCAGGTTTAGAAGCTTTATAAGATACCGTACCACAGTATGCTTCAATGCTTCAGCTCTTGTTTACTGTGAGCTGCTCTGAACGGATGAATCGGATGGATGCTGAAAAGTTTACCATTGGTTTTGTCCTCCTCATTGGACTGAGTAAAAAGTCAGTAGAATACTGATGCGTAGTCCCTAAGTTTCAAGATAATTGTCAAGATTGTCTTACCCTTCGTTTATGTTTGGGTTTAGAGAACTCGGATCATTTCCGCTGTTTGTTTATGACCTTGGAGAATGTGAATTCGACTTTGTGGGCGTCTTGTCCTGGTGCAATTCCCCTTAGAGGTTCTATATAATACTGAATACACATTCATTTGATTTAAAGTTTAGAGTTTTTATATTATAGTTGGAATTCTTTATTTGCAGATACAAAACTTTTCGCTACAAATATTACATCAGAAAATTCGTATTGATGGTTTGGGCATATCCGCTTTGGATGGAAAAATGCTAGTCAGTGTAAGTTTACAAAAAAAAATCAATAAATTAATGGCGTTTAAGTGCAAGTATAATTACATAAATTTACTAAAATAATACAACAAAAAATGCAAAATTTATTGCAACACCGAGTCCGAAGAAATCATTTTAAAGTATAACAAGTAAAAATTAAGGGTCTTCACGCCAAAGAAATAAAAATTCGTCTATATAGCTAGAACGAACTCGCATTTTTATGCAGCCAAAAAGTGTCACCAACACTCAGAACTATTTGAAAAAAGATTTCTGGTCCCATAACCTCAAAAAAAAATTATATTTGTGTTAAACTAACCATTAAACCACTCTCGAGCTCATTGTGAAGACCCCAATTATATTATATGCTACTAAAGTTTTAACCTTCGAACTCAAGTGCTTAAAAGCTATATTGAGCTTTTAGCTAGGGATTAGCTTTTTAAGTAGTCTTCATTTTAAATACATATATTTTTTCTCAATTTCAGATTGTGGGCTCCATAACAACATATATGGTGTTCTTCATACAATTTATGCCGAAATTCAAAAATTTATAAACACTACAAAGCAGAAGCATTAAGTTATCGTGTCTGTATGTTTGTATGTACAACGCATTTGCTTTCATTTGTATGCACAATGGTATTTACATAAACAGCTGAATTCAATTTCAAGTGCTGCCTTGTTTTCAAAGCTTATATGTATTACTTAAACTAAAAAACTATTACATTTGTATGTATATATGTACTTAGCCACTAATAAATGTATGTATGTATATTATGTACGCAATAAAATTGTTTGTGTTATTTATGTAAATAAAATAGGTTTGCTTGCAACACGTGAGCGTTTGGCAAAATATATGAACTTCGTTGCATTTGGAATTATTTTTGATTTGAATAAAAATATTAAAAAAAAATACATTAAAATTTTTTTTAAATATCTAAAACAAAATTTAAAAAAACATTGGAAAAAAATATTAAAAAATAAAATTACAAAAAAAAAAAAACAAAATAAAATTTTAAAATATTAAAAAATTATAAAAAATTAAAAAAATATTGAAAAACAAATTAAAAAAAAAATGTAAAAAAAGAAAATAAACAAAAAAATAATATAAATTAATTAAATATTTATTAAAAAAAAAATATTGAAAAACAAAAACTATAAAAATTAAAAATAAAATATTAAAAAAAAACAAAAATTAAAAAAATATAATATTGAAAAACCAATATAAAAAAAATGTAAAAAAATATATAAAATAAAAATAAATATTAAAAAAAAACAAATATTTAAAAAAAAATTCAAAATAAAATATTAAAAAATAGAAAAAAAAAAAATCATGTAAAAAAATTAAAAAAATGTTAAAACAAAAAAATATTAAAAAATTAGTTTTTCAAAAATATTAAAAAAATATAATTTAAAAAATTTTTAAAGAAAAATATTAAAACAAAACATTTAAAAAAAATAATTAAAAATTAAAGTAATTATGACTCGATTAACTGCGTCTAAATGAATGTGAGCTGCGAGCAAAAGGTGTAAGAAAGCTGTTATAAAAGCGCTATATATTACACAACTTGGCAGAACTATGTGACAGACATTTAGTGGAAACAATAAATATTTATGCGGTTCATTACGAGAGATATAATTATATAATTTTGTTTAGAAAAAATTTGGAAATATTTCTCCTTCAATTGGCACTACAGGAACTTGTTAGAAGAAACAAACTATACAAAACTGATTCTGAAATATATATGTATATCTAGTTTATTGCTTAATTGCATTCTCCATAAATCAGTTATAAAAATTATCTAAAATAATATTTAGTATCATAATAGTTAGGCAGTGTGCTGGAACATACTGCCAATGTGTTATATGTATAAGTTGTCTATGCATTATTTTCACGAAAAACCCAAAATCAGCAAAAAAAAAAGGAAATTAGAATGTATATAAAATCTGATACTGGCAACATACGACTGTATACATATGTACAACCAACGCATAGACTTCGTGTTCAAACAAAAAAAAAAAATGCACAGTTACTTCCTACATTGCTCACACTTCAGCTAGTATGAACACTGCTTTCTACGCTCTTTTCTCTTTAATCGTACTCATGACTCGATTCGCGTTTCGTTATCAAATTCTCACGTTCTTCAGATGTGCTTTTAAGTAGTGTAGAGCCAGCCGGTGGTAAGACAGTGCGATTAAGCGCCTTCGTGCGATGTAAACCTTCGGTGAGTCCAGATTCTGTAAGTACTTCCACTTCGTCATCGTCCATGTCACGCACCGAGAAGTATGGATGCGATGAAGTGGGACGGAATTTATATGCAGTCAGCACGAAGAAAACATATGTGGCCATCTCGTGGAACATCTCATCCAGCCAAGCGTACTGGAATGCCACGGTCATCTTCAGCAGATACACAATGATGCGTGTGAAGTAAATGTAGCAGACTATCATGATATAGAACTGGCGGAAAAGCTTGAGTTTGCGCAAATTAATGGCTGCTTTGCCATCGGTGGCTGAGGCCTCATGCAAATGACGTATGGACCAGACAATCGGGAAGAGTATGGCACCGCAACAGAGCAGATCGACGAAGATGAAAATATTGCGCCAAGTGCGGAACTCAATGTCACTCTCTTCGGACTCGTCAATTATGATTTCGGCGACGTTAGCGAGTACCTAGTGGAACAGATGTTATGTGTTAATATTTAACGGTAATTCAATTATTATTATTTAGTTCACCTGCAGCGGTATGACAATCATGAAGATTTTTTTATCCTTATCAGACAGTATGGGCTTAATGAAAGTCCAGCCGGTGCCCATGAGCACGATTGTGATGAATAAGACGGAGCCTTTCAGCCTATGAATGATGAAAGAAATATTAATTTTTAAGTTTTTTTATGAAATTTAAACAATAATCTGTTAACAAAAGCTTTTATCTACAACTAAATAAAATTTTATGTAATTTTTTTTCACTTACAAATGTGTAATATAGTACAAAATCGCCCAGGCTTCAACGTGTTCACCGCGTATTTCAATAAAATGATAATTAATGGCATGGAACATGAGCGACAGCGATTTCAGGAATACCAATAAAGCCATTATATAGTGTAGCTTGTGTGCGGTATGCCTAAAAGTGAAAGCAAAATATTAACAATCTTATCTAATTACAAAAACAAAACAAAAAAAAACAAACAATTACGCACTTGCTCTTCTTCAAAATGAATATCCAGAAGAAGCCAGATAAGCAAAATAGCACACTCATCATTGAATATAGCGCCGGGAGCGGCATTTCACCAGCGGAGAGGAAATTGTTCTCATTTTTCTCTTCAATGTCAACCTAAAAAATTTCAAAATATTTATATTTATTATAAAAAAAATAAAATACAAAAAATGTGTTTATAAATATTTTCTTCAAAACATAAATTTCAACAACCAACTTACATCAAAAGACAGCTCTTTCAGTGTTCTATAGTTGGGACAGGCGTGGAAATGCAGATTGTAGAGACCCTCATCATGCAATGCAGCCACAAGCATGGAGAACTGTAACGATTACTTGTATATATAATACAGAGTTGTATTTATAAACAACACAATTCACTTACCGACATATTATAATACACCTTGCCATCAATTACTTTCTTTGTCAATGGCATTGTATAGTTTCGGCAAATCTCATACTGCGCATTCTCGAAGAAATTAATTTGGGTGGACATAAGCGCCGGTGCAGCTTTATCGGCTTTTTCGGGTTCATGTGGTAAGGGATTTTCTTCTTTTTCAGGCTCATGTGGGAAAGGATTATCGGCTGGTGCAACAGATAACGGTGCTTTCTTATCAACGGCTACTAATGGCATTTTTGTTGCAGCAACTGATGGCACTGCAACCGCTGGCGCTTTATTCGGTGCTGGTGGGTTAACAGGTGGCAATGGTGATGATGGCTTTGCAGTTTGTGGCACTTCAACCATATCATCGTCATCAACTACTTCGCGCTCGTCCAATGGTATATCGTTTTCTTCACCCATGGCGGCGGCATCATCACTACGTCTACGGCGTTGCAGGAAGATTGTTGAATCACTAAGTTTAGAGTAACGTTTGCCACGGTACATGGGCAGCTCATCATGATTGCGTACAATATGTTGATTCTTCCACTCCGGCGAACATTTTACTCTTACACTGCGAGTAAAGTTTACAGAAAATATTTTTTTTTTTGTAAACAAATATTTTTAGAAATAAGATACTTACAGCAGATTTTTCAAATCAAACAAAAATATTAAAATGGGCCCACTGCGTTGCATTTCCGAAGGCTCTTCTAGTATACATTTGTTTTGATGCGAGTCCAAGTAGGGATTTAATTGATCGATTGTCGTTTTATCAAGCGTAAGTCCATACTAAACAAAAGAACAAAAAAACATAATTTTAATACAGATATATGTATAGTATAAGACAAAAATAAATGCTTACCAAATCTTCTTCATTCTCATCTTCAATATGCAATTTACTCAATTGCACATCCAAATGTCCACCAATATAGAAACCGAAGGTACTCAAAGCGATATATGGCCGCACATCATGCTATAAGCGAAACCAAGCCTTAAAATATCTGTTGTATTACTTTAGTCTATATTGTTTACTTACGCGCACTTCCAGATGATGTTTTCTACCCGCCACCAATGCAATGAGTAGCGTTAGAAGGATTAAAAATTTGTATTTTGTCTGATGACCCATTGTTTGCTTTTGTTATTTATGGCTACAACAGACGTCTGCGGTAGCTGACGGTGTCAGTTTTGTGTCAATTTGTTTTTTCTTTTTCTAGTGGCAGATAAACATTTAAATTTGTTTTCTAAATGAACTTTAATGAAATTCCACAACGCTATACCTGTTATCTCAGTTGTACTGCTGCCTTTGATATTTATTAAATGATATACAATTTTCACAATAATATTTCAGCAGCAGCAAAATAGCAGAAAATATGTATGTATAAAATTTACGATTCGTCAGGAAAAGTAACATCTGATTGTCAATATTAAAATAAAAATCACGCTAGATGTCGCATAAAGTTTTCATGCCTGACTCAGAATGAAATTTTTTTGTGGTTAATATAAGCAATCTTTTATACTAATATGAGTTTTGATTTTATAAAGAATATTAATTAAATTATTTTAATATATTATTATTTATTAATATACCCAATATCGTATTCCAAATATAAGTATTCATATAAAGTAGTTAAAATGTTTAAACTTAATTATCAGTAACGTAACATAACTATTTATAAATTTAATGATCTTTTTAATTTTTAATACGATTTTTTAATAAAAATCTGTTTGATTTAGTCACTATAAACACATTAAAACAAAAATTTTATTAAAACATTCACGTTTTATTTCAATCACCCTGTACTAGTCAACGCATCCGGCAACTCGCAAATGATTTTGACAGCTGTCAAAAAGCAATGCTGACAACTGAAGCAATATGGACTTCCTCTTTTTCGATACGTTCGCGTTCGGGTGAATTTGTCAAAAAATTCAACAAAATAAATCTTAGGTAATCTTAGTGAAAAATCACATAAAACTCTTTGGAAACTTCAACAAGTGCTGTGGAAAAGTGTTTTATTATGAATTATGCGTTTATTTCGCGACAATTTTGTCACACACGAATTATTTCGTTACTCATCTACGAAGTGAAATGAATTTGCTCTCGACTTGGCCGTATATCAATGCCGTTGATGTTTTGTTACCAAAGCCATGCAATATGTAATTTGCAACATCGGCTAGATGAAATGTTCAATGAATGGATTTATGGAATTTATAGAGCTTGTGGATTTTCACTGTGTTGCGCTTGAATTTCAACTACAACAAATATTGGTTGCGGCGTTCTAGTTACAAACTGTCAAATTTGCATATGCATGTAGGCATGCTCGTTTGCTGCGTGGCTTTCAATGAAAGTCTACATTTTTACACTAAACCATAAATCTTTCGTTATTACGATAATATATAGCGTCCACAGCACTTGGAAAATTCTACTGAAGCGTTAATATTCAGAAGTTTGTATTCGTTTTATCATAAACTTTGTTTTGTCTTTTTTTCAGCCATGGTGCGAATGAACGTATTGGCTGATGCCTTGAAATGCATTAACAACGCTGAGAAGCGTGGCAAGCGTCAGGTTCTCCTGCGTCCCTGCTCGAAAGTTATTGTCAAATTCCTCACTGTCATGATGAAACATGGCTACATTGGTGAATTCGAAATTGTCGATGATCATCGTTCCGGCAAAATTGTGGTTAATCTGACCGGTCGCTTGAACAAATGCGGCGTCATCTCGCCCCGCTTCGATGTCCCCATCAATGATATTGAAAAGTGGACCAACAACTTGTTGCCCTCACGTCAGTTCGGTTATGTTGTGTTGACCACATCCGGCGGTATCATGGATCATGAGGAGGCCAGACGAAAACATTTGGGAGGCAAAATTCTTGGTTTCTTCTTCTAAGCGGGACACAGTAGGATAGTTACACTTTAAACAGTGTATTTAAGCTATTGCAGATGGCAAAAGCAAAGTGTTTATAATTATTTTTTACAAAAATAGAATGATAATAGCCACTGAAATACTGCAGTAATTGTGCGTGGAGGAGAATAAAGAATAGAAAAAAAGTTTTAAATACATGGCTTTCAATATCAATGCATTAGTGGCGAATTGGTTGGTAATGCGCTTGCGCGTCATACACTTTACCGGCGATTTTATTTTTTTCTTGTTATTTGTAATCAATTGTATTTATTGCATATAACAAAAGTGTATTAGGATTACGGTGATTTGGTAAATTTGTATATAACTCGAATAATCAAAAACAATAATTTGAAAAACAAATGTACCATATAGTTCTGTAAAGATTTCAAGCTCTACAATGTGAACGACCTTTCCTCCAAAGGTTTCTGTATATGCATGTCCATATTGGATTTATTATTTCAATTTTTAAAAAAAGTAGCTCGTTATGAAGAATTACGTTAGGCAAGCTGTTGTCTTGGTGTTTTAGATTTCAATATCAACGATGGATTTATACGAATCGTTTTTATATGCATTCGAATATTTTGCTTAAAAAAGTATACTTTCACAACGTATGGGAAATAAATACGAATTTTAAAGTCAACAATAAATTTATTTGATAAAATATAACGATAATAATGCAAAATACTATATACAGTTTGCAAAAAGAAAAGGATTTCTGTTGACAATTTAAAAATTATTGAAATATGGTAGAACATGAACATTATTTTTTTAATTTGCCTCTAGTTTATTATTTGACACTGTGCTGTTCCCATCAATATTTACAGGCCTGTTTTTAGTATCGGAAAACGCATAATTGTAAATGGTATTTTGTATATCAATTCTGCATCTTAACTTTTGCTCCAAGTTCAGCAGCTTCATAAAGGGTAATAAACTTTGGAGGAATAACTCATCATCATTACGCTCATTTGCAATTCGCATCCTTTTCTCCAGCAATTCTAGTTTTCGTTCTTCAAGAGTCAACATTTCATCAGCACTGCTGTGATTCCTTTTATTTACTTGTGTCGCTACTGGTGTATTAGACGTCAATTCGTAGTCAGTAAATTCATTTTTAACATTAATAAATTGTGTGTTTTCCGCAGAATCTTGTGTGGAATTGTCAAAGTCTACTATGGGTGTTTCACAAGTTGTAGATTTGGATAAATTTCCACTAATTTTTCGCGGTTTTATCTGGTCTTTCAAGAACAATAACGATTTGAAGTGTGCCCAAGTTGTATACAGTTCGTACTGAGCTTCTGATATGTCAGGATCTCCGGATTTGGCTACTAGTATCTTTTTGTATTCACTCCGAAACTGATCGCGTATATATTTCCATTTCTTTTTCAATAGATCTTCTGAAATAAATGAGAATATTGCGAGTTAATATAAGATTTTTCATGTATAAAGGTTCAGATCTCAGATATCACGGGGTCTTTCTGTTCGTTGGTGTATTCCTTCAAAGTAGAAAGGTCAACTGTAGGAATAGAAGTTGATGAAACTTGTAAAACACTTTGGAAAGTACTGCGCGCCGATGCATTGAATGTGCGAAGTATATAGACATAGTAGGATGCTGAGAACTGTTATTTAACGAGTGCTCGTTTTGTAAGAGAAACTTTTCGTCGCTTTGTATGCCGCTAAATAATGATTGATCCTATAAAATACTTACTTGGTTGTTTCATAGCAGCTTCTAAGCATTCCCACTCTTTTTCGACCAGGTAACGATTGTGATAAGCTTTATGTTTTTGGTCCCACAATATTGGATGCAAAACAATTTCATTAATAAGTGTGTCTGGATCAATGTCCATCGTTTATTTCAAACACACCATTTTCAGAAAAAATGCAAAACAGTAAATAAGAAAATAGCAAACGGTAATAATCGCAAAATGGAGTTCAAGCGAGAAACCACTGCACAACCTGTTTTTGTCGCTTTGCTCTCGCCCTCTTGAAATCGCTGAAATTCGCTTTGGTGCTCGCTGTCAATTTGACAACTTTGAGATGAACATATATATGTATGTATGTACATGCAGCGATTTAAAGCTAGAAGTAGCATCAGCTTACCGCTTCTCGCTTCCACTCGGACATCAACGCTAATCAATTGTAAAGTTTGCTACCACAACGCCTAAAAGTATGCAATAGAAATGTGTAAAATGCCCGTTAAGTTTTAAAAATCTATAAATTTGTTTCCTTGGTGGAAATGCTATTAAAAATGGCGCAAAAATACTTATTAATTGATTATCCATGTATCAAAAAGCCATAAGCCATAAAAAATGTACACATATTTGCAATTTAGGCATTTTCAGCGTTATTATACCACACATGTTTTATCAATATTTTTCATGAACATTCTTGCATATCTGGAAGTTTGTAAGCTTGTATGTACAAACCAAAGTAAGTCGTTTTTTATCTCAATAACGCTAGGAAACATATTTCATTTGCCATAAACGCCGCGAATATGTGTGCTTATCAGCAAAACATTTGTATTTAGTTTGCACTCGATACTAGCAAATATGCGATACTGAGTTACACTAGTATATAGATTGATGGCTGTTTGCATGAAATAATGCCACATTTCAAACTATTTTGAACGTTTGTGACTAAAAGCACTCTGCAATAAATCACATTTGAATTGTTGTATTAAGCGTACTTATAATATTTTTTAAATGTATACAATTAAAGCTACAAAAGTTCCATTATTATTATTATATTATCAGCAATTTTCCAGCTTAAGGTTCTATCGAGCGTACTGTGTGAAAGACTAAAGCCCACCGTCAACAAACTGATTGGACCTTATCAGTGTGGCTTTAGACCTGGAAAATCAACAACTGACCAGATATTCACCATGCGCCAAATCTTGGAGAAGACCCGTGAAAAGAGGATCGACACACACCACCTTTTTGTCGATTTTAAAGCAGCTTTCGACAGCACGAAAAGGAGCTGCCTTTATGCCGCGATGTCTGAATTTGGTATCCCCGCAAAACTAATACGGCTGTGTAAGTTGACGTTGAGCAACACCAAAAGCTCCGTCATGATTGGGAAGGACCTCTCCGAGCCGTTCGATACCAAACGAGGTTTCAGACAAGGTGACTCACTATCGTGCGACTTCTTTAACCTGATGCTGGAAAAAATTATAAGAGCTGCAGAGCTAAACAGAGAGGGTACCATCTTTTACAAGAGTGTACAGCTCCTGGCGTACGCCGATGATATTGATATCATCGGAAGCAACAACCGCGCCGTTTGTTCTGCTTTTTCCCGCATGGATAAGGAGGCGAAGCGAATGGGTCTGGAGGTGAATGAGGACAAGACGAAATATCTCCTGTCATCAAGCAAACAGTCGGCGCATTCGCGTCTTGGCTCCCACGTCACTGTTGACAGTCATAACTTCGAGGTCGTAGATAATTTCGTTTACCTGGGAACCAGCATCAACAACACGAACAATGTCAGCCTCGAAATCCAGCGCAGAATAACTCTTGCCAACAGGTGCTACTTTGGACTGAGTAGGCAATTGAACAGTAAAGTCCTCTCTCGACGAACCAAAATCAAGCTCTACAAGTCGCTTATCATCCCCGTCCTGATCTACGGTGCATTCGCGTCTTGGCTCCCACGTCACTGTTGACAGTCATAACTTCGAGGTCGTAGATAATTTCGTTTACCTGGGAACCAGCATCAACAACACGAACAATGTCAGCCTCGAAATCCAGCGCAGAATAACTCTTGCCAACAGGTGCTACTTTGGACTGAGTAGGCAATTGAACAGTAAAGTCCTCTCTCGACGAACCAAAATCAAGCTCTACAAGTCGCTTATCATCCCCGTCCTGATCTACGGTGCAGAAGCTTGGACGATGTCAACATCAGATGAGACGACACTAGGAGTTTTCGAGAGGAAAATTTTGCGCAAGATTTATGGTCCTAAGAACATTGGCAACGGCGAATACCGCAGACGATGGAACGATGAGCTGTACGAGTTATACGACGACATTGACATAGTTCAGCGAATAAAAAGACAGCGGCTACGCTGGCTAGGTCATGTTGTCCGAATGGACGAAAACACTCCAGCCCTGAAAGTGTTCGATGCAGTACCCGCCGGAGGAAGCCGAGGAAGGGGAAGGCCTCCACTCCGTTGGAGGGACCAGGTGGAGAGCGACCTGGTTTCACTTGGGATCTCCAACTGGCGCCGAACTGCGAAGGAGAGAGAGAGATGGCGCACTATCGTCGATTCGGCTATAACCGGCTAAACGGTTGCAACGCCAATCACATACATACATTTTCCAGCTATTCTGATAATATAGTAATCACTTTGTATTAATTTTATTTCAACCCAACTGAGCTTACATACATACATACGTTAACATGTGTTGTTGTGCAAAAGCACAAATATGGAATTAATGTTATTAAATGATAATCTAAAAATGATTTTGCGTCATCAAAATATTATTGCAGCTCAAATACACGAAAGTGATTTAGTTTTTTTGTTTCGCTAATGTCCCACATACATATGTACATTATTATATATGTAAGTATGTATGCATATATATGCATAACCCAGCAAAATTTTTTTGATCATTATAATTATTGGATTTCAATTAATTATTTTGCTCACTGACTTTTGCTATCTTGAATAGTTTCTCCTTTATCGCCATTTACAATAAGCCGATCGTTATTGATAACGTCCTACGTGTGCTATTAGCCACCATACCTGTCAAAAATGGGTTTGTGCCTTTTTGCACACCTACCACACAATACAACACACGTTTACTGAAATAATAATAGCCAAATAATATTTTGTTTTGTGTTTACTTATTATTTTTACTTAACGCAAACAATTTAATAGCTGAGGTGATAACTAGAATGATTCTGCTATAGTTATACGCGTTTATGTATGTATATTCATCTTATTGGTTTCTAATTGTAGAATGCGTACAAAGCGTATTTCATCAGAATATACTGAATTTTCAAGAAATCACTTATCGAAATAAGCTGAATCACTGCATTGCAAATGGGTTTGATGCTATTGCATCAGAGCTCAGAGCGTTGAGACATAATTACACAAGCATACTACCTAACTGCACGTACAAACATACTCATGTGGACATATGCAGATGCCTGAAAATAAAAAGAAATCCCTCAGAATTCAGTTCTTGCTGGGTACTCATGTACTGAAAATACAAAAAGGACATAACATTGGAATGAAGACTAGAGGAAAATAGCAAATACTTTGTAAAAATGTGCATTAAACGAACTTTAGTATTTACGTACCTATAAATTACATTACTGCATGCACCTGCCGCTTCGCACCTACCTGGTTGCGTGCATTGCATTTTAATGCATTTGCAGAACGCCAGCGAATGTCTGCACTTGAACAGACATATAATTAAATATGTACATAGCAACTCGAATACCAAGCGCACCAGCGGCGTATGTACATACTTCAGGTTTTTTGCACTTCACATTGAAAACGAAATTATGTGCAGCAAAACAGGAAATTCTTATACGGAGTCTATGCAAGCAGCTAAATACATACTAGAAATGTGCAAATGGGACCAAAAAGAATATGGTTGCTCCGATGAATGCGATTAGTCACATATGTATGTATGTAAAACCCAGCACGCTTGCCGCTTACTGCATTAAGTAGTCTGGGTTGTGAGACCGGCTGTTGGAAAAAAAATGAACCCGCCCAACACGTTTAAATAGAGGGCAGTAAACCAGCAGGCGGCAGCTATTATGAAATGATTATCAACTACGTTGCTGCTGAAGTGCATCATTCTTAACACGCTTCGAACCGGTTTAGAGGCATTTCCCAGTCGCATACATACATAAATGTGCATATAAATATGGTCCCACACCTGACGCCGCTATAATGGTATTAAATCCAAGTTATGATAGCTGTATATCAGCAATATATAATCTTATCACGGCGCTTACTTACATAATAAACAAATAATCACAATATTGTTGAGCACTCAATGGCACTTATATATGGCGAATGTTGATTTTTGCTCATTTTTATCAAATATCAAGTGTAATCCAACTATACATGCACATTATTTTATTTGTCTCCCACGTTTGCAAACAGCATTTAAGCAACGAAATTTAATCTTTAAACGATTATCAGCAAACGCGCTTCCCGTCTACTTACTATTTGTTGATTGCGAGTTATTCACCGTTAATTATGACAAGACACGCTAGAATGTATGTAGGTACAAAGGTTTGCTGAAAAAGTAAATTAATAAATTGTGTGACCTTTCACTTACCTTTCCTCATTATTTAATGACCAGCAATAAATTACATTAGCAAATAGATTTTTTTTAATTTTTTATTGCTGCGGAATTGTATTTGTTGTGAAATAGCAGAGAGCAAAATGAATTTCCATTTTTACTTCTGTAATAAATGCTCTCCAGCTACATACATTAATTGAATTTCAAATGAACATTAAATTCAGCATTAGTTATCTGAATACAAAACGAAATGTGTACAAATCTACAACTTGTTAGATATACGTATATATATATATATTTAGTACTACGAGCTAATAGAAAAAATGGGCCTCATTATAGCGCACTTTGAGTGCAATTGTTGGTTATATGTATGTATAGCTGTTTGTTTTTTTTGCTGATCTCTTGTAATTTGCAACATTGATTTGAATCAAATAAGTTATTTTTTTTATACTTTGTAACGTACAACTTCCAGCGTCGTTACGGATACAACAACTGATCTAGTTCTTTTGAGCAATTCACTTTACAGCTGTTTTAAAATAAGTTACGATATGCTTAAGAAGCAAGCGCAAAGTATTCCTTGGACTTCTTGGGATCAGCAATCATGGTCTTCTCACCGGGCTTCCAGTTGGCTGGGCATACCTCACCATGCTCATCGGTGAATTGGAATGCCTGCACCAGACGTAGAGTTTCATCGACACTGCGTCCGACTGGCAAATCGTTGATGGTCATTTGGCGTATATTCTGGCTTCTGTCAATGATGAAGAGACCACGGAAAGGAATGCCGGTTTCTTCATCCAACACTTCGTAGTCAGTGGCAATCTTCATGGATTTGTCAGCCAACAATGGGATAGACAAATCACCGAGACCGCCCTGTTTGCGTGGTGTGTTAATCCAAGCTAAATGCGTGAAATGACTGTCTGTTGAGCAACCAATAACTTCACAGCCGATATTGCGGAATTCAGATACGCGATCCGAAAACGCAATAATTTCAGTTGGGCACACAAAAGTGAAATCCAATGGGTAGAAGAACAACACCAGGTACTTGCCCTTGTAGTCAGTCAAATCAATGTCTTTGAATGTGCCATTGACGACGGCGGTTCCCTTGAAATGGGGAGCGGCTTTCTGAATTTTCGGCATCTGCAAAATATAAAAATAACAAGAAATGTACAGTTAAAATCTCCGTAACAAATGCTTGCTTACTTTTTAAGTGCAATAAATTACTTTTTATAAATTTATTTTCGGACAAGCTTTGTCCGATTTCACTTCTTCAATTCAGGTAGAACACTGATGTGTCTGAATTCAAACTGGTTTTATATACAATTTACTTTTACCACAATAAGCAATGAATCAGCAAATTTAGGAAACGAGTAGGTACCTACAGGCGGAAAAGTACGCGAACTAGCAAAAAATCTAGCAACAAAACCAATTAGAAAGAACCGATTGTGCGAACTGATAGTTGGACGGTTGCCGTTTCAAGACCAATGAGCCGGGTAAGCGGTGCGGAGGTGCTTAAACGAACGCGGCTGCTGACGAGCGAATTTGAGGCACTCTTAAAATGTTTAACAACGTGTGTATGCATTATCATTACGATAATCTTTCTAGAAAGTTTCAAATTCTCGTACACGTAAAATAATAAATATTTTACAGCTACTAAGTTCTTTATATAATGATTCCTATCATGCGACAATAAAGATACACTATACTGTATAATACATTTTATTAAATCATCGCAGTTGTAATAAAAGCCCTTATGTTACTTTAATATACATATTTACTTACATTGCTAATTGTACTTCCGCAAAATTGGCAAGGTCAAGTAAATTCGCACAACAATTTGTTTTACCGGCAGCAATGTGAAATTACTCGAAAACACAAAAACGCACTTGTGTGAGACAGTAGGCGAGCAAATAAAAAATTGTACACCAAACCGAGTTACACGAACGGACGTTTAATCTATTCGAATAATTGCAAAGGAATGAATATTTTAAAAAGCATGAATTTCAGTCAACAGCTGCCTGATTTGCGTATTTTGACAGCAGCTGACAGCAAAAGCGCGCGCAATTAAAAGCTTTGCTAATAGCGTTGATTAGACGATACGATTGATCAATACAAAATTGCTTTAATTATATTTTAGACAAAATTCAAAGAAGTATAGCTCTATATTCTTTTGTAACTTGATTGACACAATAAAATATGTTTAATTGTTTATTTTTTAGATTGAAGGTAAATCGATTTTTTTTATTTACAAAATTCTTGTTCAGTGTCAATTTTAATTGTAGAGAAAATATATATGTAAAAAAATAAATTACTTATGGATTTCTTTTTAACGTACATATGTTTTTTAAATTATATATTTTTTATATTTAATTATTTGATTGAATTTAGCTTTGTATAATTACTTGCATCATGTATTTACACATTATTAAGCTCATAACAGCAGGGTTGTATTTTATATCAATTTATATTGCTTATTTTTATAGTATGGCAGCACTTGTGTGTTAAAGAACAATTCATTCAGACCAGCAAAGAAACTGCGCCTAAATTTATGCTAAATTTTTCAAAGAGTTCGTAGAAATTATAGAAAGGAAGGAGAAGTGCGCGTTGAAATAAGCGGAAATAAATTATATTTAAATTAAAAAAATGTGATTTTAAGTTTAATATAAATGATAATAAATTTAATATAAATATAATAAATAAAATTCAATATATAAAAATGCAACTCTACTCACGCACTGTTGCTACGATTGGCATATAGACCCAAAAATATGCTAGCCAACGAGCAAATGCTCATTCAATCGTAGTTTGTCGACCAAAACGGGTTTCACTAACAACGGTACATTTTCTTGCCGACGGTCTGGCATTTTTTCACACACACATACAAAAACAAATATACATAAATACATGCATACAATATAGAAACAATAGTGACAGCATTAAGCGAAAAAATATAAAGCTGTGATAAATCGAAACATTGTAGCCATACAAAAACCAAGACGCATACCAAACACACAAAAATGTGAAAAATTTCAAGAAAATATGTTTTAAAATTGCTTCAAGTTTGATTTTACGACGAATGCAAGCAGACGCAATGAGAAGCGGAAGTTGAAAAATACATATTAACAACGGAAAAAACTAGGAATCGTTGGCGTATGCGAAAGCTGCCGAATAGCGTACATACACACATAAGTATATACATAGAAATGTACATATGTTAAGGCGAACGACTAAAACGAATTGAAAGCGCATAAGAAACGAATTTGATAACAATCTTCATTTATGGTCGGTCGGTCGGCGCTGGGGCTTAAAGGAAAACGAACAACGAACATACCAATTTCTTTACAACTTTTGATAAATATACACAGATTAGAGAGCACAAATTAATTAAGTAGCAGCCACAGCCAAATTACAACTGCGAGGAGTGCGTAGCATGAAGTGTTAAAGCAAGCCAACAAAAACAACAAAACGCAAACAGAACGCTAAAGGCAGGCAGGCAGGCAGACAGCCTTGCAGCGCACCTATTGACTACAGCGAAGTTTTGGAAGAAATCTGTAAAAATTTTTGTCCACATGAATATGCTACATACGTTCAGTGGCAGTGGCGGTGGCGGGGGAGGCGCTCATTTTGGCGATACGGGTGGTAAGTGCGAAAGGAGTTGACACATAAAAAAAGAGTAGAAAAAATAAGTGAGACTCAAAGAAACAATGCGGAAGTGTAGCGAAAAGTTAATCCACAAAATGCATGTATGTATTTACAGTTATATACTCGCATACATACATATGTAAATACATTGTAAATATACTGTAGTATTTATTGTCGTGTTATCCTTCGGCCATTTTCGGTTCGCTACACTTTAGCTATGCAGACGGAAAAGCCAATACATACTTTTTAATTAACAGTTACAAAACATCAGCTGCGTGACGCTGTTTTTGTTTTTTTTTTATTTTAATAAAAACTCTTTTTGATAGCAGAAGTCAAATTAAATTTTCTTTAAATAAAATACATTTTTGTTGTTGTTTGTTATTTGTTGACTTGTTTAGTTTGTAACGTTTATATTTATTTGTATATATATTTTTTTCGTGTATACAAACAAAAACATATGTAAGTATGTATGTATATTTGTAAATATATTTGTGTTTATGCAAACTTACTCGTATATAACAACAACAAAAATAGGAACGTTCGTAGATTTGATGTTAGTGAGCAATATTTTGCAAAATTTAACAAACGATAGAATCAAAAATTGGCAGTGTACAAAAGAAAAGTTAAGGAAAATAAAAAAACTAAAAAAGAAATTAAAAAAAAAATAAAAAAAAAAAAAATTAATAAAATTTAAAATAATAAAAAAATTAAAAGAAAAGGTTTAAAAATATTTAAAAAAATTTAAAAAATTAAAAAAGGTTTATACAAATTTAAAAACAATTACAAAAATTAAAAGAAAAAGTTTAAAAAAATTTAAAAACAATTACAAAAAAATAAATTTAAAAAAATTGCGTGTTTATAACATGCTTTATTTGTATTTATAAGTATATAAAGGATTTCATTACCAAGATTAACATAAATATATTTTACTTAATAAAAAGCTTTCATATGTATTCTCATCACCACTCGAGCTGTGAAGAACTCCTTCAGAAGCTTTTGAGATCTGTCTGTGTAAGGACGGATATTTTATTCTCTTCAATAGAATCGAATCTATATCACGGAGCTGTAGTCACCTTCTTCTTCTTCTTGACTGGCGTAGACACCGCTTACGCGGTTATAGCCGAGTCCAAAAGAGCGCGCCACGTATCCCGCCTTCTGGCAGTTTGGCGCCAATTGGTTATACCAAGCGAAGCCAGGTCCCTCTCCACCTGGTCCTTCCATCGGAGTGGAGGTCTCCCTCTTCCTCGGCTTTCACCAGCGGGTACTGCATCGAATACTTTCAGAGCTGGAGCACTTTCATCCATTCGAATAACATGACCTAGCCAGCGTAGCCGCTGTCTTTTTATTCGCTGGACTATGTCTATGTCGTCGAATAACACATACAGCTCATCGTTCCATCGTCTGCGGTATACGCCGTTGCCAATGTTTAAGGGAAAGTAAATCTTCCGCAAAACCTTTCTCTCGAAAACTCCTAGTGCCGTCTCATCGGATGTTGACATCGTCCGTAAAGTAGGACGGGAATGATGAGAGACTTGTAGAGTTTGGTTTTTGTTCGTCGAGAGAGGACTTTACTTTTCAATTTCCTACTCAGTCCATTTCCTACTCAGGTGCTACCTGTTGGCAAGAGTGATTCTGCGTTGGATTTCAAGGCTGACATTATTATCGGTGTTGATACTGGTGCCTAGGTATACAAAATTATCTACAACTTCAAAGTTATGACTGTCAATAGTGACGTGGGAGCCAAGACGCGAATGCGCTGACTGTTTGTTTGATGACAGGAGATATTTCGTCTTGTCCTCGTCCACCACCAGACCCATACGCTTCGCTTCCTTATCCAGTCTGGAAAAAGCAGAACTAACGGCGAGGGTGTTGTTTCCAATGATATTAGCCTTTCACCTCATTAGCATTTTTCTAAACTTTTTAAAGAATTTTTTAGCATTTTTAATATCAACAACAAAAATGTGTGCATCACAGATATGAATTAGGTTAGGTTAGGTTATACTGGTAGGCCAATACGCCACACATAGACCAATTTTGGTCCTTTGCGATACCAGATTGAGTGCCGTCACGTTGTCTAGGATGCCTGCGCTTGACGCGAATTTTAAAAGTTTTTGTGGCTTCACTTTCGATACCTTTTCCAGATTATCGTATTGCGAGGCCCCAAGTAGCGAAGTCGTTGCGTCTTCTGGTCTACCGCTTTACACATGGCTTTAGCGGTTTTACACCCCGGTATATTTGTCCAAAGTGTTAGGATTTTTCTTGTCATGCTCCTGTCCAGATCATCGTATAGACAGTGCATGGGTTTGCCCATGTCGGTCGCGTTTCAGATATGTATCAAGTACAATTAAAAACACAATTCAACACAGATGTGCGTTTTGTACTGTTATCCACCATTTAGAGTCTCTTATAGGTGTCCTCAAAAGAATGTATGATGAATTAAACTAGAATAAATTAGATAAATAATTTAGAACCAAATTTGTAAGTACTTCTTGGTCGGTTTTAGGTTAGATTTAGTTAGAGGCCAATAAGCTACAAATACAGTTTTAGTTTTTTGCGATACCAGATGGAGTGAAGTCACGTAGTCCATGAGGAGTAGTCATCCTTTAAGGTGCCTATTTGGTCGGCTTTAGTCAACCAAAATTGTAGCAAGATTGAGCTTATGTGTTTTCTTCAGAGCACTGCACATAATTTAATTTTATCAGAGAAGGTGTGTTGATTGAAATGATTATACCGAATTATGGCGTCGTTTTCACATTTTATTAAAAAAATATATTTTAAAACCAATAATCACTCTGTGAAGGACTCTTGACATTTAAATAAAAATTAGAAATTTATGTAAAATGCAAAATATGAAATAGATCAGTTATCAAAACAAAAATACAAACCAATTCCAGCCACAAACGATATCAGCTGTTTCTACAAAACCCACTCTTCATTAACACAATACATACATACATATGTGTATGAGAGCGCGCCCCTGACTTCAAGGCAACGTAAAATTTAACTTTTTAACGGGTATGAGACGAGTTATGAACTTTAGTAAAATATTAATTGGCCACTAACTATGCGTTGTGTCAACAACTACAAACAACAACTACAAACAACCACAATAAAAACAACAACACCACTCGTTGGTCGATTGTTGATGACTTTTTTGGAATCACAGTTTATCAGTTTGTTTTGCATTCATTGTTGTTGTTGTTATTATTGTTTATGTATACATACTACGCGTTCGGCTGGTGAGTACGCATCATTAGGTCGTTTGCAAATGGTTAGGGTGTTGTAAGGTAACCGGTTGAATTGTGTTTTTACACAAGCGCCTCCACTGCGATAGTATGTATATGTACATATGTACATATGTAACCAACTCCAACTACATGCTGCGCATGCACAACATAAACCCTTACACATATATGTACTAGTATATGTATATAGGTATGCATATTTACTATTGCCTATGTCTATGTATTTGGGTTTGAGTTTATGTGATTGCCGTTGGCTGCCGTGCGACCTTATTTGCGTTTCCACTTGGTTTAGGTTAAAATTCAAGGGAGTTTAATAGCACCTCATGCTGAAAGTCAAGGTTACAATCTTGTTATGTACAACAAATCATATTCATATACATACATACATACATACATGCATATTCATATATTTTTGGTACATATGCTGTGTACTATGTAAATATTGTATTTTATTTGTATTATGTATGGATATAAGCACAACCAGGATTACATAGAAATATAAACATAAATAATAATCTGTATACATACACACATATATTTGTAGTATTACAACTGTGTTCTTATATGTAGCAATCTGCTCTAGTTCTCTTGTGAAATTGTAAATATTTTCTTTCAACGAAAAATTTAAAAATTAAGTGTTATTGCCCCTTAAAGGCTTGAGAGATATTTTAATTAAATTAAAAAAGTAGTATGCCTCTATTAAGCGAGTGACAAAAGAACGTTCAACTCTGTTACAAATTGCCCTAGGTGTATTTTAGCTGCTTTGATACATCGCAACTCCCTAACATATGCTTCATTTTGTGTGTTCTTGCCGTTTTGGGAGATTTTAGGTTGTAATTGCTTGAAAAATCCCTTATATTAATGTTTCTCATCAATCAAAAGTCGTTTGAAGTCGCTTATTTTCTTTTGTAACTGGTTAAAAAGGGAGACCTCGAAGAAGAAGTAAAAAAAAATATTAATTTGTCTATAATAATGTTGTCGCTTTCAAAATAGTCCCCGACGACTTATGCCAACGTTTCCTCCAATCGTCGAAACACTCGATTAAAACTCGATTTTTGGAATAGCCTTTGGTTCTTTCAGCGATATTTGAGGTGCATACAAAACAATGTCCCCTTAAAGTCTTCTTTATTTTTGGAAATTTGGAAAAAGTCACACGGAGCCGAGAAATTTAAAATTTTTACCCTGATTTATAAGAGGGACCTCGAATAAGGACCTCAAGACTGTGATCATCGAAATGATTTTTTGTTAAAAAAGTGAATGACAATTATTGATCGGAAAAACAAGAAAAAACGTTAACTTCGGCTGTACCGAAGCTAATATACCCTTCACAGGTGCATTTCTTTTAGTAACTATGTGTTTAAGCAAATCTAAAGACGTAAGAAAAAGTAAGTAAAAAAAAAAGAAAACATTTTACTAATTCTTGTATTGTATTCTTGGATTGTATTATTACCTTAAGCAGTAATCCATGTCAAATTTCGTGAAGATACCAGGTCAAATGCGAAAATTTTCCATACAAGCCATTGATTCCGATCGTTCAGTTTGTATGGCAGCTATATGCTATAGTGAACCGATCTGAACAATTAAATTATTTCGGAGTGAACGGAGTGAACGGAGATTAAATTATTTCTATGAACAATAACTCACACCAAATTTCGTGGAGATATGTAGTAAAATGCGGAAGTTTTTCATACAAGCCATTGATTCCGATCGTTCAGTTTGTATGGCAAATGAGCAGCCTCTTGAAGAGAATATTACATCTGCAAAATTTCAAAACGATATCTTAAAAACTGAAGGACTAGTTCGTATATATACAGACAGACAGACAGACGGACATGGCTAAATCGACTCAGTTCAACATACTGATCATTTATATATATACTTTATAGGTCCTCCGACCCTTCTTTCTGGGTGTTACAAACTTCGTGACAAAGTTAATGTACCCTGTTCAGGGTATAATTAAGGTGTCCGGAGGGAAAGGTTTTAAATGAATTGCAAAAAAATTTTCCCAAAATGATAATACCTTTGGTATGATAGCTTACTCCCTTCCTAACTCTCTCCAATTTTGAAACAGGAGCTGGTATAAGACTTTAATCAAAATATTGATAACAAGTAAGGAAGGGCTAAGTTCGGGTGTAACCGAACATTTTATTCTCTCGCAATTTATTTATTTAACTTTATTTATATTATATAATACACAATTTGACCCACATATTCGTCATATATATTGTATAAAGTCCATTGAAAGTTGGAAACCATAATATTAGGTTAGGTCCTCGTGTTCGATATATGGGGCCTTAAAAACCTATGGTCCGATTTCGGCGATTTTTAGAAAGGGGCTGCCACACTATAAACGTAGTATTTGTGCAAAGTTCTGCACCGATATCTTCACTAGTACTTACTTTATATATTGTAAAGTAAACGATTCAGATTGTCTTCAAAGTTCTGGTATATAGGAAGTAGGCGTGGTTGTGAAGCGATTTGGCCTGTTTTCACAACATATCATTGGGATATAAGGAAACTATTACAAACCAAGTTTCATTGAAATCGGTCGAGTAGTTCCTGAGATATGGTTTTTGACCCATAAGTGGGCAACGCCACGCCCATTTTCCATTTTGTCTCTGAGTGAGAGTGAGAGTTTCCAATCTGAGTGCAGCTTTCATCTGCCATTTCTTATGTGAAATTTAGTGTTTCTGACGTTTTTCGTCAGTGAGTTAACCCATTTTTAGTAATTTTCAACCTAACTTTTGTATGGGAGGTGGGCGTGGTTATTATCCGATTTCTTACATTTTTGGACTGTATTAGGAAGTGGCTAAAAAAACGACTGCAGAGAGTTTGGTTTATATAGCTCTATTGGTTTGCGAGATATGTATAAAAAACTTAGTAGGGGGCGGGGCCACGCCCACTTCCCCAAAAAATTACATCCAAATATGCCCCTTCATAGTGCGATCCTTCATACCAAATTTTATTTCCATAGCTTTATTTATGGCTTAGTTATAGCACTTTATGTGTTTTCGGTTTTCGCCATTTTGTGGGCGTGGCAGTGGTCCGATTTTGCTCAACCTCGAAAGCAACCTTCCTATGGTGCCAAGAAATAAGTGTGCCAAGTTTCATCAAGATATCTTAATTTTTACTCAAGTTAGAGCTTGCACAGACGGACGGACGGACAGACAGACTTTCGGATTTGAACTCCACTTTTCACCCTGATCACTTTGGTATATATAACCCTATATCTAACTCGTTTAGTTTTGGGTGTTACAAACAACCATTATGTGAACAAAACTATAATACTCTCTTTAGCAACATTTGTTGCGAGAGTATAAAAATTTCAAAAGATTCTCCTCACATTCATCTAGAAGTATATTGGATATTTGTGTATAAACATATTCTGATCTCATTCCTCACATTCTCTACTCTAGCCCGCAGCACTCAAGTGCCCTACAACAAGTATATTAAGCACAAAGTGTTGATTGCATGTAAGGATGTTATCTTCAAAAAAAAACTTTTCACCTTCAACACGACGGACGTTAATTTCTACATATTCCTTTTCCCTTTCCTTCGAACAATTTTTATTGCCATTATTTCTATTGGCGCTTTGAATGTCAGCAATACATACTTTGTTTTAACTGCTGCGTAACGGTTTAGATGACGTTATATTGGTGCATATGTGTGTGATTATTAATGTATGTATGTATGTATGAGTGTATTTCCCTTCATCAAGTGAACGTGCTGCATCCGTTTTATGATTAATGCGAAAAGTTTTTAGAAACTTTTACTGAATTGCAATGAACAATATTCAAGGCATTGCTGGAGTGTCATTGATGATATTCACTTAATTATTAGAATTTGCTAGAATTTGTACGAGTATGTACTGCATTCTACATATTATATTTTTATGAAGTTTGGTTAGAGCTGTGTGTGGCTTTGAGTGTTTAATACTAATGATGAAGGAAAGCAAGTCATTATAAAAATACTAAGAAATTATTCGTGTAATACTTAAGCTTAAATCCATTGGAGCTAAAAAAAAATTTAATAAAATTTTAAGTCAATTGAGTTGTGACAGAGAAATTAGTAACCGATTGGATCTTTAAAATTTTATAATATATTTTAACCCTTTTTTTTAAATCCATTTAGTTTTTTATCTCGTTGTAGTTAAACATTTCTTCTCTTCCAAAGGTCATATAGCGGCTCATATAATTTTCTTAGTTTGTATTTTGTCTTCAGCATTTTCTTTAAGTTAAATCTGGTAACGCCGGCAAATAAATGTTATTTTAGTAATAAAAAACAGTCACGTTGCTCATAAAAACTAATTAGATTTCGTACTTCATTTCCTTGTTTTTTAATTCGTATAGAAAGGTGTGCCTTATTTTCATACCCAAGCACAATAGTTGCAAAGGTAGAAGTGTTTTGTTGACTTAACTGTTTTTAAACCATAGAAACATGAATATATATATATATTAAAGTGATCATATAAACGCAAAAAAAATTAATTTAACATTTGCTATGTTCATTATAGAATGACTAATAGCCTTTTCGCACACGAGTTAATTGATCAATTAATCGGCCTTTGCTCGATTAAAGCGCTGATTTAGATCGATTTACCATACAAAATAAAAATCTAATTTTTCTACATTAATTATCGAAGTTGAAAATGCAATGCAACTCTGCGACAAAGAACGTATTTATATATACGTTTTTTGTCTGCGTGTTGTAGTTCACGCTGCTTGATGGTAGATATCGCTGCTGGATATAAATAATAAAAGTAGTAGCAGTAAGTTGATGAAACTCACCAACTTCTTATGAAAAACAAAAATGTATAAAGTGATTATATCGAGTAGCTGGCAGTGCGAAGGACAAAAACTAGTTTCTCAATTAAAATTGTAATCGATCAATTAATTTGGCTGTGCGAAAAGGCTATAACAGCTACACTACAATAGGTCTTGACAACTGACAAGCCCAACAGCTAATCAGCTGCAGCTCTTAACAGCTGTCATGCAAACGTTTTAGATTTATCCGAAAAGTTGAAATTTTTCCGAAAAAATTACCATTTTCTCCAGTAGTGAACCTTTCTCCGAAAAATTTTAATTTTTCCGAATTTTTTTAATTATTGAAAAATATGACATTTTTCTAATCAGCTGCAGCTCTTAACAGCTGTCATGCAAACGTCAGTGGATAAATGTAAAATTTTTATTTTGAAGAAGAAAAATTATTTTAATTTTTTGTATTTTTTTTAATTATATCGAGTTCTATATAATTGAAATTTTTTCATTGGAAGGTCTTCGGTTAACTGTCCAGTTCTCATGAAATCTAGATGACAAATTTTTCATTCGTGTTTCCCCTATTGAGTAACTCATTATCGCAAATTATTTACAATATTTCCAACGTTATTATTCAATAGTACACCAGATATGTTGACTCGATTCGATACGAACTCATAACTACCTTACCTGTCGCTAATTAAAATCAACCTCCGCAATAACTTCAAGCAAATGCATTTCCTTACCAATAAAAACAAACCTACCCACTTAGATACCTTTATATATAATATATATTTTATTTAGCTTTGTTTTTTCTAACTATGGCAAATCAATGTTTATATTGTATTTAAGGCAACCACCCGTTGTTCGCTGTCACTTGTCAGCGATAAAATAAACTTGACGCAATTGTGTGGGTGCGTGTGTATGGTGTGCGCTTTTTCTACCTAATTGATGGCATTGATTTTCCATTTGTTATCATCATCATCATCTGACGCAGTTGTTTCAATTTTACGTGCAAATGCGTCTACATGAGCACTAATAGCCTTGTTAATTGCCATTGCGGTACAGTCACCACATACACATACATATGTACATACAAATAAAGATAGGTACGTATGCACTTACATAAGTGCAAATGTTCACATGCAAAAGTACATAGGTGCTACCACACCTACAAGCATAGTGCAGCCATCTCCTGAAACCATGTAAGGAATAGCAGAGGGAGTCTAGTGAGTAGCGCTGTCATTGCCGGTGAAGAATATGCTTCATATTATGACAGTGATTTCCGGTCGTATTTCATGTGACAGTTTTCCAAGAGTTTACATTTCGACAAAAAATTTAGATTTCTCCGAAAAGTTGAAATTTTTCCGAAAAATTACCTTTTTCCCCAGAAGTGAACCTTTCTCAGAAAATTATTAATTAATTAATTTTAATTAAATTTAAATGCAGAAGTGAACCTTTCTCCGAAAAATTTTAATTTTTCCGAAATTTTTTCTTTTTTGAAAAATTTGACATTTTTCCAAGAGTTTAAATTTCGAAAAAAAATTGATATTTCTCCGAAAAGTTAAAATTTTTCCGAAAAATTACCATTTTCCCCAGAAGTCAACCTTTCTTCGAAAAATTGTAATTTTTCCGATTTTTTTATTTATTTATTGAAAATATGAAATTTTTCCAAGAGTTTAAATTTCGACGAAAAATTTAGATTTCTCCGAAAAGATGAAATTTTTCCGAAAAATTACCATTTTCCCCAGAAGTGAACCTTTCTCCGAAAAATTGTAATTTTTCCGAAATTTTTTATTTATTGAAAAATATGACATTTTTCCAAGAGTTTAAATTTCGACGAAAAATTTAGATTTCTCCGAAAAGTTGAAATTTTTCCGAAAAATTACCATTTTCCCCAGAAGTGAACCTTTCTCCGAAAAATTGTAATTTTCCGAAAAATTGAAATCTTAATTTTTATGTTTTGCCGAAACGCAAGTTCCGTAATTCCCTTTTCTATGGTTATTCAATGTATTTTCATCATTAAGCCCAGGTTCCTCGAGAAAATATGAATTCTTTTTTTCGACACTAAATTTTAACTAATATTCAACTCTCCTTCCACTTCAATTTACAGACACCGAGCTGAAGGAGCGCCTAATCGCCACCGTTAAGAAGGAGGTCAAGCAGCTGATGGAAGAGGCTGTCACCAAAAAGTATATACACGAAGAAAGCAGCTCGGTGACATCACTGTGCGGCGCTGTGGAGGCATGCCTCAGTCATGGTTTGCGACGACGTGCTTTGGGTCTCTTCAAAACCTCTTCAACGACAGCGTTGATACAGAAGATTGCCCGAACTTGCCCCGAAGCGGATTATATTAATCGCTGTTTGTTGGAAATCGAAATGGTCAATGAGACGTATACGATCTCCGGCAAACGGTCTTCTTCCAGCAGTGATAGTATTATCAAGCCGAAGTTGCTCAGCAAGGGCAGCAGTAATTCGGTGACGACCATCAATACGATGTCGTCGACAACTAGTGGCTGTGCCACAACGGTAGTGAAGTGAGTAGACACTTGTGTTTGGTAAATTCGACGAGTCGGTAATTTTAATACTTTTTTGTTCTTCTTCTACAGATACTTGTGGATACGTTTGGCGCTGTATGAGCGTCGTCTTTCCAAAATAATTGAGTATTTGGTCAACAATGCCAATAATTTCTATGATCGTGATGCGCTGGTCGCCGATCCAGATTATGGCTCCATACTTAGTTCGCTGCTAGTCGGACCATGCGCGTTGGAGTTTACACGCGCCAAGACACCGGACCACTATTGGTCGGACCCACATGCGGATGAACTTGTACGTCTTTTTAATAGTATTTACTCTTTCATCTATAAAATTGCTCATCGCTTCAGGTTCAGCGTCACCGCATTAGTTCCGGCAATCGCACACCGCCGATAGTACATCGTCCCATCATCAATTTCAAGCGTAGTTTGCACACAAGCTCTGAAGACACCAGCAGTGGCTCGTATAAAGCGAGTTCGCCTGCCAGCGTCGCTAAGGATTATGTTGAGTCTTTGCATCAGAACTCCAAAACTACACTTTTGTATGGCAAAAATAATGTGCTAGTATTGCCGGTGAGTTTTATTATATCGAGTCCGAGTTCAAGTACTCTTAAAATAAACCATAAAATTCCAAATTGTAGAAGGACGTCAACGAACCAATGCCGGGTTATTTGAGTCTCCACCAAACGGTGCAGTTCCTCACCATTAAATGGACACCGAATCAACTGATGAACGGTTACAATGAAGCTGATGGCACCGATAAAAGTTTCTACTGGGCCTATGCGCTCAATATCAATGTCGATGAGATTGTCTATGTGCATTGCCATCAGAATCGTGGCGAAGACACTGGCGGCACTATAATATTAGTAGGTCAAGATGGTGTACAGCAGCCACCTATACACTTTCCTGAAGGTGGTCACATGCAAGCTTTTCTGAGTTGTCTGGAGACTGGCTTGCTACCGCATGGACAATTGGATCCACCGCTTTGGTCTCAACGTGGCATTGAGAAAATGTTTCCATGGCCGAAGAGTGTACGCCGCCGCATATTACCCTCTGTGATGGAATCCACCGATGAAACACCAATCGATTATGTCTTCCGTGTGGTGAGCAAAAGTCAGCATGAAGAGTTTTGTGAGTTTGATAATGTTTTTCTGCGGGGATAAGTAAGATTAATTTTGTATTACTTTTAGTGGCGACACATCCCATTTTGGAATTGGGTCGCACCAGCCCACGACGCAAGCATTTGAGTAGCTGTTCCACAACTGGCAGTAGTGACTGTTCCAGCAAGAGTTTATCCATGGAACAGAGTGGTGGTGACTCTCCACTGGTGAGACCCTCATATTATTCAAATTACCCCACCATAATCTCGAAACTATTTGTTTCAATGTATTCTCTATCTTCCCATAGATCCAAGCTAGTCAAACTGCGAGTATTGAGCTGGTATGCTCCACGATGCGTCGTCAAATTATATCTCGAGCATTTTATGGTTGGTTGGCATATTGTCGACATTTGTCGACGGTGCGCACACATCTCTCCGGTTTGGTTAATGGACGCATCACACCGGACTGTAAGTAACACACACTCATTCAAAAGTTAAATATAGATTATTAATTTTCACATCCCTTCATAGTGGCGGCTGATGAGCAGGGTCTAACCAAAGAAAAGTGGGCGGAACTTCAAGTGGATGGCGTGGTAAACAGCGATATCGAAGTCTTCCGTTTGGTCTACTTCGGCGGTGTGCAGCATGAGATACGCAAAGAAGTCTGGCCGTACCTTTTGGGGCACTATAGGTTGGTCTCTAAAATAGATCATAAATAGCACCTATTACCTTAATGAAATTTGCAGCTTTGGTTCCACACCGGAAGAGCGCGAGAAGTACGACGATACCTGTAAGCATTACTACGAAACAACAATGAGTGAGTGGCTGGCTGTCGAGGCGATTGTGCGCCAACGTGAGAAAGAGAAGAATGCGCAAGCTGTGGCCAAGTTGTCGGCTGAGAAATACAGACGCGCGGGCAAACCAGTATGTCGGCAACATGAAATGGATGGCGAAGATGTGGAGAATGATGTATTCGAAGATAATGATATTTCCGATATGTCCGATCCGGGTGAGGATTTCGATGAGGATATACCAAATGAGAAAGACGAAGATGAGTGCATTAGCGCTGCTAAAGGTGAAAAGTACAAAAACAATAGCACCACCGACTCCGGTAATGTGGAAGAGGATATCGAGACAGCCGATATCGGCGAACCAACGAATGACGGTGAACAACAACCGGAAGAGGATAGTACAAATGCAGTATTATTGGTAGAGCAAAGTGAACGCATTATAGTGGAACTGGAAGATATTGAGGCAATGGAGCCGTTAGAGTTGCAGGAGAATTGCTTCGCTGATACCGACAACGAAGCGGGTTTGACACCTGAACACGGTGGCGGTATCTTACTGCTGAGCGTGAAGAGTTCACCATCAACCTCGTCATATGAGACCGTTGGCAATGAATTCACCGATATCATCGATCTGGCAACACCAATGAATGTTGTGGCTGAGTCGGAGACCATGAATTTCGGCGCGGTTATAGAAGATGTTGAGCCCGAGGAGGATGTTTCCTCGCATGTGACGAAATTTCACAGCGCCGACGATTTACGACGTGCAATGGATGAGTTCACTGTCAGTGTCGTTGAGCAAGTGCGCGATGCCGAGTCAATACCAACACATGCGGTGATTATAACCGAGGCGGCATCATTGGATGCGCTGCAATGTGACGATGAACTCACCGATGAAATGTCACGTAAGACAAGTCTCATCTCACCGATGAACGAGGATATAACGGTGGTGGCTTCACTGGATGCACTACAGGAACCGAAATCAGCATGCGTGTCACCTGCCAGCAGTAACGGTGGTGTATATAGTGTGAGTAGTAGCGGAGCGTATATTTGGTAACCAGAATTCATTTGAAATTGTTTCCATTGCAGAGTGAGTTGTTGGAATCGTTCGGTTTGAACTTGCATCGCATTGAAAAGGACGTGCAACGTTGCGATCGCAACTACTGGTATTTTGCTAACGAGAACTTGGATAAACTCAGGAATGTCATATCGACGTAAGTGCAATTTGTTTGTCTCACATTTGCCTTGAGTAAATGAATCTCTCTCTTTTCAAACAGTTATGTGTGGGAACATTTGGACGTCGGTTATATGCAGGGCATGTGTGATTTGGTCGCACCTTTGCTCGTGATATTTGACGACGAGTCACTCTGCTATAGCTGTTTCTGCAAGCTTATGGAGCGCATGATCGAGAACTTTCCGAATGGCGGTGCCATGGACATGCATTTTGCGAATATGCGGTGAGTGAGATTTTCTTATAAATTGTAGAGCCAAATTGAGCTCCTAAACAATATTTCAGTTCCCTCATACAAATTTTGGACTCGGAGATGTATGATCTAATGGACTCGAATGGCGACTACACACATTTCTATTTCTGTTATCGCTGGTTCTTGCTGGATTTCAAGCGAGAGTTGGTCTATGATGATGTCTTCGCGACCTGGGAAGTGATTTGGGCAGCAAAACATGTCGCGTCCAGTCACTTTGTGCTCTTCCTCGCTCTGGCGCTACTGGAAACTTATCGTGACATAATATTGTCGAACAGCATGGATTTTACGGATGTCATCAAGTTCTTCAACGGTGAGAGAGCAAAGCCCATTTTATTATTATTTTTTACAGTTTTTGAAAACTTGATTCTGTGGAATTTAGACTGATTATTTGTAATTCTCTTTTTGTATTTGGAGATAAAACGTTTTAGTAGTTAGATTATTAGTTAAAAACATTTTGATATCGATTTGGAATAATTTTGATGGGAAATAGGGCTCTGGGCCATTCTGGTAGCTTAGACTCGATTTTAGAAATCTACATATTGGATGTAACAAGATCGGTGTAAAGTACTGCAGAACTGAGTAAGAGGACCTCAAGTATTGATATTTTATTTTCTGTATATGAACTATGTCCCAAGAAAATATAAAATACTAAATTTTTCTTAATTCTTTCAGAGGGCCCCTTAATCTGTAGATCAGACTAATTTTTTTTAAGATATATAATTCTCAACATATGACATTAATCATTTTCAAAGGATATGTTCCTGAGTCCTTTAAATTTTCAAAACTATTTTATTTATTTAGAAAACTTTTTCTAATTTTTGGAATATTTTTTAAATTTTTTGTTTGAAATTTTGTTGATACTTTTTTTAATTTCATATAAAAAAAATAATAACAAAAATTGTTTTTGAAAAATTGTTTTAAAACATCTTTAACATTTTTTTTTGAAATCTATTTACATAAGCTCAATTAAATTTCGACTTTTCTCTTTCAGAAATGGCTGAGCGGCACGATGCTCGTTCCATATTGCAATTGTCCAGGAGTCTTGTATTGCAATTGCAGACAATAATCGAAAATAAATAAACAACTAACCTACATGCAAACATAAACTAACGAAAAACATACAACAAAAACATAGAAATACATATGAACATAAACATAAATAACAATATAACTAGAGTTATTAAGAAATCAGCATTAAAAGTAGGCAAGTAGTTGAAAATTGGCGGCCATTTTAGTTGTCACCAGCAGCAATTGACTGTTAAGTAGCTGAGCATTACTGTAGTGTAGTGGAGAGTAGCCGCTTGCACCTAGAAGAAACTGTAGAGTAGTGACACACACATACTGGCTACAAAAAAAGTGAAAAAATTGAAAAAATTGTCAAATAAGTGTTGCCACCTGTTAAAATTTTTAGTTTTATTTTTTCTTTTCCTTTACGCTATAATTTAAAATTTTTGAAAGTTATTGAACACAAAATACATTCGATTTTTGAAATAATTGTTGCCACCTTTTAAAAAAAAATATTTGTTTTTTATTTAAATTTTTTTTTAATTAATTTTTTTCACTCTATAATTGAATGATTTTTAAAATTGAAGAAAAATTAAATTTTGTTTCAAAAAAGAAACAAAAAATCTAAAAAAATAGTATTCAGGCATATACGGGTTAAGACTATGCATGAATTGCAATAGACAAATGTATGAACTCATGTAAATAGCATACGTTGAACTAATACTCAATGCAAATACTAAAAATAAAATAATTAAAGCATATATATTTAAGTGTAAGTAATATGTGAATTGAGGTTAAAAACGATAAAATATACATTTTGAAGCTATTTGTGACAGGCTTTCAGATCTAGTATAAAAAAAAACTTGCTAAACGGCTGGGAATGTAGTCCTGTAAAGGGAGAAATAACTCAACAATTTCATACAGTGGAATACATAGCGACCTGAGTTCATTAAATTATATTATATAGTATATAAATGTTTACAAAAACAAAAAGCAAATTAAAAGTGTAGAATTTAAAAGTGGAGCATAGCCACAGTAAATATTACATACAAACACACATACATACATACTTGTAAGTACATAAGAAGCTGAGTTTGTTTTGTTGAAATGTTTGTGAAAAAATAAATGTGAGAAGCACAGTTGCATAGTAAGATTATACAGATTTACAAAAGTGCAAGTAGTATATTATGCAGTATATTATATAAAGTTATAGCCAACGATATTTAGATGCAAACATATGAAATATGGCAGCATTGTAAAATAAAAAACAATGAAATATAGTGAAAAATGTATTTAAACAAAAGCAAATGTAGGGAATCACCACAATTTTATACTTCCTGTCAGCCACATACATATATACATACATACAAATATACATATATATATATACGTGTAAACTTAAAAGCATAAATAATTGTAAATAACCACACTCACCCACATAAATACATGCATACATATGTAAAAACATAACATTAAACATATAACAGCAAAATTGTATACCAGTCCAGTGAAAAATGCAGAAAAAAATGATAAAAAACTATTAATTACAGTTACATAATTAATATATGTACGTTTAAAAAAAAAAGTAGTTGTTATTTACATTGTTGGAAATGCTTAAAACATGTTTAAACATACAGATATATTCGCAAATTTGTTGCTTTTTATACAATGCAATGTTTATTTGTTGAATAAACTTGCTTAAAAAAATTGTTAAACACACACGTAAAGGGAAAATAAGTATATTTAAAAAAATGTGCAAAAATATGTTTGAAATATATTGAAATGCCAGACAAAGCATTATTTGGCAGTGGTGTGCTTAGAAAACACCGATTAATTAACAAATGAAGTTGTATATAGCATAATTATTGGTTTTGCGCCTAAAGATATGCTGTAATTTTTTGAAATTACGATTTTTACTTGATTCTGATAATCAAGCTCGACTTTTTTTATATTAATATGAATTTATGTTAAATATGAATATTTTTTTTCTTACTTTTGAGTAATAAATAAGCCACATAATAATGTAAGTTGTAAATTAACTAAAGCGGGAAATGTTACACTTATATATTATTAATAGTTATTTTTGTAACTTTTTTTACAATTCAGCACTAGTTTTTAACACCAACTCATTTTTTTTATTTTTATTACAATTTATTAGTATTATTTTGATATATTTTTTTATATATTTATATATATTTTTTATATTATTATATAATTATATTAAAGAATTTGTTTAAAAGTGGAATTTAAGAAGAGTATACTTCATTTATGCTCACCACAGTATATTGCAACGAAAAGTAGAATATTTTTTATTTTTTTACTTGAAAACTTGTATTTCGAAATAAATTTATTTTTTATTTGAAAATTTTATTTTCGAATTTATAAAGATTAGATTAAACAACGAAGTGGCATATGTTGTTAAACAAATATTTATGTCAAAAAACGTTTTATTTTATTATAAATAATTTTTTTATATTTTTTTTTATTAAAAATAAAGTTTGTTAATAAAAAATTTCTTTATTGACTGAACGCTTTCAGTATTATGATTTAGTTCATTTAAATTTAACTATAATATATATACATTAATTTGCAATATTGTTGATTATAATTTACTTCACACTTTCCTACTCGGTTATGTACTAGTCAAGAGGAATAGAGAACGAAACAGGGAGAGAAAAAGTTAGAGAGGTTTCTATAGATTCTAAAAACATATAAATTTTAAAGAGTAAACCACGAAATAAAAAAAAAACAAAATAGTTTGTTAAAAAATGCGTCTACAGTTAAAATTTGTTAAACAAAAATGTCAAGAAAAGTTTATTTTATAAAAAATATTTTTTTTAATGAAAACCCATACAGTATTGTTATTTTTTTATTTTTATAAAATTTAATTATAATTTATATAATTTAAATTGCAATATTATTGATATGATTATAAATTAACTAAAAATTTCCTACTGGGTTTTGCATAATCAAGAGAAATAGAAAGAGAAACGGTGAGATAAAGAGTTAGGAAGGTTTCTACAAATTCTAAAAACATATACATTTTAAGGAGTATGCCGCGAAATAAAAAAAATTAATAATTTAAAAAATAAAATGCATTTTTAATATAAATTTGTCAAACAAAAATTAATTTTTTTTTATGAATTTAAAATTTGTAAAAATTTAAAATTTTTATAATTTTTCTTTTAATGAAAAAACTCGCCATATTTGTATTTTTAATTTTTATAAAACTTAATTATATTTTTATTTTAATTTCCTAACAATTTCTTAATGGGCTTTGTACTAATCAAGAGAAATAGAGAGAGAGAGAGAGAGCGAGAGCGAGAAAGGTTTCTACAAATTCTAAAAGCATATACATTTTAAGAAGTATGCCGCGAAATAAAAAAAAATTCATAATTAAAAAAAAAATAAAATGCATTTTTGGTATAAATTTGTCAAACAAAAATTAAATTTTTTTTTATAAATTTAAAATTTGTATTAATTTAATATTTTTTAATTTTTCTTTTAATGAAAAAACTCGCCATATTTGTATTTTTAATTTTTATTAAATTTAATTATAATTTTGTTTTTATTTTAATTTTCTCATTTAATTTTCTCACAATTTCCTAATGGGAATTTGTACTAATCAAGAGAAATAGAGAGAGAGAGCGAGAAAGGTTTCTACAAATTCTAAAAAGATATACATTTTAAGGAGTATGCCGCGAAATAAAAAAATAATAATAATTTAAAAAATAAAATGCATTTTTGGTATAAATTTTGTCAAACAAAAATTAAATTTTTTTTTAATAAATTTAAAATTTGTATAATTTTTCTTTTAATGAAAAAACTCGCCATATTTGTATTTTTAATTTTTATAAAATTTAATTATAATTTTATTTTAATTTTAATTTCCTCACAATTTCCTAATGGGCTTTGTACTAATCAAGAGAAATAGAGAGAGAGAGAGAGAGAGAGCGAGAAAGGTTTTTTAATAAGTATGCTCTGGATAAATTAAATAATAATTTCATATAGATAATGTTTATTTAGTTTATTTATATTTTTGTAATATTTTTTACAAATAATTTTTATAATTTATTTATTTCATTATAACTCGTTAATGGCATTTAAATGTAGTGAACAGCAAGTAAAGTAAATATTATTTACTGTTAAATAAAAATATAAAATTGCTATGTTACATACAAACATATAGCCATATAGTAATACTAGTTATGTATAGCATATGTAGAAAAAAACTAAAAATATATAGAATACATACGCAAAATGTGAAATGCAGAAGCAGAATATTAAGGAAATTGTAAAATTTAATACATACAAACATACATATATATATTATTTATATACAAATTATGCATATTAAAGTATAATATAAAGATGATACCATTATAGAAATATCTAGTGAAATTATATACAAACACATACATTATATTATATATATTATTACAAAGTAGTGAATGAGATTATATGTATACATATATGTTTATATTGAAAGTACAAGCATTGTGTTTTATTATTCATTTAAACGATATGTATGTAGTGGTGAACAGGTGGGCAGGTGAGTAGTAGCGCGTAATTTATAAGCGTTTTATGACTTTCTGCTTCTAAGTTTTAAGTTGACTGTTGATTGTGTCAGAAGTGTTGTGAAATGTTACTCATACGCCATGGTGTACATCTACTTTAGTTGCTAATGGCTTCATAATAATGCGGTGATTAGGTGAAATGGTTTAGAAATGGTGGAATTGGTACTTCAGTTCTTAAGTAAAATGTTTTCATCTAAAAAAACAACAGTTATCAGTTCTAAAATCGAAATTTATTCAAAGAAAAGTGAAGAGAATTTAGAAATTTATTTTTTAGTCAAATTGTTGTGAGAACTGTTAATGATTATTCAGAGCTTTATAAAATATATGACTTTTATAACATATTTATCCCCAATCAACATGTTTTGCGCATATTTCTTATTTAACCAGCGTAAAATATCCGAGCAACATTCAAAATTCAAAACTCATAGATGACTCTTGTAACATTTACAAAAATATAATTGTAAAGCAACTCGAGATACTAGTACTTGCTTCTATTATCAGTGCCACAACAAGGACCATAGTGAGGATAGAGAATAAATCATAAATCAGCTGATGTGAGTGAAGTGGCCATGGTGTGAGTGAAGCTCTCTCAAGTAATGAGTGAGTATAGTAAGTAGTGTTTGAGTATTTCTTTGAAAGAGCGCTTGAGTTGTTACTTGTTTGAGTTGGTAAAGTAAACAACAACACATAACCTACCCAAATGAAAGTGACAATCTGGTAGCTTAAAAGTACACAAGCAACAATTTGCTATATGCGATAGAGAGCGCAAGAGAACTGTGATTTTGAAAGAGAAAGTGAAAGTGGGGTGATTGGTGGTTTTGATAAGAAGTAATGACAAAAGTGTGAGAGGTGAAGAGTGCACAGTGGTATAAAATTAAAAATATCTAAATTTTCTTTAAATAATTAAAATCAATAAAATGCACATCAGGCAGCGTTGATTTGGACAAAATTTACTTATTGCATTTAGCTGAGGCATTCGAAATACCTCTAGAAATTTTAATTTATATACAAATTGCTTATACTTTGAAAGTACCGCCTTAGTATCACAAATCAAACCAGTACTGGTTACAAAATATACTAGTTCAAAACCTCTAAACTCTCTGTGTCACTAGGTGAACAGCCACTCTTTGTTGTTGGCATGTGAGTTTGAGAGCAACAGTTTCATATCGTCAAGCATACTCAGCATAACGTCAACGTCGAGGGGGTGGTTGTTGAGCCAGTTACCGCAATGCTTTGAGGGTGGTGTGAGTTCGGGAGCGCTTTAGTCTCGTTAGCTTGCCTGTAACGAGCTCTTAACATCGCATATGCGAACATTTGTTGGCAGTTTTTCTTTTGAGTTTTCCGTGTGCGGACGTGTCTTCTCCGTTAAAAGCGCTAAATATGGCTGACTACTAGGCTTTTCATTTTGGCTACTTCTATAGTATTGTAACACAGCACATATGTGTGTGTGTGTGTGTATGTGAATGTGAAATATTTGACTGGCACTAAAATTTGGTGAATGATAAGTGCTTTTTGGTGATAAGTTTTTTTTTTGGGTATTAAAAGCAAATAAACGAGCTGCGTAGAATTGTGTGAAAAAGTACAGGATCGTGTGGTTTTTTGCCAAATATTATTCATGCATTAATGCGTTCGTTGCCGTAGAAACTTAATAGTATTTCTTGCGCTATTCTATTGCGTTTAGTATAGCGCCTGAATTAATTTTTATTGCGGGAGTTGCAGCTGAACAGTTGGTGCCACAATGGCAAAAAGTAATAATGCAGGTGAGTTTTTTTGATTTCAAAAATATTTCTATTATATATTTTTAAAGTTTAGAGTTATACGTAAAATTTAATTATTTTTTTCGGAAATTTATGTTCGAAAATTTTTGAAAATAATTTTCGAAATGGAACTAAAAAAATATTTTTTTTTACAGTTATTGAAAATAAATTGTTTCATAAATTTTTGTTTTAATTTTATTACAGTTCCATTAAATTTCGAAAGTGCTCAATTAACCTTTTCACAAATTCTAACAGACATTGTTGCTACAAGCTATCCCCCTTTTTTTGTGTGTCAATCTCAATGTTGTTATTTTACTTGATGACGTTCTGTATACATACGCCCACGCAAGCGAATTCCCTTTTCGTCTATATATGTATGAATATGCATACAGTGGTGGTTCGTGAAATATAATCACTTTTTCCATCGGCATTTTCAGACATATCGAAGCTCGAAGTGAAGGTTGTTTTACTATAAAAATATGTATTGGAACTGGAAGTAGATACCAGAGTTTAGATATACGAAAATGATATGTTAAAAAAATAATGGGATTTTTGTTTTTTGCATAAATATTTATAGAATAACCTCAGCAATGCTGTAGCTGAGCGTGTAGCTCACTTTGGAAGGGCGCTTCTTTCGACATTTTAATCCTGTAATCTAGATAATATCTAAAAATATTTAAAATTAGTTATTTTTCCAACAGTAATGGTGCTGTCAGAAATATTTTTAAAGTCCCATTCCCAAAATATGAAAGGGTCTCTCATAAAGACTTGACTATACATTGAAGACTGCTTAAAAGTTTCAGAACCCAACTGTTCTTTCAAAGAAAAATCGCTTAGAGTCAATCTGGTCACTTTTCTTTCCATAATCTTGTAGAGATTTCAAAGAAAAATCGTTTAGAGTCACTCTGGGTACAAAAGACTTTAGATCTAAGAACGATCCCTAAATGAGAAGCATAAAATGTCAAATTAATTTTATGTATATTATCATAATGCTATTAAATACTCTCTATTCATTAATGTTTTTACTAAAATTATGAAATTTGCTTATTATTTAATACAAAAATAAACTGAAAAATATAACTAGCACAGAAATTTTCAAACTCGCTTCCATTTTAATGCACGCTGCTGTAGTACGAGTTGTAATTTAACGTACGTTTGCTCGTTTCTTATTTATTTTACTCTTCCTCGCTCTCTCACTCTCTCTCTCTAACCACGCCGCTCTGCCGTCACATTCCAAAATTGCTCAACTGACTTTCAAATAATACCGTTTACCTTCGGGAGCTTAATTAGAAATGTGCTAGCAGGTGGTCTCACATCGTCGTCGTCGTCGTCGTCGTCGGCAACTGGCTAGCCTACATCTCCGTCTGTTGCCTCCCAAAAAACCAAAAACCCAACGAGCATGAAAGGAAAATGGCGCTGAGCTACTTCTCCGCACTCGAATTGTTTTGGTGTATCTTTCCGAAACTTTTTAATGACTCAATGAAAATTGGTTTACGTATATGTATGGTTAAAACTGTATGCGTTTAATATATATATATATATGTAAACTCAATTATATATAAATATATACTGTATGTATTAGAGTGTCTACGTATTTACAAATACGTGTTTGCCATGTGACCGACCGCATATGTGTGGGCGTTTGTTTATATTTTCATTTTATATGTAGGTTAGTAGGAAGCCCGCAACTTTGCGGAGTACATGCTGACAATTTGAACTTCTACCCTCTTCATAAGTATGCCGCCATTTTTTAGAAGTACATGATGTGTACCTGTGCATGTATCGGTATTTTCCGCTTGGCTCAGCACATTTCAGTAATTGCTCAGCATTTCAATTTTTCATTTGACTTACAGTTTAAAAGAACTCTCTCTTTAATTAGTTCGTTTGCCAGTTTGTCTGTTTGCTATAATTTGGTGTATTTGCTTTTATTTGTGGAGGGTATATATTTATGAATTTGAATTCGAGCAATCATAAATATTTGATTTTTCAATTAGTTTTGAGTATATAATGTAATTTTCCGGAAATAGATGCCTTCTAATAAAAGAAGATTGGAAGAAAGGTTAATAAATTTATAGAAAAGTAATTATAACAGATAAGGAAGGGTTATGTTCAGGTGTAACCGAAAATTTTATACTCTTGAAATTTATTGTTGTAATTTTATAAAGATAACTAGTGTCGAACCGATACCAAAATTTTTGCCGATGCCGATTAATCGGCCAGTTGGCAAAGAATCGGCCGATGCCGATCCTTTCATCAACAACATTATTTAGTAAATTAGTAAAATAAAAACAAAGACAAATAACATCACAAAATAGGTAAACAACTCAATTCATATGTAAATAGGAAGATGTTTATTGATTTAATTAATATTCAAAACTAAATAAATTATTATTATAAGATATATGTTGATAGAACAAATAAGTTATTCGCGTTTTCTCAAAACGAATCTGCAATCAGCAATATAGCTTTTTTCCTTTAAGGGGGTATACCGGTGTGACATTTTCAAAAAATCGATTTTTTATTTTTAGCTTATTCGAAAGTTTATAATTTAAAAAATATCCTGTGAAAGGTAAGGTCGTATCTTGAATAGTTTTTGAATGGCAGCGTTCTAAAGAGCAATCGCTCTCATGTATTAGCCGCTATAGTCAAAACTTTGAACGCGTTTTTCTCGAAACGACTTTTCACAAAATTACTCAAATCATACATAACTCAACGAGATATTGACCGATCAACTTCAAATTTAAACTGAATGTTCTTGAATATATTTACTATACAATGACCTACGATCTTTTTGATTTGTTGAAAATTGTCAACTTGGCATTTAAAAAACGACCATTTTTTACCTAAAAATCGACTTTTTTCAGAACTACGCCATTTTGTTAATGTTTGATATCTTTCAATAATCGTAGGTCATTGTATAGGGAATATATTCAACTTTAATAACCTTTTTAAATTTTTGTGTTTCAGTTTCTCATTCAGCCGGAATCATGTCAGCAGTTGGGGAACTTTTTTTTTGGCACCTCCCAAGACAACCCATAACTCCTTTATTTTTCAAAATTTTTGTAAAATAAAGATAAAATATAGTTGAAAGTACACCTTATTATGTCCTAAAAACTTCGAAACATTCGACCGAGTACGTTCTTTAAAAAAATTCACTAAAATCGCCAATTTTTCATGGGTTACACTGGGTTACCCCTTAAGGACAGAAATGAGGATTAAGGCCAATATTCGAAAATAGTAGGTCTAGTAAAAAGAATCCGTTATTTTCAAAGAGATGACTTTTGTCATTTATATCTCACATTGTGAAAGGCTGCAAATAGTGATAGTGACTCAATAGAAACTTCGGAAGCTTGTTTGGGAGGTTCTTTTCCATGCACCTTATTATAGTCCAGGCCAGCACCATGTGATTATTTCGTGACCCTGTCTATGGCAAACTTTTAAAAATAAATTAACCTAGTTACGAATGCTTCTATAATAGTGACTTTATGACATTATCTTCAAAACCTCAACAACTTTAAGCAAAACTGTACATATTTGATATACATCGAATGTTTCTAGCAGTGCTAAATAAAACCTTTCATTAATGCAAAATTGTTGAATTTCTTTATACTAGACTTAAATTATCACCATGATGAATTGTTAGTTTACTCAAATGTAAATCTCTGTGTTTTATATGGTAAACAGAAGAATTCAAATTTTATGCTCTAAAGAAATCAAAAAAGAAAAAAAATGTATTTTAGTATAATCCGAAAGAAGTAGAAAGAATCGGCCAAATATAGCCGATGCCGATACCAAGGCCGATTAATCGGTCGGTCTCTAAAGATAACACTATTCGACCCATATATATATATAAAGTACACTAGAATAATATATGATGGCAGGGGTAATTCCTGGACCGAGTACACTCATATTCGCCATTTGCTACATACATATATACTTAATATCCTAGGTTATATCTTCACTAAATTTTGTGAAGATATCTCACTTACTAACCGATATAAACTGTAAGAGACCACCGAAATATTGATACTACGTATATCAGGTATATGGGAGCTAGGGTAATTATTTCTGGCACAGGGACACAATATTAGAAGAAAAAGATTCCGTCTGAATTGTTTTGAAATATCTGAGAGATTTACTGGCATTTTCGATACAAAATTACCCATTGGCACTGAGATCTTCATGTTCGATATCTGGGGCCTTGAAAATTTATTGTTCGATTTCAACAGAACAGCCTGCAAATTCAGTAGATTGCTTCTTATGTATTGACAACGAATTTTCTTGATATCGATCTTATAAGAGTACTACCATATAGTCCCAGCTATTGAAGAGTATCTCAATCTATCTAGATCTTCTTAGGTATGGAATATCAGTCGAAAATGTGAGGAATTCTAATCCGAATTGTAACACTGGATACACTAACTGAAGTTAAATAACAATAACTGAGAACCTTCACAAAATTTCGACAAATCACGACTTACAACCCGTTAACAGCTAGGATAGCAATGACTGGGCAGTCCAAATCAAACAAAAATATTGATTTCTTTTTTTCCAATTATATATGTTTTTGGTTGTTATGAAACTCCTCGTATATAAATGCCTATCTTTTTTACTAACAGGGATCCAGTATTTATAAAGACTGCAGCCCTTCAAATCCACATTTTCCACCTTCCGGCTTCAATTCGAAAAAACCTTAAAAGCAACGCAAATTTTACTTTATTTCTAATTCTATATTTATTACAAGCTCTCTGAGCAGCTTTACTATCCAAAAAGATTAGTAATAAATTCGTTAAAGCCAACAAGCCAACCGGTAGACAATACACTACTAACCTTGGCACATATAAAAAGCAGTCCACTTTCACATACATACATACATATGGATACACCTGTTGCCAACTAATCTTAATTTAATCTTTACTAACTAAGACATGAACCAGCGTACACTAATGGGGGAGCATAGCGAGACGCGCTATGCATGCAAAAATAATATTAAAATTTGTATCTCCGAGAGTATTTTATCTGCGGAAGTGAGCACGTACGCATAGTATGAGTTTGTGTTGCTTTTTCAGGTGAACACGTACGCTTTATGTCTGTCGAAGCACCGGGGCTTGAGAGTACGTGTCTACAAATTACGTGCACCTTTATTTTATGCCAAATTAATTACTCGTTTATCACAATTAAGCTATTAGACATATGCTAGAAGCGTTGAGTTGATTTAAAGTCAGAAAGCATTTGATTTCAAGAGTTGCTTAAATGAACCGCTATTTTGGAAAGGACTATTTTAAAGAGTGGAGGTGTAGAAAATAATTGGAATATATTGTATCGGAAAGTCACAGTAAGGACAATTAGTTAAATTCAATATGAGAGAGTAATCAATACACTTCATTAAAATGGTATAACTAACTATACTTCAGCTCTAATGGACTATGTCACTTGTCTGTTCTTTTCGTCACTTCTTTCTTTGCTATTTTTGAAATCTGCTCGTTAAAATAATGAGAGTATTTGAAGACATCATTGAAGTATAACAGCTTGCTATATTTCCTATGGTTATTTTACCAGCTGTTTATTCTATTCGTCACTTCCTAGCTTAAGCTGTGCCCTCTTGATAATATATTTTGCTTGTAAAATTGAAAATAGGAGAGTAGATTTATGTAACCAAATTAAAGTATAACTGCTTGCTAATCTATATTTCCTTGAATAGGTCAGTCTACTGTTTGTTCGATTCGTCATTAAGATATGATATGACAATCTCAGACAGCTAATAGAACTATAATGTAATTAAAAATATGTAAGTTAAATTATGGCCCGATTTCACGTATTTTAGGCACGGAGACATATTATTACAATAAAGATATTCCCTTCGAATTTCTTCAAAATATGTGAGAGACTTACCTATATTTTCGGTAAAAAAAAAATTAGAAGCACAGAGGTCCTCATATTCGATATATGGGTCCTTGAAAATGTATGGTCCGATTTCGGCGATTATTAGAAGGGCGATGCCACACTATAAATGTAGTATGTTTGCAAAGTTCTGTTCCGATATCTTCACTAGCGCTTAACTTATATATTGTAAAGAAAACGATTCAGATCGTCTTCAAAGTTCTGGTATATAGGAAGTAGGCGTGGTTGTGAACCGATTTGGACTATTTTCACAACATATCATTGGGATGAAAGGAAAATGTTACACACAAATTTCATTGAAATTGGTCGAGTAGTTTTGGAGATATGGTTTTTACGGTGGGCGGAACCACGCCCATTTAAAATTTTGTATATCATTTTGAGTGCAGCTCTTCTGTAACTTCTACATAATGACACAAATAATTTTTAGTAGTTTTCAACGTAACCTTTGTATGGGAGGTGGGCGTGGTTATAGTCCGATTTTCTCCAATTTGGACTATATAAGGAAATGCCTGAAAAGAACGACTTCTGAGAGTTTCGTTGATATAGCTTTGGTAGTTTACGAGATATGTACAAAAAAATTAATTTTCATTAAGATATCTAAATTTTTACTCAAGTTAAAGCTTGCACGGACAGACAGACAGACATTCGAATTTGAACTCCACTCTTCACCCTGATCACTTTGGTATATATAACTCTATATCTAACTCGTTTAGTTTTAGGACTTACAAACAACCGTTATGTGGACAAAACCATTATACTCTCTTTAGCAACTTTGTTGCGAGAGTATAATAAAATAGAACTAAATAATATTTCTTTAGCTTGAATTGAATTATATCAAATTCCAAAAAAGTTCAGCTTTCCTAAGGCGTCACTTTCGTGCGTTCGCATTGTCATCGCTTATCTCTAGAAATACTTAATTTCGCGCACAATACTACTCTTACGACCATAACTTGTTAAACATATGGGCCAAGCAAACTGTCATGGTACAAAGTGGATTGCATAAATAAATATAATGATTGTGATCGGACGCATGTAACGGTACTATGCTATACAAATCCATATATCTATATAAATATATATTCTATATGTATACGATATCTTTGTTATACGAATATTTTTTCCCACATTTTTTCACAAACATACAAGTGTACATCACAAACTCACATGTATACTATATACCATAGATATATATGTAAATACACTATGTACAGTTAAATCCTTACTTCTTAGCGGTTATGCGTTATCGCACATTTGCCATATGGTACATGCTCTCAGCAAAATCGCATGCAAATTCACACAAATATTTGTGTGTTTGTTTGTGTGTGTCTGTATCGTAACATCCCATGTGACCTGTGATGTCTTCGTTGCCACTGGGGGGTAAAGGCGCAGGGTATGAAAGCAAGTAAAGTGAAAATTGTATTCTGTAAAACTGTTTGAATGCCGAACCTTAGATTAAATAAATGCCAAAACGAGGCAAGAGTTGAATGTGTCAGCAGTTAAATTTTCACAAACTTTTGCACAACCTTTTGCCAAAAGAATTTTTGGTGTTTTTGGTGTACGAGTATACGCATACAAGGTGTGCCAGTCCTTATGACGGATTGATAATTTTGTATAACTTAAAAAATAGATATTTTTACAAATTTTCTGCTAAGCATAAAGAGCCAATACTAACCTAGAGATTACTTGAATGTTTCAAAGTTCTCGAAACAATTTTCTCAAATATTAAATTTTTGCTAATAACGCCGCTAGAGAGTGTAAAATGGATCTTGTCGATATATAAAATGAGTTTACTCAACAAAATGACTAATTTCAATGTAAAATCTCCTCTCTTAAATATCCTAATTTTGGTGACCTGTCTCGGTACCACGAGATGCGTGATTAAAATTTTACTGATTTGAGTCCTAATCAACTAAATCGCTTAGTAAATATCAAAATACGGTCATGTTTCCATCAGCAACGTGAAAGTTGACACTCCCTATATTTATGCCTCTATTTATGTATTTACATATTGACATAGCAATATTGGTGTTGGTTGATAATGGTGTCTAAAGGTCAAATACAAAGTGAAATTCTCGTTAAAAAATTCTTTAAATTGGAATTATTTATACTTTTGCTAAACATTTTTCCGTTTAACAATTTTTCACTGGAATACAGAAATGCTTTTAGAGCTTGTATGCGTTGCGCAGAACTTTGACATATTAGAAAAGTTGTGGAAAATTTTGAGAAATATGTCAATGTTTGCTGTTTGTTTAATAAATTGAAATTTAGTAGCTTCATCAACTTTATATTGCACACATAATGAGTGTTCGCACTTTAAGTGAACAGCGAATAAAGTGTCTGAGAAATCTTTAAAATTGATAGCTAAAAGATTTTAATACTATTTTTTAATATATTTATTTTAATATAATTTGAGGTCACATCAGAAGAAATAAGCTGAGCATAGTAAGGAATAAAGCAGTATAATATGGAAAACGAAAAATATTGTTTTTATGAGAGCAAATGTTTAGAACCAATCTTGTATTTCAAAAAAATTAATATCTAATTATTACTTATTTGAGAATTTATTAGATATTTTTGAAAACCATTGCCATTTTCCCCCTTTCTGTCCTTTGGTCTATCAAATACTTAACGTTTTGTACACTATCTCTCTCTGTGTGCAGCTTAACAGATCTTGTGATGAAGGAGTCGGGTGAAGAGATGTCTGTTGTAAAAATTAGTAATAAAATACTACAATGTCGCCAGGACTGGTCGAGATAAAGTATAAGCTTGAAAACTTGGAACTCCTGTAATATCCATAATCACGGCATGAAATGTCTTGTATTATTTCAGGGGTTACCTGCCTTCTGATATTTCCCTTAACATACTTCATATTTTAAACCGTAGTTGAGAACACGATCTTAGCTCTCTTTTAGACTTTGCTGGTTAACACCACAACTGCGTATCTATAATAGACTAAGTATAGTCGCCGACAAGCAACCGTAAACCAAAAAGTACATAATGAGATGCTATCTGCGAGTATGACAGGCTACTCAGGTACCAGTCGCCAGTTTGTTGCATATTATCTATTACTTTCAAACCTCATTATAGTATCCAATCTCAGGCTACTGCTCAAAACCAGTTGCCAACAGTATTTTGAGATTGACATTTCTTGAATTCTTGCAAAAATTTTCGCAATTCTGTCAAATACTTCAAATTGTGCTTCATGAAAATGTAAATTCAGCATTTTTATTATAGGATACTGAGCTAAATAGCCTATCGTAATATGAAATCTTGTCTCAATAGCCAAAGCAGTTACACTGTAGTCGTACATACTTGGGATGAATGCATATTTAATTTTCTTTAATCGAGGCTTGAAAGTTGTTTACCAGACTGGAGACTGGGTCGGAACTGGACTTTGCTTCATTTTTTAATGGGTCGGCCAGTGTGTAAGATATTGAAACAATAAGACCACTTTTATAAGATCATATTTAGAAGAATTAGCCCCTAAGAGCTTTTACAACATCTAAAGGTCAGATTTTTAATTATCAAGGGAGGACTCACGTTGAACAAGCTATATTTTTATACTCTCGCAACAAAGTTGTTAAAGAGAGTATAATGGTTTTGTCCACATAACGGGTCTTTGTAAGTCCTAAAACTAAACGAGTTAGATATAAGGTTATATATACCAAAGTGTTTGGGGTGACGAGTAAAGTTCAAATCCGCATGTCTGTCTGTCCGTTCGTGCAAGCTGTAACTTGAGTAAAAATTGAGATAAGTATCTTAAATCTAATATCTTAACATGTAAGACGTATTTCTTGGCACCATAAGAAGGTTAAGTTCGAAGATGGGCGGAATTGGACCAATGCCACGTCCACAAAATGACGATAACCGAAAGCACATAAAGAGCTATAACTTAGCCATAAACTAAGCTATGTAAGTGAAATTTGGTACAAAAGATTGTTTTAGGAGGGGGCATATTTGGATGTTATTTAATGGGAAGTGGCAGTTGCCCCGCCCTCTACTAAGTGTTTTGTATATATATCTTAAACTACTATATCAATGAAACTCTCAGGGGCCGTTTTTTCAGGCATTTCCTTATATAGTCCAAAAAAGGAGGAAGTCGGATTATAACCACGCCCACCTCCCATAAAAAGGTTTCGTCGAAAACTAGTAAAAATGCTTTAATTCAGGAAGGAAACCCAACAGAAACCGTAAATTTAATTACAAAGAAGGTACAGAAGAAATGGTATACAAAATTTTAAATGGGCGTAGTTCCGCTCACTTATGAGTCAAAAACAATATACCCGAAACTACTCGACCAATTTCAATGAAATTCGGTTTGTAATAGTTTCCTTACATCCCAATGATATGTTGTGGAAATAGGCCAAATCGGTTCACAATCACGCCTACTTCCTATATACCAGAACTTTGAAGACAATCTGAATCGTCTACTTTACAATATATAAAGTAAGCACCAGTGAAGATATCGGAACAGAACTTTGCACAAATACCACATTTATAGTGTGGCATCGCCCTTCTAAAAATCGGACCATAAGTATTCAAGGCCCCATATATCGAACATGAGGACCTCAGAGCTTCGAATAAATTTTTTACCGACATCTTGATGAAATTCGGAGGGAATATTTTTCTTTTAATAATATGTATCGGTTTAATAAGTGAAATCTGGTCATAACTTCCCGTAGTTCCCACATACCTAATGTTAGGGGGTTGAAACTTTTAATGGATTTTATACCATATATCTGCCGAATATGTGAGTCAAATTGTGGGTTATATTAATAAAATTAAATAAATAAATTGCGAGAGTATAAAATCATCGGAAGCAACAACCGCGCCGTTTGTTCTGCTTTTTCCTGCATGGATAAGGAGGCGAAGCGAATGGGTCTGGAGGTGAATGAGGACAAGACGAAATATCTCCTGTCATCAAGCAAACAGTCGGCGCATTCGCGTCTTAGCTCTAATTTTGAAGTCGCAGATAATTTCGTATACCTGGGAACCAGCATCAACAACACGAACAATGTCAGCCTCGAAATCCAGTGAGAATCACTCTTGCCAACAGGTGCCACTTTGGACTGAGTAGGCAAATGAAAAGTGAAGTCCTCTCTCGGCGAACCAAAATCAAACTCTACAAGTCGACAAGTATCATTCCCGTCCTGCTTTATGGTGCAGATGCTTGGACGATGTCAACATCCGATGAGACGGCCCTAGGAGTTTTTGAGATGAAAATTTTGCGCAAGATTTATGGTCCTCAGAACATTGGCAACGGCGAATACCGCAGACGATGGAACGATGAGCTGTACGAGTTATACGACGACATTGACATAGTTCAGCGAATAAAAAGACAGCGGATACGCTGGCTAGGTCATGTTGTACGAATGGATGAAAACACTCCAGCCCTGAAAGTGTTCGATGCAGTACCCGCCGGAGGAAGCCGAGGAAGGGGAAGGCCTCCACTCCGTTGGAGGGACCAGGTGGAGAGCGACCTGGGATCCCCAACTGGCGCCGAACTGCGAAGGAAAGAGACGAGTGGCGCGCTCTCATCGATTCGGCTATAACCGGCTAAACGGTTCAACGCCAGTCACATACATAAAATGCCCTTCCTTACTTGTTACAAATATGAATTTTATATTGTTTCGAAAGCAGTGCTATGCTCAATATATTGTGCATCGCTTTAATTTCATGGAAGAAAATTTCCGATACAAAATAAATTTGTTCGATTAATATTGAGGAAACTTGAAAAATTATTTAAAAAAGGACAGCACTTTAAACAACTTTAAACAGTTTGCATAGACAAGTCAATATTAACAGCATGCCGGGCATATTAATTTGCAGACACACACGCTCATGAAAATATACATATACTGTTGTATAGAAACACCTGAATAAGTGCAAATGCATGCAGGTGTATGCGAGGAAAAATTCTTTATTGTAGTGTAGGCGTGAGAAATTATGTTTTATTCATGTCACGTCACTTACCTGTACGCACGTAAGCACATATATTATATAGTGTATGACACGCACACATACACATACACATAGACACTTATAAAAGCACATGCACATGATGACGCAAAATTGCGTTTTCCTTTTTTGTTTCAAATAGCATTCTTCACACATTTTTCTCATTCTGCAATGTCATTTTTACCCATACGTTGGGTCTTTTGAAAAAAAAAATATACATATACATATATGTGTGTTTGTGCGCCTGTGTGTATGCAACTTTTTGGCTCGCCCACACAGCCACGCACTCATTTACTCCAAAGCATATTTGCTTGAATTTATTTACTGTTATTTGTTTTTATATGCTCTCGTATGTGCTGCTTAATGCCCATGGAGGAGTGGCAGTCACTATTTGCTTGGCAGCTTCGCTTAATCACTGCCAACACTGCCCCAATGCCATTTCTCCAGTTCGCCAGCTCACGCCAGTTTCGCCCGCAAAAGCACAGCTGCAACTCATTTGTTGGGCCACTAAATGTATGAATGTTCAAATAAATAGGTTTTTATGTATGTGTGTGTGTGTGTTCGTTGGTTTGCTTGCTTGCACTGCTTGCTCGGTGACTGGCTGGCTGTTTGGCTGGCTGACATTCGTTCGCTTGTGCGGCAAGTTTAAGGTTAAAGTTCAAACTTTTATGGCAGCCAGTTAAATGGCTGTGCGGGTGCATGAGGCGGGTGGCTGCAGCTAACAGACTCAACGGCAACAGCAATGACATTTAATGCATAAATTTAAGAAAGTTTCGAAATGGTTTTCTGTTTGTCTGCTTATTTCGTTTATAACGAGCTTATAATCAACAGCCCAGCTGCTCTGGCCCTATAAGCCGGGCTGTGCCGTGCTGCTGCTGCTGGCTTACATACTACATTTTTGCTACTCCAGTAAGTTTTATGTGCTTTACAATTATTATGGATTATGAGATTTATAATTGGTTGCATTCATAGAAATCAGTTTGAAGGCATTGAAACAAGTCTCGTTAGCGAAGTGCTGTGTGTGTGTGAATTGGTGTTGATGAAGGTTGTTTATAAAATAATAATAAAGTTTTGACGTGGACGTATTGGCAGTATATAATATAACCTCTGAAGTTCATTAAGTTGCTTTGCTTGAACGAGAGTTGCTTATTAGAAGTGTACTTAACTTAGATTAGATATAGACTTACCTTGTATACAGATTTCCTATGAGAACTGGAATAAGTTTAAGAAGTAAATGTGCCGTTAGTGAAGCTTCAAAAGCCACTAGCATGTATATTAATCGTTCATAAACAGCTTAACATCAAGATGAAATTAATAGGGGACTCCACTCAGAAGACAACGTTAATAGACTAGACTGAAATAGTTCTCATTCAAGCTTGGTGTTTCAATATTTTCCCCGACCCGTGGTAAGAGGTATTTGAAAACAGCTTGTTTTAAACATTTGGTCCTTCGAGCCGGATTCGAAGAGATATCATTTGATAGGTCGAGTCGGACAGAGAGAGCCGGGCTCGAAGAGAGATCATTTGATAATTCGAGTCGGACAGAGAGAGCCGGAGCCGAAGAGAGATCCAATTAAGAAGGCCTGCTATTAGAATATAGAGGCACCTGTTACAAAATTTGGTCGTTAGAGCAGAATGTGAGCTCAGACAAATAAAAAGACCTGTATATAGAAGAATGAAATAGTTCTCACTCAAGCTTGGTGTTTCAATATTTTTCCCGACCCGCGGTAAGAGGTATTTGAAAACAGCTTGTTTTAAACATTTGGTCCTTCGAGCCGGATTCGAAGAGATATCATTTGATAGGTCGAGTCGGACAGAGAGAGCCGGGCTCGAAGAGAGATCATTTGATAATTCGAGTCGGACAGAGAGGGCCGGAGCCGAAGAGAGATCCAATTAAGAAGGAAATAGTTCTCACTCAAGCTTGGTGTTTCAATATTTTCCCCGACCCGAGGTAAGAGGTATTTGAAAACAGCTTGTTTTAAACAATTCGTCCTTCGAGCCGGATTCGAAGAGATAACATTTGATAGTTCGAGTCGGACAGAGAGAGCCGTACTCGAAGAGAGATCATTTGATAATTCGAGTCGGACAGAGAGAGAGAGCCGTACTCGAAGAGAGATCATTTGATAATTCGAGTCGGACAGAGAGAGCCGCACTTGAAGAGAGATCATTTGATATGATAGAGATCTGGATAGATGACCTCAGCTTGTAATCGTCGCCTCGTCGTTACCGATGCCCCAATTAACATTTGTGTGTGATAGTTTTGTGAAGTCGCAAGAGTAACGCCTTTGTAGTGGCCTTCAATGTAATGTCGAAGAATTCCTTTTTATGTAGTCTTCATATCTGCTAAAACATAAGTTGCATGGTATTAGTAACTCCCAAATGGTTGTTCCTACACCCATACTAAGTTCTAGATGAGGTCAACACTTAGAAAGGCCTCGAGGTTCGGTAAAGCTTCTATAAGAAAGACTAAACTCGATTTTTACTGTAATTTTTATCATTGGAACCTCGGCTTATTAATCCCAGAAGAACTGATGTTTAAACGAGTCATACTTTTTTCTATTCCAAAAAACTCTTGATCTCCCTGAGCTCCGAAAATAACTTAATAGGCATCGGAAAGCCTCTCTGAAGTATGTTTTATTATACTTAAAAAATTTATGATGTCCATTCCTTTAGTCTCATGGTAAGCTCATTAAGTGTTTTAGGACAGCTTACATGGCTGTCGGGTCTAAGCAATCGAATCGGACTCGGATTTTGAACAGACCAAGGTTTGTAAACTCGATAGCATCCCTCAACAATATTTGAGAATTCTGTCATAAAGCCTTTTTTAACGACATCAACCATATCAAGGATAAACATTCGACTCTTTTAGCTAAATAGAGCAACTTCAACACTCCAGCTGGTTCTCTTATCACAAAATAGGTCGAGAAGCTCATACACAAGCGCACAAATGAACTCGTGAATAGGTACTATTTATCTTAAATAAACAAGTAAACATATTTTCTTACTTGTTTACGCACCGAATATTTGGGTAATAGAGCACAACGCACTTATTATTGAATAGTTAATGAAGCGTGCATTGATTGGGCATAAGATTGAATAGGGCTGATTTACTAAGGAGCAGAAAGTAAATACCATGAAAGTGAATATTAAGCAATTCGATGTACATACAGTACATAGCTGAATATTATACAACAAGTACGGAATTTTCCCAAATAACTGCTTCATCTCAGTGGAAATTGAGTACTAGTAGCGCACTTTTTGTAATAACTGGTCGTAAATATTTTTTTAAATCTAAGAAAGTTTTGTTGTTGCTCTTGATTTCATCAATGAATTATAAATTTAAATGTCATTAAATAAAAATTAAAATATTTGTTATTTTATAAAATATTTAATATTTTTTTTTATTTGAAAAGTGTTAATATTTTATTTTTGATTTTTTTTTTCAATTTTTCGTAAATTTAGAAACTATTTAATAAGGTTGCAATTATTTGTAAATTAGTTGTTTGAAATTTATTTCGAATTCACTAAACTTTCCATAATCAGTTCCACAGCAATTATATAAATTTATCTGCTAATACTACAGTTAATACACATGCGTCTATCGATTTATACATCAATTTGTATAAATTTATCGCTTTTTCTAACTATCTGACAGCTCCATATACATACATATATTGATGTCTGGAACTTCTAAATGTTACAGTATTACCTGTTTAAATGATAACTGGTTAAATAATTTTTTTTTTTAAATTGTTAAAATGTTTACCTTAAAAAAACTTAAAATCTACCTCATGAAAAAAAATTACTATTATAAATTAATGAACTAACTGGAATTGTAACATTTAAAATTTCAGGGGTTTGGAGTGTCCAATTGCAAATATTTTTTATATTTTTATTATATTGTGCACACTTCCTTGCTAGTTCGAGAATTCTTCATATTTCTAAAAATAAAGAGAACATACAAAAAACGAAATTCCCGTTATTTATTGAACACAAATCAAAATTTTGAGAGAATTTCTAATTTTACATTTTAACTCTCTATAAATGCTTAATATTTAATCGTAATTTAATACTATATGGCGTTTTTTAGAGGTACTATTTCTTCATATAAAGCACAGAGAGTTTAATATTCGTTAATTTTAAACATTCGATGAAATTTTGTTATTTCTTCTGAAGAAAATCTTTGTATAGAAATTTTGCAAAGCATATTGAAAACAAGTAAGGAAATGCTAAGTTTGGGTGCAACCGAACATTTTATACTTTCGTTATTTATTAATTTAATTTACCCATAAATTCGGCATAAAGTTTAATAGAATAACGAAAATCAGCATATATGAGGGCTGAGTTAATTCCTGAACTGATTTCATTCATTTTACACCAGCAAGGTACAAAATATCCAAGACTATACGCTCACTTAATTTAGCTAAGATATCTCACATATTAACCAATACATATATGCGGAATAAAGCCCACCGTACTTTTCAAAAACCATATAATTAGGTATATGGGGCTAGGAGATGTTATGACCCGATTTTAATAATTTTTGGAACAGACACACTATTAGAAGAAAACAATTTCCTATGAATTACATTAAATTAGTTGAGAGATTTTCCCATATTTTCGGTTAAAATTTACCCTCAGGCGCTAGGTTCAACATGTTCGATATCTAAGGCCTTGAAAAGATATAGTCCGATTTCGACAATTTTTTCACAAGTGATGCCACAGATCATATACAGTATTTGTGTAAAGTTTTATTTCGCTATCTTCATTGGTTTCTTATGTATATATTATAAAGTGAAGGAATCAGATGGAATTCAAAATTGATTTATAAGGAAAGTAGTCGTAGTCGCGGTTGTGAACCGATCCATTTTCCACACGTGTCATCATTTTTCATTTTGTAAAAAAATCTGAGTGAAGCTTCCTTCTGCTATTTCTTCTGTAAATTTTAGTGTTTCTGACTTTTTAGTTAATGAGTTAACCCACTTTTAGTAATTTTCAACCTAACTTTTGTATGGGAGGTGGGCGTGGTTATTATCCGATTTCAACTATTTTCATGGTGTGTGGTGAGTTACTTAAGAGAACCGACTGCAGAAAGTTTGGTTTATATAGCTTCATTGGTTTGCGAGATATATACAAATAACCGATTTGGGGGCGGGGCCACGCCCACTTCCCAAAAAAAAAACATCCAAATATCCCGTTCCTAGTGGAATCCTTTATTCCAAATTTTACCTTTAAAACCTTATTTATGGCTTAGTTATGACACTTTATAGGTTTTTTGTTTTCGCCATTTGTTGGGCGTGGCAATGATCCGATTTTGCCCATTTTCGAAAGCAACCCTCTCACGGTCCCTAGGAACATGTGTTCCAATTTTCATTCATCAAGATATTTTAATTTTTACTCAAGTTACAGCTTGCACAGACGGACGGACGGACGAACAGACATCCGGATTTCAACTCCACTCGTCATCCTGATCATTTATATATATATAAAACCCATATCTAACTCTTTTATTTCTTGTTGACAGAAACAACCGTTATGTGAACAAAACTATAATACTCTCTTTAGCAACTTTGTTGTGAGAGTATAAAAATTGTTAAATTGGATTGACAGCTATCCTTCTAGGGAAATGTATGGCTCTTAAAGAAAACCCTGTAAAATTACTAATCAGAAAAACATTTCGGTTAGAAAACCGATTCATCGAGAGCAAACAAAGTTTTCTTGTTTGTTTTACATTTTTTTTTCAAAAGCACAACCCTATATTCCAGATATATGTATTATACAATAAAATTTTTTGAAACACAACTAAAGGAGGAAGACTGTATGTTGTTAGAAATATATAACTTTATCTCATTTATAATTATCTACAATAATTTTCTGTTATATGAACTAAAAAAAAACCAAATTGTTTGTTGTTGCAATCATACGCCATTACCATAAGCTAGTTAAATGCTAAAATCACAGCGCTAATATCAGCAATCACTAAATTACACAACAAAGTAACGGGAACACATTAGCAGGCACAAGCACATTTGCAATATTTCGAACTTCACACACACACCCACACAGGCACACACACATACACACATACATACATATATAATGGTGTTTATTGAACACTTGCGTGTGCTCAGCAAAATGGCTATTTATGCGAAGTGATTTTTGAGTGGATTGTTGTGTTTGTACTTATGAGCAACGCTGGTGCATTATTGTGGGTGGATGGAATGTATATGCCACGCGTAACAGCTATAAAAGCGCTTATTAATTTATTTTCAATTTTATTACCGTTATGTATATGTGTAAATATTTATTTTGGTGTATATAATGTTTGCGCGCTGCGTTGTTTACCAACATGCAGTGCAAGCAATAAAACAATACTGTGAAAATTACAAATAAATAATTTCGAATTGATACAACAACAAAGTTAAACACACCCACACACACACGCGCACGCAGAAATGCACAATGCTGTTTGTTTATTGGCTTGGAAGTGCTGGGCGTAATTTACTTTGGCCGGTTACTCATTAACAGTGCTGAAATTGAAATGTGCGCGCATTCAAGCAATTTCAGTTGGCCACATAATATTTGCTTTTCATTTCAAACAAAAACAAAATTTCTATATTGTACATAAGCAGTGGATGTGTGTATGTGCCTTGGAAAATTAATTTTTCCCACTAAGAGTTCACCTGCATGCAGCTGACATATTTCAAATAACATCAATTATGAAGAGTTAGCGCCACTATGGCATTTAGGTACTGTCAAAAGGAGTTAATTAAATCAAGCTGCGTTGCGTTGGAAAGCATTATACGGTTTATGCGCACAAGCAAAAATCAATTATTTAATAAATATTTTAGTATTTTGAAATGGCAAAAATGATGCGGCAAAAGTTTTTCGTGCATAAATTGTTGTGATTTTACGCTGTGTTTGGCATTTTGCATAATTTGCGGCGCACTTTTGCATTTTAAACAATTTTCACGAGCAACAAAAAGCACATTATTTACCATTTATGGTGTGTTCAAAAAATAACGGGAATTTTATTTTTTTTCATATTTCGGTAGAGTAGTGTTCAATTGTTCAAAAATCGAGTTTGAGCAGTGAAAAAATAAAGATAACAAAAAATTCCCGTTATTTTTTGAACACACCTCAAATACATTCTATTTTATTTTCTCCTATTTTAATTTGCCTTGAAATTTGCATGTCGGCTCAAATCTGCATAACAGACAAATAACCGCTAAGTTCTCCGCCGCATGCGTCGCGTCGCTGGCGCACATTTACCGGTTTGTTTGCACCCAAAATGCCCGAGTTCAATGCCACATCACGTGCGTGCAGCAAATATAAGCCTATGGAGGCATTAATTTTGGGATAACCATAAAATGAAGGCACAAAACGAGGTACAAAGAATCGGTGTATGCATAAATACCTTTGCATTTTTATCTCTTGCACACTTAATTTGTTTTTATCGCAAGTTTTTAATGTGAATTTCAAACGGTGTATAAAGTCGGCTGCATAAAAATGTGTTGTTTGCGTAGGTGTGCACTTCGATGTGCTTGTGAAAATATTTGTACGAGTATGCATGTGGTAAGCCCCAAAAATTTATGTTATTATAAGTATTCGAGAGAGAGATAGATGAGAGAAAGAGTTCAATGGCATTTTTATGTATGTATATAAGCCGTTCACTGCATGTGCTTGTGCAATATTTTCGCTGAATTTAAGAAAAAATCTGAATTTGCGTTTCATTTGAAACTCTTTGTTTTGATTTCTTGAAGGTAATATTTGCTTTAAAATGAATTTCGTCACTTAATTGATGTTTTTCTACCGAAGGAAATTATATCTAAATTGATATAATTTGATTATATAAGAGAGTTACTTTCAACTACTTATATTTTAATAACCAAAGGACTACACTGCGTATACGTAATTTTTCATAAACAGGTATAAAAACCATTATAAAAGGATAGGTTATATTCGTGACTATAACTCGGCTCACTTCATGTCCGGGAAAGAAAACAATAAAATTATATAACTTTGTTTTAGTTTCAAATTTGGATTTTTGATCAGTCACAGTTTTTTTATTCTTAACTGCCTTAGCTACTACTTTTGACCATCCTTCTGGCAGCATGAGTATCCCGTGATGAAAGAACTCGTCATCTTTCGAGTCGATCCAAGTATCAATCCAATTTTTGACTTCTTCATAAGAACTGAAGTGCTCGTTAGCTAGACCGTGTGCCATCGATCGGAACAAGTGGTAGTCAGATGGAGCAACGTCTGGAGAATACGGCGGGTGGGGTAAGATCTCCCATTTCAGCGTCTCCAAATATTTTTTGACCACCTTTGCGACGTGAGGCCGAGCATTGTCATGCTGGAGAATGACTTTAACGTGTCTTTCCTCGTACTGTGGCTGTTTTTCTTTTAGAGCTCGGCACAAACGCATCAATTGCGTTCGGTATCGATCTCCTGTGATCATCTTGGTCGAGTAATGCTTCCAATTCAGCATCGTCGAAAATCTTCTCCCTTCTTAAAACGTTGAAACCATTCGCGACATGTTCTTTCACTTAGGACAGCCTCACCGTACGTATCCGAAAGCACTCGATGAGCCTCAGCCGCACTTTTCTTGGAATTAAAAAAGAAAAGCAAAATTTTCTGCAAATGTCGAGAATTCGGCTCAAAAAGTGACATTTTCAGTTGAGAATAAGTTTGGGATGCAAACAGATCTCTACAAATATTTTGTCGGGTTAATGTTGACACAAATGTCCAAGATCGATATAAAACGATTTAATCGATTTATTCGACTAGTGCTTGACACTAGAGATATCTATTGGAAAACGGAAGCAAAGTTGTAGACCTAATATTAAAGCATGATTTCAGTGAATTTTAAAAATAAATAAAATATGTTGTGCTATAAGTGGTTTTTAATATTTGAAAGCTCTAGTTATTACTGGACAACAGTGCGTATACCCAATTTCATTCGTATAGAGTCGTTGTAATCAATTGAATTTTAAGCGACTACTACAAAAGCTAGAATAAAAAAAGAAGATTACCGAGTTTTCATATTTTTCAGTGGTTAATCTCCAAATATCAGTTTTGAATCTGTTTCGAAAGTAATCTTTAATCGCGGTATTCTTCTAGGATAAGAAGCATGAGTGACAAATTTATGTAGCTAGGTTCTTCTCCATCTGGATTTTCGTACGGTAAAGCTGACATTTTACCCGCTGAACTATGTCTGTGTCAACGTATAACTCGTACAGCTCTTTGTTCGATCGTCTACGGATGTTGACATCGTCTACGCTTCTGCGCCATAAAACAGGACGGGTATGATGAGGAACTGGTAGAATTTGGTTTTTGTTCATCAAAAGAGGACTTTATTTTTCAATTGCCTACTCAGTCCAAAGTAGCACCTGTTGACAAGAGTGATTCTGCGTTTGATTTCGAGGTTGACATTGTTGATGCTGGTTCCAAGGTAGAAGAAATTATCTACCACATCAAAATTATGACTGACAACAGTGACGTGAGAGCACATGCGCTTACTGTTTTGTTTGATGACAGGAGATATTTTGTCTTATGCTCGTTCACTACCTGCTATTTTTAGTATATTGAATTCTGATTTGAAGTAGAGTTTAGGTAATAGAAGGACTACATGGCGATAGCTTAATATCTTGTATTTAATAGTCAATACTTTTTAACTGTTGATGTAAGAAATATATTATTACGGCATGAATAAACCTTTTGACAAAACAGGCATAAGCTTTAGTACACATATCAATTATGGTATAAAAAATGAATGAAGTAGTAGTTCACATTTTAAGAGGTTAGAACTAAAGTGATATGGAGAGATTTAATGATGCTTCGAATGACTGTAAAGACTGATAAGTTTGCTGGTCGAGGCATTCCCGGTAATCTTCCTTCTAGTATATATTTATATAATAATCTTGGTTCGAACTCGAAAGCCGATCTTAGACAATACTTTTTCTATCTGTCATATCTATGTATATCAAACAGAAAATATTTGTGTTGATAATTTTGAAAAATTCGAAAAATTTTATGTCTAATACATAGTTTTTATGAAAAAACCTGCTATTTAGACGAATTCAGCTCATCCCGCTCGAAAATGTTTGATGGATCTTGACCTGGAACAAATAACAATGATCTCAAATCGCTTAAGAAAGCTCAGAGGCTTTAAATAAGGATCTATCTCGTACCGTTACGCAACATATAACATATATATATATATATATATATATTTGGCGTAGGAACCGCTTTAAGCGATTATAGCCGAATCCACCAGAGCGCGCCACTCATTCCTCCTTTATGCTTTTTGGCGCCAACTGGAAACACAAAGTGAAGCCAGGTCACTTTGCACTTGGTCTTTCCACCGGAGTGGAGGTCGTCCTCTTCCGCGGCTTCCTCCAGCGGGTACTGCATCGAATACTTTCAGAGCTGGAGTGTTTTCATCCATCCATACAACATGACCTAGCCAGCGTAGCCGCTGTCTTTTTATTCGCTGAACTATGTCAATGTCGTCGTATAAATCGTACAGCTCATCGTTCCATCGTCTGCGGTATTCGCCGTTGCCAATGTTTAGAGGACCATAAATCTTGCGCAAAACCTTTCTCTCGAAAACCCCAAGAGAAACGGTAAAACGAGAGATAAAGCAAACGTGTATGGAAGTAAATGCAAGACTTGGTGACTTTTCAGCTGTGTTTTTTATCACTCGCACTCGCACTCGCATTCGCATTTCCATTTTCACTTTTCTCCTTTTAATGGCTTTTAGTGGCAGAGCACTTTATCTATGTATATTTGTTTAAGAGTGTGCTGTTGGTGGCAGCAATGTGTCGCGTGTCAACTAAAAAAATCGTAACGGCATTGATTTTCCGGCACTTCCATGCAACTTGCGGAAATACAGTGGTGAATACAACCTACGCCCTTTCAACTACATACTACTGTCTAAAGTATCCTTTTACTTTGCAAATAGCCACAGGTAAAAGCGAGCAAAAACAAAAGCAAAGGAGAAAAGTGCAAAACATTGATAGTGACGAGATTAGATTAGTTCGGAAAGTGACTGTGCAACCGAGTTTAGAATAGATTTTGAACAATGTGGCAGCAGCAGCAGCAGCAGCGATAAAGGAAATTATGAAACTGATACTGCAGAAGTGAGACAAATCAGAAAAGTGTTTCTGCAAAGTTGTAAAATTCAAGGAAATTATATTACGATAAAGTTCGGTTTGCACTTTTAAATTTGCTGCGAAACAATTGCGTTTCTACTTTCAAAGCATGTTGTCCATGTGCCAGCTAAAGCAGTCCGATAATCAGGAGCATATCTAAAATAATCGAATTATTTTTAGTCAGCTTGCTTTGGCAGCGCACTTTGGCTGCATGGCCGGCCGCGTGCGCCCTTACCCCGCCGACTGCTCAGCTCTCTTCGTGGAAAACTCTTTTTTGCGTTTATGTTTTGCTTTGATCTTATTTTTAGCTTTCAATTGCTACATAAAAGGTGGCTTTTATTAAAATCAGTTTGGGCAAGAATTTGTACGGTTATTAGACCGTTGAAAGCAGCAAGCAAGCTTTAAAAGAAAATTAAATAAATTAATTTTTGGAATGGAGAGGTTTGCATGACCTTTGTGTGGAGAAATATTTACCGTGAATAATTTACATTAAATTTCATGTAAAGTTTTGAACTTGTTAAGTTCCTGAAATTGAAGTCTTTGCTTGCTGTTATATAAGTGGTATATATTAAACTTTTTTGAGGTAGTAAAAGTCTTGGCTTTCTATCTTAGTATAAATATATCTATATTAAACTGATATGGAGTGACTAAAAGTATATGCTTGGGTGGGAATTTTAGGTACTGTAGGTTAGGTTAATGGACTGATCAATTGGATCTCACTTAGAAAGCTTAAGTCGCCAGTCCTTTGTGATGTCTATATATGGATACCACAGATCTTCAAGCGCTGATAAAGCGTTTTTAGCCTTTTAAAAATTAACTAAGGCGAGGAAGGAATATCTAAAAGGGACCAATTCACTTGATTCGCCGAAAATTGTGCTGCCGAGATGTTTCAAAAGCTGGGCAGCTAAGGAGAAAGTGTCTAGAGCTATCTATCTAGTATCCATCCATTCAACATCGGCAACTTGAATCCTGAAGGATGTTTAGATTCACGGTATGTAAATCCATTGGAAAGTATGCAGTAAGGACTCTTGCCATTGCGGCGAGTTCAACATTGCTGAGAGCAAGTAGGTTAGTGAGTCTCGTGTGATCCTCTCTGGGACAAAAGGATCTCAAAGTAACGCATGTACTGGGCCTTAATTACCGCTCGCCGAGCTCGGTCGAGATCCATTGATCCATACTGTAGGAGGACAATGGATCACACCAGCTCGTTCTCTGATGAAATTTTGTCTGAAGAGCCCTTATGTGAGGTCAAGCACCTCTTGAACAGTTTTGAGCGCACAGACTGCGAGCTCCAAGCCAGTATTGCTGATCTGTTATCAGATTGAATGCATACATCGCTGAAGCATGTCGAACTTCGGAGCAATATGACTGCTGCTGCCTTGACCATCAGTTGCTTCTGTTTGAAACACACTGTAGAGGACTGGTAGCCTAAAATTGCGAGGACTGCGGCGAGTTCCTTACAGAAAACTACTTCACTAACCATACCTCTGGACTCCGATTCATACGTGAAAAAGTTCTGCCGCCTCTTATCCATCAGCTTCGCCATTCCCACATATCTCTCGTGGGAATATGAACAGAGAACTCAATTATCTAGTCAAAATATTCCTGATTCGTCATTAAATTTGGTCCGACATACTTATATACTTACATAGAGATTTGAGAATGATAGAGGTTTGGAAATTGTGATCGTGGAACACATTGAACAACCTTTTTCTAACTAAGTCTCCATGAATATGTATTATTCCACATCCGACCATCTCATGGATTTCTGTTTAAAATCATAAAACAACTTTTTTATAAAATACATCCACATATAAATTAAAATATTATTTGTACTGAAAATAGTAGTAGAATAATACGTCAACACGAAGGTTGAAATATTTTAAAATAGAAACAGACAAATGTAATAGTATAATGCAATTATTAGAATTGCAATTGCAACTACTCGCATAAACAGCAACGTCACACTCGCATAGTGCTGCAATATTCAATTACTGCGTGGTAATCAACGCCTCCATGGTGCTAGCTAGTTGCTAATTTGTTTGACTAGCACTGTTGCATGTGAAATGCACAAATGTCAAAAGGTGTGCGGTGAGTTGTTCATTCGCAAATAAACAGATGTACAGTTAGCATTTCATTTACAAATTGCAAGTTGGAAATTAATGGAAATTGTTGCCATGCAACGGCTAATTGTGTAAATTATGCGGATATTTAATATTTAATTGCTGGCAAAAATTTATTAAAATTAATTAATTATTAAATTATTAATTAATAAATATTGAAATTCAATACAAACTAATGATGATTAAAGTTAAAGGTTTGATATATTGAATATTGACGTTTTTGATTATAAGTTCATTTTGCAGCACAAACTCGAGTTTAAGGTTTTGTGTTTATGAGAAGGTTTTTAATATTTTATTCGAAAAGCATTGAGTTTGGTTTTACACTTTTTTAAGATTTATAAGATGCCAGATTTTACTAAATTTTATTGAGAAACAGCCTTTTAACTTCATAAACATATTCTGGTGTTTATGAAGTTAAATGGTGTTTAAGTCGAGTTATGGTGAGTTTTCGCTTGTCAAACTCAATGTGTGTAAGTAGTGCGGTAGCCACCAATAGGTGCATTAAACTCGAGTTTAAGACTAATTTTTAAGGTTTTAATAAATAATGATGACCCAATTTTATCGTGTCATTACTCCGGTACTATCACTTAAGGCAGTAGTTTGCTGTAGAAGCCAAAAAAAAGCGTTTTTCAGCAATTTTTTTTGAATGGGAAGGAAATTAATGCGGTAAACGGACTTTTAAGACGATAGTGTACTATATTTAAGGCTTAAAAAACAATATTTATTATTAAAATATATTGAAATTTTTTCAAAGTTGTAAGTATTTTTATACTCTCGCAACCTGTTGCACAGAGTATAATAGTTTTGTTCACATAACGGTTGTTTGTGTCACCAAGAAATAAAAGAGTTAGATATGGGGTTATATATATATAAATGATCAGGATGACGAGTGGAGTTGAAATCCGGATGTCTGTCTGTCCGTCCGTCCGTCCGTCCGTCCGTCTGTGCAAGCTGTAACTTGAGTAAAAATTAAGATATCTTGATGAAACTTGGCACACTTATTTCTTGGCACCATAGGAAGGTGGCAAATGAGCAAAATCGGACCACTGTCACGCCCACAAAATGGCGAAAATCGAAAACACATAAAGTGCCATAACTAAGCCATAAATAAAGCTATGGAAATAAAATTTGGTATGAAGGATCGTACTACTAAGGGGCATATTTGGATGTAATTTTTTTTGGGGAAGTGGGCATGGTCACGGCCCCTACTAAGTTTTTTGTATATATCTCGCAAACCAATAGAGCTATATAAACGAAACTTTCTGCAGTCGTTTTTTTTAGCCACTTTCTAATACAGTCCAAAAATGAAAGAAATCGGATAGTAACTACTCCTACCTCCCATACAAAAGTTAGGTTGAAAATTACTAAAAGTGGGTTAACTCACTAACGAAAAACGTCAGAAACACTAAATTTCATATAAGAAATGGCAGATGGAAGCTGCACTCAAATTTTTTTACAAAACGGAAAATGGGCGTGGCGTCGCCCACTTATGGGTCAAAAACCATATCTCCATATCTAACTACTCGACCGATTTCAATGAAACTTGGTTTGTAATAGTTTCCTTACATCCCAATGATATGTTGTGAAAATAGGCCAAATCGGTTCACAACCACGCCTACTTCCTATATACCAGAACTTTGAAGTGGATCTGAATCGTTTACTTTACAATATATAAAGTAAGCACTAGTGAAGATATCGGTGCAAAACTTTGCACAAATACTATGTTTATACTGTGGCAGCCCCATTCTAAAAATCGCCGAAATCGGACCATAGGTTTTTAAGGCCCCATATATCAAACACGTGGACCTCGGTGCTTCTAACCTAATATTATGGTTTCCAACTTTCAATGGACTTTATACAATATATATGACGAATATGTGGGTCAAATTGTGTATTATTAATATAAATAAAGTTAAATAAATAAATTGCGAGAGTATAAAATGTTCGGTTACACCCGAACTTAGCCCTTCCTTACTTGTTTTTTTTAATTTTTATAAGTTTCTTTTCTTTATGAACTAAAAAAATACCGAAGAAGTTATAAAATTCCAAATTTTTTCGAAGTTTGAAAATAAATTCACTTTTTTAAGAAAAAAAATTTACTTTAAGTTGCAAAACAAGTAGTTTATATAATACTTTTGTCCAACTTTTTTAGTTCAAATAGAAGATAATTTAATACTGAAGCTAGATCACTTTGGTCTTTTTCGATCGGACATATATTGTTTATGCTATCGCCGGCACCGTTTTCTAACACTTGTGAAAATGAAAACTCGAGAAACGCGCTTTAAAGGCCTGCCTGAGCATTCGCACCTGCTCGACGCTCGGCCACTAAAACTGCTCTAGCTTCGAAAATATGTCGAATTTGCCTCTGGAATTTTAAAGACATATTTTTGGATAGTTTTGGAAGACAATTAAAACAAAACAAAAAAATCGATTTTTTGAAGCCTGTAAAGCAGACTACTGTCTTAATCACACAAGTTATTTATCTATACTCGTTTGGTTGATAATTAGGGAAAGCAACGAGTTTAATAAATGGGTTTTGAAACTTTTCCTTAAATGAGCTAAGTCTTTCTCTCCTTAAACAGTGATGGGTATAAAAGTGAAGAATTGGGTTTGAAAAACTAAATGCATTACATGATTTGTACTTCTAGAAATTATTTTCAAGTTATTCTATATTCTTTGATAGAAAAACGGGCACCTTCGAGGATTTTAGAATACTGACCAGGAGTATATTATGTAAGCAGAAGTTCTTTGTCTAAGAGTGAACTAAATTCACCTCCACAAATCTGGGGAATAGCTTCTTAAATCTATAGTGACTTTCAATATGATTTAGTAAATATCTTGTCACTTTACTGGAACATTTTTAATCACAACATAACAGTCGAAAGTAAAAGCACACGGCACACTAGTGCCCTAAGAGGTACTTAAGAGACTGTCTCCTCTAGTAAAGAGCTGTCTTTTCCCGGGTAGATCCTAGCATATACCACTGTGAACAGTCATAACTAATATAACCCAACACAATGGACTCAACTTTATTCGCAAACAATAGAGAACTTGACATTTGGCACTTAAAGCCATGGAAGTAGGTTATTTTCCAGACTTCTTACGCTCAACATCAATTATAGTTGAGATCACAACCTCCATTTCTTTTAATTTTGCATATCTTCTAAAGATACACAAATTATAAATAGATATTATAAAACATTTATGCAAATCGAACACCTGTACACCGTGTGCTAAGTAATAGAATTACAATAACTACACGCTTATTGCTTGATGTTTCCTCTACTTTGCATATTTCTTTAAAGCTGGTTCCACAACAAATTGTCGCCTGTGGCCACATGTTTTTATGTTGTGTTAGCACTGCAACAGGCATTAAGCGCAGTTCACGTAGTTACTATTTACATAAGCCACCCAGTACCCCAGTGTGTTGGCGCCGCCGTCCGCCATTGTCCTCGATTCGATTGACTGGCGGATTCACCTCATAATCGTCAATGTCGCATCAACAAAATGCCGACGAAGGACATTGTGCCACATTTGTGTTGGCGTCGACGAGGAGAACAAGTAAGTTAAGTTGGTGGCAGACGTGGGTCTCTGAACGCCAGCCGCGTGATAAGTACCCCGGCGCAAATGAGGGTTGACGAGTAGGTACGTTGGAGAGGCTTGGATAGAATCACTGCCGTTGCAAATGTGTTTTGTGCACAGGGTCGTTGTCCAACTTACTTGTTGTGATTGAGTGACTAAATGTTTGTTTTTGTTTGATTGGCTGTTTGTTTGTTGTTTACAGTGGGATCTCCCATAAGTAGACAGCGGCAGCGATGAGACATGTTGCTCTGTAGGGAACTGTCGGTTGACAGTAGGCACGTACTGTTCGTTTAATAAAAGTCAAATATTTTTATTGCTGGAACTTGTATTTTTTCTGGGAACATGTCTAGCTTTAATATTAGATTTTGGAGATGAGCAAGCGTTAATATATAAATAAGTAGCGAGTACCATATACTTTACCCAGTTACGTTTATCTCGAAATAGTTTATGAGATGTTGCAGACATTTTTTTGGATCATGTTCAACAAAGTTTAACAATATTTGATATACTTCTAATGTTAATGATGATAGAATACGTAGCCATTTTATTAATATTTTCAGACACTTTATTCGGTTCCATTATTTGTCTTTAAAGATATATCGTAAAATCTTATTATCTATTGTTTAATTAAGAGGATGTCTTCGGTAAATTGGAATGAGAGAGCCCATCTCAAACTTCGCGTCTGCATGGCACAACTGCAAGTTGATAGCCAATACATCCAACTTTAGATACATGAGAGAACAGTTTGTTCGGAAGTTGCGGAGTACGAACCCGGGGATTCGGATTTTTACGTGGCCATAGACAACATTCCTCAAAACTGGTAGTTTGTAATCAAAACAACAGACTTTATGTGTAATTAGATCGATGTTGGGATGAGAGAACCCATACCCCAGAAGTCGGATAATATGGATCCGCGCTGAGTCAGATTTAGAATTAGGTCGATGTTGGGATAAATGAACCGTTTCTACAGGAGTCGTACATTACGAAACCGGGACTGAGTCAGACAAACTATAAGTTGAAAACCAATTCAATAGTCTTTAGAATAAAATAGATGTCGGGATGAAACAACCGTTTTCACAAGAGTTAGATAATATTAAACCTCGAATGAGTCGGATTTATATCGGATCGAAGGCAGCATTTCTTTCAACTGAAATTTTAAAACAAGTATACCTTATATTACAATGTTATTAATTGTTGATTTGAGAGCAGTCCACAGCAGTTCGATAATACGAAACCGGGACCGAGTCGTTATCGTGTCAAAGACTGCGAATTCGGCAGTATTCCTTAATTATATTATTTGGGCAAAAATCTTGCGATCATCTGTATCGATACTTCAGGTTTATGAGTTCTGAAATATGAGTTAGAAATAGTTTCACAGCAGAATTTTCTTTTTGGGATATAAAGTCTGTTAGCTATAACCTCTATAAATATTTCCTTGAGCGACCTTTTATAGTTCGCTTCGTAAATAATCGAATTAAGCGAAATGGCCGGAAGGAAAGTGTGTAAAAATATTTTTTTCCATTAATTTGGCTGCAGCATTTTGTGGCATTCACTACACGTACGTATCCACATAAATTTCCTTAGCATGGCTATTTTATGAGTAATGCGGCAGCAATTAACGGTCAATGCACGTTTTGGTTAGCCACTTGTTGCTCCGTTGTCTGAGTGCCATGGGTGTGTACTGCTTAATGACTGTGTTTAGCACTTAACGCTTGCTGTGTACTGTCGCGCCATGCAGCCAATATGCTTTTATACTTATCACTGTATTATTGCTGTTGTTGTTAAATTACTTTTCTACTTGTCATTCACCCGGCGCTAACATTGTAGGCTTCCTTATTAAAGCGACGAGTTTCCTTTGATCCACTGCTGGTGAGCGACCGACCAACCTCCGACCGGCCAACCATAAGTTGGACCGACAGACTTCCGCCCGGACTGAGCGCTGTTTGTACCCCTGCTGTCGCTAAGTGAGCTGATGTCTGTAATGGTGAAATTTTATGTGATTTCAATCATAAAAATTATATGAGCGCATACTCAATTATCGCGAGTCTGCACTTAGCCGGAACACATGATGCACACATGCTTACAAACTTCGGGTGGTAATGGTTTAACGGCGTATAAACATATAATGAAAAGTAGAAAGTTATGCTCATTCCGAAGTGATGGAATTCTAACGAATTTGTGACTAAGACTAGTTCGTAAACCACAATTTCGTTGCTTTTATAATTTAATGAGGTTATCTTCTAATGAGAGTATGAAATCTCTACTAGAGGGATGGATACTTACTGTAATCTGATGCTTCAGGAGTAATTATGATTTTTAAAAACACATTTAGGCGTTTCTAATAAATTACACGCAAACTTGGCACTCCTAATGACATTTTTCTGTAACTTCTCTTTCCTACAGAAGTCGAGCTAAAGGAGCGTTTGGTTGCCGCGGTTAAAAAGGAGGTCAAACAGCTGATGGAAGAGGCAGTCACGAAGAAATACATACATGAAGAGAGCAGTTCCGTAACACAGTTATGTGCCGCAGTCGAGGCTTGTTTGAGTCAGGGCTTGCGGCGACGTGCTTTGGGCTTATTTAAGACCTCTTCCACCACGGCATTACTACATAAAATCGCCAAATCCTGTGAAGATGCCGAATGTATTAGCAAGAAAGTGTTGGAAATCGAATCAGCGGATCCCAGTAAGCGTTCATCGTCTAGCAGTGATAGTGTTAATCGTCCGCCGATGTTGAAGAAGGGCAGCAGCACATCTGTCACGGCGATGAGTTTGAGTGGTTCAAATATGACGATGGCTTCAATGAAGTGAGTATGGATTATAGAATGTTAGATTCTAAGAACAAAAATATGAAGGACATTTGGAGAAACTGCATTATAGACTTCTCTTGAATAATGCATAAGTTCTAGCATGAGTAGAGCCGAGGTCGCCTATCTTTGATATTCATTTCAATCTCTCAGAATCACTTTAATAAAGATAACAAGTTTTTATTATTGAACAAAGAGTTTTAGGCGCTCCCGAACCTTCTACACAAGACAATCTCTAGAGAATAACCTTGATTTATTTTAAATTTGTATATCCGGTTCTTATCTAGATATCTATGGATACGCTTGGCTCTATTCGAAAAGAAGTTGGCTAAAATAATTGAATACTTAGTGGCTAACGCCAGTACCTATTATGATCGCGACTCACTTGTTGCAGACTCAGATTATGGTTCCATATTGAGCTCGCTTTTGGTGGGACCATGCGCATTGGAGTTTACACGTGTTAAAACTGCCGATCACTATTGGACGGATCCGCATGCTGATGAATTGGTAAGCAAATGCAATGAGTATGATTCCAAATATTATTGGTAATTCGCCGCAGGTCAAACGGCATCGCATCAGTTCGGGACGTCGTTCTTCCTCAACTTGCTCAAGAGCACCAATATTGAATTTCAAACGTAGTCTCAATACCAGCACAGACGAATGCACCACCGGCGCTGGCTTTAAGTCAATAGCTGCGACTACAGTGGCCAAAGACTACGTTGAGTCCTTGCATCAAAACTCCAGAGCTACACTATTATATGGCAAGAATAATGTGCATGTAGTGCCGGTAAATGAAAATTTATTTTTTATTTGAGAACTTAAAACTTAATAAACTCACCTTATAACTCTTCAAAAAATCGCAGAAAGACGTAAATGAGAAAATGCCCGGTTACTTGAGCCTACATCAGCATGTGCAGACGCTAATCATTAAATGGACGCCAAATCAACTCATGAACGGTTACAATGAGGAGGAAGAGGATGAGAATGAGGAACAGGATAAGGAATCATACTGGGCCTATGCGCTCAATATAAATGTAGATGAGATTGTCTATGTGCATTGCCATCAGAATCGTGGTGAAGATAGTGGTGGCATTATAATATTGGTCGGGCAGGATGGTGTACAACGTCCACCGATACATTTTCCCGAAGGTGGACACATGCAACAGTTCCTAAGTTGCTTGGAAACAGGCCTGCTGCCGCATGGCCAATTGGATCCACCACTTTGGTCACAACGTGGCATTGGTAAGATATTTCCATGGCCGAAGAGTGTACGCAGGCGTATTTTACCCTCTGTCATGGAATCGTTTGATGAGACACCAATTGATTATGTCTTTCGCATTGTGAGCAAAAGTAAACATGAGGAATTTGGTAAGAAAGCCTGTGGTCTGATTATTAGAATATTACTTAAATATGTTTCATTACTTTCAGCTGCCGCTCACTCCATATTAGATTTTGTGCGCAGTACTCCACGTCGTGCGCAACTAAGCAGCTGCTCCACAACTGGATCGAGTGATTGTTCGAGCAAGAGTCTCTCTATGGATCAGCATCCGCTGGAGTCTCCATTGGTGAGCATAATTTGTAAACTAATAAATTCGACTATTTATCAAATATCTTCATCTACAACAGGTTCAGACCAAACAAAACACAAGTATCGAGATGGTTTGCTCCACAATGAGAAGACAAATAATATCGAGAGCATTTTACGGTTGGTTGGCCTACTGCAGACATTTATCAACAGTACGAACTCATCTCTCAGGACTGGTAAATGGACGTATAACACCGGAATGTAAGTTCCAAATAATTTCGAATATTTTTCTTTCAAACAGTAACCTTACTTCTTCGATTAGTAAAAGCCGACGAGGATGGCCTAACGAAAGAGCGCTGGGAAGCTTTAAACGTCAATGGTGTTGTGGCAAATGAAGTAGATGTCTATCGGCTCGTCTATTTTGGTGGTGTATGCTCCGAGCTGCGTAAGGAAGTATGGCCGTATCTGCTTGGTCATTATAGGTTAGTTTTCTAAAAATATAGCAACTCGACAGACTTCAATTTTTCAATACCAACAGCTTTGGTTCGACGCCAGAGGAGCGCAAGAAGCAAGATGAGACCTGCAAACATTACTACGAGACGACAATGAGTGAGTGGTTGGCAGTGGATGCGATCGTACAGCAAAGGGAGAAGGAGAAGACGGCACGTGCAGTGGCCAAACTCAGTTCAGGCAGCAATAGTGGCAATGACAAGACTGTGCGTGCTGCCTATATAGATGCGGGTGATTTGGAGAATGAGGTGTTTGAAGATATTTCAGATATATCGGATCCTGGTGAGTTAGAGTACGATGAAGAGCAACAACGGCAGGCGCAAGTCGAGGCAACGACTGGAAACGGACAAAACTACCTAACCGTAAAACCAATACCGCGTGCTATGAAAACGAGCACGGATTCGGGAAATGTAGACGAAACTATGGAGGAAGAGGATGAGGATGAAGAAGATGTGGTTAATAAAGATACAGAGTTGCAAAGCGGAAATACGTTGCCAAAAGATCAGTTCACTGATGCAGGCGTCAATGAACCAATTTCGAATAAGAGCAACAAAAGCGAACCGACTACTGGAGAAACGGAAGAGTGCGCACAACCCGTACAGAGTGATAAGACCTCGCCATCTTCGTCTTCATATGAAACCGTTGGCGCTGGTTTTGGCTATACAGATTTGAATCTGCATACATCCATATCGGCGAATTTGAATTCTACCGATGAGCCAGAGAAAAGCGTGCTGAGCCCAGAGTTCCTGAGTGCTGACGACTTGCCGGCGCAACTTGGCGTTGCCGACGAAGATATACGTGAAATGACAGCAGTCGAAACGAATGTTGCTGGTCGACCTTCGGCTGTTATCGTAACGAATGCCTCGATTGATGTGGCAAATTGGCTGCCTGATGTAAAATCGGAATATGAACAAATGCCACCTCTAATGGAGCAAGTATCGATTGAGGCGCACACAGAAGTTGCTGCAGTTAGTGGTAGCAGCATTATGGATGCATTGCAGGAACCGAAATCGGCATGTGTTTCACCGGCGAGCTCAAATGGTGGTGTCTATAGTGTAAGTTAAAATGAAAAGTGGAGTATTGCTCGTGAACCGTCATGAAAGGGGCTAAATAAATGTTTAAATGTCAGTAGAGTTATTGACGTGACAAGAAGAGTTCTAAAGTAGTGGGCATTGGGTAACTCGTATTCTTTGTAAGAGCTCTGCTATTGTAACGTCATCGAAAACTTGCTCTCTTAATTTTCTTTCCTTTTCTAAACTAACCTTCCATTCTTTATAATTTCAGAGCGAATTGCTGGAACAATTCGGTTTGAATCTACATCGCATTGAAAAAGATGTGCAACGCTGCGATCGCAACTACTGGTATTTTGCCAATGAGAATTTAGACAAACTCAGGAATGTTATATCCACGTAAGTGCTATTTGTTTGTCTCACATTTGCCTTGAGTAAATGAATCTCTCTATTTTTGAATAGTTATGTGTGGGAACATTTGGACGTCGGTTATATGCAGGGCATGTGTGATTTGGTCGCACCTTTGCTGGTGATATTTGACGACGAGTCGCTGTGTTACAGTTGTTTCTGCAAGCTTATGGAGCGCATGATCGAGAACTTTCCGAATGGCGGTGCCATGGATATGCATTTTGCGAATATGCGGTGAGTCAGAGTTTCTTATAAATTGTAGAGCCAAATTGAGCTCCGAAACAATATTTTAGTTCCCTCATACAAATTTTGGACTCGGAGATGTATGAGCTAATGGATTCGAATGGTGACTACACACATTTCTATTTCTGTTATCGCTGGTTCTTGCTGGATTTCAAGCGAGAGTTGGTCTATGATGATGTCTTCGCGACATGGGAAGTGATTTGGGCGGCAAAACATGTGGCCTCCAGTCACTTTGTGCTCTTCCTCGCTTTGGCGTTGCTGGAAACTTATCGTGACATAATATTGTCGAACAGCATGGATTTTACGGATGTCATCAAGTTCTTCAATGGTAAGTTATTGGTTACAGTTTAAATACAGAGCACATTAAAAATTTTATATATTTTTCAGAAATGGCCGAGCGTCATAACGCGCAAGCGGTGCTGCAACTGGCACGCAGTTTTGTCTTGCAATTGCAAATGATAATCGAAAATAAATAAATGTATTGTTGTTATTATGTGAAGGAAATCAATATATAACCTAGTGGTACTTATCTCAGTGGCATGGAGTTTAGTAAGCGCCAAATGACAGTGGCTTCCAAAAGTAGTGTTACTAAAGGAAATAAAATAAATTGATATTTGTAGTGTGAAAAGTTCATACCAAATTATAAGCAAATATATATGCCTAGTAGTATTGAAAAATATAAATATAAATAATTTTTCTGTAGGTAAATATGTAGTAAGTATTATTTTAAAATTGAATTTATTAAAAAAATATTAAATTATTAAAAATAATATATCAAAAACTTTGTTTTAATTTAGAATGTAATTTTTTTTTTAATTGTTCAAAAACAATAAAAACGTATCTACCAATAATTAAAAAAATAAAAACAAATAGTTCAACACTATAATAAAAAAATATGTCGGAAAAAATCGTATCTATGCAAATTTGCGTATATGGGCACTAATGATATGGTAATTAAATTTAAAGTAATTGAAAAAAATAAGAAAATAAATGTTGAAATTTGACACAATCAATAAATTTAAAAAAATATACATAATATCAGAAAATATCTTACAATAAAAATAAAGTATTAAATCTGACTTCGTTTTGTGCCACTGTGCAATAAATAAAATATTACTGTGTTCAAATTGAAATATACATTTTTTTTTAAATATCATTATTAAAATTTTTATTTTCTTATATTTAAAATTATTATTATTTCTACATTATTTAAATTATTATTATTTACTTAAAATATTAATATAGACTATATAAAATATTTTTTCTCATTTTATGAATAATCCTTTAAAAATTATCAATATAAATTATTTTCGTCGTTTAATATGTATATATTATATATTATATATATATTAAATCATTTGTGTAATTTAAAAAATAAAACTTCTAATCACTCCACTGTAATAATAAACATAATGAAATCTCCTATTCTATAACTAGTGACTAGTAAATAGAGGCGAAGTGTAGCATCAGAAATGCTGAGTATGTATACTGAATATCAATTAGAATGTGAACCCCTAACAATCAGCATAGAATTTAGCACATTTGATGAATTTTATTAAAGTAGAAAAAAATTAAAAATTTAAAAACTAGAGAAAAAGTAAACATGAAAGAGCAAATCTACTATAAACAATAACAACATTATGTGCGCACTTTCCAAATATTTATATAATATCCAGTCGCAGAGTATGCTCATAGTATTAGAAGCATTACAAAAAAAAACTGAAACTTAAAATTTTTCCAAATTATTTTTTATTAAATTATGTTTTTCAAAAAATTAAATTTTTCCAAAAAAAAAGAAAATTTTTAAAAAATGTTTTCCAAAAAAATTTTCGATTAAATTTTTGTTTCATGTTTTTGGTTTCGTATAATAAATCTAGTAATAATCATATAATTTTGAAATTCGTTATTAATAACTATTTTACAGTTATTTCAATTCAATTTAAAAACTACTAAGCCATAAAAAACTTTAAACCGTGTTTCACTACATTTGAACTGGTACTTTCCATATCACAAAACAGAAGAATTTATAATATTTATCATCTATACATATATGTCTTTTATGTATCACATTACACATTTTTTATGCAATACTTATATATAAATGTAGTTAGACACTTGAATATGATTTAAACTTACTACAGAAATACATAAACTATCAATAAATGACTCAAACTTGTCTAGTCTTACTCTACTTATAATTGCACACAATTTTTATACAGTTATAATTACTGGCAGCTGTAACGGTATATTTATAAAATGGACTACAATTATATAACCATATACTATTTGACTACAATACTGTTAGTTAACCGAGTCGCCAATATAATGATTTCTGAGTATACCATTAAAGTTAACAAGTAAGGAAGGGCTAAGTTCGGATGTAACCGAACATTTTATACTCTCGCAATTCATTGAAGAAATTTTATTTACAAAACACACAAATTTACCTATAAATTCGGCATAAAGTTGAATAGAATAACGAAAATCGTCATATATAGTATATGAGGGCTGAGGTAATTCCTGAACCGATTTCATTCATTTTCACCAGCAAGGTGCACTATATCCAAGACTATACGCACACTTAATTTTGATAAGATAACTCACATATTAACCCATACATATATATATGCGGAATAAAGCCCACCGTATTTTTGAAAAACCTATAATTAGGTATATGGGAGCTAGGAGATGTTATTATCTGATTTTAATAATTTTTGGAACAGAACACTATTAGAAGAAAACAATTTCGTCTGAAGTACATTAAATTATCTAAGCGATTTACCCATATTTTCGGTTAAAATTTACCCTTATGCGCTGAGTTCAACATGTTCGATTTCTGGGGCCTTGAAAAATTATAGTTCGTTTTCGACAATTTTTTCACAAATGAAGCCAGAGATGATTTACACTATTTGTGTAAAGTTTTATGCTGCTATCTTCATTGGTTCCTAATGTATATATTATAAAGTGAAGAATTCAGATGGAATTCAAAATTGAGTTATATGGAAAGTAGTCGTGGTTGTGAACCGCTTTCGCCCATTTTTAATTCATGTTAACAGGGTGTCAAGAAAATATTATATACCGAATTTCATTGAAATCTGTCGAGTAGTTCCTGAGATATGGTTTTTGACCCATAAGTGGGTGACCCCACGCCCATTTTCCATTTTGTGAAAAAATCTGAGTGCAGCTTCCATCTGCCATTTCTTATGTAAAGTTTAGTGTTTCTGGCGATTTTCGTTACTTAGTTAACTCACTTTTAGTAGTTTTCAACCTAAACCTTGTATGGGAGGTGGGCGTGGTTATTATCCTATTTCAACTATTTTCATGGTGCGTGGAGGGGTACGTAAGAGAATTGACTCTAGAAAGTTTGGTTTATATAGCTTAATTAGTTTGCGAGATACATATATATAAATAACTTCTTTAGCAATTTTGTTGTGAGAGTATAATATTGTATATTATTTCAAGGAGCTTGATTTTGTGTTCAATTGTTAGTGTAAACAAATATGCTTTGGAGACTGAGATTTCAAAATTAATGGAGTATTATTTCTCAATACTTGTGGATCCAATTGTATACTTTTATATAAATACCATAATTATATAAATATATATCAATCTATATGTATAAATCCTATATACTTTAACTAACTATAACTAGTCCTCGAACATTTTGTCTGCAATTTATTTTTTATTAATGTAGGAATAATAATTTTTTTTGAACTATATAATATCTGTACATATATATTTTCGTATATTAAAATATATAAATATTTTTTATAACTAAACAACTATTTGCACTACCAATAAAAACATGTATCTCTACACACAAACACACCGATTTTATTGAAAGTTGCCAAATATTCGAGTATTTACTGTCTCATGTACCTATAATACATACAAGTACATATATACCTAATTTTAAGCTGACTATTTACATACCGTTCTATGTATTTGTATGTATTTACAAACGTATTATTTACCTTTTATATGGATAACTGTTTTTATATGTACATACATATATATATATATATATATATATGTATATTCCGTGTGACGTTATATATGTATATTTATATTATAATACAACACGTGTACCCTTGAAATATTTGCAAATTTGTACCTAAATTGTAACAGTTTTTTTTTAATGTTATGTAAACTGAAACTGCAACTTTTGACGAATACCAAAAAAAATGGCGCAGCACAAACACAAACACAAATAAATCTGTATACTATTGTTAAAAAGAATTTGCAGCTTAAGGCAGCTCAATTTAGTCAAGTAAATGTACTCTGTGTACACACATACCTACATACAAACACATGTGCATACAATAATGTCATAAGTGTTGTAACGGAGTTATATGTTGAAAAATTAACTTAACTGAAACTGTAATAAATAAAAATGTATTTTTTCTCTCCTAAAAAAGTTTGGTTTATTTTTATCTAACCTCAAAACCGCAACTCCAAATTTATTGTATATAAATTATGGATTCTAAAATTTATTATTTAAAATTCCGTTTAGACTACAAGTCACAACAGTTTATCTATACTACTATTATAAAGAGGAAAGATTTGTATGTATGTTTGTAATTAATAAACTCGAAAACTACTGTGCTGATTTCAAAAATTTCACTATTGTAGCTACATACACCCCGAGTAACATAGGCTACATTATTGCTAGAATCTCAACTTTCTGGAAATAGTTCCCAGGTGAGGGTATCAAAAAGACTCCGTGATGGAGAATCTTAATCTGAAACTGAAAATGAAAATCATCTTGCAAGTCATTCTCTTCCCATCGCAATCGCATGCCAGAGAGTCGAATAACGAGCGCTCAAACCTGTTTGCTGAACAAAATTTCAAAACCTCCCAAGTACGCGCTTGAGAGTCGAGTACGGAGCGTGTGAAGCGGCTTGAAGAAAAAACAAGAAAAAACGTTAACTTCGGCTGTACCGAAGCTAATATACCCTTCACAGGTGCATTTCTTTTATTAACTATGTGTTTAAGCAAATCTAAAGACGAATGAAAAAATAAGTAAAAACAAGTAAGGAAGGGCTAAGTTCGGGTGTAACCGAACATTTTATACTCTCGCAATTTATTTATTTAACTTTATTTATATTATATAATACACAATTTGAACCACATATTCGTCATATATATGGTATAAAGTCCATTGAAAGTTGGAAACCATAACATTAGGTTAGAAGCACCGAGGCCCTTGTGTTCGATATATGCTGCCTTAAAAACCTATGGTCCGATTTCGGCGATTTTTAGAATGGGGTTGCCACACAATAAACATAGTATTTGTGCAAAGTTCTGCACCGATATCTTCACTAGTGCTTACTTTATATATTGTAAAGTAAACGATTCAGATCGTCTTCAAAGTTCTGGTATATAGGAAGTAGGCGCGGTTGTGAAGGGATTTGGCCTATTTTCACAACATATCATTGGGATGTAAGGAAACTATTATAAACCAAGTTTCATTAAAATCGGTCGAGTAGTTCCTGAGATATGGTTTTTGACCCATAAGTGGGCAACGCCACGCGCACCTTCCATTTTGTAAAAAAATCTGAGTGTAGCTTCCATCTGCCATTACTTATGTGAAATTTAGTGTTTCTGACGTTTTTGGTTAGTGAGTTAACCCACTTTTAGTAACTTTCAACCTAACCTATGTATAGGAGGTGGGCGTGGTTATGATCCGATTTCTGTAATTTTTGGACTGTATAAGGAAATGGCTAGAAAAAACGACTGCAGAAAGCTTGGTTTATATAGCTCTATTGGTTTGCGAGATATATACAAAAAACCAATTTTGGGGCGGGGCCACGCCCACTTCCCCAAAAAAATTACATCCAAATATCCCCCCTCATAGTGCGATCCTTCATACCAAATTTTATTTCCATATCTTTATTTATGGCTTAGTTATGGCACTTTATGTGTTTTCAGTTTTCGCCATTTTGTGGGCGTATTCCTATGGTGCCAAGAAATAAGTGTGCCAAGTTTCATCAAGATATCTTAATTTTTACTCAAGTTACAGTTTGCACAGACGGACGGACAGACAGACATTCGGATTTGAACTCCACTCTTCACCCTGATCACTTTGGTATATATAACCCTATATCTAACTCGTTTAGTTTTGGGTGTTACAAACAACCGTTATGTGAACAAAACCATAAACTCTCGTAGCAACTTTTGTTGCGAGAGTATAAAAAGAAAGCATTTTACTAATTCTTTTTAGCCGGGTTGTTTGCTATAAACATTAAGGTTATATAGTTAACCGATCTGAACAATTTCTTCGGAGATTATATTATTACCTAAAGCAGTAATCCATGTCAAATTTCGTGAAGATACCACGTCAAATGCGATCGTTCGGTTTGTATTGCAGCTATATGCTATAGTGAACCCATCTGAACAATTTTTTCGGAGATTAAATTATTTCTATGAACAATAACTTACACCAAATTTCGTGAAGATATGTAGTAAAATGCGGAAGTTTTCCATACAAGCCCTTGATTCCGATCGTTCAGTTTGTATGGCAGCTATATGATGTAGTGGTCCGATATCGGCAATTCCGACAAATGAGCAGCTTCTTGAAGAGGAAATAACATCTGCAAAATTTCAAAACCACATCTTAAAAACTGAATATACAGACAGACGGACATTGCTAAATTGACTCAGTTCAACATACTGATCATTTATATATATACTTTATAGGGCCTCCGACGCTTCGTTCTGGGTGTTACAAACTTCGTGACAAACTTAATATACCCTGTTTAGGGTATAAATATTAGAAAATTGCAAGCTCGAACCCTGAGGGTTCCCAAAGCCTTCATAATCAGATAGAAAGACAACGGACACCAAAGACTAGAGGTCGTTATCAAGTTTTAGCTCATTGGAAATAAAATATAATTTCATGTCGAATTTTCCTTATTTTACTTTTTGTATATGAACCCACTCAAGAAACTTATAACTTTTGAAATGTTTGTATAAACCCGTGCTAAGCCAGAGCGGTCTGCCAGTTTAATAATATAATTATTCAATATCGAAACAAAAAATAATCCTCATACATTAATCTTATAATCGATAAACAAAAATCCAAAATGACGAAAACCTCAAGAATTACTTCACGTGAAAAATAAGCACAAAATAAAATTAAATCTGACCTCACGTGAACCCAAAAAATTATGCCTCACTTCGTAAGTAAATCAGACTTCTCAAAATGTAAACAAATATGTCCTTCAAAATGTGTGAACAGACAAGATTTCGAGCGAGGTAAATGACCTTCGGTTTGGGTTTGTTTACATTTTGGGCGAGATCAATGACCTTTGGCCAGCGTCACTCACGATCAGTTTTGAAGGGTCATATGATGCCAGTTTTGTTTATAATTTGAGGGGTCAACTGAATTCAGGTTAGTTAATGTAATGTGACGTTAGGTTTGTTGTTATTTTGAGTGTATATCAGTATGTCGAGAAATTAGAAGTGACTTCCCTCTCCTAAGCCCACCTCCAATGTGATATATATTTAGGGTTCTAAATTTAGTTTATAAAGATTTAAATTAAGCCGTACGTATTTTAATAAGGCGGGCCCTTAATTTAAGTTGAAAAAAAGAACAAAAAACTTTGAACATAAAAATAAAACGTGTTCCGCCTCTTTCACTCAGTTCAATGTATAGCTTAGTTTAATGGAATGGTAATCGCTATTTTCGAATTAAAGCAATACACACGCATATCTACATATATAATTACCTAGACAAAGAGTGAGTTTTGTGCTGTGTTATGTAATTTCTTTGAGTTTTAATTAATTATGCCCCCACCATTTACATTGCCTATGCCATTCGCGGTAATTATTCAATTCTAATGAATAATGTAATTATATTAATGAAGTACTGAGTTATGTAATGCAGCAACATTTTGTGGTTGCTGTTAGCGTTCATACGATTTCGAACATTAAACTCGAAGCTCAGTTTAATTCAACTAAAGCTTCAAGTGTGTTCAGAAGCTGCTCGGCTTTTTGGTTTGTGAACTTTTGTAAAAAATTATTATAATATTGATTAGGATTGTAATTATATTGAATGCAACAATGTTCTTTCTCCTGCAACTGATTTGGGATTATTTGCGGGAGTTCGATGACAAATATAGAGGTAAGAAAAATGGAAATCGATTTATGGTACTCAATCGGCTGATGTTGGAATTTATTGTGAAAAAGTAATTCAAAGGCTGAAACTATGACTTAATTTTTGTGAACTATGCAACTTTTGAACCTCCATATTCGCCAGACATGAGACATGATTTCGTGTGACTTTTCCATATTTCGAAAAATAAAGAGATCCTTAAAGAACCGTCGTTTTATAAGCATACCAGAATTGAAAGAGCGAGTTTGAGAACTGTTTCGACGATTGAGATAATCGCTGTCATAAGTGAATAATATCGAATGTGGACTATTTTGAAGTAGTCAACATTAATGTAGACGAATGAATAAATATTATTTCCAAAAAATGAAAATTCCCGTAATTTTTTGAACAACCTCTTATATTTTCTTAAAAAACTTTTGACTCTATAAGCCAAAAGAATTATAGGTCGAAAAGTCTTAACGGTCGAAATTGTTAGTGAAACTGAAGAAACTGTTCGAAGAAATGGTTTTTTGGCCTTCTTCATACGCACCATTTATCGTTCTCCATTGAAATCATAGATATCATTTATGTTTTCCAATTTCTAGGCGAAGTAGCAAAAAAACTAAAAATGATTTTGAAGGCCAGGAACTTGTTTCATAATTTCTAACCAACAACATCACATTAAAACTTTATTTATTGAATAATATTAGGGTCTACACCATAGATGAAAGGAAGAAGCATCAAGCATGCAGCAAAAGTTAATATGTCTGGATGAGGCAGTGTAGCGAAAAAGATGAAAATGTGCTCCGAAATGATCTTTCGGCTTAACTGTTGTCACTATTAAATACTCTAATGCCGATAATGTCGTAAGTGATAGTCTTGTGTTTCTTAATTACATATAATGCGGCCTCTTTGTGCCAAAATCACATTAGGCTGCTGCTGGATAGGTTTAGCAGCACTACAGCAGACATGTTCACAACAGATAGAGTAACTCTTTGATATGATGCTTCACTAGTCTATACACAGGAATCATCATCTGTTCCATATGTTAAGTAAGATTTACTTTAAGCCCTTGAAAACGAAGAAATAACATATTATTAAAATAAATAAGTGTGAAAGCTTATAAAGCTCATAAAACCTTAACAAAGAAATTAAATATATTTCGAAAAATATATATATAAAATCTCTTACAGATCGTCGCTCGGAAAACTATTTTCTATTTAGTCCGTTGCAAGTGACTCTCACTTTAGTCGCATACTATGTATTCGTAAAACATTTGGGTCCGAAATTAATGGAAAATCGCGCAGCTTTCGACTTGAAGTACGTCCTACTGGCCTACAATGCTGCACAGGTGCTCATCAACAGCGGCTCGTTGATTATGGTAAACACGCAGAAAAGCATAATTTATAGTTTAATTTCACTTATTTTTAATTAATTTCTTGCAGGCTTCTTACTACACCTGGCTACACCAACCATACGACCGCTTAACTTGCATGATGCCCGTTATGGATAGCAACGTAGTCGGCATGATCGAACTTCGATACTCTTACATCTACTATTTGCTGAAAGTATTCGACTTAGCCGACACTGTGTTCTTTGTGTTGCGCAAACGTTACAATCAAGTGAGCTTTCTGCATGTCTACCATCACATTATGATTACAGTGGCCACCTTTATATACCTGCGTTATCTGCCTGGCGGTCATGGCACTGTACTAGCCCTACTCAATCTAGCCGTGCATGCTATTATGTATTTCTATTATTTAATTTCGGTATTGCGACCAGAGTTGAAACAGTCGTTGTGGTGGAAGAAACACATTACGCATGCGCAAATTGTGCAATTTGTGATTTTGTTCGTGCATTTCGGTCGTGCGCTCTTCGATAAGACGTGTCTATATCCGAAGGTGGCGCTGTTCTTCGGCACTGCTCAAGCGGCCATTATGTTGGTGCTCTTCTGCGATTTCTATTACAAAGCTTACTTACGTCCGAATAAGCGAAAATTAGTGAAGAAATGAGGCCTCAGTGACGAGCGTTTGCCAGCGGCAGAAAGAGTGAAGAGTACAAATTAATGGCGGCCAAATAAATATGATTTATAATAATATATAACCTGATGTTTAATATTTTAGTTTAAGCACGGTTTCGTACAGTTCAATTATGTTCTAAAGTAGAATATTTCAGAGTTAAATGCTGAACTTTTAGAGCCTCACATGAAGCTTTAAAAAGCTTTACAAATTAAATATATTTATCTCATAAACATTTTACTAATAGAAGTGTTAGACTTGAGTAATCGCAATAATGCAGTATCTATGAGATTCTCAAATTTTAATGTGATTAGAAATGTTTAAGTTAACTTCAGAATGTCACTGTCATATCCGTTTCAATAAAAGCTTGCTTCATTGTTCATTTATTATACCTATATTTGTATGTATGTATGTATATAGAGTCCCTGAGGCCTTACGTATTTTTTAAAAGAAAGCTTTTCAACTTTCAGAAATTTTACAGTACAAGAGCTTTTGTATAAAAAATCTTCTGTAAATAAAGCTTTTCGTGACTACCAATCTTAAAGCTTTGACTTTCATAAAAGTTGCAGCGCAAAAGCTTTTGTTGTAGTCCTTTTATGAAAGCACAAGTAAAAGTTGGATATATAATGAATTTTCATTTAAAAGCTCATTTTGGAAGCTTATGAGAATACAAATATATAAGTAAGTATGTATATAAAAGAAAGAGCTTGGATGAAATGAAATCGTGTTACATTATAAAACTTTGTACAAAAGCTGTAAAGCTTATACCTTAAAAGAAGTCGTTCTAAGATCTTAAAATATACAGTGGAATTTCTCAAACTCGAATCACCATAATCCACGAAAAAACTTCGAATTAGAGAGACTTCGAATTATAATAATGAAAATATATTTTTTAAAAAGCTGTAAAATATAGAAATACCCTCATTTTTAGTTATTTTCTTCGCAAAAAGTTTTATCTCATGCCTTTGTTACACGATTTGTGAAATCGATAAGTGTAATATTATATTTTTTGTTCGCTTCCATACCAATAAAGGAATACGAATAAAGGAATACTCCTTTACAATTTTTCTTTGATAGTAAAATTTTAAATTTTGTATTATGACATGGTCGAAAAGTTCGATTTATTGAAGGTAATTTGTATGAAATTTGACTTCTATTGCCAATTTAAGAGTTCGAGTTATGGAGATCTTCGACTTATGAAGTCTCATAACGGATGTGTCATAACGGAAGCGGATATGATACAAACCGAAGTCTTCCATGAACAGGAAACATTTATGTTAAGCCCTGGAGCTGACGCTGCTTCCGTCACTAAGCTCTTTCTGGAGAAGGGACGTTTCCAATTTCCACTTCCGTCATTTTGACGTCCGCTCTATATCGAACATCCGTTTCCGGTAAAATATTTCCAGTTGCTTTATTTCTGGTTCCGGCACATCATTCCCATATCTGATTTCATCAGCCATCCCACATCTTGTTTTTCATTCCGTTCCCAGATGCCCCACTCCCAGTTCCAGTGACCAATATTCAGCCACCCCATTTCCGGTTCCAGCAATATCGTTATCCATATCCGTTTCCGGATGCCCCATTTCCGGTTCCAGCAACATCATATCCGGTTAACCATGAGGTCAATGACCCTACCCTAATCACGTGATGACATTTGGAGATCACGTGATATTTTTGTTTACAGGTCAATGATCCCGCCAAGATCACGTGATGTCACATCAAGGTCACGTGATATTTATGTTTACATTTTTGAGTGAGGTCAATGACCCCACCCTGATCACGTGATATTTTTGTTTACAGGTCATTGACCTCGCCCACATCACGTGATGTTATTACAAGATGACGTGATATTTTTGTTTACATTTTTGAGTGTGGTCAATGACCCCAACTTGATCACGTGACGTAATTACAAGATCACGTGATATTTTTGTTTACAGGTCGTTGACCCCTCCCAGATCACGTGATGTCAATTAAAGGTCACGTGATATTTTTGTTTACATTTTTGAGTGAGGTCAATGGCCCCACCCTTATCACGTGATGTAATTACAAGATCACGTGATATTTTTTTTTACAGGTCATTGACCTCTCACAGATCACGTGATGCCAATTCAAGGTCACGTGATATTTTTGTTTACAGATAATTGACTCCTCCCAGATCACGTGATGTCAATTAAAGGTCACGTGATATTTTTGTTTACATTTTTGAGTGAAGTCAATGACACCACCCTGATCACGTGATGTCATTACAAGATCACGTGATATTTTTGTTTACAGGTCATTGACGACTCACAGATCACGTGATACCAATTCAAGTTCACGTGATATTTTTGTTTACATTTTTGAGTGTAGTCTTTGGTGTCCGATGTCTTTCTCTCGGATTATAAAGTGAGCTTGTAGATTTCTAATATTTTGACGATTTCAATTTCAGATTAAGATTCTCCATCACGGAGTTTTTTTGATACCCTCACCTGGGAATTATTTCCAGAAAGCTTAGATTCTAGCAATAATAGCTTATGTTACTCGAGGTGAATGTAGCTTTCGAATGGTGAAAGAATTTTTGAAATCGGCACCGTAGTTTTATTCATTACAAGCATACATACAAATCATTCCTCTTTATAATAGTAGTATAGATTTATTTATTTATTAGGTTATGAGAATGGTTAATTTCTTGGCAGACAACAGTTTGAAAAGTGCTGGTTCGATGACTAACTGAAGATTTTCTTAATTATATATATATACAATAATTTATATTTGCAAATAAGAATTTTTTATTTTTGCTATAATTATTATATATAAATTCAACCATAATAAAACCATTATTTTATACTCAATGACTCTTTAAACATTTTTCATGAAACTTTGTTGCCAAAACATTGTTGCAGGATATGGTTTTAAACATGAAATATGTCTATGAAACATATTATTTGCTGAAGCCTATAATTATAAGGAGTTATTTATCTAGATAGTTGTATAACAGATATTACAAGATGTTAAAAATTAGTAAGGACATGAACATGCTGCTTAGAAAGCTTTTCAAATGCCATAAAATTCTATTTCAGGTCCCCATAATGCCATACATACAAACACAGTTTTGCTTTTACCTAACTGCACGTAACACTTATCTGCATTTAACATTTATCTGCCGCATGCCACCCCCAATGTAAAGTCACGGCGTGGTGAAAAGCTCGAGGGTGTGTTGCTACAGCAACGCTTTTCATTCATACCGACCGGTTTGTTATTCTTGGTGTCCAACGCAAGCCGGTTTACCACGAAGAAAGCAGCAGCCAAGCAACCAAAGGAAAAAAAACGAAAAACAACAACTGTAGGATGCTGCTTTCACCGTCGCCTTGTGCGGCTTAAGCCAGCAACCACATGCATGTCGAGTTTAGTCCACGTTGACGCGTTCACGCGAATGGGTGCAATCAAACGGAAAACGCTGCATTGAGAAAGTGATTTAGATTTAACAGTTTAGTTTGACTGTATGAGCACAGTGTCACCACAGTTGTCTATAGAATTAATGCGCTGAGCATGTGTCAAAAGTGTTAAATCAGTTGTGAGCATAAATGAGCGAGTCTATAAGTGAACAGTTCGATTCAAGAAAATAAAAAAAATTTATAATTTTTTGCTGACTGCAATTTAGTGAAAATACAGTTTAAGAGGTATTTGAAAAACAATTTTTTTCTTAAGTGGGATTGAAATAATTTTTTGCTAAAATTAAAAATGGAATTAAAAATTCTATAAAACCTGTGCACCAAATACTATCGTTGAATTAGCTAAATTAATTAATATTTGCCGGCTGCCGGCTATTTGACAATAATAGGCCGTCGCGTGTTTCTAATTGATGTGAAGCAGTGCGCTGCTTGCTTTTAAATAACGGTTATATTTTTAGTTTGTGCTGCGTCCCTGAAGCTTCATCGCACTTAATATGCAGAGTGCAGTTTTATGGAACCAAAGTGATCAGTTGCTATTAATAAAAGCGCTAAAAGCCGATACTTAATGCATTTGAATGCAGCTATTCTAAGGGGATACTTATACGCCGCGTACGACAGTTAGTGTTTTATGGTTGAAAAGTGAAAGTGAATTTAAAGTACTCATATAAATTAAAAAGTCATACATCCTTGGACTATTTTTATTTATGACCTAACTTAAGTGAAATTGGGTGAAAACGTAGAGAAGTGGTAAACCAAAAATTATACTCTGACAAAATTATTTTAGCGAAAACCAAAAGTGGCAAGTGTGAAAAGCATTGGTAATTAAATGAATAATTTTATTTTATTTTATAAAAATTGGATAACTTCAAAAATTTTAAATAAAAAAAACCTAAAAAAAAACGTTTGAAAAAAAATATACAAAAAAATTCAAACTTTTATCTAAAAGTTTGAAAATTTTTTTTTGGATTAATAAAATGATACTTTATATTTTAATATTAAAAAACATATAATTTATAAATAATTTTAAGAAAAAGTGAATAAAAAATTTGTCAACAAGATATTTGTTATTCAGACAAGTTAAAAAAATTTCAAAATACAAAATTATTATAAAAAATATTTTGAGCACAAAAAAAATGCTTTATGGATTGAAAAAAAAATGTGAAAGGAGAACAAATTAAGAAAATTAATATTGTATAACAAGCAAAAATATACATGCATAAAAAAAATATTTTTTTTGTGAAAATAATTTTTAAAAATACGAAGAATAGTCAAAAAATTCAAAAGGAAATTTAATTAAATGCTTAGAAATGGTACAAAACTAAATTGAAAACTTTATAAAACGTGAAAAGAATTATGTGAAACAATATGAAACAATAAGTAGTTATGTTTAAATAATTTTAAAAAATTCGTGTGTTAAAAATATATGAGCGTTAAGTAAAAAAGAATCCTTTCAAATACAAAACCAAAATATAAATTTAGCTTAAATGTGTATATTATATTTGAATATATAATTTAAATAATAATATCATGTTCAAATCAAAATTTACTCCTCTTAATTCAAAATTAATCGCTTAACTAATGTAGAACATACACACTGATGTTGTTGTTAATGAAGTTTGAAAATATTTCATGAACAAAAGCTGAAGTGATTCACAAAGAGATGAATTAATCAGAATTGTTTGATGAAATTTCAAACAGCTTAAGTTTTAATCTACTTGACGTGCAGATTATGAAGTGATAAAATTTGTATAGAGAAATTTTATCAAGTTGAGTAGATAAGTAATTACGATTGGCAGCGTTGATGCCGTGACTAAATTTTGATTTGAACATGATTTGAAAGTAATATTTGATAATTATTAATTATATTTTAGGTTAAAAGAAACAGAAACATAATTAATGAAATGTATGAACAAAATATTTAATAAAAATGCATATAAATACAATACCTATCTACCTACCTACCTACAATATTGTAATATGAAAATAATATAAATCAAATACGAATATATAAATATATATAAAAAAAATATATATATGAAACAGTTTGTATAAACTAAAGAGCAAGTGAACTGTATTTTATTTCAAGTATAAAAAAAATATTTGTGTATGAAAAAAGTCTTAAGAGACTAAAAAAATAATTATTGTACAAAGAAACAAAAAAGATTAAACAAAAAAATTGTACGTAACAGCCGTAAGAGATTCAAGACATAAAAAATAATTATTGTACTTCACTAAATAAAAAAAGAAAACATACAAAAATAATAGTTTGTGAAAAAAAAATTTAAAAATAATACTATTCGTGTTTCACTATAAAAAAGGCAGTTGCTGGTGAAAATTTAAAAAAAATTTTCTTAGTGTTTAAATATATAAAAAATAATACTTGTGCTTAGCTATAAAATAAAATTAAAACAAAAAAAAATTTAATTTCTTGTTTTGTACGTTAAAAAAAAGTGTTTAAAAACAAAATTAATATAATAAATTTTAAGTAAAAATAAAAATATATTATAAATAAAAAAATATTACTTTCGAAGTCAAAATCTAATAAAAACAAAGAAATATATGTCAAGTGCAGCCCACTACCAACTACAAAACAAACCCTCCAGAACAACAACCTAAAATCCGACCATCTCCAACCAACCGTTCATCATGTCAATTCCCACAAGCGAATACAGCGATTTGCTGTCATACTTCAGCAATGATACCACCGCCGCTACTAATAACATACTCTCACTAGCGCTCACACAATTAAATGAAACGCACACATTGACAATTGCGAATATCTCAAACACTACGGCAGAGTTGAACATGTACGCCACCGCAACGAATGACAGCGACGTGGCGCTCATTGTCACACAGGCAGCCGCCGCAGCGGCCATGTACGCGAATGCTTCGGTGAATGCAAGCGACTACGGCGAAGGCGACGTGAATGCCGCCGTGAATCGCAGTGCACTTGTGGTGGCAGTGGGACGACCGCGTATGCCCACCGAGATGCCATTCTGGTTGATACTCTGCTACAGCATTATATTCCTGTTTGCGATAATTGGCAATTTGCTCGTCATATCGACGCTAATACAAAATCGTCGTATGCGCACTATCACTAATCTCTTCTTGCTGAATTTGGCATTTTCCGATATCTTGTTGGGCGTCTTCTGCATGCCAGTGACGCTGGTCGGCACCTTGTTGCGCAATTTCATATTTGGTGAATTCTTCTGCAAGCTCATACCGTTCTCGCAGGGTAAGTAATCAGGACACTCTAGGGGTATATTTGTATATATGTATATATATTTCTGGTATAAATGTTCATATACATTTATATTCGTTCGTTTTATTATTTTTTTCTTCGAAACAAACACACACCTACACAAACACATGGGTCTCATTTGTAAGTATGTATATATATTTGCGCCTATAAATTAAGTTGTCAATTGTTCGTTCAATGTTATGGAAGACATCGTCGACATGCTGAATCAGCACTGAACGCGCCTTATCGGTTATTCATTGGGGTCAATATGTGTTTGAGCGTTAATCCTGTGATCTCACATGACACAGCTACATGGACACATACAGACATATATCTATATACATACATACCAATGTGTGCAAAAGCATTTTTCTCTTAAACTCAATTTTATTTATAACTCTCTTTGTTTACTCAGCGACAAATGGATGACAACTGTGCATACTTGCTGCTATTGGTTTTATAATTTCGTATTGTCAATATACATGCATACATATATAAATTTTCTTCTGATAAATAACGGTTATGTGTGTGTAGGTGAAGCGCCAACACGCGTTGCTATCACAGCAGAGACAATTGGCTCAATTATTGTTTCCACTGCTATGTAACAAGTGATTTACTTAGTGAAGTGATTTGTTGTTGGTTTTTATCATTCTTCTTCTACTTCTCCACCTGCTTCCCCTCCTACTTCTACTTCTACTTCTATTCCTCCTATTTATCTTCTAAATTCTTCTTCTTCTTCTACTTCTACTTTTATTTCTAATTCATCTTCATATTATATTAGTATGCTAGTCAAGATTAAAGAGTCTCTAATACATAGTAATTAGTTTGCATATTATTTATGCGAGCGCAGGACATTTAATTGAGATATATCTATGTAAAGTACTTAAAAAATTCTATCAAATCTTTTTTCAAAAAAAAAAAATTTTTATTCCTAATACTCATCATAAATGCAATGAGCTGCCATCAAATGGAGATTAAAATTTATTTACTTGGCAAGCACTAGGCAAACTGGTAGGTTGGGTCGCCAATTGATAATAATCTCTTTGTCATATTTTAACTTTTTGTTGTAGGGGAGGGTACCAATGCTTTGTGATGGCGAATTAATTAAACAAAAGTTAGCAAGTAAAGCGGCTTAATACTTAACAGAGGCAGTTGATTATTACAAATGCCATAAAAAAGTGTTCACAGTAGATTTACAATGCCAATGAATGCTTTTTGAAATGCATGAAATAGTATTAGCGGGAAAGCAAAGCTTAATGTCTGCTGAATTATTACCAATCCATAAGCTTACGAAAACTGTACACTTTTATATCGTTTGGAATTATATACGGAGTATAAAAATTTTCCCACTAGCTCTACATCTAGTAATATATGCTATATGCTAATCTCATCCTTGAATTCAATCGAATGTCTATGAAGAGCTTAAGTTCCGAAGCAACATATTCGAAATAAAAAGCCTACCTGTAAGTAGCATAGGTTTGATCGAGAAATTTTGAAGTGTCTGTATTTCAAGGAACATCTCCACATACATATAACATAACATACATATATAGTGAGAATTAAATAGTTTCCTTCGAAAAGAGTTAAGACTGTAAATACGCCTATTACAATTGTATTAAATATATACTTGTACATACATTGAAAGGAAGCTCTACATCTCATTGAAACAAGCTGCAGTGATCTGGAAAACTAAATTTCGTTCGAAAAATTTGAAAAAGTACCAAAAAATACTCACAAATCACTCTCAGTAGCGTATAATTTTCACTGTCTCTCACATCTACCTCGAGCGTATATTCTTGTTTTCAATAGCAAAAACTTGATAAACAGTAATCGGCTCATGCTACTTTCCTTGATTCATGGACTTCACCTTTCAGAACATAAGTAAAATCAATGTAGTTAAACCTAATGAATATGTTGGTTGAGTGAAAGCTTTTGCTTCGCACCAAATATTTTGTATAAATTTGGCTTCAATATTTGTAATAAAATTACAAACTTAAGGTCTTCACGAAATGTTACTTTTACTTGACGTTTGTTTTGAAATACTTCTGGATTTTCGGTACAATTCCATTAAGGGGTTACATGGGTTTCGTGGGTTCAAAAAATCGATTTTTTTTTTGACTTATTAATTTCTACAACATCTCAAGAATATTATCCTAAATTTTCAAGTCGATCCGAATAATAGTTTCGGAGATACAGCCTTTGGAAGGTGTGCGCTCCAAGTCAGGTATTTTTCTCGAAACCGTGTTTTCAAAGTCGGTTGTCAAATGTTCTCGAAAACTACTCAACCGATCTTGATGAAATTTTGCGCAGGTGTTCGAGATACAAATTACTCGTGCTTGAACGAAGGATTTTTTTCAATTACAACTATTTAAAAAAACAAACAAAATGTTAAGCAAATTTGATAGATTTTTTTATTTTATTGGAAAAAGGTCTGCCAAATTCCAATTTTTACTTTTTTGGCCTTCTTTCGTTCAAGCACGAGTTTATGGCCTTACCTAAAACACTTATTTTTGTTTTTTTTTTTTCATTTTGGATGATTCTGTCAGGAGTTATGCTGACAACGCGGACGCACCTTTTTTCCGAGGGGTCACCGGAAATAACGTCAACGGAGTTTTAATTTTTGTTTTTTGAAATTGCGAGAGTATAAAATGTTCGGTGACACCCGAACTTAGTTCTCCCTTACTTGTTTTTTACATAGAAAAAATATTGAAAATATGGCATTTTTTTACGCGACAAAACCCATGTAACCCCTTAATCAAAATATGAATGTATAGATTTGATTTTAAAAATATCATAAAGTCTTTTAAGTTCTCTCTACTAAAACGAAAATTTGAAAATAATCAACTCAAGATCTTTACAAAACGGTCTTTATCACTTGTTTCTAGATTACCCCAATGGCTTTGCCAGCCGTCAGATGTTATTCTCTTTGCTTTAAATTTAGTTAACGACTCCGAAATCACTTCGAAATCACTTTGAGGATCTAGAGCATAAACCCAAAGGGATAAGTTCGCTATTTCCAAATTTTCTTGTTGTTTCTTGGTTATTGATCCCTCTATTCATCCTGGAACCAATCTCGTTGAAACCTAATGTACGCACATATATCACCTAATATTATTCTAATATTATTCACTGATTCTTCAAGATTTATTAATTTTGTCGGAACTGTGGTCGAAGTCTCATCTTTTCACTTCTTCTGTTTCAACGAAATTCATTAAACTATTTCACCACCATTAATTTTAACGACGCATCTTAAAGTTTAAAACTCTTTCGTTTTCCCATTCACCGAGTGATTCATTCCTTAATTAGACGTATTGAGCACGATTGAGTAGTTGCGCTTTTTTATGGCATTTCTCTTCGAACTTATGCCGTTATCTAACGCTACGTTAATTAAATACTTTAAATGCAATTGCGCGAGCAGCACACGTAGTTATCAAGTTGTAGAAACAGCTGTAAGCGTGCGGAAAACTGCCAAGTGCAGTTACGAGCGCGTGCAAACGACCCGGCTGGTGTATACGCGTATACCATATGTCTGCTTGACTTGCGAGAATAAATTACACGTGCAAAGGTGATAAAGTGTGCGTGTTAAGAAATTTTTCACTTGACTTCAAGTGCGCTCGATATTAATGTATCGTGTGCTGTGCTGTCCTGTCTTGTCCTGAGCGAGCGCGTGGCAAAGAAAATGGATGAGAGTGCAAGTGGATGTGTTGATGGGCGTGTTGGCGTGCCACAGCTGTTGTTGCTGTCGACTTACAAAAGTGAAATGAAAAGACAACAAACGGTTAGTGGGTATCATTAAATGAATGCATATGCTGCCGTCTGGCGGAGAAAGCAGCAAAGAAGTGATCAATTAATTAAATTATAAAAGATGCACAAGCGCCTGCAGCAATTAGTTTGCAATGCGAACAAATGCATCTTAAAGTACACGCCATTACATTTTGCAATTAATTTGTGCGCACACATATATACATATATATTTCAATATAAATACTAATCTATGTTGCATGCTCCCTTGTTTACTTGTTCAATTTCTGATTCTTATCCTCGTGGCTAGAAAGTGAACTCACCTTTCAACACTTGCAACAACAATATAAATTTACTTAAATATTTAGAGAAAGCTTTTACTGTTGCAGGCAGTTTAATGCACAGTTGGTTTTCAAGTTTCTTAGTTTTAACTTTCAACGTCTGAAATGGGCAGTTAGTTTGTTGGAAAGCAAGAAAACAAAAGCGCAAAAGAGCTCAATAGAAGCATTTAAGCTAGTTATTGAGTTTATAAAATTTTGAGGAATATTTTAAATTTGTGCTATATGGTATATCGGACTATAACTTTTCAGGACCCAGATTTCGAACAAGAGAGCACTGCTAAAGGATAACTTTTTTCTGAAAATATCGATAAATCTCGCAGATATTTTAAAGAAATTAAGAAATATTTTTTCTTCTAATAGCGTGTCTCTATACCAAAAAATTTTTAAAATCGGGTCTTAACTTCCCCTATCTTCCATATACCTAATTATAGGGTTTTCAAACAAACGGTTGATTTTATACCGTATATATCGGTTAATACCCCAGTCGAATAATTATATGTGCATTTCGGCTTTTGTTTATATTTCTTATTCACTGTTATTTTTTGGATTTCGGTAAATGTGGAATAAAAGGTTGATATGTTACCGTTACTAGGCAACGAAAATTGTTTCATACTTTTCTCGTTCGTTGTACAGTTACATTAAGAATGTGCTTGTGAATTGGGTATTGCATAGAAAATATTTATATGTGCAAGATCAGTTTAGCGGATCTTTCTTACTGATAGTGTCGCAGCAAAAAACTTTTTTTGCAAAAATTTGTTTTCAAAATTATTGTAGGTGCATTAACTTAATGAATTATTAAAAATTTGATTACATTTATTTAACTTTAAGCCTAAAATGCCTCGTGGTACAAGTTTATCAGTCGAGGAACAAGTAATAATCATAGGAATGCATAAAAGCGGTTCCAAAATGGCTCTAGACCAAAGCGACATCGGAATTGTATCTAAAAATTTCTTAAAAACCCCACTAATTATGGTATAGTGCGACGCAGCGGACGAAAAACAACATTGATGAGCGGTGCGAAAGGATGATTCGACGGCTAGTAGTTGCAGATATATAAATATAATTTTTCCAATTATACATAAAAATCTGTTTCTGAAACACACCTCCATGGCACCTAAACCAACGCTAAGGAAAGACACAATAAAGCACATTTGAGTTTTGCAAATAAATACCAATTCTGTGCCGATGAGTGATAGAATACAGTCTTTAGTGACGAAAAAAAATTAAATTTGGTCGGCCCAGGTCATTGCAAGAAATATTGGAGAGATTCGCACCAAGAACGACAGTCCTACTACAAGCGATATTTTGGAAGCGGTACCTTGATTTCATGGGCTGCATTTTGCTGCTGTGGAAAGCTATCTACATGTTTTATATTCACTCAAATGAATGCTAATATCAATGTAGATCTTTTGGACAGCGACCGGAAAATTCCGGTATTACAATGTGCAGCATTGAGTTCGAATCTAAATCCTATTGAGGATCTCTGGGGGAACCTCTCTGCTCCTGTTTTCCAAAACGAAAAGCAGTTTGAGACAATACGTCACCTTAAATTAGCCATAAAACAAGAATTTGCCAATATTTACATAACTATTCTACAGTCAGTAGTTAATTCTCTGATTGAGGTGGCTGGCTTTACTTGTAAAAATAGTAAAATGCACATATAAATATTTACCATTAGATTAAACTTCAATTTTGTTTTATAGTTTAAAAAATATTTTGAAATTTGTTAATTTTTTGTTTTTTATATCGTATACATTAATAATAACAAACCTGCATACTCAGAAATATTTTGCAATTTTGTAATCTTTAATTTTTTTTTGCAAAAAGTTCATGCACATATAATTATTTGACTGAGGTATGTGAGATATCTTAGCCAAATTAAGTGAGCGTAAAACTTTGCATATTATATAGTTTGGTCGCAAAAATGAGAGAAATCGGTTCAGACATTACCTCAGCTCATATACTATGTATTTATAATGATTCTCGTTAATCAAATAGTCAAATTATGTGTTATCTTAATAACATTAAATAACTAAATTGTTGAGGTATAAAATGCTCGGTTTCACCCAAACCTAGCCCTCCCTTACCTGTTATGTTTACTCTTTTACTCTCGAATCGAAGACTCATGTACATAAATTGGCGTCAGAAATAACGAAGATCGTTATCTGTTTTTGTGACAGTGATTCTTTCATTGAACTGTCCTTCAGAAATCACTAAGATATTTTTATTGCTGTAACTGTACCACTCTCTTTAAGCAACTCACGAAAAATTTGTACTGGTTTGATCATATTCTAGCAAAGGAGTCGTCGACAATTTATAAGAGACTCAGGTAATGGTCTCAAAAGAAAAGTATGTGTGATGTAGTTCTCGATCGTACGATCAAAAAAAATTGAGGTTTTCCTTTAATCACTACTTGGTTGTGATAACTCCCTTGCACATTTCCGTTACACAAATATCCTTTCGGGGTAATTTTCTTTGTGCATCAAAAGAAGCCACAAAAATGTTCGCTGTTGTTAGAGAAAATGAATGGATTCCAAAGAAGTTTAATTTGGAGCGCGAAATAAAATGGAGTGCAAAAGAAAAACATGATTAAGTTCTCTATAAATTTCTTTCGAATAGTGTATTTTGCTTTTCCGCTCGTATCGCATAAAAAAAATCTTCAGTTTTCTTTTAACTTGAGTGCTGCGCCAAGCAACTTTCAACACATTTCCCGTTTCTTGTTATTGTTGTGGAGAAGAATTGAGACTGTCGCTTTTCGTAATTTTTCAGCGACGTTATCACAGGTATTTTCAGGTGTATTTTACTCGGAATTTTTCATTCCACTGCAATGCAATCGCTTCACGCTCATCTCCACAACCAAAAAAGAAAGCACGAAGATTTATCTAACCTCTCCACTTACTCAGCTACGCATAAAGGCATTTTCTTAGTATCGCACAATTGACTTTAGCTTAGCAAAGCGTAATGCGTGATCATAAATTATGTAGCCAAGTCGTTGCCAAGAAAAATTGCCGAATTCTTTTCGCTCGCATAGAGCAGAGGCATTTGAAGCATGAAGTGGGTTTTTTGTGGAGGCGTCAGTCGCGTGGAAATGAAAGTTTTTGTATTTTAATTAATATTGTTAATATATTTTTGTGAAAAATATTTATATACACTACTGGAAAAAATTAAGGGATTAAAAATAAATTCCAAATTTTTGGGCAAATTTCAACAGGCCGTAACTTCGAAAGAAATGGTCGTACAAGAAATCGATAAATATGGAAATTATAGCTCCAAGTGTCTAGTTTTTGGATTAGAACTTTAAAAAATTTTAACCTCTGCGGTTTTTGAGTAATCGTAGAAAAACCAGCAACAAAAAAATTTTCAAAATCTTTTTAGTTTTTTTTTTTGGTCTACGGGCGTGAAAAATTTGGAGCAAAAATGTGGAAAAGCTAGAAAAACGATTTTTTTTCTCATTTTTTAAAATTATGAGTTTTTCAGAGCAAAAAACGTGATCCTTTAATTTTTTCAAAAATTTGATCGAGTGAAACAAAAAACCGCTCGCTGGATTAATTTGATTTTTTTGTAGCGTTTTTGTGGACATATTGAACTGTAAAAGGCACACTTAACATTAGTGGTTTTCTCAATATTTTCGATCTAGCGCTCGATTTTGCAAAAAAGCACCAAAAGCCCTTTTTTTGTTACATTTTCAAATTCATGTGACAATAAGCAAATTTTTTTTTTTCGAAAAACCAATGGCTAGTCGTTAATGAGAATTCATTCAAGTTCCTGAAACCCACCTTTAACTTTCTGTGCGATCATTAGTTTGCTGAGATATCGAAAATCAAAGACAAAAAGATCCTTTTCCATTTGAAGACCGATATCTCGGCGAGAAGTGGACGTATCGAGGTGTTCAAAAAACTAAATTAAAGCTAAATGAACAAAGTATCCGATCCTTATAAAGGTTAAGCTAAGTTTTTGTAGCGTTTTTGTGGACATATTGAACTGTAAAAGGCACACTTAACATTAGTGGTTTTCTCAATATTTTCGATCTAGCGCTCGATTTTGCAAAAAACCACCAAAAGCCCTTTTTTTGTTACATTTTCAAATTCATGTGACAATAAGAAAATTTTTTTTTTCGAAAAACCAATGGCTAGTCGTTAATGAGAATTCATTCAAGTTCCTGAAACCCACCTTTAACTTTCTGTGCGATCATTAGTTTGCTGAGATATCGGTAATCAAAGACAAAAAGATCCTTTTCCATTTGAAGACCGATATCTCGGCGAGAAGTGGACGTATCGAGGTGTTCAAAAAACTAAATTAAAGCTAAATGAACAAAGTATCCGATCCTTATAAAGGTTAAGCTAAAAAAAAAAACTAAAAAAATTTTGAAAATTTTTTTGTTGCTGGTTTTTCTACGATTACTCAAAAACCGCAGAGGTTAAAATTTTTTAAAGTTCTAATCCAAAAACTAGACACTTGGAGCTATAATTTCCATCTTTATCGATTTCTTGTACGACCATTTCTTTCAAAGTTATGGCCTGATGAAATTTGCCCAAAAATTTGGAATTTATTTTTGATCCCTTAATTTTTTCCAGTAGTGTACATAAGTATTATTAGGGTGGGTGCTAATGATTTTCTTGATTTGAAGAATTCAACACTTCTTGAAGCTTTTTTTGCTTATTTGAAGACTAAGATATATACGCTTAAATTGTTCAGCAAAGGGTTTATTAGAGATCAAAATTATTTTAAATTTTTTTGAGCTTAGTAACCGAGAAATTAACACTAATCTGACAGTATCTTCTTTAGACCATTCACAATGGTAAAACTGGTCTAAAATTTGTTAAACAAAACTTGGTTGCATTGAAGTTAGCGGTTATACCACTTTAATGAGGTACTCGCATGCTCTCTTGTATTGAATTCGACCACTTTGGTTTTGGTTTCCCATGTAAATTTCTTAACAAGAGAGCAATGCGAATATAGCGAGCAAAGGAATGACGAAGCGAAGTCAGCCTTTGTTGCTATTTTAGCGTGTGTTATTTTTTCGCTGGGTTTCTATTGAATTCTTCTTAAAGTATTTAAGAATGATATATTTAAAATCGCTTAGAGATTTATTAGACCTCGCATTAGTATCTTATTCCCTGAAGAAGTGTTCGAATACAAGTCTCAAAAGTCTTGTAAAATTTCCCTCAAATCTACCACCATTTCACCGCTTGCAATATAGAGAACTTTTAGGCATTACCTACATATAGATATACATATACATATGTAATAGATATGAGTGGGTGTTTAAAAACATAAAAATTCTTTTCGCATTATGATTTCACGCACATATATGCCACCAAGTACTTCGCTGTGCCTTCTTTCGCATTTTATGAGTCTTAATGAGGCAGCTGCTGGTGTCTGGTGTTGGTGGCTGGTGTTGTAAAACGTAACAAATGTTGTCGACGTTGATTGAATATGGCAATTGGCGACATAAAAGCGTTATATAAATCCACATTGTAAATTTTATTGGCGGTTGCTATTATACGAGTCCAAGGATGCAATGACAAGTGCCGCTGGAGAAGTGGCATGAAATCGTTTGTCAGGGAATTGCATCGTAAATCTTAAAGTGGAGATATATGGGAGAACATATGTATGTATTTGAGGATATAAGAATGTAGGAGAAAATTCTTGAGCGTATTTTGCCATTTTGTTGAATTTAAAATTTATTTGTATTTTTTTATATTTTTAATATGCAGATAGTAAACACGCAAATATAAATTTCGCTAGAAAAAATTCTTCGGTGATTTAATTTAGCGAATCATTAATTTGATTAATTTCAATTGATTGCATTGCTTTCTTGATAATTAAATTAATTCAAGCCATCAATTTATGTTGATACAAATGCTTAAAAAAGTAATAATAAAAGTAAGTAAATATTTCAGTCAATTATTTTCTAATGAAACTGTATATGCAACTGTATATCCACCATGAATATTTCATCATTTATTTTCGGTTAAATATTAAAACATATTACACGTACGCCACACCAGTCTACCACTAATGATTGAGTCTCTGTCGCACTACTTTTTCATTTTTATTGCCCAATATTAATAAGAAATAAGTATTTCAGCGCACATCTCAACCACTGAGAGGACACTTCCGCCAGCAAAAGCACATCCACATCCAAGTGCATTTAATGTAAATCGAAAGCTTCATTGCCTACATTTATTGGCTCATTAAAATTCTTGTCGAGCGTCGTGAAGTTGTGGCAAGCAATTTGCCGCCACTTATACACTTTATCTCTTATATCCTGGCACATATTTGCTTTCTCACATTCCGACTTTTGATTTAAGATAGATTTAAAGCATTGATTTCTTTGGAACCACAGTTTTGAGTAATATTTTTCATGACTGAATGGTGGAGAATTTGGGATATGGTGTTTTTTTATATAAGTTGTGTGGTGGTCAGTTTTTATCGCCAAAGAGAGGTAGAGAGAGAGGTTAAGATAATTATGGAGATACACATATCCTATTTATAAATGATTAGGGAACTCGGTAATCAGTCAATATAAAAAAATGATATTTCAGTACAAGAATGAAAACTTACTGAGAAAAAAATATTAAATTTTTATAATTTGTTGAAATAAAAACTGTTGCTTTTAAGAATCATATCCCATAGGTTACAATGAGTTGTCATCTTAACTCATCTAAATTCATCCAATTTTCTCTCCCTTAACACCCATACGTACACTTTAGTACGTAACTATAAATCGGTGAAACTTCAAAACCGTCATGAGAACTCCTCTTATATAATTCTATAAACCATCCAAATAGCATCCTTCCCTGGGGAGGTAAACGGTGTGAAGTTATATCATAAAGATGTTTCTCATAAGTCCATTAGTCGTTTGGAGAAGTCTCAAAAATGATTTAGATCTCCGAAAAAGGAAAAAGGTCAGTCACAACTCTTGAAGACTTATAGATACTCCGTCTAATATCTAATGAAATTTGAAGTAAAACTCTGATTTAATCTGAAGCAAAAGAAAAAGGTCATACATTTCAGATTGTACTGTATGTTATTTCAAAAAGTAAAGTGATGATATACAAGATCCATATCTAGGAAGATCGTCTCGGTTTCGACTTTATAGAGCTGTTAAATGGATTTCTAGATATTTATTTTTTGTTTCTATCCAGGGCAATATCCGGTAATATTTGAATCAGTAGCCGTGGTCAATTTTGATTGGAAAACTAGAGAAAGAAAATTATTCTTCTTCTTTGACACTAAAACCGTGGGGCGGCCTGCGTCGAGAACACTAAATTGCACCCGTTGCCTCTATCCTTTGCGAAGTCACGTCAGTTGTACATCTCAAGTGTAGACAGGTTCCTATGCACTTGGTCCTTCATGAGATGGATTGGATTATTCCATGGATCTTTTCACTGGAGCATCGTCTTCCCTATGCACGACATGGCCTAACCAGCGCATTCGTTTGATTTTTATACGCTTAACTATATCCATCCGTCGTATATTTCATACAGTGCAAGGTTCCATATCTTTCGGTACTCCTCGCTCACACGTACGGCTCCAAAGATCTTTCATAGAACAATTCTCTCGAATGCTTCAAGTACCTCCTCATCTCGTGTTGTCATCATCCATGTTTCTGTGCCGAAATCGATTACATATAAGTATATTCTCTTTTTTCGTCCATCTTCTTTGTGTTCTTTGGACAATTCCTGAAAATGATGATTGTTTTAGGGAAGACAGAAGAGGTTTTGGGAAATGGTAGGGGGATAATAAGGCTTGTGAGACTTTTTTTCGATTAAGTAGTTCGAAATGTCGAGATTAAATATTTTAAAAATTGCTCTTCGATTTAACTTATATTTTACTAAAATACAGTAAAAAGTTTATGCAAAAGAGCAATTCATAAATTTAACAAAAATGATGGAGTTGCCCACAGACATTATACTCACTCTTAATTATTTGATATATTTGAATACCCACCCCCTCCGATTGACTACCCGCACTAATTTCACGGAAATGAATTGATTTTCCACTGATTTGAACACATGTTGGCAATAAAACGGCACATCGCTGCAGCTTCCTGTTGTGTTATTTAATTACCGAGTGCCAGCTAGTTGGAAAATCGCACACAAAACTAACGGACAAATGTAGTAGCAGCACGTGGCGCAATTGGCAAACAAGCAACCAACGAATGCATAAAACAGAGGACAATAATTTCATTAATTTAATTTATGTTCACATTTTAATGTGGCGCACAGCTGATGTTACAGCATTTCGAATAGCTAGCGGTATTTCCATATTTACTAATGCAACACGTGCAACAAATGAAAATCTACTCAACTCAACTGTATGAGTACGAATGTGTCCTGTAGGAATTGCATTTCACTGGAAAGTATTTTTATTACCGCTACTCACTGCCTAGTGTTTGACTAAAATTCCCCTATGGTTGCTACTGTCTGTCTAGCTGTGCTCGCAAAATTGCTTCAAACACGCTCTGCTTGAAGTCAGCGAACTTTTCGGCAGGGCTGCCATGCACTAATGGCGGCAAGAGTAGCGAAATCAAATACACATTTCGTTAGTGAATGAAGGCTGTATAAGCAGAAAAACCTCAAAAAAAAAACAAAACCAACACCAACAATAACCACACTGCACCTAGCAATTACAGTCGCACTGGCGCGTGCGTGTTTGGAATTCACAACAACGAAAAAAAGGTGTACATGTAGCACGCATTTAGGCGCTCAACGCCTGGTGCGCCCATTGTGCGCGCATTGTTTGAGGTTGCTGCGACGAAATAAATACGAACGCAAGCAATAATGCAGATGTTGTTTGCTCAATGGCCGTTTTAAGTGTGCGGTTCATAAGTGTGTGCGCTGTGATGGTGCGATGGTGGCCAAAAAATACAAAAAATAAATGATAGTTATGCACTTAAATGAAAGCAGGTCATGTGCGTGTGTGTATGTGTTTGCTTTTCACGCGCCAAATATTATAAAGTATGCTTATAGCAGTTTGACGCCGAAAATGTCGGCAGTTGGCTTGACCTTTATTTATTGTGATGTGATGTGTGTACAGGTAATGGTTAATCTTGTTTTATTGCCTGCGCTTGATGAGGGCCGTGTAAATATTTCAGAAAAGAAAGTTTGTTCATTAGTATGGGTGCGCTTCAACTGATATATTCTTAAAGAGATTTTTAAACTTAAAGTCTTCTTTTATAGTAAGAAAAATATTTTCGACAGTAATCTGTCGTAAACTTCTTGGTTCGACATGTTTGTTTTTATAAATTTGTTTGCTTTAATATTTTGAAACAAGTGGCATCTGCCTTAAATTATTGCAGTTTGATACCCATTTTGTAACAGACTTCTAGCATATTCTTATTACTCATCCATTTTACTACTTTCAATAAAATATTAAAAAAAAAAATTATTAGGTGGCAACTCTACCAAAAATATTTTTGCCTGTAATACATCTTAAACTTCTCGGTTCAACATTTTTTTCCAAAACAAAATTATTTACAAATATAATCACCCTTATGCATATGTATAACTTCCTTATGAGACACACATTTAATGTTTTGAACAGATGGCAATTCTACTAAAATATTTTCAAATACAATTTGTACAAACTATTTCCGTTTGAGACAAATATTTAAGTTTTTTTAGAAATTTCTCTCGCTTTTCTGTTTGATATCCATATTTTAGCGTTTTCAATGATTTGTTTGGGCTTAATATTTTCAAACCGATGGCAACACTACACGAATATTTTCAACTAGAATTCACCTAATACTATTTCGATTTGAGACAGATAATTTATTTTTTTTCTAAAATTTTTTATAATAATTACAAACAGGTGGCAACACTGATTAATTATTTTTTATTAAAATTCACCCTAAACTATTTCAGTTTGAAAACATATTCTATTACATATATATTCAATTGCCTAAAATTTTCAAACAGGTGGCAACACTTTATAAAAATAGCTCCAAATGAAATAATTCTTAATCGTATATAATTCGGAAACATAATATAATATTTTCAAAAAAGTTAACAATGGCAAGCTTTCTCAAAAATATATAACTTTAAAACTTCTTGCATATTGAGCTAACGGTACAGTTAGTTGATATCTAAGCGCAAAACAAACAGAGAAATTCTTGAAAGAGATTTTCTAAATTAACTTTTAATCCGAATCTGTAGGGTTACTGAGAAGTTGTGTTACTTTTGTGACTTTGTAGATATCGAGGTTATCTTACAGAAAATTCACAAGAATTTGCTTTGTATGGCAACACATATTTGCATATATTCGTACTTTGCAATGAAAAGTATTTATTACAAGTGTACTTGAGATTTACATGTACACACACACACACACACACACACACACATACACGTATGCATAATTGTTGAAAACTTTTCAATTATGCCTTCTCAACTCTGCAACAGCAACAACAGTGGTTATCAACACAATCAATTGTTACGTAACCACTGTTCATTTGCAGGTGAATTGAGGGAAATGTCCAACATTGATTTTATAAATCTGCACCCACACATAGATCATAGCCGAGTCATGCTTGCATATACTATAAAGTAATTTGCATAAAACTTCTTTGTGGATTTGCAGAGCCAATTACATTACGCCTTCTATGCTGCAATTGAGAGACGCAGGTGGGCGAAACACATACATACATATATGTATTTGCGTGTGTGTGTGTGTGTGTGTGTGGAAATGAATTAAAATGGCGTTCAGTGCAGCATAGTCAGTGTGGGATTTTTTAATAAGCAAATGTATATCCTTTTTACGAAATGGCAAGTTAAGTTAGATTGACTAAGGTTAGGGTTGGCTATATTTAATTACGCATATACTCATTTACACAGAAAGTACGGTCATTTCTATGGAAAAGTAGACAGCTGATGTCCTTGTTTGCGCTAGAGGTAAATTTTAGAAAAAATGTAGTTTTTTCGCACAAGTCTTACTTATGTTGAAGCTTACATACAAAATATTGATTTCATTAAGAAGAAAATATCTATCCAAATCGGGATGACAAGTTGGTTATTAGATGATGTTCTGTCCGTCTATCTACTCGTCGACTCGTCTAACCGTTGTCCCTTTATGCCTTCATCTGTCTATCTGTCCGTCAGTGTCTTAATGAATGCATTGCTTAACAGACCGAAGAGGTCGTTTGTATTGGTGACTAAGCCAGCCACGTACAGTGCAGAGGGTTGTTTAGGGCCTGCCTCCTCAATCAATTTCAATTCAACTTCAATAGCTGGCAATTATGTTTCATAAATTTGTAAAATAATGTACTCAAATCAAGAAATATATCTTCAACTAGTTTTCAAGTTCCGAATATGATGATTTCCTTCATAACGGCTGATTTAATATGTTATTTATCGAAGTACGAGAAGTGTTCAAAAATTAACGGGAATTTTAAAATTTCAATTTCGCTAAGGTTAGGCGTGTTTTTAAGAGCTTGACGATTTTCGTTTTTTAAAAACTCACTTTTCACTGGTTGTTCGTGAATTTTTGGCAACTTCCATATTCGACAGTCATGACTCCGTGTGTATTTTTCCTATTTCCAAAAATAAAATTAATCTAAAAGGGCCGTTTTACAAACATACGAGAAATCGATGAGAGAGTCAAAGGCTATACCATAAATCCCGAATTTGAGTGTTTCGACGTTTGGAAGAAGTGCTGGCATAAGTGCATAATATCAAATGGGGACTATTTTTAAGGCGAATGTTAATGAAGACGAATGAATAATTAAACCCTGAAGAGGGTATATTGAGTTAGTCACGAAGTTTGTAACACCCAGAAGGAAGCGTCGGAGGCCCTATAAAGTATATATATAAATGATCAGTATGTTGAACTGAGTCGATTTAGCCATGTCCATCTGTCTGTCTGTCCGTCCGTCTGTCTGTATATATACGATCTAGTCCTTCAGTTTTGAAATTTTGCAGATGTTATTTTCTCTTCAAGAAGGAGCTCGTTTGTCGGAACTGCCGATATCGGACCACTATATCATATAGCTGCCATACAAACTGAACGATCGGAATCAAGGGCTTGTATGGAAAACTTCCGCATTTTACTACATATCTTCACGAAAGTTGGTGTGAGTTATTGTTCATAGAAATAATTTAATCTCCGAAGAAATTGTTCAGATCGGTTCACTATAGCATATAGCTGCCATACAAACCGAACGATCGGAATCAATGACTTGTATGGAAAATTTTCGCATTTGACGTGGTATATTCACGAAATTTGACATGGATTACTGCTTAAGGTTATAATATAATCTCCGAAGAAATTGTTCAGATCGGTTAACTATATAACATTAATGTTTCCAGCAAACTACCCGGCTAAAAAGAATTAGTAAAATGTTTTCTTTTTTTATTACTTACTTTTTCTTACGTCTTTAGATTTGCTTAAACACATAGTTACTAAAAGAAATGCACCTGTGAAGGGTATATTAGCTTCGGCTAATACACCGAAGTTAACGTTTTTTCTGTTTTTTTTTTATAAAAAACGGAAATTCCCGTTATTTTTCGAACACACATAGTATCTAATAAAATGTTCGGGATCGAATCGAATTTTGATTGAGTGTCTGTCCATCTGTCTACCCGATGTATTTCATATTGTTCCGATGAAGTCTGCAAGTTGAAATATATCTTACTATATTTACCGATTAATTTTATCTCGTATTTACAGGAGCTTGAGCTTGACCTTCAATATTCCTCAATTGTCGAGTGTCTTTAAAAGCAAAAAGATTCCAAAATTAAACCAAATTAAGTATATAAACATTAAAGCGCATTTTAGTCGATAGTTTCCCCTAAAAATGGTTTCATACAAGTTAATGAGCATTCACTCCACGTAAGTCTGCATATTAGCGTATATATATATATGTAAGTGAAACAAAGACTCACTGTGATGACCATAAATCATCACTCATTTGCCATTAAACATAACATATTTTGAAGAAATGTGATATTTCCATTTGGTTGGCTTTCTGGATGAAAAAGCGACAGCATTTCGCCGAGCAGCTGCTCACAAGCTTTTTTAGTATAGATATACAAATTTTTATTTTTTTTTATTTTCTCCTTTGCTTATCCCGCATGTAAATTAAAATGAAACTGGCAGTGGCGTTCATTTAGCATACAGTTATATATACTATATTCTACTTTCCTTATTTGCCTTCAAAAAATGGCTGGCTGTGTGTCACAACCGAGCAGCTGGTAATAAACAAATACGTTTGTAGTTGTAGTTGCTGCTTGAAAAAGCCTACGTGCATGTGATTTACACAATGGTCATGGGAAATGTAAGAGCACAGCAGAGACCCTGCTACACTTTTCATTACCGTTATGACGGTAGACTCAGTTGAAGCTATACACATGTTTGTATGTTGAAGAAGAGAAAATATATGTGAGTAGCAGTGAGCAGCGCTATGTTGGCTGAGGCGGAAGCAACTGTTTTGCTTCACTTTTCATTTTCGCATTAGCAGTAAATTAGTTGAAGCTGGTTTTTATGACTTACGCTATATTTTTTTCCAACTCCCTTACTTGCTATATAGTCATACCGGCGAACTAGCACTACTCGACAGCGCTGAATGAGAAAATAATAAATGCGCAATAAAAAACGCCCAGCCAACATTACAGTCATACATAATAGTACTATAGCAAGTGAGCAACTGAGGGCGCGTATTCTCGTTTCGCCTTTTTGCCTACTCTGATGGCCTACTAGCCTACAAGCATGCTTTTTTTTCCTTTCTAAGGTCCATAAAATCTGGCCGCATGTCTGCGCCACTTTAAAGACCCAAAATATATTTTAAGAGCGTATTAAATTTTCCAACGTGAACATAATCATCACAGACCGTATTTCATTAACACTTGGGTCCAGCGGCCGACGGCTGGCGGCCAGCAAGATACTAGCACTACAGCGCTATACAAGTACATGGCCACTAAGCCCTCATAAAAGTCACCAACATAACACAACAACATGGCCGAATAAAAGCTGGTGGAAAAATGAAAATGAAAATGAAAAAGTGAATTAGAATTAGTGCGGTACACAGTAAAACAACAACAATAGCAACTATGTAAAGTAATAAATATCAAAATTCAAGGGTTTCCAGAGTATGAGTGTTATCACAAAGGTGATCCCTACGGTTTGGGGCAATAACGGTACTGCTTGGCGTTGTATTTTTAGTTATTTTCGGTGAAACACTTTTCGTGCATCGTTGGCGGCACTAGCCCTAAATTTAAGACAATATTTAATGCGCACATACTAAGAAATTATTTTTTCAAAGAAGAAGTAATTTTTTGGCGGAAAGTAATATTCATAAAACTTGTAATTAGTTTATGTTTGTGTTCTGAGAAATTATTCACGCGGCAAATTTCACTTTTGTGGTGTGTTTTAATTATACTAGTAAACAAGTATATTTTACCTACCTGAAAGTTGTATGAAATTTTCAAGAAAAAATTGACAAATATTTAAGAGGGGGGGGTAAGGTTTGACAACTTTTTTTTTCATTATTTTTTTTTATTTTTTTTCTAAACCATCAACAGCTCAAGAATATTGAATATTGTGTTTTAGGTCATTCGGAGAAAAACTAACGAAGTTACAGCAGGTTGAATAACGGTACCTCCAGCTACCTGCGCTGAGTGTACAAAACTTTGAATCGATTTTCCCAAATATGTCATTTTTAAAGTCGGTGACCAGCCTACAGCTTGGACGATGTCAACATCAGATGAGACGACACTAGGAGTTTTCGAGAGGAAAATTTTGCGCAAGATTTATGGTCCTAAGAACATTGGCAACGGCGAATACCGCAGACGATGGAACGATGAGCTGTACGAGTTATACGACGACATTGACATAGTTCAGCGAATAAAAAGACAGCGGCTACGCTGGCTAGGTCATGTTGTCCGAATGGACGAAAACACTCCAGCCCTGAAAGTGTTCGATGCAGTACCCGCCGGAGGAAGCCGAGGAAGGGGAAGGCCTCCACTCCGTTGGAGGGACCAGGTGGAGAGCGACCTGGTTACACTTGGGATCTCCAACTGGCGCCGAACTGCGAAGGAGAGAGAGAGATGGCGCACTATCGTCGATTCGGCTATAACCGGCTAAACGGTTGCAACGCCAATCACATACATACCAGCCTACAGAAAAAACTACTGTATCGATCCAAAAATTTTTATTACTAACAATTTTACAATAATTTGGATTGAAAATGGTACCAAAAATTGAAAAATATAAAGATTAAAAAAACTCGACGTCAATTGAAAGATAAACTAATAAACTAAAGAAAGCATTTTGATTTTTTGGTTTCGGATGATCCAGTGATGCTGTAGGCTGGTCACCGCACAAAAACTTTTTTCGAGGTGCCTGCAGAGATCGACGATAAATTCGTTATTCCTCGCTATTTTTCGATAACAATTTTTTTAAGTATCCTTCAAATGTTGTACTTTCATATAATAATAAGTTAAATGAACCTACAGCAATAATTTTTTCTAAAAAAATCATGAAAAAAGGGCTTTTTTCGACGAAACAAACCTTACACCCCCCTTAAGCTCCGATACAACAGCCCATTGGATTCCAAAAAAAAATTTACGGTCACTATGGGTGGGTTGGTATTATAAATGGGAACCAAACTATTGTCACGACCACTAAAAGGTCTTTTACTTAAAATCTGTAAAATGAATGTAAGAAATTTCATTGAAATTTATCAAGTAGTTCCTGAGATATGGTTTTTTGGTTCGTCTCGACGCTCTACACACCACAGATGCTCTTTCTTAACTCTGGAACTACTCGATAGATTTCAACGAAATTTCTTACGTATTATTTCCTTGACTTCTTAATGTTACAAATTTAACACAATTTTGTATTCCAACTAATTCGTTCACTTAACAATACATAAATAGAAAAAACTAATATCGGAATAAAAGTGTGCACGACTACAACATCATGTATATTACTCATCTAAAAATTCTGTGCCTGTAATTAATTTTTTATTGGTAATACCGGTAAATCTCTCAGATATTGTCAAGAAAATTAGATGGAATATTTGTTTTCTAATAATGTATCTATGTTCCAAAAATGGATGAAATCGGGTCTTAACTTCCTCTAGCTCCCAAATATCTAATATTAGACTTTTCAAAGATCCGGTGGACTTTATAATGTTTATACTGGTTAATATGTGAGATGTCTTAGCGAAATTAAGTGAGCGTATAATCTTGGATATGGTGTGCCTTAGTGGTGAAAATGAATGAAAGCTGTCCAGGAATTACTTCAGTCCTCATATACTATATATGTATAATGGTTTTCGTTATTCTAGTGAACTTTATAGGAGTTATTTGGGCCAAATTATGTATTGCCTTAACAAAATTAAATAAATAAGATTACGGAAGTACTTTTTACAATATTTAACAGTTATAACCGAACATAGTACTTTATTCTGCTTTTCTCTCACTACTTTTCCAATTGAATAATGAATCGAGGATCCTTTAGTGTACTTCAAGCCAAAGAAAATCGATTGTTTGAAAATACCATATTGTCATAAACACTTAAACACTATTTACAGTTATTGTATAATAATTTTTTTTATATAGTAAATTCTTAATACTTTCGTAAATGTTTTGAAAGTTATTGCATTATTATAGATAAAAGAAAAGGAAACTAACGCAGTAGAAAAACTTTCAAACTCTTGCAAAGCCGATAGCAAGGCCGCATTGTCAAAAGCAGCATACATCAAAGTATTAAAAAATTAACCGAGAAAATATGGTTATCTCCGTAGTATGCAGCGCTTGCATTTGCTGACTTGCATAAGCATACAACTTTTAAGTTGATTTCCATGCAGAATTCATGAGCATAAATAACGATTATACCGCAGCAGCACACTTGTTGAACCCCCGCCCCAAAGAGTCGAACCGAGTCCAAGCCGTCCAACTGCAAGTGCAACACAATTGCTGCACGTACAACACGAACAAGTAGGCATTCAAATTGATATTAATATACTGGAGCATAAGAGCACGCACACTTGTGGACTAAAGCCCACTCAAAGCTTGGGCGAAGCACAAAACAACAACGCAACAACAACAAAAATGTCAACAAATAAATAAAACAAAAAAAAATTTGAATTCAAATGCCACTGCATACAAGCTGAGTGTTCTCATGCACACTTCCGTTGCTGCGTTTGCAACTTATGCGCTCTTAGCTTCCAGCTTAAGTCCAGCGAAGCACTTTCCGCAAAAATGCCAGCATACATTTTGCCATTTGGCAGTGGCAGTGTGGTGGCACCTAAATGTCTCTGTGTGTATATTGAAAATTCACTGCAAACGACATTTTTCAAGTGCTAACACATATATATTTGTATATATTTGTATTTGTGTTTGTATGGTGGCATAAAGTGTCGAGCAAGTAGTTTAGAAACACCAGCAAACAAATTATATACAAATAATAGTACATACTAACTTGTAAATATAAATCAGGAGGAGGAGGAGACAACGTCAGCATGTCAAGCATCACAATACACGAGTTAAGTGCTGAGTGGTTAGCACACGGTGTGCTACAATGTAGGGAGGATGCTCAAGAGTATTGTTCTTGAAAATGAATGTAGTAACTATGAATTTCTGGTTTTTGGAAAAATTCGTTTTTTTAATTTGTATAGATATGGGATACGGGAGTATTCTCTCATCGTCCTAGTATTTTTAGATGGCTTGAAAAGTGGTCATCAGAATCATTGTTTGAGATTTTGTTAGCATATTTTAGAATGTATAGAATAACGCCTGATCCATCGAAATTGTTTAAATCAATTCTTCCATTTTGAAAATTGTATTAGGTCTTTGCTTCCGCCGTTTTTTTGTAAAATTAAGGCTTTATTGTATAAAAACGGTTATAAAAATGTTATTTAAAATATTAAAATATTGGCTTTTGACCATCTTTCTGGCAGCATGCGTATTCCGTGACGAAAGAACTCCTCATCTTTCGAGTCGATCCAAGTATCAATCCAATTTTTGACTTCTTCATAAGAACTGAAGTGCTCGTTAGCTAGACCGTATGCCATCGATCGGAACAAGTGGTAGTCAGATGGAGCAACGCACAGTGTGAGATTTAGTCAATCTAGCATCTCAAAATTAATTTTTATATGAAGTTGTAGAGATATGAACTTGAAATTTGGCACGATCGTTAAGGAGATTATAAGCTTCAATATGGTGAAAGACAACTAGTTACAACTAGTGTCAAATGGGGACTAGTTCCGAACTATCCTCAAAAGCACTAGTTGGGGACAATTTTTTTACACATTTATATTCAAAATTTCTTCTTTTTTTCTCTTCTAACTAAAACTTGTCGATATATTGATATAAGCACCCACATACAACCATTTCTATAAAATTCTTCAAGTTTCGTACTTTAGTTTTCGATGATTCTTTGCAAATGAGAAAAATAAAAAGCTAACCTTTGTTTCAATGTTAAATTTATTGATATCTAAAACATAATAAAAACGAAAAATTAAAACATTCAACGAAAGTTCTTAAAAGAATTGAAAGTACATATTCAAAACAAGATATTAATATTTGCTGAGTCTCTTTTTCCACAGGATCTCAGATACATTGCGGTAGCCATAGTTAATTGTTCCGAAGCTACATTTGATATTAACTCTTTGCATTTCCGTTTTTGTGTACTCGAAGCACTTTCAGCAAACTCTTTTTCTCGTCTTCCGCGTTGAGGTATTTGTTTTGAAGCTGATGGTGCGTGATCAAGAGCAAAATCAACAGCAGAAATTTTTGAACTTAGCCAAATAGCATTGTCATGCATAAATCTTGCTTTATCACGGTGAGATTTGCTCCATCGCATTTGAAATTGGAAGCAAAGCTTTTTTATACAATTTTAACTTTGGTATCGTCAACATCTGGTCCAAAAATTGATATAACGTGCTTTTCGACCGCTTCTTTTCACCTTGCTTAACCAAATCCAAAATAGCTCCTCTCGCGATATTTCACTCATACTAAAAAAAGGCAAAAAATGGGCAGGATTTTATTTTTTAAATTTGTTTTAGGCACATTAACAAAGATTCTGCTGCCATTCCCATCACGGAACTCCGTGGGACTTGGAAGTTCTAGTCTATCAAATTTTTGAAAATTTTAAAATTTGTCTTACCTTTCAGGTGGTTATAAAACAATTTTTTCAAAATACTTGAGTGCAAAAATAAATATTGTATAAAACAAAAATTTTAAGTTTAAGTAATAACCTTCAATACAAAAAATATTTTAGGCCAAAAAAAACACTCACAACTTCGACCTGACCACTCAAACTTTTGTGATCAATGCAAGCTTGCAAATCAATTGTAGCATGTTATGCAATTGCACGTGTTTGATAGCTGTTATCACGCCAGTAACATTTTTTTATTCTCTTTTGTGTTTGTTTTCGTAACAATTGGGGTATCTTCTCACGTAAAAAAAAATATGAGCGAGTTACGAAAATATTTTTTTTTTTGAATTTCGAGATGCTAGATTGACTAAATCTCACACTGTGCAACGTCTGGAGAATACGGCGGGTGGAGTAAGATCTCCCATTTCAGTGTCTCCAAATGTTTTTTGATCACCTTTGCGACGTGAGGCCGAATATTGTCATGCTGGAGAATGACTTTATCGTATCTTTCCTCGTACTGTGGCCGTTTTTCTTTTAGTGCTCGGCTCAAACGCATCAATTGCGTTCGGTATCGATCTCCTGTGATCATCTTGGTCGAGTAATGCTTCCAATTCAGCATAGTCGAAAATCTTTTCCCTTCTTAAAACGTTGAAACCATTCGCGACATGTTCTTTCACTTAGGACAGCCTCACCGTACTTATCCGAAAGCATTCGATGAGCCTCAGACGCAGTTTTCTTGGAATTAAAAAAGAAAAGCAAAATTCCACGCAAATGTCGATAATTCGCCTCAAAAAGTGACATTTTCAGTTGAAAATAAGTTTGGGATGTAAACAGATCTCTACAAATATTTTGTTGGGTTAATGTTGACACAAATGTCCAAGATCGATATAAAACGATTTAATCGACCAGTTCAAAGTTGTAGACCTAATATATCAATTTTTATACTCTCGCAACAAAGTTGCTAGCAACAAAGTTGCTACGAGAGTATTATAGTTTTGTCCACATAACGGTTGGTTGTAAGTCCTAAAACTAAACGAGTTATATATAATTTATTTATACCAAAGTGATCAGGGTGAAGAGTGGAGTTCAAATCCGAATGTCTGCCTGTCCGTCCGTCCTTAACTTGAGTAAAAATTGAGATATCTTGATGAAACTTGGCACACTTATTTCTTGGCACCATAGGAAGGTTGCTTTCGAAAATGAGCAAAATCGGACCACTGCCACGCCCACAAAATGCCGAAAACCGAAAACACATAAAGTGCCATAACTAAGCCATAAATAAAGCTGTGAAAATAAAATTTGGTATGAAGGATCGCACTATGAAGTGGCATATTTGGATGTAATTTTTTTGGGGAAGTGGGCGTGGCCCCGCCCCTACTAAGTTTTTTGTACATATCTCGCAAACCAATAGAGCTATATAAACCAAACTTTCTGCAGTCGTTTTTTTTAGTCACTTCCTAATACAGTCCAAAAATGAAAGAAATCGGTTCATAACCACGCCCACCTCCCATACAAAAGTTAGGTTGAAAATTACTAAAAGTGGGCTAACTCACTAACGAAAAACGTCAGAAACACTGAATTTCACATAAGAAATGGCAGATGAAAGCTACACTCAGATTTTTTACAAAATGTAAAATGGGCGTGGCGTCGCCCACTTATGGGTCAAAAACCATATCTCTGGAACTATTCGACCGATTTCAATGAATCTTGAAAATAGGCCAAATCGGTTCACAACCACGCCTACTTCCTATATACCAGAACTTTGAAGACAATCTGAATCGTTTACTTTACAATATATAAAGTAAGCACTAGTGAAGATATCGGTGCAGAACTTTGCATAAATACTACGTTTATAGTGTGGCAGCCCCATTCTAAAAGTCGCCGAAATCGGACCATAGGTTTTTAAGGCCCCATATATCGAACACGAGGACCTCGGTGCTTATAACCTAATATTATGGTTTTCAACTTTCAATGGACTTTTTACAATATATATGACGAATATGTGGGTCAAATTGTGTATTATATAATATAAATAAAGTTAAATAAATAAATTGCGAGAGTATAAAATGTTCGGTTACACCCGAACTTAGCCCTTCCTTACTTGTTAGCATAATGTTTGGTCGATGAGATCTGTTATGGAAAATGTTTCAGTTCCAGAATTTTTTTAAATTTTCAACTGTCCAATAGTGCAATTGCCAAATTTATTTTATTTAATCTATCTTAATGATATCCAAAGATCAGAAAAGCTCTGGAATCAGTCACCCGATGCTTAAATAAATAGCCTATGATTTAAGTGAATTTTCGATTCGAGTATGAGGGATATTTGTATGCTGACCTTTTATTGATATAATAATGTATTTAGATTTCCAAAAAGAATATATATTTCAAAATGGAGTTCACTCGAAACTCTTATTTCTAAGCAACTTAATCTGTATCCCTACACAAACGAACGATTTTTAGTCTGCGGTTAGCATATTGATAGGATATATTTGGATGTGAAACTGTGCAATCTAAAATCTACCATTATTTATTCAGTATTGCTTTGATCTTAAAATTTTAACTAAGAATTCCTGAAGCGTACTATTTTACAGTGTCAAATACAACAGCGCACTTTGCTTACAATAATATTTTCAAAGAAATAATAACATGTCCGTTGTACGCTGGAATGCCACTTTGGATCAAAATGTATTAGTCGTCCGCTTGGCGTCATTTGCGCTACTTTTTAAGTACATAAATTGCAAAAAATATACAAATGCTCTCAGCGAAATAAATAAATAAATAAGTGCATATAAACTATGACTCTGCAGTGATGACGGCATACAATGTAGTAAGAATGATGTTTAAGTGTGCAACTAAAATTTTAAATCCTGTGAAGAAGTCGAAGCAGTCACTATGAAAATAATGCAACTTGTGAGTCAGTGGAATGGTAAACAGCATTCACTCGTATATTACAAAAGTGCACACTTCAAATGAAGAAATTGTTAGTCATGTTTTGGAAAGGAAGCGGAATTAAATGTGACGCCATAATTCTAGTGGACAATGTACTAGTATATTAAATTTTAAGTAGACGATAATATTGAGCACCTTTCTGGCCGGTAGTTTTGGCATATATCTAGTAGGTATGCTTGACCTTTAACCTTCTGGGTAAATAATGGAATATACATATGTATTGGATCTGCACATGAATTTCGCCAAAGCTATTAGCATCATTTTTAATTAAAAAGCCAAAGTCTTTAGGCGAATAAAAAACGAAATGGTTGAAAATAAATTTGTTATTATTATTATTATATATTTTTGTGCGTTTCACCACATAAAAGCCGCAGGTGTTCAGTGATTTTCATACTATTTTTGAAATATTTTATATGTATTTTTTGTTTTTTTTTTTTGCCTGTATGTATTTGCTTGCTAAATGAATAATAAACGAATTTGTAAATAAAGACAAAAGTATTTATTTTACTAATAATTCGCACATGCGAGCATACAAAGCCATTATGATATGTACGTGGCGTATACGCAACTTTGCGAAATAAATTCAATTCTTTGTTATACTCTCGCAACAAATGTTGCTAAAGAGAGTATTATAGTTTTGTTCACATAACGGTTGTTTGTAACACCCAAAACTAAACGAGTTAGATATAGGGTTATATATACCAAAGTGATCAGGGTGAAGAGTGGAGTTCAAATCCGAATGTCTGTCTGTCCGTCCGTCCGTCCGTCCGTCTGTGCAAGCTGTAACTTGAGTAAAAATTAAGATATCTTGATGAAACTTGGCACACTTATTTCTTGGCACCATAGGAAGGTGCTTTCGAAAATGAGCAAAATCGGACCACTGCCACGCCCACAAAATGCCGAAAACCGAAAACACATAAAGTGCCATAAATAAGCCATAAATAAAGCTATAGAAATAAAATTTGGTATGAAGGATCGCTCTGAGAAGGGGCATATTTGGATGTCATTTTTTTGGGGAAGTGGACGTGGCCCCGCCCCCTACTAAGTTTTTGATACATATCTCGCAAACCAATAGAGCTATATAAACCAAACTTACTGCAGTCTTTTTTTTAGCCACTTCCTAATACAGTCCAAAAATGAAAGAAATCGGATCATAACCACGCCCACCTCCCATACAAAAGTTAGGTTGAAAATTACTAAAAGTTGGTTAACTCAATAACGAAAAACGTCAAAAACACTAAATTTCACATAAGAAATGGCAGATGAAAGCTACACTCAGATTTTTTTACAAAATGGAAAATGGGCGTGGCGTCGCCCACTTATGGGTCAAAAACCATATCTCAGGAACTACTCGACCGATTTCAATGAAACTTGGTTTGTAATAGTTTCTTTACATCCCAATGATATGTTGTGAAAATAGTCCAAATCGGATTACAACCACGCCTACTTCCCATATACCAGAACTCTGAAGTCGATCTGAATCGTGTACTTTACAATATATAAAGTAAGCACTAGTGAAGATATCGGTGCAGAACTTTGACCAAATACTATGTTTATAGTGTGGCAGCCCCATTATAAAAATCGCCGAAATCGGACCATAGGTTTTGAAGGCCCCATATATCGAACATGAGGACTTCTGTTCTTCTAACCTAATATTATGGTTTCCAACTTTCAATGGACTTTATACAATATATATAATGAATATGTGGGTCAAATTGCGTATTATATAATATAAATAAAGTTAAATAAATAAATTGCGAGAGTATAAAATGTTCGGTTACACCCGAACTTAGCCCTTCCTTACTTGTTTTTTTATTATAGATGTTGTCAAAACAGAGGTAGTCAAAATTATTTACACATCGGACGTTTTTTAAGAAGTTTCACACAAAAAGCTTCCGCTTGTTGTTGTTGTTATCGCAGGGTAACAAAATGCTATGTTGTTGTAAACCTTGATCTATTCCTGAGCGAATGAAGTCAGTTGGGCTAGAATAGCTAGAAATATGGCGGAGAAATAAGCAAATGCACTGAAGGCTCGCTGTAGTCAAAAGTATTTACACACAAATTGAACTCTATTATCCTGTTCTTATTTAATGATAATTTTTTTAATTTTTATATTTAGTCTAAGTTACTATTCTAAGGCGATAAATTCATAATTGGCATCAATAACAGCCTGCTTTATGGTCCGAATTGAGTCAACATAATTGTGCGCCAAGTTAACAGTTAATTTAGACCAAATGTCGGCAATTTCGGCGTTTTCGGTTATTATATCAATTGTCCTCTGATATTTAACGAAATACCAAACATTTTCACTAAAGTTTTGGTGAGGGCTGTGCGGAGGTCAACTTGATTTCCATCATTTAAAACTTTTGTAGGTAAAGATCCTTTATGAAATGGAGCATTGTCCTGTCGTAAAATGTAGTCAATAGTTGGAACAGGCCGGCTAACCACTACAATGACATGGTCATGTGAATTCTGACATATCCGGATGATTGAGGGTCCCTAAATTAGTACCAAATCTCCAAAACAGAAGTAAGGAAAATTTCCAAAAAAATTTCAAAAAATCATAATGTCTCTCCCGACTCTATTTAGCGTCTAAACTTCATTATTCTTCTTCTGACGTGGTAAATGCATAAAGCGTTTATTAAAGAAGCCCTGGAACTAAAATTTAGCCTTATCTGCCCACGACAGGCTTTAGGATGCAATCAATGGCAAATTAGAGGCATATCGCTTTTTTGAATTCGGAAGTGGACAACTTTATGCACAACTTAGGTATTTATGTTACTATTTTTAAATGTCCTTAACAGTGTAGCATCATTGACTGTTAATGCAATATGCTGATTCGATGCTGCTGCAATATTAACAGGACTAATTGTGGGATTTTGTATGACAGTTCCTACTAATCTTCTGCATTCTCTTTGAGTTAACACAGGTTTCCGCCCAGTTATCTTTAAATTGCCCTTGGAATATTTCGTTTCCTTCTTTTTAATAACATTATAAACAGTATTCCATCAAATTCTATAAATTTTAACTAACTCCGAAGCCTAAACCCCAGTCTTAAACTTAGTAACAGTCTCCGATCTAGTTATAATCCTTAATTCCTTTGGTTTCTGCATTTTATTTACCAATTTTTGTATTTTAAGGCTGAGTTAGGTTGTTATGAATGCAATAGAATCCAAGTACTACTCTTGTTTAAACCAAATCCAAGGATAAAGGCTAAATCGCCATGTGTAAATACTTTTGACTACAGCGAGCCTTCAGTGCATTTGCTTTTTTTCTCCTCCATATTTCTAGTTATTCTAGCCCAACTGACTTCATTCGCTCAGGAATAGATCAAGGTTTACAACAACATAGCATTTTGTTACCCTGCGACAACAACAACAACAAGCGAAAGCTTTTTGTGTGAAACTTGTAAAAAAACGTCCGTTGTGTAAATAATTTTGACTACCTCTGTATATTGAAATCAATTTAGCAAATTATTTTGAAGCTGTGCACATTTCAAAGCAGTTCGAATATATTAGCAACTTTTTATTTAAAATGTTACTGAAATCCACATTTTGGTCGACGAGTACAATGGGGACAATCATGCAAAAGATGATATTATTGAGACAGTTTTTTTCTCTCAGTACTAAAGCGAATTTCAGCAGTTCTACATAGTATTGGACAGCGTTTATTTATATTTTTAATTTTTTTTTATAAAATTTGTTTGTTTAACACTAAACTGTCAGTGATATATTCAATACTGGCTACACGACGTATAAGTAACATTTTAGCACATATCCTAAAAATCCACTGTCAACACTTTAAAGAGTGATTGATATATGTATTTTTAAGAATACATTAAATAACGTACTGTAAAAAAAATATGTATGACCATCAGTTTTTAGGATAGTCACATACTCAGATTTCAACCTTCACCTCAATGCGAACTCAGGTTCAGCGCAGCTATGTGTGGTAAACGTGCGGAACGTGCCACACATTTGCCATTTGTTTACTGACTTATTTTTACTATCCCCTCTTTTTAAAGCCATTAATGGGGCACACGTTACATATGCAAATCCATGGATCTGTTTGCATCGAAGTATTGAGAAATGTGCACGCTTTACTTTGATGTGATGAAGAAAGACAACTGGCTGACCTGTAGGAACAGCTATTGGTTTTAAACTGATATAAAGGTAGCTTATTTTAAATGTTCCTTATTTTTTCGATAAATAAATAAAAATTAAAAATGTTAAAAATGACAGTAAATTAATAAAAATGTAAGGTACCTTAAATGTCATAAAATACATAAAAAAGAATTTTCCTACAGGCTCACAATGCTGTGACAACTGCACTTGACATGGGTGTGCACTTTTTCACATATTCCATTACTAAATAAAAATATGTGAAAACATTTACACACCTGCTAAAGAGACAAAAAACACAAGAAAAAGTGGCTCGTTAAACAAAGAGGTGCATATGTTCATGCATTTCTTGTTGAAACAAATAAATATTTCCTGTTATAAATATGAAGACAGCAATGATTTTTCCGCAGTAGCAAATGTGTGATTACAACTAGTGTAGCACTACTTCATTTGAGGTGATAACTAGTTACAATTTAACAGAATTTTGGAAAGCAGATTTTTCATTCAAGATAAAAATAGTTAGAAAGTTGCCAGGTGTGTGATAAGTTGAAGCTAAAACAAGTAAGGAAAGACTAAGTTCGGGTGTAACCGAACATTTTATACTCTCGCAATTTATTTATTTAACTTTATTTATATTATATAATATACAATTTGACCCACATATTCATCATATATATTGTATAAAGTCCATTGAAAGTTGGAAACCCTAATATTAGGTTAGAAGCACCGAGGTCCTCATGCTCGATACATGGGGCCTTGAAAACCTATGGTCCGATTTCGGCGATATTTAGAATGGGGCTTCCACACTATAAAGGTAGTATTTGTGCAAAGTTCTGCATCGATATCTTCACTAGTGCTACCTTTATATATTGTAAAGTTAACGATTCAGATCGTCTTCAAAGTTCTGGTATATAGGAAGTAGGCGTGGTTGTAAAGCGATTTTGCCTATTTTCACAACATATCATTGGGATGTAAGAAAACTATTACAAACCAAGTTTTATTGAAATCGGTCGAGTAGTTCCTGAGATATGGTTTTTGACCCATAAGTGGGCGATGCCACGCCCATTTTCCATTTTGTAAAAAAATCTGAGTGCAGCTTCTATCTGCCATTTCTTATGTGAAATTTAGTGTTTCTGGCGTTTTTCGTTACTGAGTTAACTCATTTATGGGAGGTGGGCGTGGTTATTATCCGATTTCAACTATTTCCATGGTGTGGGGTGGGGTACGTAAGAGAAGAAAGTCAGAAAGTTTGGTTTATATAGCTTTATTAGTTTGCGAGTTAGATACAATTAACCGATTTGGGGGCGGGGCCACGCCCACTTTCCCAAAAGAATTACATCCAAATATGCCCCTTCCTAGTGCGATCCTCTATTCCAAATTTTACTTTTATAACCTTATTTATGGCTTAGTTATGACACTTTATGTGTTTTCGGTTTTCGCCATTTTGTGGGCGTGGCAGTGGTCCGATTTTTCTCATTTTCGAAAGCCTCTCACGGTCCCAAGGAACGTGTGTTCCAAGTTTCATCAAGATATCTCAATTTTTACTCAAGTTATCAAGTTGCACGGACGGACGGACGGACAGACAGACATTCGGATTTTGACTCGTCTCGTCACCCTGATCATTTTGATATATATAACCCTATATCTAACTCGTTTAGTTTTATGACTTACAAACAACTGTTATGTGAACAAAACTATAATACTCTCTTTAGCAACTTTTGTTGCGAGAGTATAAAAATTAGTTGGAAGGCATAACAAAAAAATATATATAAAACACTACGAACTGAAAAGGTTAAAATTAAAAAAAATCGTTAAGGGAGGTTGCCTATATAAAAATTTTAATTCAGTAAAATTGTAAGGTATTTTATTAGGGCAATAGTCTGCTTTAGAAGCCGAAAAAAAGCATTTTTTAGCAATTTTTTTTTAAGGGAAGGAAATGATTGCGGTAAACGAATTTTAAGACGATTGTGTACTATATTTAAGGCTTAAAAAACAATATTTATTATTACAAAATATTGAAATTTTTTCAAAGTTGTAAGTATTTTTCTGGAGCGCTTGGAGTCTGCACTTGTAAATCGGTAACGGAGATGGAGGTCGTGCGATGCATCTGAAACAGTCGAACCAATTTTTTTTTTTTAATTTTTATAAGTTTCTTTTCTTTATGAACTAAAAAAATACCGAAGGAGTTATAAAATTCCAATTTTTTTTCGCGGTTTAAAAAAAAATCACTTTTTTAAGAAAAAAATTGACTTTAAGTTGCAAAACAAGTAGTTTAAATAATACTTTTGTCCAACTTTTTTAGTTCAAATAGAAGATAATTTAATACTGAAGCTAGATCACTTTGGTCTTTTTTCGATCGGGCATATATTATTTTTGCTATCGCTGGCACCGTTTTCTAACACTCGTGAAAATGAAAACTCGAGAAACTGAAAACTGCTCTAGCTTCGAAAATATGTCGAATTGGCCTCTGGAATTTTGAAGACATATTCTTGGATATTTTTGAAAAAGATTTAAAACAAAACAAAAAATCGATTTTTTGAAGCCTGTAAAGCAGACTACTGCCTTAATTAAACTATGCTTAGTAAACAATTAACATTTTTCAAGAAGAGTTACAGCTAAACATATTTTTGAGAAGTGTTGCCATATGTTTTAATTGTAATTACATTTTTTTATAAAATTATTTAATTATATTACAATATGGTAGCAAATAATGCTACTATGAATGAAGAAGTTTAAGAAAGGTTTTTGTAAAACAATTTTAAAAAGGGTTGCCACCTATTTAAAAAATGTAATTATGTGAATTTGAAAAGCTGGATACTAATAAAATACAACTTTTAAATTAGAAGGTTTTCAAACTTATTTTGCAGTTTAAAATTTTTTGCGAATAGTTGCCATATGTTTAAAATTATTATTAAAATAAATTATTAAGGAAAATTAAATATTACAAAAATTAAAATATTACGGAATCAAAGTAAAATGGTAAAATGGTTACGGTAAAATTTAAGTTGGAAAATTTGTATGAAAGGTTGCCACCTGTTTGTGTGTTTGCGCAAAAAAAAAAATTAATTCGAAACTAATATTTTTGCTACACATCGAATAATTCGGAAGTTACCAATTTAAAGTACAGTTATCTTTAAAAAAAATTTTCTTCGAAATAAATTGAAATTGAAATGCCTTTTCGAAAATAAACTTTACAAGCTAACGGTTGTGTCCATTCACTTTACGCTCTAGCACTTTGGCACTCTAAAACGTACGCTTACCACAAATATGTGTGTAGCTAAATACACACAAACACACACAGTCCGTTTACTTAACACGCCCACAAGTACGCATGAGCAATTTGAATGCTCTTCCACAAGCAAATATTTGTTTATTAACTATTTTTGTAGGAAATTATTCAGCTGCAGGCCTCCCACTTACGAGTACTTGCTGCTGCAAAATCCAAATGCAGCAACCAGAAGTTTACACATGTTTTGGTATCCATTGCAAATAGTTTCCACATACAAAGTTGCAATCAACGGCATCTTTAGTGGCAATGCTGGCGCATTGAAGTGCATTTTGATTAGTGGATATTACTATTTGTGGAGAAGAAATCCCGGCGGAAGTATGCATATTTGGTGCGTTTGAGTTTGCTGAGTCTGTTATGCAAATGGTGCGTGTTCATGTGCATATTGGAGTGCCTAAATAGTTATGTGTGTGGGTACTTCATCCTTAGAGAAATGTTATTTAAGGAACTGTAAGCATTATTGGAAATTCAAGGAAATTGAAGATTATTGTGAGTTGGAATTTGAAATATCTTATTACTTCGTCTACTATACGGATGGTGAGAAAATATACAAAATACTTAAATACTTACTAGAAAAAATAGAACACTTATGGTAAATATTTATTTATAAATATTATTTTGTTCCAAAAAATCTACTACACTAAAAAATTAAAATTTTATATGTAAAAGCGTAAAATTTTATTCCTGAAACTTCCGGCATTTTGATTATGACATGAGTTATATTTGCTGTCTACTCACTTGGGTTTTGCATATTTTAAAATTACTTACTTTTGCGCGATTTCCAGGAATACATACATATGTATATGAATTATTTCAGTGAAAGGTTTCAGAAGGTATGTATTTTTGTACATGATGCTTTACTTAACCATAACGAAAAAATCCTCTATAATGTTTATGTATGTGTGTATACAATAGAATGTATTGTCTCTTCATATTTTATCTGCACATTTTTCCCGCACTTTCGCTGAAAATACACTGCTAAAAGTGCTTTGTGTTAGTGTGAAAGCATAGCTGCAAATATGCTAAAAATTTCATGAGCATCACTTGCCAGCGCTTGCAGTTCGCTTAATTGTTTGGTGAAAAGAGCATTCAAGAATTATTATACGGTTTTTTGAATTTTAATTTTCCATCTAAAATTGAGTAAAAAGCTAACAAAAGGTATACTAACTGTATTTACTACTTGCTAGCGGATGAAAATGAAATTGTTTTTATTTTTTTTCCACCGAAGTGGAGTGGAAACATTGCGGTGTGGGTGGCAGTTCGCTGTATTGTCACAAGTTTTCGGTAAAAGAATAGCAGAAAACAAAAGAAGATTTATGTTGCTACAAAATTCATTTTTTTATGTCAGATTCACCGTTATTTACAAAATAAAATTCAAGCGAAGTATAGAGCGGCGTTGAATGTGAAAAGCAATGCGGTGAATGCGGAAATCTATAAAGCAATTAGAGGTCAATGCCATATTTCCTTTACCTTTGTTGTCGTTTTCTTTGTTATGTTCAGTGCCTGGCTCGTTTGTCATTCAACCTATCAGAGGAATTTTTTATACACTCAAATATATGTCCAATAAAGTCTGAGAGAGCGAATATCGATTTCCTTTTTTGCTAGACTAAATTGTTAAAGTTAGGCCCTTTGGCCCTTTTTTGGGCTTGAGTTTACCTAGTTAAGCAGAGGGTTATTCATTACGGTATTTATTTCTTTATTTTTATACTCTCGCAACAAAGTTGCTACGAGAGTATTATAATTTTGTCCACATAACGGTTGGTTGTAAGTCCTAAAACTAAACGAGTTAGATATAGGGTTATATATATCAAAATGATCAGGGTGACGAGAAAAGTTCAAATCCGGATGTCTGTCTGTCCGTCCGTCTGTCCGTCCGTCCGGGCAAGCTGTAACTTGAGTAAAAATTGAGATATCTTAATGAAACTTGGAACACGTGTTCCTTGGCACCATAAGAAGGTGCAGGTTAAGTTCGAAAATCAGCAAAATCGGACCACTGCACGCCCACAAAATGGCGAAAACCGAAAACACATAAAGTGCCATAACTAAGCCATAAATAAAGCTATGGAAATAAAATTTGGTATGAAGGATCGCACTATGAAGAGGCATATTTGGATGTAATTTTTTTGGGGAAGTGGGCGTGGCCCCGCCCCCAAATAGGTTTTTTGTATATATCTCGCAAACCAATAGAGCTATATAAACCAAACTTTCTGCAGTCGTTTTTTTAAGCCATTTCCTTATACAGTCCAAATGACAGAAATCGGATAATAATCACGCCCCCCTCCCATACAAAGGTTAGGTTGAAAATTACTAAAAGTGGGTTAGCTCACTAACCAATTACGTCAGAAACACTAAATTTCACTTAGGAAATGGTAGATAGAAGCTACACTCAGATTTTTTTACAAAATGGAAAATGGGCGTGGCGTCGCCCACTTATGGGTCAAAAACCATATCTCAGGAACTATTCGACCGACTTCAATGAAACTTGGTTTGTAATAGTTTCCTTACATCCCAATGATATGTTGTGAGTAGGCCAAATCGCTTCACAACCACGCCTACTTCCTATATACCAGAACTTTGAAGACGATCTGAATTTATGTACTTTACATTATATAAAGTAAGCACTAGTGAAGATATCGGAACAGAACTTTGCACAAATACTACATTCAGCTTCATTCTAAAAATCACCGAAATCGGACCATAGGTTTTCAAGGCCCCATATATCGAACAAGAGGACCTCGGTACTTCTAACCTAATATTAGGGTTTCCAACTTTCAATGGACTTTATACAATATATATGACGAATATGTGGGTCAAATTGTGTATTATATAATATAAATAAAGTTAAATAAATAAATTGCGAGAGTATAAAATGTTCGATTACACCCGAACTTAGCCCTTCCTTACTTGTTTTATCAGGGTTTATAGTTTTCACGGTCTAGAGCACGTAACTTTCCATAACTATAATAGTCGAATCAAACTTTCGAAAATTTTCGATTCATATATTGTATTATATGTAATTCTCAAACTGTTTTCTAGTCGTCAGATAATTCATATTAGTGTCTAATTAGACATAACTAACATCTTCCAATCAAGAAGTGAGTTGCGACTTCTTTTGTCAGAGAATAAAGCTCTATTGTTTCTCGAGTCGTTCTCTAAAAACAAAGTTTATGGAAAGATACTAGATAAGAAAGGAAGTGAATTTAATAACTAACTTTTTTTGATTTTGTTGAAGGCTTATCTTGTAGTCGATTCAATTTGTATACCAAAAATTAATAGAATTTGATCCAGCGAGCTAAAGACTAACTAACCTTTCACTAGTTAGGGTGCCTTAAGATGCATACAGCATTTCATATTACAAAGTAAATTCCTCTGTGCATATAAATTACAGTCTCACCTTACATTTCTGCTTTACACTATTCTTAAACAGCTCAACTTCTAATGTAAAGTCTGCCTGCAAGTTAAGTGAAAATTTGCCGTCTGTAAAAGGTAGCCGCAGCTGACACAACAACGGCTCCCTGATAAGTACGAACATAAGTGTATGTATGCATGTAAATGAGTAGTAGTCTCTGCGCACTTTTTAGACACGCTTGAGTTATTAGAAAACTTGCTGACGCCTCAATATGCAGCGTTTAATGGTGTGTGAGACGCTTGCTGCCGCACGAAGGTTGGCAAGCGCATGAGTTCGCAGAAATTTAAGCTTGCAGAAAAGTTGCAACGCACAGCTTGCATAAATAACTACAAGCTAGTAACAAAGTGCAGGCGTTAAACGATTACTGTAATGGACACCCTATGCAACAGCGTGGTATTAAGTAATATAACACTTACTCTGTGAGCTCTATGAGCTTAGCAAACAACTAAAAGTTAAATAGATTTTTGTAAATCCTCAAACCTACTCGTTGGTAAACTGGTAATACGAGGAGTTATAAGGGAAGCAGGTCGCGTTTATGAAAGATACAAGCATTTCAGTGGCGAACGCAGGAAAAAAATTTGGGGGGGGGGGGGGTTGGTTTGAGGTAAAAAGACAATGTTTCATTATTTTATTTACAAATTGAAGTCTAATCTTCTTTTATTTTGGGCCATAACATTTAAAATCTCTTCCTCCGTCACGTCTATATCTCTATGGATATTCAGGCGTGTTTCTCCAGTTTTATTTCTTAAATATGTTTTAAGCCTGCGAAGTGAGGAAAACGAGCGTTCACTTGAAGCGACAGATATAGGGATTGTTGCTCCAATCTTTAAAAAACGATGTACTGTTTTGAAAATTTTAATTTGAAAAACAAATAATAAGTAAAGTTGTGTATCTAATTCAGACCAGTTTTTTCTGGTTGTTTTTATTAAAAATATAGACATTTTAGTTAAGGCACTCAAGTATTTTTTTGCAAATAGCATAATTTTTTTTAATTTAAATTTATTTCACAACAGTTTGCTCATGGAACGAAAACTGAAAGTCATAATAAATGAGTTTTTAGTTTTGCTGTATTATAATTAACAATAAACTCTAAAAAAATAATAGAAACCTTATTGGTGACTTTTCAGTTCAGAACTAATTTTCAAAAGACGTCCATTTTCGACTCACAATTCCCGTTAAATCTAAAAAAAATTAAGTTCAGCAGCCACAGAGTTATAAGGCAAACTCATTACTTTGAAGCAAATTAAAAAAATGTCTCTGTCCAGTTTATATTTTTCTGGGTTTTTTAATTGTTCTACATTCCCACAACTTTTTAATACTATCCAGATACAATAGGTTTGTTTTTAGTTTAACATTTTCATAGTTTCAAAAAATTAAATTCTATCAGCAGAAAAGTATCAAAATAGGCCGTTTGTGAACAAAAAAAGTATCAAATCACAAAATTTAGAAAAAAAAGTATCAAAAAAGATACAAATGTATCAAAACGGCAACGCTGTTAGTGACTAATGTATTCATTTATTTTACATATTCATACATCGTCGGCAGAAAGATTGCTTTGAAAACAACAAATTACAATTTTTCAAATGACTATGTAGAATTAAATTATATTATTTAAAAATTCAATTACTTTTTTTCAAAAGTTGCTAAGAGAGTAGTATAGTTTTGTTCACATAACGGTTGTTTTTAAGTCATAAAACTAAACGAGTTAGATATAGGGTTATATATATCAAAGTGATCAGGATGACGAGTAAAGTTCAAAACCGGATGTCTGTCTGTCCGTCCGAAACTTGGAAATGAAACTTGGAACACATGTTCCTTGGGACCGTGAGAGGGTTGTTTCGAAAATGGGCGGAATCGGACCATTGCCACGCCCACAAAAACACGCGAAAACCAAAAACACATAAATTGTCATAACTAAGCCATAAATAAAGTTATAAAGGTAAAATTTGGAACAAAGGATCACACTAAGAAGGGGCATATTTGGCGTGGCCTCACCCCCGAATCGGTTATTTGCATATATCTCACAAATCAATGAAGCTATATTAACCAAATTTTCTGCAGTCGGTTCTCTTACATACCCCATCACACACCATGAAAATAGTTGAAATCGGATAATAAACACGCCCACCTCCCATACAAAGGTTAGGTTGAAAATTACTAAAAGTGAGTTAACTCACTAACGAAAACGTCAGAAACACTAACTTTTACAGAAGAAATTGCAGAAGGAGTCTGCACTCAGATTTTTTTACAAAATTGAAAATGCGCGTGGCATCGCCCACTTATGGGTAAAAAAAAATGTTGGTAAATCTCTCAGATATTTTAATTTAATTCAGAGGAAATATTTTTCTTCTAATAGTGTGTCTCTGTACCAGAAATGGTTAAAATCGGTTCATAATTTCCCCAAGCTCTCATATACCTAATTATAGGATTTTCAAATTGGGTCAAATTGTGTGTTATCTTAATACAAATATATCAATAAATTGCGAGAGTATAAAATGTTCGGTTGTTACTGATGCTTTAATTATATGTATATAGAAACAGAACAAGGCCATAATCATCCGAGATAGTGTTCTATGAAAAGTGAGAGTGGTTGTGGAATATCTTCGATTTTCAATGTAAAGTTTTAGATTACCCTTACATTAGATGAATTAATTTAACTGTAAGTCTCCTTTAAATATTTTCTTCCACAAAAACTTTAACCATTTTGATTACTAAATTTTAAGCAACAACAAAGTAGTAGAATTTCCAAACTCACCATTTCTTCGAAATCGTGCATCTAATACAAAGCTTCTACTAAGATTTTCAACTGCAACCAAATGTAGAAATTGCTTGTCTTATATAAATTCTAATTAAATGACTTGCTTTTGTGTTAGCAATGCAAATTTAGCTGTTACGAAGACTTAAACCTGCATCTTCTTTCCTCTGTGTACGCTGCGCTGACTTTATTTTCTTAAGTAGAAGTAATACGATTTACTTCAACGGAAAGCAAATACTCACTACTCAATGCAAATGTCTACTCATGCATACATACCATTCTACATATATTTAGTGTAAAAGCGGATATTTGTTTGTTACTGTAGACATTTGCTCTTATTGATGTTTAGTTTAGGTAGCGCTCTATTTCAAATCTTCTTATTCTCATTTCCATTTCCATTATTATTTTGGAGAATATTGCGTAAGGGAGCTTAATACAATAACTACATATGTTTGTTGAAAATGTCAAGAGTTGTTGTAGATGCCATCTATAGAACAAAGACATATTATTTTTGTTGTAGATATGTATGTCTTGTCTTTGTTGAATGCTTTGTTGTAACAAACGAAAATTTGTAACACTTAAGCGTAAAGTTCTCTCTAAAACTCATATATGTATAAACTGACCTCGTGAGACATGAGTAAATGCGTAAGAATGAATGAGGTGGTCGCAAAGTTAGGGAAGTAGGTCGAATGAAAATGGAAATACGAGGTATGTTCAAAAAATAACGGGAATTTTAACATGAAGTCCAAAAGTCCAATTCTCAATTTATTTTTATTTTTTATTATAATATGTTACAATTTATTCTGTTGCCTGTCTTTAGAAGGTTGGCGATTTTCATTTGTTAAAAGGTCACACTTCTTTTCTTGTTCGTGAGTTCTTGGCCAAAAATAATACTGTAACGATACCACAGCCTCCATATTCGTCATACGTGTGTTAATTTCCACATGATATCGAAATCATTGGAAACAACACTTCCCCCCTGGATAGGGAAGCGAAGCGAATGGGTCTGGTGGTGAACGAGGACAAGACGAAATATCTCCTGTCATCAAACAAACAGTCAGTGCATTCGCGTCTTGGCTTCCACTTCACTGTTGACAGTCATAACTTCGAGGTCGTAGATAATTTCGTATACCTGGGAACGAGCATCAACAACAAGAACAATGTCAGCCTCGAAATCCAACGCAGAATCAGTCTTGCCAACAGGTGCTACTATGAACTGAGTAGGCAATTGAAAAGTAAAGTCCTCACTCGACGAACCAAAATCAAACTCTACAAGTCGCTTATCATTCCCGTCCTACTTAATGGTGCAGAAGCGTGGACGGTGTCAACATCCGATGAGACGGCACTAGGAGTTTTCGAGAGAAAGATTTTGCGGAAGATTTATGGTCCCTTAAACATTGGCAACGGCGAATACCGCAGACGATGGAATGATAAGCTGTACGAGTTATACGACGACATTGACATAGTTCAGCGAATAAAAAGACAGCGGCTACGCTGGCTAGGTCATGTTGTCCGAATGGACGAAAGCGCTCCAGCCCTGAAAGTGTTCGATGCAGTACCCGCCGGAGGAAGCCGAGTGGAGGCCTTCACTCCGTTGGAGGGACCAGGTGGAGAGCGACCTGGTTACACTTGGGATCTCCAACTGGCGCCGAACTGCGAAGGAGAGAGAGAGATGACGCACTATCGTCGATTCGGCTATAACCGTGTAAGCGGTGTCTACGCCAGTCAAGAAGAAGAAGTGCGTTAATTTCCTATTTCCAAAAGTGAAGAGATCCTTAAAGGGCTGTTATTTTACAAGCACACGAGATATCGCTGAGAGAGCAAAATGCTATCCCAAAAATCGAATTTGAAAAGTGTATCGACTATTGGAAGAAGTCCTGGCATAAGAGTATAATATCGAATGGGCACTAATTTGAAGGATGAAGATGAATGAATAATTTATTTTTCAAAAAACCAAATATCCCATTATTTTTCGAACATACTTCAATATGTTTCTTAATACAAAATGTCCTTTAAGCTTAGTACCAAAGTTAGGGAGGTAAGTCGAAGTATGGCACTAGAAGAAACCGGAAGTAATATAAATAATATAATGGAAAGTCACCATGTCCACTACTCTCATAACGGTATACTATAAAATAACTATGATTGTATATTTTGTGTGTGACTTCAATGCAACTAACAAGCTTCTGTTGAATGTCAAGCACAAAAACAACAAATAGTCGCAGCGCGCTCATACTCTCACTTGATGAAAAGCTACACTTGGCTGCTAGAGATGATTACATGCCGTCTACCAATTTATTTATTTGGCGAATGACTTTGGGGACGTCTGTTTGACTATTGCGGCATTTTCGAAATGCAACAACAATTTACTTATGTTGCAACCTCTAGAGTCTACGAAGTAAACATAGACTGAGTTTGCTGGAATTACAAACACGCTGATTTGATGGAATTTCTACTGCGACATACATATGTATGTATGTATATATAAATTCCATATACATATACATATATACCTTATTCCATATACCATATAAAACCTTTCTCTTGTACAAATAAGCGTCTTGAGAAGTCTAAGCTGTCGCAATGCTTTTGAAAAGTGGATAAAAAGTGAAGATTTGCGCCGCAGTAAGACACATAGGCGCTTACAAGCGTTAACGAAAATTAGCAACGAGCAAAAAAAGAGAAGAAAGAGAAGAAAGAGTCAGAGACAAGAACTGGTGACAAGCGCGCCATGTGGCATTGAACATGCGTCACTTTCATTTTGTTGCTTTTTCGTGTCGCAAGCAACCGCTGTGTTGAAAGAAGACTGGCTGTATACAATTCCCAAATGCAACGGCAATTTTCATTAAGACACTTTGTTTGGCTTCCACTCTGGCTTGAATTTTGTGATTTTGTTTTCTTTTTTGTTGTTTGGAAATGCTCCATTGTGTACAGCAATGCGGTTGAAAGGTTAGATGGTTTCTTGAATTGTCGGAGTGCTTGTCTTCGAAGCCTGCTTTGTTGTTGCTTTAGCGGTTAGAGGCGCAGTTTGAGTTGGTAACTTATCTTTTTGACAGACGCTTGTCCTTCGTTGTACGCACTCATTTGCCGAGAGCGTTAAGCGCAGGGTCGCATTATCATGGGAGTTGCGCTTTGAGGGCTTGTAGACCCAGTACAATGCATGTATGTGTACATATGACGATGATAAGAAAATGAATTCAAAGGCATACAGCTGTAGGTAGATGGTTAAAAAATATGCCATGTTGTACATATGAGTGCGCATCAAGAGCTCTCTAAGTGAAAAGCTTCAGCGAGAGTGAAGTGTAAAATGTTGAAAATAGTGGCAGACCCACAGGAGTGTTCCATTGATTTTCATAGCGCAGTGGCTCAGTATTAAAAATATATTTACTGACTTTAGAGTTGGAGGGTCTACATTTTCAAAGTTTTTGTTGTTGTTTCTTACAGCAAACTTTAACTTATTAGGTCTGATATCGTTCAAGAGTCATATATTGTTCAAGAGTTTATGAGGTCTAGTGTCTGATGTCTATAATGCTATAGGTTAAGTTAGGTTAGGTCATGGGTAGATATCCACAACTGCAGAGTGTCTCATTTAGACAGCTTCGAATGTCCATTATGACACCCAAATACTTCTGATGGATCGCCAAGACCCTTATTTTCGATATTGCGTTTGGACTATATTAAGAAGTTATTAAGTCGGTTAATGTCGATTCCAGTTACTTCGCTGGAATCGTCGAAGATGTGCCTACCGAGATGTTTAAACTTAAGTCTGGCGAATGGTGGAAATTAGGTGATTCCTGTGGCGAGTTGAGCCTTCCTAAGTGGCAGCAACTGGAAGGATCGCTTTCGATCCACTGCGGGTCAGAAAGACCTCGTTACTGCACAATTGCTGGTTGTTGTCCAGCGTTTGGCGAGTTTGAGAAGTGTTTTGACGTTTGGAAGAAGCGCTGGCATAAGTGTATAATACCGAATGGGGACAACATTAATATAGACGAATGAATAAATATTTTTTTTAATTGAAAATTCCCGTTATTTTTTGTACATGCGATAATGATTGAGAATATTTTATAACTTTTTCACATTTGTCACTCCAAACTGTTCCTGGGAGGATACAATCTGAAAAGATTCAAACAGTTAATGGCGCTCCCCAGGAACAAACTGAGACAATTAGTGGCACTATATACCGGCCACTGCAGACTACGGTGTCATCTGCACAAAATGGGAATCCACTCGTCGGATCTTTGCTGATTCTGTGATTCAGAGGCGGAGACACCAGAGCACTTACTCCTTGACTGCCCGGCGATCGCGAAGGAAAGGGGACAGACAATTCGGGCTCTTTATCCCCAAAGAGGAAGTATCGCATGCATCAGCCCTGCAACACTGTTAAGATTTCTTAACGGGACGGGGTTGGAGGGGGTGCTGTGATAACTGGAGAGGGCACAATAGACCTTAGGTCGCGGTGCAATCTTCACTATATAATTTAATCTAATAATTTGTCACTCGGTTTGTTGTGAAATATTTACTGTTATTATAAGGGGAGCACATTTCAATGAAGTCAAATCAAACTATATAGTTCAAGTAGTCCCAATAAAATCAAGTTCTTCCAAAAATTCCATTGAAACTGGAATTCTACAGCATATATTTTGTACTAAAGAATAAAGAAACTGTGTTTGAAAGCCAAATACTTCCCGACAAGACATCATTTCACTGATTTTCCCGTTCCCGTTCCTGTTACCTTCTGCTAACTTGTAGGCGTGAAAAATGAAATGCCGCAGCTGCTTGTCGTCGCTTCCCACAGTCAAATATGCCAACAATGCAAACCCTCCCACAGGGCAATTGCGCCTACGCCCATGTTTACGCATCCGATTTATTTTCGCTTTCCGCTAGAAAAGCAGAAAACCAGAAATAAGTTTTCTTTTCGCTGCCACGTTTTGACTTTTGTTTGCGGCAACATGTTGCCCTGCTGTTTGCGGCAAAAAGGCGCACCACAATGTACTCGGTACTTGACAATGCACATGGGGCAACCAGGCTGAAGGGAAATCTGACGACGCGCTTCAATGTCATGGTTGTGCTCATACTCACACAACAGCAAAGCAGACACATACAGACGCAAGTCTACCAAGGGGCTGTTGGGCTGACGCGGTGACGAATGAGTAAGTGACTTTATATTGAAATTTCTGATTAAGACAGGAAATCTTATGGTAACGGTTTTTTTTGTGTGCTTGACTAGCGGTTTGCGGCTTTGTGGTTTTGACACGTCTGTTAAATATATAAACACTCGCTTTAAATGTTGGTTAGAAAATATGATTTTTTTCGCAAGGTATTTCAGAGACTGTAGGTGTCTTCCTGCATGGAAACAAATGCAATTCATTTTAAAAAATTCCACGAAAATTCAGCGGAACAAAGTAAATTTTAAGCATCTTAAATACTTTCTCTACTTACTTTCAGTGGAAAATGTAATTTGTTTTAGCAGTCGTCTGGTGGGTTGGTTGGGAGGAAAGTTATGATGGATGCGCGCAGAAACGTTTGTGTCAACTTCACCTGTGCGCCTTTTCATTCACTTTGATTCATTTTTTTGAACGTACATATGTGCAGTTAATATTATATTTTACTCTGAAATGAAGAAATGTTATATTGACTGATTGGCATGACAGTTAAATCCTCCATATTGAAAAGTTGCAATCACAAATGGTTGAAGGTATACTTAATACTCTCATTTTTGCAATTTGAACACAATATTGTACTTATCGTGGTTTTCGTAGTAAGTGTGTGCTTTTTTATAGAGTGTACTGTGAATAACAAATTGAACCATTTCAGTGCATCATTTGCTTCCAGTTTGGTTAGGTGATGTTAAATGCCTGGTTCATATTCTTGAATTGTATGTAAAGAAAAAGTGCCTCACTAGCGTGAGCGAACAGCGTTCCCACTAGTTCACTGGTATAGCTGAAGTTATGATATCCAAGATGTTGAAGCCTTGATCTCCTGAAGGCGGAAAGAAGGATTGAGTCGCAATCCCAAAACCAAAATATTTCTTAAAACTTTATATAGCAAAGCTTAGATATTATAATCAGCTGCTATGAATTCTCAAAAAGAATCGACTATGAGATGATTTTGATGATTTTGGGTTAATGTTGACACAAATCGATATAAACGATTTAATCGACCAGTGCGAGAATTCGTCTCAAAAAGTGACATTTTCAGTTGAGAATAAGTTTGGGATGCAAACAGATCCTCTATAAATATTTTGTTGGGTTAACCCATTCAGAACCAATGTGACGTAGACGTCACGACAGCATAGCCCTTCTTTATTTGCCGTAAAAAAAAATGGGTAATGAAAATTTAATTTAAAATGCAATATAATCTCTTCTTAAGCGGTACTATCAGGTTTGCGTTAGTTGCAGTTTAGTTTTGCTTGTGAATATATGCTTTGGCGTTAGTTTGGTTTTGAGTGTATATCGAAAACAAGAAAAATGTCGATAAGAGCAAAGGTCAAAAAGTAAGTATATATATATTTTTTACTTGCGTGTAACTAAAAAATAATAATGTATGTAGTATTACTGAAAAATATGTGTAGACAAATAGTGCGAAATAAAAACTTACAAGTTATTGTGTTTTACTAGTGTCTGATTAAGTTTTTTATTGCTGTGACGTACACGTTACGTTGGTCCAAATACCCTGGTAGTACATATATTGATTTATTAGGGGAAAACCGTTGCGTTTTGGATACAAGATGTGGTGTCTCAATACGTCCCAAGGATACCTTGTAAATTTTTAGATGTACCAAGGCATTAATCCATGTATACCAGAAGAATATCCAAAAATATATGGAAAGAACCCTGCGCCATTGTTTTCCATGCTTGATGATCTAAATGACGAAAAAAGGCAATTACCCTATTGCATATATTTTGATAATTTATTTACTTCAGTTTGTGTCTTGCTCGGTTTGAAAGAGCGGGGCTACGATGGCACTGGAACATTGCGAGAAATTATGATTCCTAGGTCTTGCCCTTTGCCTGATAAAAAGGCTCTTAAAAAGAAACAACGTGGACACATAAAGAGCATAAAACTGGAAGGTGCAGAAATATACATAACCAAATGGACTGACAACTCTGTTGTTACTGTAGCTTCAACGATTTACGGAAAAAATCATGTGTCCAAGATCTGTCGATATTCACGATAACAACGCCGAAAAATCGACGTCCCCCGGCAATATGCGGACGCCATGTACAATGCTTCAATGGGAGGTACAGATCGAATGGATTAGAACGTAAATGCTTACAGAATTGCCGCTAGGGGCAAAAAACGGTGGTATATATTTACGTGGCTTATAGACGTTTCAATTCAAAATGCTTGGATTCTGCATCGGAAAAGCGATTCAGGCATGACGCAAATTGATTTTCGTCGAGCAATTTCCAGACACTATTGTGGTAATCTTGGTGTTAGAAAGCCACCTGGAGGTATTCGAAGACCGAAAAATGAAGCTGAATGTGCGAACGAAAGATACGATGGCATCGATCACTTTGTGGAGGTAGTTCCTGGTAATAAACGTCGACGTTGGCAAGGTCATAATTGCAATACAGTGTGCATAACGATGTGTGTCATTTTATAAATGTTAACTAACCTTTACTAAATTTTTTATTCTTCCTTACTTTATCTCGAAATATGAATTTTCCTTTTTTATTTAAGTGAAATGTAAAATACAAAATAAAAAAGTATGAGGACCAACGTGACGTATACGTCACAGGCTCCTGCCACGCCCCCTGTGAACATTTAGTTTTTTTCTTTTCGGATTTTAATTTAGCAGCTCAAAATTAGTATATCCTACAAATTTCAATATTTTACGTAAATTTTAAGCGTTCTATCCTTAATGGGTTAATGTTGACACAAATGTCCAAGATCGATATAAAAAAAATCGATTTAATCGACCAGTGCTTAACCCTAGAGACATCTATTGGAAAACGGCGGAAGCAAAGTTGTAGACCTAATAATATATTATGAGAAAATCAGGGTTTAGGACTCCACGAGGCAAAGATTAAAGAAGGAATATTTATAGGACCAACTGATGAAGGATAAATGCTTTGAATAAAATATGAATTAACAAGAAAAATTCCACCGGATATGTTTTGTGAACGTTGACCAATATTTTCTAGGAAATCATAAATCGGAAAATTACAAAGACTTATGAATAAATTTCCTATAAAGCTTTAGGGTGTCCTTAAAAGGAGGTCGGTAAAAATACAAATGCTGGACTCTCATCTGTAATTTCTTTCGGAAAATTTGGCGGCTGTGAGTCCCGAATAAGGCGAGGGGTTCCATCAGGACATTTCCTTGATGGAGAAGCTCTATCAAAGGATTTTTGGCGCAGCAATGCTGGCAGATTATTGTTGGAGACTTAAAAATGACAAAAGTAAACATTCGCGAAAATCATACGTTTTTTGTTCTATGTTTACATATAATTGTTTATATCGGCCCCTCGTAAATTCAAAATTTTTTATGAGTTTTCGTGTGAAAAAAAATTTAAATTTTTTTAACCGGTGTAATTTTTATTATTTTTACTTATCATGAAAAAAAAAACATATAAAAAAAACCAAATCTACTCTATGAATTGAAAAATTAGAAAAAACAGAGTATCCTGTCCAAAATCTCTCCCACTGGTGCCAACCACTTGACTCAAATATGGAGGACCCTTTACTCTTGCCGCACTTGGTTACTGACATACATACGTTACACATACGAGTATACTCCTACAAAAATCCATACAAAATCAACGATTAAACACACACTTTGAATTCATGAGTGTGAACAAGCAGCAGTGTATTGCCAGAGATAAATATAATAGCCTCCGAGGGCCGGACATTACGCACTGGTTAAGTGCTCGACATTTATGGGACTTAAATTATTATTGTGAAAATTCTTCGCACATATTTAACACACTAATGGGTATGTGTGTGTGTGTGCTTATAGACACTTGAGTGTAAGTGGAAGGCGGCAGGCAGACACTTGTGCCGAATATATTGCTACGATAAAAGTCATTGCATCGTTCATTAAAGCAGAAGGTTAATTTTAATGAAGTACATACAAATAGGCTTCTGAGTATATGTATTTATTATATATATACACATATATGCAGTTGACGGTAATGAGTTACTTAAGTGTTTCATTGTTGCCAATTTGCTTTTAAAACCGAATTAAAGCGGTGGCTGCACGTGAAGGCAATAATAATCGAAAACTAACGAATAAGAGGATAAACAATAAAAAGTGAAGAGATCGTATAATATTGTATATATGTAGGTGTATGTAATATATGCATTCAGAGCATATTTTAGTAGTGTTTTAAATACCTCGCATTGAACGTTTTAAATAAGTGTTTACATACACACACACACATACCTATATGTAAGTCTGTCTGTGGTGTGGAGCTTTAATGGGATTGTTGTAATTTATTATACAACAACATAATAAGTGTTTCGTCGCCATGTCATTAATATTCAATTTTAATGCTTGTGAACAAGTATAATAAAAATATAAAATATAAAAAAATATATATATAAAAAACGAATATAAAAAAAAGTATAAAAAAAGTAAAAAATATATATAAAAATAAGTAAAAATCACGCGCCCGAACTGTATTGATAATGCCAGTATAAATTTTTAAATTAAATTTTTCATGAAAGCAATTTTGATCGGCTTAACTGTTGAACGTGTGACCGTAAATTAAAACGAAGGGTTCCGGCTAAAATATGTGAATTCAATTTATGCGAGCCGCTGGTGCGTATGAGTAACATGAAAGACATACAACACAGCACAGTGTAGTACAACATATTGACAATAACAATAACAACAGCAACAAAAACAAAAAAATGCAAATATATTCATACACAAATATATATATATATATATATATCTGTGTGTGTGAGCACTGTGTAGTGGGTGGGAAAAAGGCACAGTAATAACTTAAATAGCCACGCACACAAAAAAAAGAAGAAATTGGTGTCATGCTGTGATGCCATTTCGGCTACGCATTGACAAATAGTACGTGCCTCTCTTGCGCTTTCTACAATTAAACTGCTTCACTGCGTATCGATAGCTTTTGTATGTATGTACATATGTGTGTAAGGGGTTGTGTGTGTGTGTGTGGGAAAATATGCCGGTCTTTAGATGAATAATTTATGATGTTTGTGTGCGCAATTTAAAGAGTGTACAAACATCAAAGTCTGGTGTCACTCAAGTGTATGTATGTATTTATATATGAACAATTATATAACTTCTTTTAATAAATGGAGGGATTATGCATTGAAATTCAATTAAAATAAATTAAATAACGTAATCGAAATTGGTTTTGTCTGATTATTATTTTTGTGATGTTTTTTTCAGATCCACACTTTTTCATTATAAAGCATTAACAATAATTATAAGACATTAATTTCCAATATAAAAAATTGTTTACGAGAGTTTTCAATCCAAAATCCTTGTAGTACCTACTATAAAATACTAAAAGAGTCTTCAGTACTGATAGCCTTCGAACTTTCGTCATCTACCTACAAATATTAGCGTGTTTTCAAATCAAAGCCCTTTTAGCTTTATCCATAATTTTTTTTCTTTCAAATGACATTTCATTTTCTGCCCGCAATAATTGATTAATGTTGTTTACTCAGCGCTTATTAGCGCATTTCGGTACAAATAAAATTCAACAAAAATCAATAAATAAACATATATTAGCGCACGTAGAAAGTATTGAAGTTTCAGTACAAACATGCAATATACTCGACTTACTCGTATATAAATTCAAGCTTTTCGACTTCAGCGATTCGATCACAATAATAAATTATTTAGCTGTCACGGCTGCGTGTTATTGCTTTGTTGTTCATATGCTATCATACATCATATACGCTTATCGAATTCATATGTTTTATATGCCACTTTATATCAAAGGAAAGGAAGGAATTGTAAGTGGTTGGTGTAAGTGGTAATTCAAACTAGAGAAGAAACTAAGTTTTTAGGTCGTAGAAAAAAACGGAGAATGGAGAACGGAAAGGAATTCAAATTAATGCAATACAAGGTGTGTTCAAAAAATAACGGGAATTTTCGTTGTTTGAAAAAAATATTTTTTCATTCGTCTACATTAATGTTGTTGCCTGCAAAATATTACACATTCGTTATCATGCACTTATGATAGAGCCCTTTCCAATCGTCAAAACACTACTCAAACTCGATTATTGGAATAGCCTTTGGCTCATTCATTGATTTCTCGTATGCTTGTAAAACGACGGGCCTTTAAGGTTCTATTAATTTTTGGAAATTTGGAAAAAGTCACAAGTCTGGTGAACATGGAGGCTGGAGCATCAGTTACATTATAATTTTTGGACAAGAATTCCCCAACAGTCAACAAAACCGTGTTAACACATCTCGTATATAGAGTTCTTAAGTTTAAATGTTTTGACTGGTATATTTTCAACTTCATGAGCTGATTTTAGTGTTTTTGTTTGCTTTCTCTATTGTACTTAATTATAATTGTTATAAGGCAATATCAACATAATCTGACCTCCAGTCTGAAGATATGGCGAGTAACCCATTATGAAGATCTCTCAACTTTTCCATACTAAATTTGAGGTATGGTTTGTCTTTTGCTTCAACTAGGCCTCAGTCATGAATGTTTCTTCCAGCGAAGATTTTTTTGAGATCAAAGGTTAGAAAAATGTCTCTGATAAACCAGTATATCGGAGAACAGAGTGAATAGGAGACATTTGAACCTAACTTCATACCAATTCATGTCAATTTGTTTGATTTACCATCCGTTGAAATGGTCGGACGCTATACCTAACAGGTTTCTTTGATTTCTTTAGACTATTGAAACAAATTTGAGTCTTTTTGATAATTTTCTTTTCTAATTTCTAATTTTTTTCGGGCATTCACTATTGAGTACAGGTCGTCGATACTCAAATGATCTGTATGAATTTCAGTAAACCACTAAAGAATAGTTTTTCATTTGCAGCCGAGTCAAGAAAATTTTTTTACGTAAACATTTAAATAAAAAATGAAGCAGTGGTCGATTAAATTAATTTTTTTTATATCGATCTTGGACATTTGTGTCAACATTAACCCAACAAAATATTTGTAGAGATCTGTTTGCATCCCAAACTTATTCTTAACTGAAAATGTCACTTTTTGAGCCGAATTCTCGACATTTGCGGGAATGTCTCTAGGGTCAAGCACTGGTCGATTAAATCGATAAAATCGTTTTATATCGATCTTGGATATTTGTGTCAACATTAACACTTGGGCCGAATTCTCGACATTTGCGTGAAATTTTGCTATTTTAATTCCAAGAAAAGTGCGGAAAAAAAACGGCGGAAGCAAAGTTGTAGGCCTAATATCTTCAATACACAACATTACCAAGCGACCTTGAGACACTAAATGTTCTTCAGATTCATGCAACATAACTAAAATTTTATTAGGCATAATATACATATATATTCAAGGTTAAAAATAATGTGTATAAATGAAATCACTTAACCTTAACACAACACTTGTTGGTTAAATTGGTTGTAAAGAACATTTATAGTAGAAAACCTATTTATATTTGCAAAAAACAATACTTAAGGATGCACACAAGCCTACACTTATGTATAAAAAACTATTTATTGCGATACGAACGCTTTTTCCAACACCATGTCTACTCGTAGGCGGACACTTGACACAAATTTACGAGTAGGCTAATTGCCATACGAGTATTTGTGATTCTTATGCCAACTTTTATTAGCAAGAAACGAGAAACTTCGAAGTGAACACATACACAAACACACATAACTGCAAAAGCACATACAAATGCAGCAGAAAGGCATAGCCAGCCATTTGTCTGCCTGCTTTCACTCAACTTTTTTTTATAGCTGCCAGCCTGCGGTGTCATATAACAACAGACAGACAAACCAGCATAAAAATAAACCTAATCCACAAACACACATATGTATACACACACTCTCGTGTTGATATTCGCATTTGCTTTCTGGAGTGTGAATGGGGCAATCAAAAGTTTCAGAGTTCTGCGCACAAAGTTTATATTTACAATTAAATAGTTCTCGAAAACTAGTAAAGAGCCATTTATTGTTGTGAATAAGAGATGAAGCGATGATACGTCGAAAGGCAGACGGATTAAATTCATCGCAGCAATAATATATAGAGCATACAACAATAAAACTGAAGTAGAAACTTACACCAAAGAAAGACTTTTTTTCAACAAATTTGCGCTTGAAATGTGATAAGCGCTCAGACTGTGTCTGTGTGTGGCTTATACCACGCATTGATAGCACCAACAAACAAACCAAAAAATAATATATACAATAAAATACACAATATTTACTCGGACGTTAAATTGCCTGGTTGCTAAGACAAGTGAGCAGTCGTCGCACGTTGACACACTTGGTTTGCCGCTGAATGCTCTTGGCGGATTTGTTGAAGTGCTTATTAGCATGTAATTCAAGCACTGCCTGTGGCGCTTAACGCAACTTGTTTGTTGGCTGTTGTTCTTTTTTTGTCGAACTTTTGGCGCAAAAAGTTTTTGTCAGAAAAATTCAATGAAACTTCGGTGAATTTTTATATGCGTTCCTTGAATATATACGTATGTAGATATATGTATATTCATATTGTTTAGATTTGGTATGTAAATAAATGAATTAGCTGAGTTTGTTGGTGTAGCTTTGATGAGGTACTCAAAAGCAGAAGGAAGCAGGTTGATATGGTCTTATGCAAATATGTTGAAAGTTAGAAATAATATAGAATTTTTAGTATTTTAAGAATGGAACCTTATTCTTGAAAGCGTGTCACTCAGCACTTCTTAATATCTTGGGTACTCGACAAAAGCGGTGGGCTTTATAACCGACCAGCTATGAAGGAGATAGATTAGAAGTGGATCATATAGATATTTAGAGCAGAGCTTTTATCATAGAAGACAGATTTTAAGTATAGGTGTTAAGTATATAAGAAAATATAATTTTATTTTGTTTTACAATTACATAATATTTTCGAAATCTAGTAGTTAAATGACCATAAAAATAGTTTAAAAGCGTATACAAAAATGTTTAGTTTACGTTTCCTTGAATTTAATTCGAAATAAATTCAAATATTCCGGGTGATATTCGAAAAGTTATAAAGAACTGGATTTGAAAATTTCATAGACAAAAACTAAATTTTTATTTTGAAATATTTAGTATTAAACAAGTAAGGAAAGGCTAAGTTCGAGAGCAACCGAACATTTTATACTCTCGCAATTTATTGAAGAAATTTTATTAAGATATCATACAAATTTACCCATAAATTCGGCATAAATTTATAGAGAATAGCATAACGAAAATCATAATTCCTGAACCGATTTCATTCATTTTGACCACCATATTAACCAATACATTTATGCGGAATAGAGCCCACCGTATTTTTGAAAAACCTATACTAAGGTATATGGGAGCTAGAACAGAGACACACTACTCGAAGAAAACCATTTCCTCTGATTTACATTAAATTATCTGAGAGATTTACCCATATTTTAGGTTAATATTTACCCTTAGGCGCTGAGTTCAACATGATCGATATCTGGGGCCTTGAAAAGTTATAGTCGGTTTTCGACATTTTTTTCACAAGTGAAGCCAGAGATAATATGCACTATTTGTGTAAAGTTTTATTCCGCTATCTTCATTGGTGCCTTATGTATATATTATAAATTGAAGGAATCAGATGGAATTCAAAATTGAGTTATAAGGAAAGTAGTCGTGGTTATGGACCGCCCATTTTTTATCCGTGTTATCAGGGTGTCAAGAAAATATTATATACCGAATTTCATTGAAATCGGTCGAGTAGTTAGTAGTTAGTTTAGTTGAGATATGGTTTTTGACCCATAAGTGGGCGATGCCACGCCCATTTTCCATTTTGCAAAAAAATCTGAGTGAAGCTTTCTTCTGCTATTTCTTCTGTGAAATTTAGTATTTCTGACGTTTTTCGTTAGTGAGTTAACCCACTTTTAGTAATTTTTATCCTAACCTTTGTATGAGAGGTGGGCGTGGTTATTATTCGATTTCATCTATTTTCATGGTGTGTGGTGGGGTACGTAAGAGAACTGACTGCAGATAGTTTGGTTTATATAGTTTCATTGGTTTGGGAGTTATATACAAATGACCGATTTGTGGGCGGGGCCACGCCCACTTCCCCTGAAAAATTACATCCACATATGCCCCTTCATAGTGCGATCCTTTATTCCAAATTTTACTTTTATATCTTCATTTATGGCTTAGTTATGGCACTTTAAGTGTTTTCCATTTTGTGGGCGTGGCAGTGGTCCGATTACGCCCATTTTCGAACTTAACCTTCTTATGGTGCCAAGAAATATGTCTTCCAAGTTTCATTAAGATATCTCAATTTTTACTCAAGTTACAGCTTGCACGGACGGACGGACAGACAGACATCCGGATTTGAACTTTTCTCGTCACCTTGATATATATAACCCTATATCTAACTCGTTTAGTTTTAGGACTTACAACCAACCGTTATGTGAACAAAACTATAATACTCTCGTAGCAACTTTGTTGCGAGAGTATAATAAGTCTTCGAAAAACGTCTGAATTTACGGTTAATTCTTCAGATTTTTTCCTCTCGCAGTACAAGCTTAACATACTATATTTCTGTTTATCAAACATTAAAAAACAAAAAATATTTTTTGAAAATTATACAGAGACTTTGCTCCATAAGTAATTCTTCTTCATTACATATCAGATATCAGAAATTATTATTAGAATTATACAAAGTCATCTTGATAATAAAATACGCATAAAATCTTAGATTCTTAATAAACGCGTTTAAAATCCCATTTAAATCCAAGAGTATTCTGATTTATCATAAAAAGCAACACGCATTTTTTCTTGTCTCCTCAAAAACCTCTTGGAATATGAAAATTTACGAAATTACTTGATGCTCATTTCTCTTAAATTTTTTCTCGCAAGCGTGCTGCAATTTCATTAATTTTTTTGTTGCTTGCTGCTTATTTGTGTCAGCTGGATATTTACGGAATCTATTATCGCCTTGATAGGATTATTGGCGTGCTTAAAGAGAAGTTATTGTTTATTTTTCTGCTTTTTCTATTTTTTCTATGTATTTTGTGCTTTTTACACGCAAGTAGATAATGTGTATGTATGGACTTATACACATATAAAAGTAGTTAGAAGGATAGTTAGAAAATTGATACTGGATATTCAGTCAGTTGCAGGCGATATGTGTGCATAAGAGTGTTGCCATCTCATTTGTTTTGTTTCAATGTTTGTGTAAGAAAATATTAGAAAATAAAAATTTGCATTTAAACTAGAAAGCTGCAGAGGCTACTTGATATGACTGAAGTATTTAGAATTTTACTGAACTAGTTGTAATGTGTTGATTTTTCTAAAGAATAAAACATTTTCATATGTGGGTTACGGGGCGTATGAGTAACATTTTGATTGGAGTGGAATATTGAATATTTTTCACACTCTTTTTTATATATTTCCATAGAAGAGGAACTGTTATTATATTATATAATATAACATTCTAATGTATAACAAAATTTCTTATGAAAATTGTTCAAGTGTTGTCAAGTCCTAGTCCTGTGCTATGAAAATATTACTCATACGCACCGGTGTCCCAATACAGTAGTATACATGTGTAGCCATATAAGCGATTTAAGCTGTGTCATTTAAGCAAAAATAAAGAAAATCATTTAAATTCATAGTATTATCCACTTAAAGACACAAAATATGCTCAACAATTAAAAAAAATTGGCAACTCTTATCAAAAAAATTCAAAGAAAGTAACTTCAGCAAACCAACTTCAACAACTAATTAATATAAAGGAGTAATTTATATGGTTGCGTTGTCAAAAGTTTTGGTGCTAACAAGGACAAATATATCTCTATATATTTTATTCAATGACTCTAAATGAAAAGCGTACACACAATGCGTCTATTCAACTATTTAATGTCACTACAAAAAGTTACTCAATAAAATAAATTCTTTTGTCTATTAAAGCAACGACATTTACCGTTGCATTTACGTTATTTACTTAAGTTTAGCAACAACAACAAGCTGTGTTGTCTGGTAGTGCTTTCTTAGAACTGCCCGTCCATATATAAATGCAATAAACATTTAAACTAAATAAATGTGGACAATTACGTAGTGTTGGCAAATTGGTTTTTATTGTTGTTTATGGACTACTAACAGAGATTGTATGTGTGTTCTATGAATGTAGCATATCGAGCTGCCGAGAGAAAGAGTAGTTTTAAGGTAATTGAGGAGACAATAATGGAAATCGTTAAATAAAGCTCTCTCCTTCTGGCATATACATACTAAGGCATTCAAGTACATTTATCTGTGTATTGGACTTTAAGGCTGAAACTAGTTTAGTAATAAACTGCTTCCATTTGTTTAAAAATTATTAGAAAATTGTGTAAAACAAACACAACAGTTTAGGCTAAATTTGCACCAAAAAAAAAAACAATGATTCAATTTCAGAAATTCGATTTAAAAATATAATAAAATAAAAAAATATAATGCTTTCTATTATATCTGCAGCATATAATTTCAATCTACGCAGCATAATTAATATTAGTCAAATACACTCACCGAAATTCCTTCTCATGTTTACCAAAGCTACTATTTATACACAGTCAGCAGTATGCAATCTAAAAGCCAATTTAAAGTTACCGCCACCCCAGCAAATATTGTTGTTCGTTACAGAAAACAGAGAAAAAATAATTCAAAAATAAAAATATGAAAGCACTACAAAATTCTATACATTTAAAAGCTTCAGCTCCATTTCGTCAACAATTAATATCAGCTCACTCCACACCATATACCCGATATACCCGACATAGTGGTAAGTTCTCATGTGGGTTTCACTGACATGACAAACGCAAGCAAATTGCCACTGAAACCAATTTTGCCTTGTGCAAAAAATATTATATTTTTGAAAATTCGGCAAAACACGTGTGTATATAAATTTCGGTTTTATCAGCACAGAAAGTGCTACCAACACGACGGTTTTGCTTATCAAATATTTATTTAAATACTCGGAGGTGCATATACGATAATATATATATATATACATATATTTACAGTGCGCATTGACATGAATAAATAAATGCTTTGGGTTATTTTCTAATATTGAAAAAGCTGCAGTCCGCAATATTTTGACTTGCTTTGCTGAAATTTTTAGTTTTTCCAAATATCCATGCACTTGAGTGCACTCTGGCATGTATATTTAATATATCAGGAAAAGGAAAAAATAAATTTGCTACCGATTTTCATTTGATGTTGCACTGGATGTCATTAAGCACTAATTTATATTGGTTTCAAGTGTTAAACTGCGAATATTTGAAGCTTTCTGAGCTTTGCTTGAATTTCGAGAATTTTCAGTATGTGTATTCTGGATAGAGTCGATTCAAAATAATATTTAAAAAATGTGTGTGCGTTCATTAGGAATAAAAAATAAAATAAAATAACGCTGATAAATCTAAATTAATTTTATTGGAAAATAATTCAGTATTTTACTGCCATTCAAAATGTTACTCATACGCCATGGCGGACAGTTGTCTTCACTTACCTATTCATACGATCCCAGCAGGAGTATAAATAAAATAAAATAAAATAAAATAAAATAAAATAAAATAAAATTAAATTAAATTAAATAAAATTAAATAAAATAAAATAAATTAAATTATAATAAAATAAAATAAAATAAAATTAAATAAAATAAAATAAAATAAAATAAAATAAAATAAAATAAAATAAAATAAAATAAAATAAAATAAAATAAAATAAAATAAAATAAAATAAAATAAAATAAAATAAAATAAAATAAAATAAAATAAAATAAAATAAAATAAAATAAAATAAAATAAAATAAATTATAATAAAATAAATTAAATTATAATAAAATAAAATAAAATAAAATAAAATAAAATAAAATAAAATAAAATAAAATAAAATAAAATAAAATAAAATAAATTATAATAAAATAAAATAAAATAAAATAAAATAAAATAAAATAAAATTAAATTAAATTAAATAAAATGAAATAATATTAAATTAAATAAAATAAAATAAAATAAAATAAAATAAAATAAAATCATGCATCAAATCTTTAGTTGGCGTCCATACGATATAGAGGAACTCTTTTAAAATTCTGCCCCGGTAGAAAAAATTTTAAATTTTGTAATATGATCTGGTCTAATGGCCAATTCCATAGATCGGCTGATAAGTTCGAAGTTTTTGTTATGGAAATAAATGTGTATGAAATACGGCTCATAAACGCTATTAATAGAATAAATCGAGTTATAGAAGTGCTACTGTATAAAGCTAAAAATTACATATTTATCCGATTATACCTCAAAATCACAAGACCAATACAAATGAACATTCAGTCATGGAAAATCAACTCAAACAACTACCAAACAATCTCCACATTGTATGATACCATATGTATATACTCACATATATATTCCGTTATTTCATTGAAATAATTCCAATATTCACCCAAATTCTCATTAGTCGCATTTAGCAGCTGCACCCACATAATTGTCATTGCATTTTGTAACCACTTTGTAGTGGAACTGTGTACCAAGCGTAACTTTGTTGCAAATACAACCGTACAATATATTCTCCAGTTCACCAAATGAAAACGATGAAAGCTAAATCCAACAGCAAATATTACCGCACACACAAGTTCCACTTCATTTTCACTCTGAAAAATAATCTTCGTTGTACACTCGTAATGCTCGTATCCACTGAGTAACGATGCGGTAATGTTACGGTTGCAACTGCAAATTTGCGAATGCAAAACGAACCGTGCGTATTGCATACTATTAGGGTGTGCTAGTAGTGTTTATTGAAACTTATACGGAAGACAGATTTCTCAACTTATAACCATTCCAAAAATGACTTACTCCTCACTGAAATTATTTGAAATTTACAGAAATTTTAATTTCTTTGTTTCTGCTGCTGAGAATTAATTTTTGGAATTTTTTTCTTTAAACACAGCGTACATCCCTAAGTGCAACACTATAATGTGCTTCGAAATCTAAGCACAGACATACAAATTGTGTTAGCTAGAAAACAACGTTAGGTGTAATGTAATTTCATTACTGCAGCTGGTTTTTGGTTGCATGAAATAATAGAATAGAAAAGCATGTTAAAAGCTGCGCTCGTTGATATTTCCTGTATATAGTATGTACTCGTACATTGTACATAAATAGGTGGCAGTGTAAGTTGCAGGTATGAAGCGAGTATTCTAGTTGCTTGATTAATTCTTGTGCCATTCTCAGCTATGTATTGAGGTGAAGAGAAATTTGTTGCTGCGAGAAAAGTGAGAATTTAAACCAGATTTAATGGAAATCATAAAATAAGATGAGAAATACATATGTGGTCTGTCATATTGGATAACATAAAGTTTACATTGAAGATAGCTGATTATAATGAAAATTCTTGAAGCTTGAGATAGTTTAGAATAACTATACAAACTTAAATTGTATTTAACTTAATTTAAAATGTTTTAAAGTCTATTATTATTATATTTTAAATTTAACATTAATATATCCACTTTACTTCAGAGGTTTGGTTAGATTAGGTAAATTTTCAAGTATGATCCGAACAACAGCGTTCACGTGAATCCCGCTTAAGGGGTTATATACAGTTAGGAGGTCGAAAAAAAGACATTTTCAAGAATTTTTTCTAAGCAAACTATTTGGTTTATTGATTTGAAACTTGGCAGGTATATTATGACAACCTTAAACTATATTCATATATTTTTTATTGCCCAAAATAATTATCGGGAACGTTGATATTGCCAATTTTGCAGAGGTCCGCAAAAAAAGGCCTCTTGCAGTGAGCACGATATCTCTGGACTGGATCATCTAAAATGCAAAAACCAAATAAATTTCATTAATATAATAAATAATCTAGTGATTGATCGAAGGAATTAGCAAACACAATTTTTTGACAAAATGGCGGCTACTCAAAGCAAAAGGTTCGATGTTCGACCAAAATTCGGGTCTTTAATTGTTTATAAAAATCGGATGGGGAAATCCTTCGATGAATCACTAAAAAATATAGTTAAGAAGTTTGTGTGAAAATTTCAGACCGATTGGTTCAGTCGCTTCTGAGAAATCTTGCTCGCCGACTTTGAAAACACCGTTTCGAGAAAAACGTGTTTAAAGTTTTGAAAGCACTTTACATGTAGTCGGCACGCCTTCACTAATGTGTCTATAACTTCGAAAATATTCGTCGGATCGACTTAAAATTTTGTGTGTATATACTCATATATATATATATATATATATATTAAGAAAACGCAAAAAAATCGATTTTTTGAAAATCCTAACTGTATATAACCCCTTAAACTAACGAAACGCCTATCTCTTATAATGTGAATAAAATCTGCTATATGTAGATTAGGAGTTTATATGTATTGAGGAATGTTTGTTGTGATGATTAACATCTAAGAATAAGCCGATAGTTCTCTTATGTCTATTCTCAGCTAGTCGCGGAAGTGCTAGTAACTGACTAAAATCACCGGTATCACACGAGGGAGATATTGAAATGATAATACTTTTTCATACAGACCTATGAGTTTTACAGTTTCAAGAACAAGCCTAAACTGTAAATAGTTTCAGATACAGTTAGCGATTTCAAGGCCAATATTGCCGCTCTACGATCGGAGTGAATGCTCTCTTCTCTGAGACTAACCTAAGTCTGCTTTAAATTCTTGTTGAATATATATTAAACAAGTCTGAAACATTTAGAATATGAGGAATAAAGTACTAAGGAAAAACCAAAAAATAGCTGAAAATATTTCAATTTTTTTCGATATAGTAGAAATGAACGTCAACATACTCATACATATTTTTTTATTAAAAAAATAATACAGTTATAGCTTTATTTCGTCGACTACTTCATGCTATATATGTAAATTACAATTATTTGCCAGTATATATGTACATGGACATATATATGTATCTAAAGCACCTTTTTATTTTGACAACACCTTATTTCAAGTATTTCCGCACGAATCACTTCTTATAAATGAAGTACGCCAACAAGAGCTGCCTATCGGAGGGGCGATCACCGATTTATTTTTATTAGCATGCTTCCTTCGCACGAACTACTTTCTAGCACACTATTGAAGAAAGAAAACTGTGCCGCCCACACACACGCACGCATCTCCAACGCGTGTGCAAATATAACGGTCTGCTGCTGACTGCCTGCGGGTAGTCACTAAAAACCCGGCGATCGCAATCAGTAAATTACGAGTGTGCCCACTTCGGCATTGCGGAAAGGTGTCGGTCATGAAAAGAAACTGCTGTGTGGCGAAATACGAAAAATACGAAAAATACTAACGGTAACTAGCGGTGTTGTAAGACATTTCGTTGAATATTAAATGATATTAGGACATTCACGCAAGTTGTTATATTTACATATGCCAGAGTGTATGTGTATATGAGTATAAGAGGTGTGTTCAGAAAATAACGGGAATTTTCTGTTTAAAAAAAAATAAATAATAATCTGTTTACATTAATATAGTTGACTTCAAAATAGTCTGTATTTAATATTACATACTTATGTCAGCGCGTCTTCTCAAACTCGATCAAATCGGAATAGACTCTGCTTCTTTCATCGGTTATCTTTATTTTTTTGGAAATAGAGAAAAGTCACACGGTGTCATATGTCTAGCGAATATGGAGACTGGTATATTAACAATTGGATTCTTAAAAAATTCCCGTTATTTTTTGAACACACCTTGTATGTGAGCTCATCTTGGTACTTATCAGCAGGAAAAGCCACCAACTTGCAATGCGTAGGAAATGAGAGACTCGCTGCTTTAAGGCGTCGGAACTGGTGATTTGTATGCATGAAATTGTACGCCTGCATCCGTAAATATTTATAAATACACAAACAATCACGCTATCGAGGAACACGCTGCGTATGTGGGCGCAATCTCACAGCGTTAGCGTGCGAAAAATAATTTAATCAACAAGTCTACGCAATCACCATAAAGGTGTCAGCGACTCTTGCTGCCCAACCACCCACTCTCAATCACTTGCTTATTTACCGTTAATCGCACTAAAGTGAACCTCAAGAAGTAGAACGCACGCACGTCTGCGCTGTGGTAATTTATTTATAACTTCGTATATAATCGAAGGTGCTAAACGTTAATAATATATGTATGTATGTACGAGTATGTGAAAGCGTTTAAAGCGCATGCAAGTCAAGGCGATGAAAGAAAGCTCATACTTCACTTGCTTACCACCGGCTGAATGTAGGTACTGACAGAGCTGGAGTGTGGTACAAAGGCGCACCGAAAAACAAGCTGCGTGACTCACGCGAAACTAAAGCGTAACCAAAAATGTGTCAATACAGATATGTATGTATGCATCTGTGTGCGTGTGTTAGATATATGGCGCGCGCGTTGTTATTGTGTTGATAATCAGCGCCAAAGTTGGTTGCGGATTGTGCCGTAATACCGCTAATTCGATTTTCATAACAAAATGAAAACACATAAAAGCAACAATGCACAACAACAAAAACAACACGAGACTTACAAAACAACAACAACGCGAGACTTACATATACACAAACACAGCAGCACGAGCCAAGCGGCACGTCTTTGGTACTTAAATACTTGCGCGCTTACTTGTAATTCAAGGACAGCTGATACACTCGCTGACAACAAAAACAAATAACAACAAAAAACGAAAATCAAAATCAAATTCAACTTGAACTTACCTCATTTACCACCATTCGCTACTTGACGTCTTGCAAACCGCTGCTTTTAGCCCTACACAAATAAGCGTGGAAGCTAGCTTGTCGCTGTGGCTTCATAAAATCTAATCAAAATCGTTTTTCGTGATTTCGAAATTGTCGAAATTTACGAAATTCTTTGGCGGGAAAACAGCCGCTACTGGCTTTTAATTAAATTTTGCACTTGCGGTCGCAAATTAAATTCAATTCAAAGTATTTACCTTGCAACTAATGCAGAGCCACAAGCACACACACACACACATACACTTACATATATCTTATGTAATTATCATTAGTGCCGCACTTGTAGCAGGTTTGGTGGCCATTTTAGCTGTAAAAAGCTGCAGAAAAGTAAAATTGGTTTGTTTGTCACCGCAAAAACTCATTATTAGGCTGAGAGTTGGCTAAAGAACAAAGCGCTTGTTCAAGCGCACATACACATACAAATAGTACAACTAAACTTGTAGACATGTGTGTGTAGCGTTGCGCATGTAACATACGTAATTATTATTATGTTATGCTCACAGCAGTTTCTACTTTCATGTGGTATGCGTGGGCATATTCACCCTGCTGGGAGGAAGATGAACAAGTCATACAAAGCACTATGCCAGTGCTTAATCAAGAATTTCCACTTCTATGCCTTAATTGAAAAATTTCTATATTTAGAACAGAGATTTTACAAGCACTAGGTGCTCTTGATACATATTCAGATTTATTTTTGGTTTTGAAGAGCTGCTTCATCTTCTTGGTTGACTCTTAACCGTTATCCTACTTACTGGTGCACACTTTTCTAAGGAGATGTCTAGTCTATATGATTCTAAGGACTACAAAATTGTAGAAAAATCAAGATTATTCTCCACTTTCCAAATATTACAACGTAAAACGCCTCTTCGAAAATTCTTTGAAATATAAAAAAATTTCATAAAATAAATATTTTCTTCTCTATTGACAATACAACCCAAGTCTAAATCTGACTGATATCGTTAATCATGAAGTAATATCGGCTTTACTGAGGAGAAATATTTTAAATCCTACATATGTCTCCTGTCATCAAGCAAACAGTCGGCGCATTCGCGTCTGGGCTCACACGTCATTGTTGACAGTCATAACTTCGAAGTCGTAGATAATTTCGTATACCTGGGAACCAGTATCAACAACACCAACAATGTCAGCCTCGAAATCCAGCGCAGAATCACTCTTGCCAACAGGTGCTACTTTGGACTGAGTAGGCAATTGAACAGTAAAGTCCTCACTCGACGAACCAAAATCAAACTCTATAAGTCGCTTATCATTCCCGTCCTGCTTTATGGTGCAGAAGCTTGGACGATGTCAACATCAGATGAGACGACACTAGGAGTTTTCGAGAGGAAAATTTTGCGCAAGATTTATGGTCCTCAGAACATTGGCAACGGCGAATACCGCAGACGATGGAATGATGAGCTGTACGAGTTATACGACAACATTGACATAGTTCAGCGAATAAAAAGACAGCGACTACGCTGGCTGGCTACGCTTCGTCCGAATGGACGAAAACACTCCAGCCCTGAAAGTGTTCGATGCAGTACCCGCCGGAGGAAGCCGAGGAAGGGGAAGGCCTCCACTCCGTTGGAGGGACCAGGTGGACCAGCGACCTGGTTACACTTGGAATCTCCAACTGGCGCCGAACTGCGAAGAAAAGAACTGCGAACTGAAAGAAGAGTGGCGCGCTGTCATCGATTCGGCTATAACCGGCTAAACGGTTGAACGCCAATAACGTACACATACATATGTTACATATGAAGTATGTTCGAAAAATAACGGGAATTTTAATTTTTTTGAAAAAAAAAATTATTCAATAGTATATATTAATGTTGCCTTTAAAATGGTCCCAAGTCGATATCATGCACTTATGACCGCGCTACTCCCTATCGTCGAAACACTTTTCAAATTCGATTTTTGAGGTAGGCTTGTTTTTGGACAAAAATTCATGAACAAACAATGAGGTGTTTTAAAAAACGAAAGTCACCAAACTCATAAAAAACCGGTTTAAATTTTACGACAATAGGACTCTCCAAACCCGCGAAATTAAGAATTTTGCTATTCCCGTTATTTTTCAGAGGCAAGATTTTTATGCGACTCAGGCACAACTAAAATAATTTAATGATTATTCTGATTACTACTTTCGATTCTACTTTCTTGATATGCTTAAAATATTCACTCTACTATAACGAAACCAATCTGACTGTGGAATGCGGATTCGGCTTGTTGTAAACCAAATGAAGCCAACAAAATACAACAGAAGAATAACTGTTTCAAAACTCGAAGTACCATTTTGATTGAATATTTAACTTTCTACCTTGCAAGGGAGTCTTCAGTACTTTTCCCTGCACTCGTTTTCGCCAATATATGCATTCCCGCTGGCATTTTACATGCCCACTTACATACAATACATTGTGTACTCAGCACACTTGTAAGCTCATAAATGCATATATATATCTTACTGGTAAACCAAAGAGGCAAACAGTTACTTGTGCGCAAAATTGGTTTTTCAAAATTGTATATACACACACACGAACTTAAAAACACCGGCTTTGGTTGGGGAGTAACGTGTAGTACCTTTTACAGCGCACAAGTTATTGTAAAGTTCATAAGTTTTGAAACAGTTTTTTTGCACCACTTTTCAATGTATTCATACACATATGATGACTGCATGAAAGGGCAACAAGGCTTCTTAGACGCCGGCAAAGTCATTGCTCGAGTTGTGCTTTAAATAGCAGCCACAATAGCGTTTAGAAGTGTTATTATTTTCCCTTTTAACAGTGCTTCAATGTTTACAATTTAATTTTACAAAAACAAATTTGAATGTAAATAAATACAAAGAACCAAACAGAAGCTTTACCGCAGACACAATTTTGTAACGAGAGTTATTGAAGAAAAGTTATTTAATAGTTTAAGATGGACTTGTATTTGGCTTTAGTACATGAATAAAAGTTATTAAGAATAATTAAAATTAGAAAAGTTTGGAAAATCAAAAGACTATAGATTTTTGGAAGAGGAGATTTAGAGGATTTCAGAAACATTATAACCTTAACTATAAGACAGCTTTCAGTTTAGAAAAATTGTCGTTGGTGATATAGTTTTTTGTTTAATATACTTTTTGTAGTCATATTTAAAGTTCTATTTTCTTTTCATTCTTTCATACAATACTAAATTTATTTATTGATTTAAAATTTTCTCGACAAAAAAGTCAAATTTATGGAGATATCCCATATTTTTTCTGAATTAAAACAAAAGCCAATTAACAAGTATTTGGAATGTTTTCTTCTTGATTATCCTTATGGAGGTATGGATGTCCATGTAAACTCTTAAAAATCTGTCATTAAAAAAAACATGTTTGTTAATCCCTGAGTAATAGTAATCGTTTAGGATGCCTGCGCCTGAATTTTAATAGCTTATGAGGCTTCACTAACGATATCTTCTCTAACTTATCATATTGTGGGGCCCCTAAGTACTTGAAACGCTGTCTCGCTAACGCAAGACAAACGTACAAGAGATGCTCCACTGTTTTCTTGGTGCCATGTTCTTGCCACTTTCTGCATTCTTCCCGATCTGGCAGCCCCATCTTATAGACATTTGCCGCTACTAGGCTGTGACCAGTAAGAATGCCAAATATGGTCCTAGTATATTTTTGATCTACCGCTTTGCACATAACATTTGTAGTTTTACACCCCGGTAGATCCTTCCAGCGAGATTTGAATTTTCTTGCCATGTACCTGTCTATGTCGACGTACAGAATGTGCATGTGTTTACCGATGTTGATCATGTTTCCGTGTGACAGCTGTACACCACTCTTGGCAATCCCGTCTACGATTTCGTTGCCCTCGATGCCTTTATGGCCTGGCATTGATTGCTGCTTGGCTGTCTATGTAGACGTCAATTTTAGTGTAATGGGCTTGTGCGTTGGAGGCTAGCTCTGCTGCCTTCCCAATAGCAAAGGCCTCTGCTTGAAATATACTGCAGTGGATCGCAGTTTGAACGGTTGTTTTATGCCTAATTCCGGAGAGCATAAACATGCACCTACTCCCTCATCCATTTTAGAGCCATCCGTATAGATATTTAAGGTGTTGCGTGTAGTTGCGGTTTTTTTTTTAATCTAATACAATTTTATTGGATTTTCATAGAGAACTAAAGCTTTTATTTTGTTTTTGCCTTTCAAAATGGCGACTCAGAACAAAATTATGTTGTCTGCTATGTCCCAAACTGCTATATTTCTCACTCAGCCACCACTAATCCGAAACAAAAATAATTGAAATGTTTTTTAAGTCCTATTAACAGAAAGGATAAATCTATAAAATTAAAAAGTCATAATTTAGGATATTTTTTTTTAATTTTTGACCCCAAAAAATATTTAATGAACGAAGAATATTTGAAATATTCTAGATTTTTTTTGCTTTTGTCAATACACGCTCTGCATACTTTATTTTAAGTTTATCGAAAAAATCGATTTTTTTTAATTGTACATGAAACCCCCCTTAACAATCACAACACATGCTCAATTGAGCGGAAGTTGAAACAATCTGCTTGAAAAAAATATAATTAAACCATTTCAAAGACTGAAAGTATTTAGAAATATTAATTTATAGAAAACATAAGTTGACCAATGACAAGACAAAAATTCTAATAGGATTGGTAAATTTTAAGTAGTCAAAGAAAAATCTAGCAATATTGACTGCAAATACTACTACAAAAATTAATTTCAAAATATTTGTCATATATACTCATATTCATAACATCATACTTTAATAACATAATATGTAATAGTGTCACACGCAAGTAAATATTTGTAAAACCTGGTTAATTCTGAACAAACATATACTCGTTTATATTATATTATATACATATTCGTATATATGCCAAGTACACTCTTGACTAAGTTGCTTGTCTTGTCAGTGCACACAAATATTTATATATACATGCATACATATACATATATTCATTAGAGGTATATGTAAATACTCAGCTTTTCTATGCAAATTGAGAATTTTGAGTGGAAAATTGCTCAGCTTATGAGCGTGTGACATTTGCAGGCATGCAACAAGAATGCAATAAATATTGTAACAGTGTCAACAAAATGCTTCACTACCCTGATATGTTAGTTGAAATTTAATAAAGTTAAGGTATAATCCATATTAATATTATAAATGCGAAAGTAACTCTGTCTGTCTGTTACTCTTTCACGCCTAAACGGCTGAATGGATTTTGATGAAATTTGGTATGATGATAGATGATAACCTAGAAATGGTCATAATCGCGCCATCGTTCTTAGTGGGTAGGCAGTAGGCAGAAAACTGAATTGAGTTGGTGATTTTTTTATGGTTTTTGCTGGGAGTTTTGCTCTATCATGCCTAAACGGCTGATATTCGGCATTATTCCGAACTTAGACCGAACTTATTAGTCCGACTTAGACTTTAAAATACCTTGATTGTCAATAAACGTTTTTGGTGGAGCCAGTATTCTGTTAGCAGGTGATTTACGCCAGACTCTTCCAATTATTCCTGGATCAACTGTTATTGACGGGCTAATCGCATGCCTAAAATCATATAATTTGTGGTGACACATAAGGAATCGCCAATTAACAACAAACATAAGAGTGTTTTTGCAAAAATATCAAATTGCGATTGTAGAAGCAGTTGCAAATGGTAGGGTGACAACTCGATGGATTAATAACATTTCCAACAGATTTCTGTCACTTCATTGACTTGAAAGAGAAGTTTTCCTGACATGAAACCTCAATATGATAACCATAAATGACTGATTGAATGACATACATTGGTGGTATAAAAAAGATATCGCTGATCTTAATGCGACAATTTAGAACTTCGGTCCAGGAGAGTTGACACAGCTACAAACCAGGATGGCGTAGTCAATTATCCCAAACTATTTAAAATTGCCTTACTATCACCACTCACTTTACAATTAAAAGTAGTGTGAGTTGCCTGCTGCGTAACCTCGAGTAATCAATATCGTCGCCGAAGCCAAGATTGGACCAACTTAATTTAATGTATACCTTACCACAAAAGCGTGTGGCCGGGTCTGCTAGTATATCTATATTGTTAAAAGACAAATGCATATTTATATGGAGAGTGAAGAAAGTACTTGCAATTTATACCAAATGTGTTCTTCTTTTTTTTCTTATATATGCATGTGACTATACAAATTGTTTGAAAATAACAATCATTACATTTGAAATTACTTCAACATACTTGCCATAACTCTAAATACCCACAACAAACTATTAAAACGCTTTCAATAACCATTGTCATAGAATGTCTGTTAACATTTATTACCACAACTTCGGAGATAGTTCGCTTCTCTATGTGGTAATTACGGTGAAACACAGCAACGTATGCATATGATTATCTACACACATACTATATATACATATGTATATGTATATGCATCTGGCAGCATAACAGCGTACATAGTATAATCAAGTGTCAGGCAATCATGTTAATTTAGTGGAAATTTCTAATAATTCTACCGTATGACTGTGCGCACACAACCTCGGGTGTTCGCCCGCAAATGCTATATTAATATTTGATTCAACACTTAAGTTGGTGTAAAGTAGTTGAGGATGTTAATTTAAAGCGGTTTATGCGACTTTAATTACTTACAAGTACTTTTGGGATTTGAATGCAAAACTGGTTCTTTGTTTTACCTTAGATTGTTTTACCTTTAAACTCTTCTGGAAAGAGTTTTATTAATTTGTATGAGCGAGGTCAACAAGTGTTTATAATTTTGTACAGAATTAATAGGCATGAGGTTCATAATTAACATATTTAGGCGATAATTAAATATTAATTATTTGGGACTTATATACTTGCCACCAGGGACCGTAACTCTTATGACTTTTATCAAAAAAATCAAAAAATAAGAGTTATTTTTGATTTTTATATATTTAGATCAAAAATAAAAATTATTTTTGATTTTTATATATTTAGATCAAAAATAAAAGTTATTTTTGATTTTTATTTTTTTAGATAAAAAAATAAGAATTATTTTTGATTTTTATATTTTTAAATCAATAATAAAAATCAATTCAAAATTTTGATTTATCTATTTATGCCGTATGTATTACAATATGCTGCATCATTCCAATTTTTATATGTCACAAATTTTGAATTGATTTTTATTATGGATAAAAATCAAAAATAACTTTTATTTTTGATCTAAATATATAAAAATCAAAATTTAAAAATCATACAATATTTCGCATATAGTTCACCTAAAAATCATGATGGTGTAATCAAAACTTTTCTACGATGTTCCTTTATGTATGATTTTTTTTATTAAAAATTGTAAAATAACTCTTATTTCCGGTCCCTGCTTGCCACAGAAGTTTTCAAAATTTAATATTGATTTTTACTTCATTTGTGGTAATTTTTTGAAGAGATTTTTCAAGAACTAGTAAAAGTAGAGAGATGTCTTTACAACTGATAAAGGCAGTAAAAATAAATACATTATTTTGTAAATAATATTTTTTTTTATTTTTTGTTATTATTTAAAATGAAAAGAAAAAATTTAAAAAAAAAAGTAATTCAAAAATATTTTTAGACTTGATTAAATTTTTCTGATATTAAAAAAAAAATAGAATAAACTCCGAACTCCGAAAATAGTATGAATTTAAAAAATAATTTTTGTTTTGAAAAATAAACCTGAATAAAAGTTGGAATTAAAAGAATTAAATGAAATTTAAATTTATTTATTTATTTCTCTATTATTGAGTCAAATGAAGAATTTTACAAAAAAAAATCTATTAAATTAAGCAAATATTTGGTCAAACATAGCAGCGCCAAAAGCTGCTGGACAAGCCATAAGCAGCCACAATGAATTTTAATCCGACAATAAGTCGAAGAAGAAAAAAGCTGGAACACGAAACCATAAAAGCCAACCACACTTTATAGCAAATAATGACTCATATCTTTACGCAACGTTATTAACACCCATATAATCGCATCTTTAAGGAATAATAAACTTGACTACAAACACACACTCAGAAATATATACAAGACTTAACCAACAGCCTACTCAAATAAACATAGCGCTTATCATGATTGCTTTAAATCTATTATATACATACATACATACATACAAACTGCATCTAAATCTGTCTGTTAAATGTAATTAAATTCAACACCATTACTTCATTAATTCCGCCAAAAAAAAATTTTCATAAAAGATTTAATACCACTCTCTCTTCTCTTTTAACTTTATTTCCAGCGATTTCCGTGGCGGTCTCTTCATGGACACTCGTCGCAATCTCCTGCGAACGCTATTATGCCATCTGTCATCCGCTTAGATCGCGTACATGGCAAACGCTCAGTCATGCCTATCGCATTATAGGCTCCATTTGGGTATGCAGTATTATTTGCATGACGCCCATAGCGATATTTAGCCAATTGATGCCGACCAGCCAGGGTATGTACATACTCGAACATAAATAAATATTTATTACATAATTTTAAGTGTAAATAAGTGGAAGGAAAGTGTGAGAGCGTATAAAAAGAGATGTGCGTGTTTATAATATTATTTGCCTACAAAGTGGCTGGCGCTCAAGTGCGCGCTGTTTGTGTGCATTCGCCATGGCGTATGAGTAACTTCTTAATATTATAATATTTATACGCGACGGAAAGGACGACTTTTAAATGCGATTTTATGATTTTACACGTATTTTGTCATTTGATAATGGCGCACGATTTAAGCGCCTAAAGGAAAGTTAAAATGTATCTTCACTTGGTGTGTTCAAAAAATAGCGGGAATTGTAAAATGTCACGATGTTGGAGAGTACAATTTAAAAAAATCAAGTAAGGAAGGGCTAAGTTCGGGTGTAACCGAACATTTTATACTCTCGCAATTTATTTATTTAACTTTATTAATATTATATAATACACAATTTGACCCACATATTCGTCATATATATTGTATAAAGTCCATTGAAAGTTGGAAATCAAAATATTAGGTAATAAGCACCGAGTCCTCATGTTCGATATATGGGGCCTTGAAAACCTATGGTCCGATTTCGGCGATTTTTAGAATTGGGCTGCCACACTATTAACATAGTAATTGTGCAAAGTTCTGCACCGATATCTTCACTAGTGCTTACTTTATATATTGTAAAGTAAACGATTCAGATTGTCTTCAAAGTTCTGGTATATAGGATGTAGGCGTGGTTGTGAAGCGATTTGGCCTATTTTCACAACATATCATTGGGATGTAAGGAAACTATTACAAACCAAGTTTCATTGAAATCGGTCGAGTAGTTCCTGATATATGGTTTTTGACCCATAAGTGGGAGATGCCACGCCCATTTTTCATTTTGTAAAAAAATCTGAGTGCAGCTTTCATCTTCCATTTCTTATGTAATTTTGTGTTTCTGACGTTTTTCGTTAGTTAGTTAACCCACTTTTAGTAATTTTCAACCTAACTTTTGTAAGGGAGGTGAGCGTGGTTATGATCCGATTTCTTTCATTTTTGGACTGTATTTGGAAATGGCTAAAAAAACGACTGCAGAAAGTTTTGTTTATATAGCTCTATTGGTTTGCGAGATATGTATAAAAAACTTAGTAGGGGGCGGGGCCACGCCCACTTCCCCAAAAAAATTACATCCAAATATGCCCCTTCATAGTGCGATCCTTCATACTAAATTTTATTTCCATAGCTTTATTTATGGCTTAGTTATGGCACTTTATGTGTTTTCGGTTTTCGCCATTTTGTGGGCGTGGCAGTGGTCCGATTTTGCTCATTTTGGTGCCACGAAATAAGTGTGCCAAGTTTCATCAAGATATCTTAATTTTTACTCAAGTTACAGCTTGCACAGACGGACGGACGGACAGACAGACAGACATTCGGATTTGAACTCCACTCTTCACCCTGATCACTTTGGTATATATAACCCTATATCTAACTCGTTTAGTTTTGGGTGTTACAAACAACCGTTATGTGAACAAAACTATTATACTCTCTTTAGCAACATTTGTTGCGAGAGTATAAAAAGTACAGTAACCATGCTCTGTATGGCTTTTTCCTATTTGTAAAAATAAAGATAAAGTCGTCGTTTTACAAGCATACGAGAAATCCTAGTAAGAGTCAAAGGCGATCCCAAAAATCCAGTTCGACAATTTGAAGAAGCGCTGAATTCCAAAAAATGCATAATATTGATTGGAGACTATTTTGAAGGCAATAAATATAAAAAAAAACGAAAATTCCCGTTATTTTTTCAACAGACCTCTTACAAATGCCAACAGCTCAGCGACGTTGAATGTGAACAATAGCGGCTTGCTGCGACTCAATACGCCGCTGCAGGGCATTAAGTAGGCGCGTTAGGATAGATTTTTGTTGTACTTACAATGCTGAAGCACATTTTAAATTCCAAAAGAGTGATATAAAATAAAATACATAATGAAAAAATAACACTTTTGCTATGCGAAATATGCCGTCGTCAACCTATTTTTTATATTTACTCAAATTTACTTCGCTCCCTCCGATATATACGAGTATTTTATGTATTTTCCATTTCTCTTCTTTCTTTTCACTCTTCTCTTCCTTTTGTTGTAATACTTGCAGGTCTTCGCAAATGCCGTGAACAATGGCCGGCAGACAGCGTTGCCTACGAGCGCTCCTACAATATATTCTTAGATCTGATTTTGCTGGTGTTGCCGCTGTTGATACTCAGTTTCGCCTATATGCTGATAACACGTACCCTCTATGTGGGCATGCAGAATGAACGTGCCATGATTTTTGGCAGTGTCGCACCAATTGTGGCAGGTGGCAGTGGCGGCGGTGCCGGTGTTGGTGGACTCGGTGGCATTAGTTGCGCCGCCGCCGGCGGTGCTGGTGGTGGTGGTGGCAAATTGTGCAGTGAGCTGGAAACTTTAACTACCGCCTTGGTACCAAATCCAGCAACAGCAACAACAGCAAACAGCAAGAAATCAGCGAGTCGATTTCAATTCAATGTATCGTTTCGTGTGCGTGGGCGCAGTACTTGTAGCAGCGTTGAGGATATGGATGAACAGCAACAGCAACAACAACAACAGCATAATGCGATGAAAAAATCGAAATCACACTGTCGTCAATTACAACAACAACAATGTGTAATGCAAGAACAACAAAAACAATACAACGAAGCATGCTATGGTAAGTAGCAGAACTGTGAAGCAACATAAGTGAGTGTGTGTGTGCCGTTATAAATACGTATGTGTGCTTAAATACACCTGATTGCATTTGATTTGGGCATTCTTTTTTTTTTTGGGTTTTATTCAATTGTGCGTTACGCACAGGTGTGAGGTGTGGCATATGTGGTGGCCTGATGATGCGAGTGAAGCAGGCAAATGAAAGCAGCGAGCAACTAAAGCTACAGCACTCCAGTGTGCCATTGCCGGAAGCTGTGAAAATCCTTGTAATTTGTGGTGGAAAATTAAAGCAGCCAAATATTTAAGCACACCGAGCAACGGAGCGCCGCCGCGTGTGCGCTTGGCAACAGATTGTGGGCGGAAATATGCAATGAGTTTTTTGGATATTTTTTGCTTTACTTCGCACGTTGTTATGGCTGCGGCCTCCTGCTTGTTAAATGCCGATGTGCTGTGATTGCTAAAACAGCTCACGTAGAAATTATAGTCACTGTATTTTAAACAGTGGTGCTTTTATGTTGCCATGCATATTTAAGAGCAATTTGCAGCGGCTAAATTTTTTTCGAGTTGCTAAAAAATTTCTGGTTTTTGTGTCAGCAAATAAAATATCAAAATAAAATAAAAATATTTTTTTTTATAATTTTTTTTTTTTTTGTACTCAAAAAATTCTCTTTTATGGAAATTCAACAAGTTCTGCTAACTTATTGGCATACTGTCTAACCATATATCTATATATATATATATGTATATGTATATATATATTGTTAACACCCAAATGTAGACTTCAATATAAATGAGAGCAAAAGAAAATACCGATAAGCCATTGCTATACATACATATATTTTGCGCATACCACAAAAATTAAATTTCAAAAGAACTCATCGTAGTAGGTGTTGCTATGATATCAAGTTCATTAACATGATTATGTGCATAAAACTGCATGATTTCTACAGAATTGTTTACAATTTTTCAACTGTAAAAAATTTCAGCACAAATAAATATGTGTTTTGATTGATATGGTGCGTATTTTCAAAAAAATTATAAAAATTTATCGTATGCGATATATGTATAAATAATAAAAAAACTTCACTCTCAAATAAATATACAATGTATGTATTGAGTTAGTGCGTATTTTCAAATAATATATGTATATTAAATCGCATGCGATAAAATTTGTATCATATTTTTATCGCATGCAATTTTTAATTTTTTTTATTAATTGCACAAGCATTTTTTGCTTGCATATAGCTCCAGTCTTAATGTTCACTTTTCTCAATAATTTTCAGTAAACACAAGTTCCTAGAAGGTAGTGAGGCTTACAAAATTCGTTATCAATAACCCTTTCCAGATCCGGTCACTAATATTTCAGCTGCCTCTAAAAGTGGATTATTTGATCGACACTATAACTAATAGTATACATCAGTGTTCATTCTGATATTTCATTAATTTTGACTAATACACTGCTTCACATCACTAGCTCTGTATCGTGAAATATAATATTAAGATTAGTTCACATTGAACGATCATTAAAAATACATTATTGAATATGCGCAGGCATTGCTGACGTCAAAACAAGCCTGTATGTTAAATTATACCTTTACCTTAACCGAAAACCAATTTTTGTTCATATTTCTTTGACGTTTTTGCCCCAAATGTGTGAGTTTAGCACTTCTGCAGTTAACATTATTATTAAATGCGTACACTTTGCGAAATATGTTTGGTGTAAGATTGACGGGCTGATCATTAAATAGACATTTTGATGGATTTGACATTAATGAGGTGGGAAGGTGCGGTACGTTTCTCTTCTGCCAAGGTGGTTAATAATAATAATAAAGTTAACATATATTATATGGGACAACGTTGGTATATATGGTATAGTATATATTTGGATTACGTCTTTATTTTCATGTAGCTAGCACATTGTCTATAAATAGAAAGAAGCTGTAATTTTGGCATATTTTTGTTATGGCTTTTGCGTAAAGCCTTTCAGGCTAATCAATTATTATCCAGGTGAAGTGTTGGGTTTGTAAATATAGTTGTTTGTTTAAATAATTGAGATTGAGGTAGGTTAAATGATATTGGAACAAACGCTCAGACATTAGTGAGTTAGAAATGAAAGATAGGAAAAAAGTAAAGAAGAATGGAAGAATGTCTTTATTTGCTATGCTTTTGTCTCAGCACGATCTCGAAGCAAAATCGAACAGTATCAGTTGCGGTTCTTTCGAATGTTGAAAGGTCATTTCTTTTTCTTTATTGCCTTTTTTACGGCCTAAATTATTTTTTTATATGGTGAATAAAATCGATCAACTGTATATAATTTGTATAAAAAATAATAATTTTAATTTTAATATTTTTTTTTTATAAATTAAGAAAATTAAAAAAATATATTTCAAAATTTATTTCGATGAAATCCCGTAAAAATATAAAAGCTGCATTACAGCGCCACCTCTTGAAAGTTTCAGATAATATTATATTAGGTCTACAACTTTGCTTCCGCCGTTTTCCAATAGATGTCTCTAGAGTCAAGCACTGGTCGATTAAATCGATTTTTTTTATATCGATCTTGGACATTTGTGTCAACATTAACCCAACAAAATATTTGTAGAGATCTGTTTGCATCCCAAACGTATTCTCAACTGAAAATGTCACTTTTTGAGCCGAATTCTCGACATTTGCGAGAAATTTTGCTTATCTGAAATTGCGGATGAGGCTCACCGACATTTGTAACCGTTTTTATACAAAAAAAAAACTTAAATTTACAAATAAATATGCAATAAAAATGAATTTCTTTAGCCAAAAAATATTTCTAGATTAATAAAATTACTAGTTAAATGTCTTTTAAAAAGCCGTTTAAGACATTCCATTGAAAGTTGTAAGCTACTATTCACTTCTGGTCTCATCAAATACGTAGAACTCAACAATCTTTGTGAAATTTAATTATATACAATTTGCTTACTTTATTTTTCTCAATTTTAATACCATCATCTACCTTTGCTGAGTTCTTTTATTTTCTATAAAAAATTTGCCTAATATTGATTTGTCTAAAATGCATTTACTTCCAAAGAATTTTGTTTTAATCCTCCCAGTTAAACGTTGATTTGAAAACAAAGTGCCTGCAGTCATTTCATTTGAAATCATTCAATTGCAATTTCAGTCGATTTCCCTCATTTGCATTGAATTCCATGAAAAAGTAGTTATTTATATTTCGGCTAAGCTCTTAATGCCATTGAATTTTTATTTACAATTTTATTACTAATCCACAAACTATACGGTATGCCCTTAATGAGTGCGGACTGGTTTTTGTGCGCCATAACACAACAGGCTCTGTAATAAATTATAGCGTGAAATAAGAGTACTACATGTAGCAAATTTATAAATTCAAGTATTTTTGAAAAATATCCACTTAACAATCTAATATTTTATAAGCAAAATTGTAGCTTATTTTTGAGTGATCGCGTTATAAAAGAACCCCCCGGCAAAAATTATTTAGTTATTTAACCACAACAAGTCTTGTGGGTGAAAGAAATAAAAAAAAGTCGCGGACTCTTTAGCTTAAAAAATGTATTTGCTTAAAAAAATGTCAACGAAATACATGCCTCTTATGAAACATTTGCATTTACACTCTTTACACTTTATTCATTTTGTTTAATCAGGTTATGTAGCATATTTTATTCAACAGATTTGATGTTTATATAATTTCTGAAACAAATTTTTTTTCGGAACTCAAAGGAGTGTTTTTTCAGTTTTCCACGGTAGAACTAGAAAATACTTTAACGGATTCACTTTGGAAGTTATACAATTGAATTTTCGATAAGGTATACGTAAACCACCATAAAGTAGTATAACCACTTGATATTTGGTCATTTTCAATTATGCCAGTCTATTTGATTTATACCAGTTGATTCGCTATATACTTGCATTTTGATCTTTGTATGGTATATTACGACTCAATCATACTCTTTTGATGCTCGTTAATAAATCGTTAATCGAAGTCCATCTCTACACTATTTATCGAAAATCAAATAGAGGCTTATAAAGCATACTAAATAATCGTATAACAAGTAGACGAGTTGCAAAGATAATACTATAATATTTTTACATAATTTCGAACCACCTTTATGTCTGTGTGTACAAAAAAATGTACAAAATGAACTAAAGGTTTTCAGGGAATTTATTTAAAATACTTGCGCTTAGCGATTACATATGTATGTATTGACATAAGTTTACACTAAGCTTACGCAAGGCTACAGTTATTGCGGTAAATATTGGCATTTATGAAATTGCATGTACGATTATGCATAAAAACGCGCAATTTTCAATTAAAAACTCTCAGTAAAAACGGAAAGTCAAATAAAAATATAAAAATGTGCCAATTATGGGGAAAAATGTGCTTTGAATTTAAACGGTTTTAATATTTTAAGTCTGTATCCATTAAAATGGTATTAAGTTTAAACGTGGACATGTTTTTTACGGTTGCTTACTCTGTTTCGAGCAAATTTATTTGTATTTTCCAATGACTACAATAGTTTCAAAATGAATGAAGTTGTGTAATTACAGACAAGAGGACTTTATAATCATATTTTTTTGTTTACACAAATCCGTCACTTTTGTGTAAATACTTCAGGGTTGCATGGACACGTTTTGTATCCTCATTTTTATACTCTCACAACAAAAGTTGCTAAGAGAGTATTATAGTTTTTTTCACAAAACGTTTGTTTGTAAGTCATAAAACCAAACAAGTTAGATAGAGTTGAAATCCTAATGTCTCTCTGTCCGTCCGTCCGTCCGCGCAACGGATAACTTGAGTAAAAATTGAGATATCTTAATGAAACTTGGAACACATGTTCCTTGGGACCGTGTGAGGTATATAAACCAAACTTTCTGCAGTAGGTTCTCTTACGAACACCACCACACACCATACCTTAGGAACTACTCGACCGATTCGAATGAAATTCGGTATATAATATTTTTTTTTACACTCATGGAAAATGGATAAAATCGGTTGAACTCCATCTTATCCCATCACTTTATAAGACATACATTAGGAACCAATGAAGATAGAGAAATAAAACTTTACACAAATACTGTATATGATGATGCCACACACTTGTGAAAAATTGTCGAAATCGGACTATAACTTTTCAAAGCCGCGAATATCGAATATGAAGAACTCAGTGCCCCATGGTAATTTTTCACCGAAATTTTCTCAGGTATCTTGATTTAATTCAGAGGAAATATTTTTCTTCTAATAGAGTGTCTCTGTACCAGAAATGGTTAAAATCGGGTCATAACTTCCCCTAGCTCTCATATACCTAATTAAATGATTTTCAAATTGGGTCAAATTGCGTGTTATCTTAATAAAAATATATCAATAAATTACGAGAGTTCTGTTGCACTCGAAGTTAGCCTTCCCTTACTTGTTAACTAATCGCTTTTGTATAGTTGTTCGCATGAGAGAAGGAATTCAATTTCTTATTCTCAAAATGATATTAAACTTGATGAAGTTTTAAATGCTGAGATTGAAGACTTGCCTATCTCCGAAATTTAAAAATCAATTATACTGTATATATGTATACATATATATATTAAATTGTTTCAGAGAGTTCCTTATTTATTTGATTACCACTTGAAACTACACGTTTTTAAATACCGATCTAGCTAATATCTGAAATTGTTAAGGTGGTTGCTATGTGAACCCGACTTCTGTAGCCGTTCCCAGCGGAGCCTTAAATCACAGCATTTGTAGAATTACTTCAAAATATTCTCATAAAATGTATGAAAAGTTCCGAAAATATCTAGCAGATTATATTTTAAAGTATATGAGACTATTCGTTTGATAATGAGAATGACCATATTGGAATCGACGTCCCGTCAAGCAAACAGTGCCTGATATTGAATCTGCATTACTCATTCGTAAATATCCAACATCAACAAACAATTGAAACTTATCCGTCCGTGTAAATCTTGGAAAGGAATATGAAAAATAAATCGAAGTTCACCTTAAGATATAAGGAGGCATATCTTGAACCACTCTAAAAAGTTTTAACCGTGATCTTCTAGACAATTCAAAATTAAAATTCAAATTTTTGAAAATCAAATTTTCGAACTAAGAAGTTTATGAGCCCTGTCCATCCTAATATAAGGAGAATAAAAGATGAGAACGTTCGCTGAATAAATTAATAATTTATGGGGTGCTCAAGAGGAAGTTTCTTCGAAAGATGTATGCACCTTTTTCGAAATTATCAAAATATTATGTTTGAATTTAAGAACCCTGTAGCGATAGATGTTAAATGAAGATAGACATTTTTTAGTACGCTCGAAAGACACTACTGGAAAAAATTAAGGGATCAAAAAAAAATTCCAAATTTTTGGGCAAATTTCAACAGGCCGTAACTTCGAAAGAAATGGTCGTACAAGAAATCGATGAAGAAGGAAATTATAGCTCCAAGTGTCTAGGTTTTGGATTAGAACTTTAAAAATTTTCAACCTCTGCGGTTTTTGAGTAATCGTAGAAAAACCAGCAACAAAAAAATTTTCAAAAATTTTTTAGTTTTTCAGTTAACTTTTTGTGCCAATGATCGCACAGAAAGTTAAAGGTGGGTTTCAAGAACTTGAATGAATTCTCATTAACGACTAGCCATTGCTTTTCCGAAAAAAAAGTAAAAAAAAGTAAAGTATTTAATATGACGTCAGTAGGTGGTATTAGAAGATACACTGGTTCTACACTCAAAAGATCAAGTCGATAAAGAACTTGGCTTCGTATGAGTTCTATAACAAGCTATCAGTAAATGTTTATGGTCATATTCTATCAAAGAGAAGAAGAGCATGAAAATCAAAACTAATTGAGAATAAATTGCTGCTTAAATTATTTTGAACTCATTCTTTGCGACAAAAATTATCAGAACAAGCACGAACAACAGTGGTAGCCTCAAAAAGTCAAAGTCTTAAATAAAAACTTCATTGAGACTGGAAAGTTTTAAAAGTATTCAAATGCGGTATATATCCTTGCGGTGTATATGTAGCATGAACAGAAAGCAAACAATGATGTTACACAACTTCAAGAAACGAAACACGTCTCACGTGTATTTGCGTGATTATGCTATACAACAACACGTACTTTAAGCGCAAAGGGTCAAACTTTTCAAATTCTATAAATAGCTTAACTTGCAGACTGCCTTGACCGACTTCAACCATAAAAGAATTTGGAACCAACTTTGTTGGCTTAGTCGTACACATAGCACCGTCGCCGCTGTCTCGCAACTTCAAAGTCATAACAACAACAATAACAAATAGCAAAAAACAACAATCGAAAAGTAGAAATGCAGAATAGCGCACATTCTTCAATGAAAACAAATTGTAAACTGCCTGTAACTGCATTAAATTTTGGCACAGCCCCACCAAAGCACACACTTAGGCGCAAACAATTCGTGCCTTGCACAAAAAATGGCATATTTTCGTGAAAATATTCGAGCAACATGGAAAATATGCTATATGCTTAACTGCACACAAATTTTTTAACTAAATTTTTAAGTAAGCAATCAATTTATTTGCGACGTGCCTTCTTAACAGCCAGCTGTGGTGAATCGGGAAGCGATTTTTCGATTGGATTTGCGCAAGGGTTGGCTGGCGGTGGCTTGTAAATACTTATAGTAGCAATCAGCGGCCAGGCAGCAAGCAGCTAAGCCACATTTTCTTTTACTTTCACAGCCAAACAAAGCAGAAAATGAAAATGAAAAATTCTTCAAATTCTCCGTAGTCCGGAAGCCAAGTAGGAAGGAAGGGCAAACGTGCCGCCGAACACATTTGCGGTATTTGTATCAATTTGGCTGCGAGCAAACGAGTTTTCAATGTGCAAATCTGTTTTGGAAAATTAATACTCACTTCACTCTCGCCGCCAATAAGCTGCCAACTGTCTAAGGCGCACACAAAACTTAACTTACAATGATTTGTGCTTCGTATGCTTCTCTGGAGTGTAGAAGTGCGCACAGCTTAAGTACAGCTGACGCCACAATAGATTTATAAATTGTAGTGATTTGTAGCACTCAATTGCTTCGCGCTTATCCATGCATCAAATATCGTATATGAATTTTCGTGTGATTCTCAGTTTCTCACAAGTGTAGCCGGCTGTTGGCAATGACTGTTTTTGCTGCTGCATTGCGAAAGTTTTTCATATGAATAAAACATAATTTACATAACACAAGCTAATATTTGTTCATTTCACTTTATCTATTGTACTTAAGTACATGCGCGGGGATATATGTACATGTGTAAGTGAGTCATTTAGTACGTCATATGTGAAAAGTTTTCCAAAAAAGTACTTAGATATTAGGAAGGGCCTATAGTAATGAGACATCAGAGCAGATTTAGTGAAACCAAAACATTAAGTGGCTCAAGTTGGGAAACTAATATCGTAATGATTACTCCATATGAGGTATGTTCAAAAAAATAAGGGGAATTTTCGTTAAAACTGGGTTATGGGTTATGGTTTTTGGCTTCAAAATTGTCCCAATTCGATATTATGCACTTCAGATTGCACTCCTTCCAATCGTCGCAATACTTCTCAGATTTAATTTTGGGAATAGTGTTTCTCTTTAGAGCTTTCAGCGATTTCTCGTATGCTTGCAAGTACGCTTTAAGGTTCTTTTAATTTTTGGAAATAGGTAAAGGCAAATATGCAGATTGCGGCATTGTTACAGTATTGTTTTTGCCAAGAAGTTTTAAAGTACATGGAATTTGAAGTGTAAGAAATTCGTAAATTTTTTATACCAAAATCGACCGCTAGGGTATCCTCTGCTAGTGCTTGGCAAAAGACTTTTGAAATGTGAAATTTTCATAGTTTTTGCCACGATCGTACCCTGTCGGATATTATTGGTTTAAATTGACAAGTTAAAAAAAATGTTATGAGCTTACTTATGTTGTACCATAAATATCGTACGTGTTTGAATAATATTTTTACCATAGCGCCCTCTAGCGACACACCTTTTTAAGTGTAGTTTCCTCTCATAAATATTCAATGAGAACTAAATATGTTTCCGTTTCTGAAATACAGCCTAATTCAAGTTTCCAACAATTTAAGGGTATTTTAATTAATTTTCGTCCGTTAACCCTCTCATGCCCGAGTTAAAATGTGCGGAGGTAACATTTTTTTTAGTAGAGATATATATTAGACTTAACAGAAATATGGAGCATTATCCTGTTGTAAACATTGTCAAAGTCCTACTACAATGGCATGGTTCATTAGTTACAGGATGTTGCTTATAGGCAAAAAATAAATTATTATAAATAAACTAAACATTTTTCTCATGAATTTTTTGTTTTTAATGACTCTCTAATCTTTACTTATTTATATAGTTCACTTTGTTTTAAAATAAATCAATTATTTTTAAGTTTTTGAACACTTTTTGTAAAACCACTTTAGGATAACTTTTTTCGCGAAACAGGACTAATTGTGGGATTTTGTACAATTCCTACTAATCTTCGGAAAATGCATTATCTTTGAATGAATCACATGCACAGCTCATAACAGAAAATGTTACTGTAAGCTTGCACAGCACATAAGTCTACATAATTGAAAAACCAGTATTCCATCAAATTCTATAAATTTTAACTAACTCCGAAGCCGTAACCCCAGTCTTAAACTTAGTAACAGTCTCCAATCTAGTTATTACCGATAATTCCTTTGGTTTCAACATTTTATTTACCAATTTTTATATATTTAGGATTTATAGAATCCAATTACTACTCTTGCTCAAACCAAATCCAAGGATAAAGGTTAAATCGCCGTGTGTAAATACTTTTGTCTACTGCGAGTCATTAGTTCATTTGCTTATATCTCCGCCATATTTCTTGCTATTCTTGTCAAACATCATTTTTGCTAATCGGGAGCCTTATAATGTTCGATGATATAGTCGTTACATCGTCAAGTTAATTACCTAATTTATTTTTACGTTATCAGAAAGAATGTTCCCTATCAAGTTGCATCTAGGCAATAGAAACGAATCCATATTTATATCCCCTCAAGGACTTTCGTCTAGATAACATTATTTGAAATAATTTGAGATATGTTTTCTGTCACTACAACAAAAACAATAACCCCTTGTCAGACCCCGGGTGCTTAAAAAATTTATCCACGGTCTCATGATTATTTGGAAGTCTCATTCGAGGCTCTGAACTGTTAGAAGTGCATACTTTTTATATTTCCACAATTTCCAGCTGCCACATAGACTACCCGACAAAGGAAACTACCAAGTGGCAAGCACTAACCCAACAACTTTAAGGCTGCAACAAAATGAATGAAGTGTCAGAAACACCACTTACAATTTAATTGCATATTTTAGTAATCTTATGTAAGCCCTTCTTTGAAGTACCAGTAATTAACAAATATTTAAATATATACGAGTTTGTTTGTATGTATCAAACACAGAGAAACTGCAAAGGATATACAATTGCGAAATAAAAATTCTGTTAATGCTAAATGACGTACATTTGTACACTTACATACAAACATACATATATAAATAAATATCATTTGCACTTCAAGACAAGTCATCTTCAGCGATTAAGCAGAATGTAACGTATACGCCATGGTGCATGGTATACGCACTGCCAGAGCGTAGCTGTACATCCTTCATGACTTTGTTGAAATTTGTCATTACGCGCTTCAAAGGCCATCAAACTAGTGACAGGTGAGTGTCTGCGGGCGTTGAGAAAGCTTAAATTTTCAACACGAATAAAATGCATGAGTCTGTAGGTAGTTGAAGCGTGTCTTTTTCACAATAAATATATAAAGCACTGCGCCTACACGCATACATATAACTACTTCAGGCATTATAATGAAAGCTGCGGCTGAACGTTAGAGTAGTCTACCTACCGTTACGGTAATCATATTTAATCAGCGTAAGCTTGGCAATCAGTTCACAGCCGAATGGTTTTTAAGCGTGAAATAGCCAATAAAGTTAAACCCAAAATGAGATCATTTACGTTGCGCTTCATCAGGCTTCAACTATTTTATATTATAATTGCGAAAACTTCTGAATGACAAAGAGATGCCTATGCGCGGATAATTGTGTAAACGGTGTAGGCACATGCCATGAACCGTTTGTTGCTGACAGTAAAAGAGATATGATGAATTCAAAGAGATTTTATTATTGAAGGTGCTGGGAATATTATTATTTCATAGAAAAGTAATTTTAAATTAAACTTTAAAATTCAAAAATATATATTTATATATTTTTATCGAAGGAGTCAAGTATGGCTGTCGGACCTTACAAATACGATTGGTTATTGCTTTGATTATCCTACCGGTGTTAATAATTAGAACTGTGTTTCGTATTTTCGCTTGGAAGATGGCTGCTGAATATTTTAAATGTAATGAAAAGTGGATATAGTGTTCCTCTAGATGTTGAATTCTTCATTATAAATTAAGTTAGTGCCAGCAGCCCCTCCAGTGCCTCACCTCGGTTCCTGGTCTTAACTAAAATCGAGAAAAATATTAAAAATATCGTAGATTAGGTTGAGATTACACATAGAATAACGTTATTTAGTTTGGTATCCATCTTCATTTCTAAATAAAACCCGAAGGACACGCGAGCTGATTTTTAATTGAAGAACAAACAATCATCTTTATCTGCGTGAAATTTAATGAAAAAGAAAACTCTATTTTATATACGAGCTATGTTCATAAAATAACGGGAATTTCAAAATTTCCAATTATTCAAACTTCGAATTGTCTAATATTTTTTATACTCTCGCAACAAAAGTTGCTAAGAGAGTATTATAGTTTTGTTCACATAACGTTTGTTTGTAACACCAAAAACTAAAAGAGTTAGATATCATATATACCAAAGTGATCAGGCTAACGAGTAGATTTGAAATCCGTCCGCCCGTCTGACCGTCTGCGCAAGCTGTAACTTGCCGAAATATCGGTAAATCTCTCAGATATCTTATTTTAGTTCAGAGGGAATATTTTTCTTCTAATAGTGTGTCTCTGTACCAAAAATGGTTAAAATCGGTTCATAACTTCCCCTAGCTCGTATATACCTAATTATAGGTTTTTCAAAAATACGATTGGCTTAATACTCATACTCATGTACTCATACTAGAGTGCATACAAACATATGTATCTCTCCTGAATATTTGCGACCTTGTTCTTGAAGAAGATCAGTAGATAGACGAAAAACTTTTCGAGATCTCCATTTGGAGTATCATCCAAAAATATGATATTCTTCTCTTTACTTCAGTATACATGAGAGTAGTTGAAGTGTCTATGTTTCTAGGAGTATGGAGCAGATTATTTATCATAGTTATTTCTAACAAGTGAATAAATTCTTGTCTAAAACTAGTTTTAACTCTTTCAGTCACGCTTTTAGATTAAGAATATGTTGAATGTTTCGATTATTTGTTTTGGCATTATCAGCTGAAATATCACTGAAATCATCATCGAATATGCCGCTAACCGGTCGCACATTGTCAAAAAAGGTACAAACATTCATAATAATTCACGCGATTGTCGGTAGATTGCGTGGATTTTAATATAAAATTCGGAAAGGGGTGGTTATTGACACTAACCACCACGACTGAAAGAGTTAAAGCAATCGACAAAAACTTTAACACTGCGAACAGATGTAACTCTCCCTGACGATTAATATATCTTTCAATCAGCCAGAAAATTGCCCTCAAGGCCCTCCATGCAAATGCAGAGCCTGTCCATTCAACACCTGTCTACCGCAGTAATAAATTATAATTGAACCGACAGAGTCTATCATTACACCACTTATTCACTTTTGATTTTTATTGACGTCTGTTTACGCCGCCAATCAAATTGAATATACAAGGGAATTTAACACAAAATTTAACTCAACTTGACAGCCCACTTCCGTCTACGACGGATGAATTAAAGTATGAGACGCCTTTAATTTGCATTTAAGTGTTTACGCTTAAGAGTGAAAATGACACCGTGTGAAACGTGTTCTCTCCGCACTTTTGCATGTCTTTTGCCTTTTAATTTTTGCTATTTATTTCATATTAAATTTTTTCATTTATTTCCATTTGCCAATTGCAGACGACATCGTTTCGACGCAGGCGATTGCAACAACAGCTGTATCGCATAAGCGTAAACTGCTAACGGCGACAGATGGACGACGGCATTTGTATTGCATGCGTTCCGGTTCGATAAAATCACTCAATCACAACAACAACGATCGCAACGGCGGTGGCTTGGGCGGCAGCAGCAGCAAAAGCACATCGACATCCTCATCGATGACGGTGATTAATGTGCCGCAGCAGCAACGTTTCAAGCTTTATCAGCAACGCCACCAAAGTCAACAGCAGCTACAACAGCAACAGCAGCAACAACAGTTGCAAATGTATATGCAGCAGGATATTGAACGAAGTAAATCAACATCGACACCAAGTCTGCGGTTACACGATACCGCATTAAGGAGGTAAGGCCGTTTGAAATACATACAAACATATTTATATATTTATTGTTATATACATTTAATATATATACATATATATAATAACTATGCGGTTTAAAGTGGTGGCATGGTTGCTTATAAAAGTGATTCGCTTAGATATCCGCAACAAAAGTCGTTCAAATAAATCAACGGCCTCTAAATGGGTCAAGTTATACCAAGGACGTTCATTTTTGTGCTATGGTTAAAGGCAGTGCATTATCAATATATCGGGATCCCGTAGATTTTTTCGTGTTTCAAAATCCAAAATAAATTCTGTTTTAAATACCGCAATTAACTAAATACTTTCGAATACTTGCTTCTTTATTGATCACAAGATCACCCCAAATACCTGACAGTATGCTGAAATTGCTTCCATAAAACTTATCAAAATCTGAACGCCTCAAATTTTGTAGAAAAATAATAATATTTCTTTTAAAAATATCAAAATTTGAAATAAAATAAATATTTAAAATAAAAAATTTAAATTTAAATCCCGAAATTTCGGAACTACAAAAAATGTGTTCCAAACATAAAATCTCATGATTTTAAAAATATTCTTTCAAAAATCCTGAAAGCCAAATGCCGATCCCGAAATTTCGGCACTACAAAAATGTGTTCCAAAGTCGAAATCTTGTGATTTTGAAGATATTCTTTCAAAACTTTCAAAAATCTATGGTCGAACCCGATCTGGATAATAAACATTTTTTCCAAAAATTAAATTCGTGATTTTTAATATGTTCTTTAAAAAACCCGAAAACCTATAGCCGATACCGAAATTTCGGTACCATGTTTCCCAAACCCGAAATCTTGCGATTTTATAGATGTTCTTTCATAAATCCCTAAAACCGACAACCTAGTCGGGACTACAAAAATGTTTTCCAAAAATTAAATTCATGGTTTTCAATATATTCTTTCATAAATCCAAAATTCGAACATCGATCCCGAAATTTCGCTACCATGTTTCCCAAACCCGAAATGTTTTGATTTTAAAGATCTACTTTCATAAATCCCGAAAACTGACAAGCGATTCCGTTCGGGTAATAAAAATTGAGTTCCAAACACGAAATTTGGTGATTTCAAACAAATTCTTTCATAAATCACAAAAACCGTTGGCTGATCCCGAAATTTCGGGATTAACAACACACGTATCGTTTGTTTTAAGCGGAACTCGTTCTCAATTTGCCGCCAACAAGCCGAGCTGAGCTGCTGCAATCACTTTATGACACGTGCCACAACACATTTGGTGGAAACTTGATTTAAATTTAATGTAGCACATCAATTGCATTCAAAGCGAGATTTATTGCCCCACTACCAACACCACCACCACCACCCGGCCATTTATCTTATTAACGCTTTCGCTTTTATTTGATTTCTTCTACATCATACTCTCCTCTCTTCTTGTTTATTTCATACATACGCCGTCGTAGATCTAACAAAACGAAGAGTTTGGAGAGTAAGAAGCGTGTCATCAAAATGCTTTTCGTACTCGTGTTGGAGTTCTTCATATGCTGGACACCGTTATACATTATCAATACGGTAGCGATGTTCATCGGTCCGGTCATTTACGAGTATGTTGGCTATAGATGGATACCATTTCTGCAATTGCTCGCCTACTCGAGCAGCTGTTGTAATCCAATTACGTATTGCTTCATGAATGCGGGTTTTCGACGCGCCTTCCTCGATACCTTCAAGGGCATCCAGCTGAGCGGTGTGTTATTTCGACGAAAAAACTCACCAAACAACTCGGTGGCGGGAAACTCGATTATAATGGCCAACAGCGGCACCATGATGACCACAAACACCGTGCTGGACAGTCCGCGACTCTGAGGGCAAAAGCAAAAGCGGCGCCGACCCGGCCCCAATTCCAAATGGCAGCGACAGATGTCTGATTCGGTGTAGGCTGGCAGCTAGCTATAGCAAGTGGTTGTGTGTGATTGTGAGTGTTAGGTTGTATGGGTGTGACTGCGCGTGTGCGTTTATGAGATTTATCGCAAGCGATTTTAATGTTATTATCCATAATCATATTTGTATTTGTAGCATTTAAGCAGCACATAGTCTTAAGCTACAAAGCAAGTTGTTAGCATAAATATTGTTACTATTCCATTCAAATATCGGTTGTAAATATCAGTTAAAATGTGTAGTGAAATTTTATAAAAATCAAAAACTTGAAAAAATTCAATCAAAAATCAATCGAACGTGTAAACAAGGCTTTCTGACACAACTGAATTAATTGAAACAGAAAATTCAATTTAAACTAAATCGAACACTTGTAAATATGCTCTAAACATGTGTATTATAAAAACACAAAAATAAATTTCAAAATAGTTGTGATTTTTAAATGCGTGGCATCTGGCGATTCAACGAAATAGGTTTCACATTTTGGCTTTCATACAAAATCGCATGAGATTACAATAAACAATGTGTGAATATATGACTAAATATCAAATGTTAAATAAATTGAATACGAAGCTAATTTACAAATAACGCAAAATATTCCAGTGTTTTGTAAACGGTGTAAATTAATATCCATATATATATATATGTATGTACATTTTGAAATAGCATATACTGTGTTTGTATGTGTACAGTTGTTTATTCATCCAATTGTCAATGTTGCTCAAAATATATAATATAACACAGATATATGTATGTATGTACATATGTTTAGCAAATCTAACAAACTTCATTCATTTTATTCCAATTCGCTTTTAAATATTAGATTAAGTAAATTCTTTTATTTTTATGCTGTAAAACTGAATCAAATGTGAAATATAAAATACAATCTAATTAAATGTACATATCTATTTTCTTTACAAAGGACTTATGCTAGTGGTTTGTATATCAGGTATGAGGCATTCTCTGGAAAAAAAGCCACTTGAAAAAAAAGTTCTTTATTTTCTTTGGCAATGATATATCTTATAGTATATGAATAACCTAAAATAAAACATATGGTGTTAGGTCTGTGTGTTTTTTTGGACGTAAACGCAAAAGCACATGAATATCAAGTTGAAATTGAAGTACGTAATAATTTTAAATAAAAAACAAAAACCAAAAAAACAAAAAAAAAATAAAAATTCAAAAAATTAAAAAAACAAAAAGGAATTAAATGTCTGCTACCTCCACGTCGTAAATCCTGGGTTACGCTAAATACCGATAATAATAGTGCATAAATCAGTGTTTTTTTATCATGTTCTGAGTGTCTAGTTGTTTTTTATTTGTAGCTCATACAAATATTGCTGTCCCAAAATTCCCTTTGGGGGGTAAAAAGGTGATGAAATAAGGAACATTTTAAGATATTTTCGAAAAAAAATCGAAGGTGGCATAAATTGTTAAAAATTCAAAAAAATATTTTTTTTTCATTTTTTGCTATGAAATATTAATTTTAAAAATTTTTACGATACACAGTTTTAAAGTTTGAGACATTCTGTACAAACAGTCAAATGGTGTTTTAAAATCTGTTCATTAGTTTTAAAGTTATTGCGGTTCGAAAATTTGTTTACAAAAAACTTTGGCCCCTTACAGTATGGCAACCCCGCGCTACACAGACCTAACACCATATGTTTTATTTTAGGTTTTACATATACTATAAGATATATCATTGCCAAGAAAATAAAGAACTTTTTTTTCAAGTGGCTTTTTTTCCAGAGAATGCCTCGTATGCAAAATTTGGTTAAAAATTTGTTTCGTATTCCAAACCAAGAAAAACAACCTGGACACATGATTTCGTAATCTGATTGACGAAAACTTTAGTGACAACACCTGAGCTTTGTCTAGTTGTTTTTTTACGAAAGTTGATTAAAGGTACTATTTAAGGTCCCTAAATATGATTCTATCGGTAGAACAGTGAAACCTGGCCGATGTACAGTCTAGTGTTCGGGTCAGTCAGCTGAGAACGTAAAAATTTGAATGCGTTTCGGCCCACAATAATACTTCGTTGATTCTGAAGATTAACCCAGTAGCCGACATTTGTAAACAAATATCAAAGCACAGAATAATTTGTCAAAGTTGAATATTTTATGAAGGCTTTAGACTGCCCAAACCCCATTGAATACTCTGAGTAATTATAGAGCATCTATGAAACGATAATTTTTTATATACTTCGAAAAATAATATGGTATTATATTTCAAGCAAATAATAGGATAAAATAATTGGAATGAATATATAATTGGATTAAAATTTTTTACACTGACAGTAGCGACATCCAATTATAAAACATTTCCCAAACAAATGTTCCCAAAACTATTGTATATACCTTTAGGCGGTTTCTATACCGTAACGAAGGCGTCATCTATTAGCCACTATAAAACATCAAAATAATTTATAATTTAAAATTCATCAAATTCGCTATTTAAGTTGGGCTGAATGGTGACTACAAATCAATCTCGACTCACTTGAATACAACCACTCGATACATTTGAAGACACCCAAAAAATTCATTCAAATCGTTGCATCCGTTTTGGAGGAGTTCAGTAATAAGACAAGTTGTGCTTTTGTTTCGTATCACAATTTTAAAGCCAAAGATAGCCGAAGATTTCTATAAAAAAATACCAAAAATCACAGCAAAAAGTTTACCCGAAAAGACCAACCAAAACAGAGTTCCATGCAAAGAAAATCGCATATCAGAAAAAAAATATTTTCGCTAGAAAAATGGTAAAATTCGCAAACAATCACAATGATTCGAAGAAGAATTTTATTAAAAGACAATCAATACAGTGTTTTAGGAAGCAGTGGTCATAGAAAAATTGGAATAGCTCATCAAATTCATTCAATTTTTTACAGATGCTCGGAAAAGCAATTGAAACGGATTATAATTTTGGTACCTAATCTCTTTGGAACAAAATGAAAAAAATTATGTTTTGTAGAGTCTACTTTATAGTGATCAAAAATTCTTTGGGAACGTACGAGGTATGTTAAAAAAATAACGGGAATTTTCGATATTTGAATTTTCGGTTTGACAACTTTTTTTCCATTTTTTTCTGAACCATCAATCATCATTCGGAGAAAAACTAACGAAGTTACAGCAGGTTGAATAACGGTACCACTAACTTAGGTTTAGTCAGCTACCGACCGCAGGTACAAACGTTTGAACCGATTTTTCAAATATGTCCTTTTTAAAGTCGGTGACCAGCCTACAGAAAAAACTACTACATCGATCGTTTTGAAATTTTGTTCAATTGAAAGATAAACTAATAAACTAAAGCATTTTGATTTTTTGGATTCAGATGATCTAGTGATGCTGTAGGCTGGTCACCGCACAAAAACTTCTGTTCGAGGTGCCTGCAGAGATCGACGATAAATCCGTTATTCCTCGCTATTTTTCGATAAAACTTTTTTTAAGTATCCTTCAAATGTTGTTCTTTCATATAATAATAAGTAAAATAAACCTAAAGCAATCATTTTTTCTAAAAAAATTCATGAAAAAAGGTTTTTTTTCGACGAAACAAACATAGATAGAAAAGGGATTTGAAAATTGAACTTTTGAACAAAATTTCAGTTATTTTTTGAACACACCTCATACAATATGGACTAACTTTAGTTTCTAGAATACTTACCTTATATGAATTGTTCAACTCTGTTAGCGATCATGAGTTCAAAGTGTGCAGAGTGATTGAAATTATATTCATGATGGCTTTAGAAAAATACAAGAGGCTCACAACACCTTCAATGATTTAAGTCAATACATTATCGGCATTTAAATAAGTAGCTCTGCCGTGGCGGTACTCACAATAATCTAATTGTATTTATTCCTATAGCAAAAAGAACATCGTAAAAAAACGGTATTCCAACTAAATACAAATAAAAGTCAACGCTCAGCCATCAAAGATGTCAAATTTGACGTCCGGCTCTGCGCTGCGCTTTTCTGAAAACTCAACGCGTGAAAGTCATTTGGGACACTTAAAGAAAATCGCTGCAGAAAATAAAGGTCATTTCCCTCTTCATGACAAGGGTATGAAAGAGGCTATTAATCGCGAGCTACTTTTTTTTAGCGAAAATAAGGATTTATAACATAAAACTTGGATGTTTTTATTTATTTTTTACGGTGCTCATAAAATTTGATGGGATGCTGGATATATTCATACATTTTTAAGAAATGTATGGTTTGAGAAGCAGTTGTGGATTAATTTCTGGTACATGTTTACTACTAAACAAACTTATATATAGTCTAAGGTGGGTTGGGATTTTTATTTTTGGTTTATCCCACTTACTCTCTTATTTGAGTACACTTCAATTTCTATATGTGTTAGTTGCAAAAAGCCATTATTCTTCGCTTTAACCATTCAGTGCGGATATGAAAAATAAACTTGACCTAAATGAATATCAAATAACATTACAAGGACATAGACCTTACCAGCAAGTGAGTGTGAGCGCAAGTGGACTATTGTTTTGCGCTCACACACTGCCCAGATACATATATAATATGTAGTACCGTTATGTTGGCAAAAAACAAAAACGTATCACCTCTATTGTTTGTAATTTATGCCTGTAATAAAGCACTAAGCTTGACGTATTTCACATTTTAACAATAGTGAAGCGACGCTGTGCGAGAGCAAAAACCTCAAACACAATAGGCACACATCACTGCTGGACAAATGCCGTTAACTAATGAGCGGTAAGGGCCATCGAGCGTTGAATCATTTGAAAATGATAAATGACATTTTTTTGGGAAAGAATAAAATGCATGATGGCTCTATGAATGCTATGAGTGCTAGCTGAAAAGTTGTTATGAAATGATGCTTAGCTGAAATAATCACAAAGAAATTGCTGGAAATATTATTTATTTCAATTAAAGTTGGTTTGCTGTCAAGTATAAATAACATACATACATTGTATTAATACAAAAAGCACATTAAAATACTCTAAGATACTAAATTACCTTAGCCTACTTACAGGCGCTTAAGCACATAAACAATATATTTACCCTTATATGCCCTTACTCTATGTACACAGTTGTTGTTTTTTTTCGTAAAAAACGCGTGTTTACTTAATGGTGTTAATGTGTGAGCACACGCTAGTTAAGCCACTTCGCGACACATGCATTACACACATGCGTACAACAAATAACAACAAAATGTGTCATTAGTCAATGTCATTAACCTCGCAGCGTTGAAAAAAAGAAAGTGGTTGTAAAGTGAAAGTGATTTTGACAAGAGTTCGTTGCCGCCTTAAATTAATTAAAGTTCGCATTTAATATCTGGCCTCAATAATTGTTTTGCTTTTATATTTTTGCTAACAAGTGCCACGTGTCGCACAGATAAAGCGCAGTGATTGACGTTTCCTTGTCTACCATTTAGTTTGCTTTAGTTTTTTTGACAACTGTTAATTAATTTAATTAGTGGAGGCAGCTATTTTGTGCTTTCGAGCATTTTATTACATTTCAGTTGGTAAAATTTTATTTCCTTTTTAGTGGCGAGCATAAAAATTATCACGCTTTCTTGGACTCATTTCCTTGAACAAATTTACACTTTTTGTTTCTTATATTTTTTTTTTACAATTTGAATAGCTAAGAACATAAATAGGACATAACAAGTAAGGAAAGGCTAAGTTCGGGTGCAACCGAACATTTTATACTCTCGCAATTTATTGAAGAAATTTAACCAATACATATATGAGGAACAAAACTCACCGTATTTTTGAAAAACCTATAATGAGGTATATGGGAGCTAGGAGAAGATACTTTTGAAAAACCTACAATGAGTATATGGAAATGTTATGACCCGATTTTAATAATTTTTGGAACAGAGACACACTATTAGAAGAAAACAACTTCCTATGAATTAAATTGAGATATCTGAGAGATTTACCCATATTTTCTGTTAAAATTTATCCTTAGGCGCTGAGTTCAACATGTTCGATATCTGGGGCCTTGAAAAGTTATGGTCCGTTTTCGACAATTTTTTCACAAGTGAAGCCAGAGATGATATGCATTAATTGTGTAAAGTTTTATTCCGTTATCTTCATTGGTTCCTTATGTTTACATTATAAAGTGAAGGAATAAGATGGATTTCAAAATTGAGTTATAAGGAAAGTAGTAGTGGTTGTGAACCGATTTCGCCCATTTTTTGTCCGTGTTATCAGGGTGTCAAGAAAATATTATATACCGAATTTCATTCGAATCGGTCGAGTAGTTCCTGAGATATGGTTTTTGACCCATAAGTGGGCGATGCCACGCCCATTTTCCATTTTGTAAAAAAATCTGAGTGCAGCTTCCATCTGCCATTTCTTATGTGAAATTTAGTGTTTCTGACGTTTTTCGTTAGTGAGTTAATACAATTTTAGTCATTTTCAACCAAACTTTTGTATGGGAGGTGGGCGTCGTTATTATCCGATTTCTTTCATTTTTGGACTTTATAAGGAAATGGCTAAAATAAAGGACTGCAGAAAGTTTGGTTTATAAAGCTTTATTGGTTTGCGAGGTATATACAAAAAACATATTTGGGGGCGGGGTCACGCCCACTTTTCCAAAAAAATTACATTCAAATGTGCCCCTTCCTAATGCGATCCTATGTTCCAAATTTTATTTTCATAACTTTATTTATGGCTTAGTTATAGCTCTTTATGTGTTTTTGGTTATCGCCATTTTGTGGGCGTGCCAGTGGTCCGATTCCGCCCATCTTCGAACTTAACCTTCTTATGGTGCCAAGGAACACGTGTTCCAAGTTTCATTAAGATATATCAATTTTTACTCAAGTTACAGCTTGCACGGACGGACAGACGGACAGACGGACGGACGGACAGACAGACATCCGGATTTGAACTTTACTCGTCACCCTGATCACTTTGGTATATATAACCCTATGTCTAACTCGTTTAGTTTTGTGTGTTACGAACAACCGTTATGTGGACAAAACTATTATACTCTCTTTAGCAACTTTTGTTGCGAGAGTATAAAAATTGCCAATGTAAAGTGAAATAAAGGAGATTTAATTTTTTTTACAGTGCTTTGCTATAAATTTTTTTCTAGACATTCAAAGATTTCTTCTATATGTTTATTAGCTTCTCAGAAAACCTCTAATCTTATTATTAACTCCCCGAATATACAATCTTTATACGATCAAGGAGCTGTTCCGGGTGGAGGAGAGATCTTGAACTTAGTCTCATCAGATCGCTGCCGCTTTTGTGACATGGAAACGGAAACTCCTCTACATCTGCTAGTAGAGTGTGTGACACTTCGCACGAGGAACAGGAATAATATTTTGGGGCTTTCATATACAATTGAGACACTCATCTACCCCCCTACTTTCAGCACTATACAAGATTTTGTCAGAGTGCTAGGACTAATACAGTCGTTGAAGGCTTTAAGGACTAATAGGCCAAAGGTCGGAGCGCACATATCATATTATATCTATCTATCTATCTATCAATGTTTACAGCATAACGCTGAGCGCTTTCAGTGAACTATGAATCGTCCATTCCAATGGATTGATGCCACCAATTACGATACAGTTTTTTTTTTCTAAAGTTACTTTATGCCTTTATTTGATCTTTCTCATCGTACGGCATTGTTCGTTTCCTTCCTCAAATATTTAATTTAAGGGAGGTGTCTAGGTTTTCACTTTCGAAATATCGATTTTTTTTGTGTTATCTTATTGTTTACCATTTCAAGAATATGTCCTCAAAATTTTAATCCGATCTAAGCACTATTCATGAAGTTATTGTTTAATTAGTCTCGGGGCCTTTAACGCTCTAACTCTAACAGCTACGGCTTTAAACGCGTTTTTCTCAAAACTACTTTTTTGAAGTCCGTGTTCACTGCCATTTGAAAAATGCTCGACCGATTCATTTCAAACTTGGTACACATTTTCTTCACATAAAATACCTCCCCCTACTTTAAGAAAATTTTTTTTTAACATTAAGGGTGTTTCCCACCCTGAAAATGGCGGAAATTTTAGTCGAAAATAACGGTTCACACTTTAGATGGCCGCCAAAAATTTTTAAATAAAACAAGTAAGGAAGGGCTAAGTTCGGGTGTAACCGAACATTTTATACTCTCGCAATTTATTTATTTAACTTTATTTATATTATATAATACACAATTTGACCCACATATTCGTCATATATATTGTATAAAGTCCATTGAAAGTTGGAAACCATAATATTAGGTTAGAAGCACCGAGGTCCTAGTGTTCGATATATGGGGCCTTAAAAACCTATGGTCCGATTTCGGCGATTTTTAGAATGGGGCTGCCACACTATTAACATAGTATTTGTGCAAAGTTCTGCACCGATATCTTCACTAGTACTTACTTTATATATTGTAAAGTACACGATTCAGATCGACTTCAGAGTTCTGGTATATAGGAAGTAGGCGTGGTTGTGAAGCGATTTGGCCTATTTTCACAACATATCATTGGGATGTAAGGAAACTATTACAAACCAAGTTTCATTGAAATCGGTCGAGTAGTTCCTGAGATATGGTTTTTGACCCATAAGTGGGCGACGCCACGCCCATTTTACATTTTGTAAAAAAATCTGAGTGCAGCTTTCATCTGCCATTTCTTATGTGAAATTTAGTGTTTCTGACGTTTTTCGTTAGTGAGTTAACCCGCTTTTAGTAATTTTCAACATAACTTTTGTATGGGAGGTGGGCGTGTTTATGAGCCGATTTCTTTCATTTTTGGACTGTATTGGGATGTGGAAAAAAAAAACGACTGCAGAAAGTTTGGTTTATATAGCTCTATTGGTTTGCAAGATATGTACAAAAAACTTAATAGGGGGCGGGGCCACGCCCACTTTCCCAAAAAAATTACATCCAGATATGCCCCTTCATAGTGGGATCCTTCATACCAAATTTTATTTCCATAGCTTTATTTATGGCTTAGTTATGGCACTTTATGTGTTTTCGGTTTTCGCCATTTTGTGGGCGTGGCAGTGGTCCGATTTTGCTCATTTTCGAAAGCAACCTTCCTATGGTCCCAAGGAACATGTGTTCCAAGTTTCATCAAGATATCTTAATTTTTACTCAAGTTACAGCTTGCACAGACGGACGGACGGACGGACGGACGGACGGACGGACAGACAGACATTCGGATTTGAACTCCACTCTTCACCCTGATCACTTTGGTATATATAACCCTATATCTAACTCGTTTAGTTTTGGGTGTTACAAACAACCGTTATGTGAACAAAACTATAATACTCTCTTTAGCAACATTTGTTGCGAGAGTATAAAAAATAATCAAAGAACGTTGGGGGGAGGATTTGTTTAAAATTTAACTAAATCTGTATGGTTTTTCATTTTTAGATAATTTCCGGCCGAGTTACAGTGAACAGCACAAATTGTTTTTTTTTTTTCAAGACGTACTAGGGGAAGCTCTGTCACGGGCTTTTGCATGAAAAATTTACAGAACATAGTCGAAACTATGCTCAATAGGAATTTAGTATGACAAAATATATTGCTGAATGGGTCACTGAAAAACTCAAGGATTAGACATTCGACAGAAAATCTATAAATCATTCTAAAGTCAAATACTTCAAGATTACTCATCTTTGCTGTTGGATTCTTGAATATTCAGTTTGTCTCCCAAGAAAATTTTTTTTTACTAAGCTTTGAAGACGACGTGTTAGCAAGGTACAAGGCAAGGTATTCGGATCAGTTGGAGTTCATTCCTTAGACTGTGGAAATTTCATTTAAATTAGTAAATTGATTATCAAATGATTTCAAGATGCCCAGAAACTCTCGAATGGATCCATCGTGTCTTGGAGTCTACACTGTTTAATTTAGTTTTAGCAGCTAAAATGGACACTTTTCACCTTATCTTCAGGAAAAAGAAGAAAAAACGTTAACTTCGGCTGTACCGAAGCTAATATACCCTTCACAGGTGCATTTCTTTTAGTAACTATGTGTTTAAGCAAATCTAAAGACGTAAGAAAAAGTAAGTAAGTATAGTGAACCGATCTGAACAATTTTTTCTGAGATTAAATTATTTCTATGAACAATAACTCACACCAAATTTCGTGAAGATATGTAGTAAAATGCGGAAGTTTTCCATACAAGCCCTTGATTCCGATCGTTCAGTTTGTATGGCAGCTATATGCTATAGTGAACCGATCTGAACAATTTTTTCGGAGATTAAATTATTTCTATGAACAATAACTCACACCAAATTTCGTGAAGATATGTAGTAAAATGCGGAAGTTTTCCATACAAGCCCTTGATTCCGATCGTTCAGTTTTTATGACAGCTATATGATATAGCGGTCCGATATCGGCAGTTCCGACAAATGAGCAGCTTCTTGAAGAGAAAATAACATCTGCAAAATTTCAAAACGATATCTTAAAAACTGAAGGACTAGTTCGTATATATACAGACAGACAGACAGACGGACATGGCTAAATCGACTCAGTTCAACATACTGATCATTTATATATATACTTTATAGGGCCTCCGACGCTTCCTTCTGGGTGTTACAAACTTCGTGACAAACTTAATATACCCTGTTCAGGGTATAAAAATAACTATGTTACTTCCGATTTCCATAATTTGTTTTAAATTTAATTTCATTTAATATATAAAACTAAATAGGTATCTGGACAACACATTGTACGCAGAAAAATCAGCCGACAATAAGTGACAAGCCTGATAGACGCCAAAGGAAATTATTTACCTTCGGCGGCATAAAAAATTTAATGGACTTAACATACCTCAATAAATAATTTTTATATGCTACGCAGTAGTATTAAATATGCGTTGAAAAAAATAACGCTATAAAGTATATACTTGTCAACATGATTCATTGTCTTCTGACCAACCAACCAACCAACCATTCATTTTGTACGGCAATCTTAAAAAAATTTATTCACAAAGAAAGAGCATAAATGAGCTTTTCAGATTAAATGAAAACACAGTCAGGCATAAATAAAACTCAATTTCTTGCCTCCGCACCGGCGGCCATTTAATGTTTATATGCTAATTTATAACTCTTTTGCGCGGGCGAGTCGAGTGCTCTTAGCTCAAGGGTAGCTCATTTGAGTAGATTTCTTTTGCATTAGACATTGTCATTGTACGAAGTGGGAGTAATTTCGTTTTTAATATTTACTACGTAATAGGACGAGTGACCATTTTGTTATTTAATTTGAATATTAATGTGGAGAGTAGAGTAAAAGGAAAACAAAGAAACTCCTCTTTCATAAGAGAAGTGCACTAGAGGATAAAAGTGATGCTTTTTATACTCTCGCAACAAAAGTTGCTAAAGAGAGTATTATAGTTTTGTTCACCTAACGGTTGTTTGTAAGTCATAAAACTAAACGAGTTAGATATAGGGTTATATATATCAAAATGATCAGGGTGACGAGACGAGTCAAAATCCGAATGTCTGTCTGTCCGTCCGTCCGTCCGTCCGTCCGTCTGTCCGTGCAACGTATAACTTGAGTAAAAATTTAGATATCTTAACGAAACTTGGAACACATGTTCCTTGGCACCCTGAGGAGGTTGCTTTCGAAAATGGGCAAAATCGGTCCAATGCCACGCCCACAAAATGGTGGAAAACAAAAAAAACCAAAAACTTATAAAGTGTCATAACTAAGCCATAAATAAAGTTATGAAAATAAAATTTGGAACATAGGATCGTATTAGGGAGGGGAACATTTGGATGTAATTTTTTTGGAAAAGTGGGCGTGACCCCGCCCTCAAATAGGTTTTTTATATATAACTCGCAAACCAATAAAGCTATATAAACCAAACTTTCTGCAGTCGTGTCTTTCAGCCGTTTACTTATACAGTCCAAAAATGAAAGAAATCGGATAATAACCACGCCCACCTCCCACACAAAGGTTAGGTTGAAAACAAGTAAGGAAGGGGTAAGTTCGGGTGTAACCGAACATTTTATACTCTCGCAATTTATTTATTTAACTTTATTTATATTATATAATACACAATTTTACCCACATATTCGTCATATATTTTGTATAAAGTCCATTGAAAGTTGGAAACCATAATATTTGGTTAGAAGCATCGAGGTCCTCGTCTTCGATATATGGGGCCTTAAAAACCTATGGTCCGATTTCGGCAATTTTTAGAATGGGGCTGCCACACTATTAACATAGTATTTGTGCAAAGTTCTGCACCGATATCTTCACTAGTGCTTACTTTATACATATATTATAAAGTAAACGATTCAGATCGTCTTCAAAGTTCCGGTATATAGAAAGTAGGCGTGGTTGTGAACAGATTTGGACTATTTTCACAACATATCATTGGGATGTATGGAAAATATTACAAACCAAGTTTCATTGAAATCGGTCGAGTAGTTCCTGAGATATGGTTTTTGACCTATAAGTGGGCGACGCCACGCCCATTTTGCATTTTGTAAAAAAATCTGAGTGCAGCTTTCATCTACCATTTCTTATGTGAAATTTAGTGTTTCTGACGTTTTTCGTTAGTGAGTTAACCCACTTTTAGTAATTTTCAACCTAACTTTTGTATGGGAGGTGGACGTGGTTATGATCCGATTTCTTTCATTTTTGGACTGTATTAGGAAGTGGCTAAAAAAAACGACTGCAGAAAGTTTGGTTTATATAGCTCTATTGGTTTGCGAGATATATACAAAAAACTTAGTAGGGGGCGGGGCCACGCCCACTTCCCCAAAAAAGTTACATCCAAATATGCGCCTTCATAGTGCGATCCTTCATACCAAATTTTATTTCTATAGCTTTATTTATGGCTTAGTTATGGCACTTTATGTGTTTTCGGTTTTCGCCATTTTCGAAAGCAACCTTCCTATGGTGCCAAGATATAAGTGTGCCAAGTTTCATCAAGATATCTTAATTTTTACTCAAGTTACAGCTTGCACAGACGGACGGACGGACAGACAGACATTCGGATTTGAACTCCACTCTTAACCCTGATCACTTTGGTATATATAACCCTATATCTAACTCGTTTAGTTTTGGGTGTTACAAACAACCGTTATGTGAACAAAACTATAATACTCTCTTTAGCAACATTTGTTGCGAGAGTATAATGACTAAAAGTGGGTTAACTCACTAACGAGAAACGTCAGAAACACTAAATTTTACATAAGAAATAGCAGCAGGAAGCTGCACTCAGATTTTTTTACAAAATTAAAAATGGGCGTGACATCTCCCACTTATGGGTCAAAAACCATATCTCAGGAACTACTTGACCGATTTCAATGAAATTCGGTATATAATACTTTCTTGACACCCTGATGAAAAATTGATGAAATCGGTTCATAACGACGACAACTTCCAATATAACTCACTTTTGAATTCCATCTGATTCCTTCACTTTATAATGTATACATAAGGAACCAATGAAGATGGCGGAATAAAACTTTACACAAATTCTTCACTTGAGAAAAAATTGTCGAAAACGGACTATAACTTTTCAAGATCCCAGATATCGGACATGTTGAACTCAGCGCCTAAGGGTAAATTTTAACCGAAAATATTGGTAAATCTCTTAGATAATTTAATGTAATTCAGAGGAAATCTTTTTCTTCTAATAGTGTGTCTCTGATCCAAAAATTATTAAAATCGGATAATAACATCTCCTAGGTCCCATATGCTTAAATATAGGTTTTTCAAAAATACGGTGGGCTTTAATCTACATATATGTATTGGTTAAAATGTGAGATACTATATCTTTGCGAAATTAAGTGCGTGTATAGTTTTAGATATAGTGTACCTAGCTGGTGAAAATGAATGAAATCGGTTCAGGAATTACCTCAGCCATCATACACTATATTGGACGATTTTCGTTATTCTATTAAACTTTGTGCCGAATTTATAGGTAAATTTGGGTGTTATCTTATTAAAATTTCTTCAATAAATTGCGAGAGTATAAAATGTTCGGTTGCACCCGAACTTAGCCTTTCCTTTCTTGTTACTGTTTATCTTCGGTTTTTTATATAGTATGCTTTGCTATTAAACGCCTATTAAATAAAACGGGAATTTAAATGTCTGAAAAGATAACTGTAACACGATATTTGGTACATACTATTAGAGGAAAAAGATTCCCACAGAAACTGATATCTGATATCTGAGAGATTTACCGGTATTTTCGTGAAAAATTACCATAAGACACTGAGTTCTTCATGTTCGATAACAATGGCCTTGTCAAAATATAGTCCGATTTTGACAATTTTTCCATAAGTGCTGCCACACCTGAAATACAGTATTTGTGTAAAGTTTTATGTCGCCATCTTTATGTATGTTTCGTGTAAATATATTAAAAAGTGAACAAATCAGATGGACACAATTGTACTATATACATATACACAAGCGAAGAGCGTAAAACGAGCATCTACGACAAGAATTATATAATACAAGATTACGCCACAGATTTACCGTTAGCTTTTTTGTGCTTTAATTTCATGTGCCGTGACGTTTCTATCGTCAGAAAAACGCGAGCAAAACAAGTAAACGAAAGAAAAACTGTCAGAGTGCACGATAGTACAACATAACAAAACCTAGACAAACTGTGTAAGTGAGCGGAGATTTATTATTAACTAAAATTCTAAGTGAATAATATATTAGTTTTTTAAGATGAAATATGTAATGTCGGAACGTAATAGCAATAGTCCAAAAAATTTACTAATTCATTAACTTTTAGTTATAAAACAGACAATTTTAACTATAACTATGCATTATTATATGGAATCATTTAAAATATAATTTTTTTTTTCAATTGACAACAATTGTCAAATGCATATTCACATTCTGACGATAGTGACGTCACTGTCTTGTCTTATATCATTTTTGCACCTACGATGAAAAAATACGATAAAAAATCGACGATAAAATTAGTTTGTAATCGGCAGTTGACTGAGCAGGTGTATGCGGACGAAGTTATATAATTTACGAATGAAGTGAAAACAATCATTTCATTGTAAAATATTATAAAATGACTATTTGTTACATTAGCCAAATTTACAATAATTCATACTAAATATCAATAAAATGTTATTAATTTTAACATTCATTAGCACATACGTATTCGTATTGTGCAATCGTGCGGCATAGATCGATCGACTCGATCAACCTCCGCAAGCAGACTGAAATCTAACAGTAGCGCACTAAAATATTCTCATTTTGTGAATCTGCTTATCACCATCCGTTGATTACATGACAACCGAACGAGCTCACAGCAAATACAAATGACGTGTTTATGAACATCACTCACACACATGCAAAGCTTGACGTGTTTATTTGTTTTTCTCCAAGGGCCTTATAGCTTGTATGTCGCAGTGATTTGCTGCGATTCTATTGAACTCAGCTTTTGTGAAATAAGTAGCTGATAAGGAAGTATGTATGTATATTTCTTATTTAATTTGCAGCTTAGTACAGTTTTTGAGAAGATGCGCCATACTTTTTTTTAACATGTTACATACATACATACATGAGTATTGCGAATTATGCTTACTTTATGAGAAGCAAAAAATTAATAAAATTTATTCTAGAATTTATTACCCATATCCGATCAGACAAGTATTTAAGCAGCGTAAACTTGGAAGCCCTATATTTTAATTTGTGGGGCTAACTTTGGAAATTGAAGAATACAGTTTTTTTATATTCTCGCAGCAAAAGTTGCTATGAGAGTATTAAAGTTTTGTTGACAGAATAGTTGTTTGTAGGTCATAAAACTAAACGAGTTAGATATAGAGTTATATATGTATATCAAAATGATCAGGATGACGAGACGAGTTGAAATCCGGATGTCTGTTTGTCCATCCGTCCGTGCAACGGATAACTTGAGTAAAAATTAAGATATCTTGACGATACTTGGTACACGTGTTCCTTAGAACCGTTAGAAGGTTGCTATTGGAAATGGGCGATATCGGTCTACTGCCACGCCCATAAAATGCCATAATTATTTTTATACTAAGCCATAAATAAAGTTATAAAGGTAATATTTGGTACCAATGATCGCATTAGGGAGGGGCATATTTGGATATAATTGTTTTGAGGCAGTGGGCATGGCCCCGCCCCTTCCTTCACTTTATAATATATACATAAGGAACCCATGAAAATAGCGGAATAAATAAACCTTTGCACAAACACCGTATATGATCTGTGGCATAACTTGTGAAATCGGACTATAACTTTTCAAGTCCCTAACGAACATGAAGAACTCAGTGCCTTAGGGTAATTTTTCACCGCAAATATCGTTAAATCTCTCAGATATGTTAATTTAGTTCAGAGGGAATCCTTTTCTTCTAATAGTGTGTCTCTGTACCAAAAATGGTTAAAATCGTTAAATGGTCATAACTTCCCATAGCACTTATATACCCAATTGTAGTTTTTTCAAAAATACGATGGGCTTAATACCTTATAAATCGGTTAATATGTGAGATATCTTAGCCAAATTAAGTGAGCATATACTCTTGGGATATAATGTATGTTGGTAGTAAAAATGAGTGAAATCGGTTAAGGAATTACGTCAGCCCCCATATACTACATACATATATATAATGATTTAAGTTATTCTATTCGACTATGGCAATAAATTTTGAAAGTAGAAAATGTTCGGTTGCACCCGAACTTAGCCTTTCCTTACTTGTTACTTGACTTTTTAAATACATAGCTTTGCTATTAATCTCCTACTACACATTTCGGTTCTTTTTGTTTGTAGAATTCAAATCAGATGTGATCTAGAGATATTTAAATGTGACTCATGTTAAAGGCTTGATAAATCTTTTGCAGCGATTTTGTTGAACACTCTTGTGTGAAATAAATTGCTGATAAGGCAATATGAATAATGCTTTCACATAAGTGATATTTTATAAATATGTCTGAATTTTGTTTACGAATTCGTATAGTTCTTGGAAATTCGGAAATTTTTATAATTTTTCATGAGAAATGAACTTGATTAGAAATAATCAAAATTCATTGTAAACTTTACAATATTTACCGACATCAGGCAAGTATTTAAGCAGAGCGAATTGTCATTCGAGAAGTTGCATCACATCGTATTCAAGTGTACGGAATTGCTGTTGGCGGCGCTATTATCGGGTGGGGTGTGGGTAAGGGTCTGGACAAAGGCTTGGAAGCAGCGCAGCAATCAAATTATACAGTTGACAGATATTTTAATGACTTTCGCAATGATAATTTTGATAATCCGAGATCTGATTAAACTAACGTAAGACTTGTAGACAGTTTGAAGTGCCGCTCAAGCGAAATTATTCACAACATGTTAAAGATAATGTGTTGTCGACATTTTAGATAGTAAGTGACTGTCCGAGAAGAGTTCAATCTTAAACAAAATCTATTTGTCGCATAAAGTCAGTTAGTAACAAAGATAAAAAAGTTACCCCGAAAACCTCCGCCTGACAAGATTCAATCGATTTCGCTGAATTTTTCAAAAAAGGTACGCCGTTATATAAATAATTTACAAATAACTATTTTATGGAACCAAACCTAACCGTCGTCTAACCGTCGCAGTTTTCCTTTAAAATCAATATATTTTATTCTTGAGTACAGAAAACGTCAATCATGCATTGAAGTTGAGTAAACATATAAAACCACAATGAAAGCCACAAATTGTTATACAACTATTCATTTGAATATATATACTTTTTTTTTTGCTTACACCACTTCACTAAATAAACATAAATGAGACTGATAATGGCTTGTTACCCAGCGAACAATTTAAAGGTAGGAAATAGTTAACTTCGAGCAGTTCGAGCAAATAGAGTGGTTCGTTTTAGCCATACTGATCCTACAAGATCAGATGCTCGGCCGTCTTTGCCTCAGAGTTACTGACTGATTGCGAAATTTTTGCTCAGAAATTTCTCAATTCCTATGAAGCTCCTAACTCTGAAACCGATACTTCCGATTGGCGATTTTTAGAATGGGGCTGTCACACTATAACATAGTATTTGTGCAAAGTTCTGATCGACTTCAAAGTTCTGGTATATAGGAAGTAGGCGTGGTTGTGAACCGATTTGGCCTATTTTTGATTTGACCCATAAGTGGGCGGAGCCACACCCATACCAATTTGGGTGGAGCCCTTCTGTACCTTCTTTATAATGAAATTTAAGGTTTCTGGTGTTTTCCCTTACTGAATTAAAGCATTCTTAGTCGTTTTCAACATAACCTTTGTATGGGAGGTGGGCGTGGTTATAATCCGATATCCTCCATTTTTGGACTATATAAGGAAATGCCTGAAAAAACGACTCCTGAGAATTTCGTTGATATAGCTTTAGTAGTTTACGAGATATGCACAAAAAACATATTAGGAGGCGGGGCCATGACCACTTTCCAAAAAATTACATCCAAATATGCCCCTTCCTAGAACAATCCTTTGGACCAAATTTTATTTCCATATCTTTATTTATGGCTTAGTTATGACACTTTATGTGTTTTCGGTTTTCGCCATTTTGTGGACGTTGCAGTGGTCCGATTTTGCCCATCTTCACCCTGATCACTTTGGTATATATAACCCTATATATAACTCGTTTAGTTTTGGGTGTTACAAACAACCGTTATGTGAACAAAACTATAATACTCTCTTAGCAACTTTGTTGCGAGAGTATAAAAATATAAATATAAAAGACAGGCAATGAATTTACAACCGGGTACAAAAAAATTAACAAATAAACACTTTAACACAATAAACATACACAGAGAATATATCGATTTAGTTAAAGTGATTATCTGCATGCTCACATTATTATTTAGTTGGCAAGCAACTCTCGAGGGAAATAAAAATAAGACCTTAAATAATAATAATAGAAACAACAAAACAAGAGGATTTGTTGTTCGAATGCCTTAAACCGCATTTGACCCACTAAACATTGAATAAAAGCGATCCCACTTATGTTTTATGTTCCATTTGAAAACCACTTTTATTTAGTATTTTCGCAACAAATCGACGGCTTTCCAAGCACAAACACACACAGCCACACACACAGCGCCAGTTAACGGGCACACTAAATGCTAGTTGTTGCTGTTTGTTATTTTTGATTTATTTATTTTTGTTGTTGTTTTTTTTTTGTTGGCATTCACTGCTGGTTCGTGTGTGGGCAGTGAATTTGTTAAAGTGAGGTTTTTTAAAGGCCGAATGTTTTTTACGAGCAAGTATTTGTATTTTATTCTTATCTATTTTGTACTTCTTGTGGTAGCTGAGCAAATAAGCGGGGATAAATAAAAAATCAGTTGTACATATATGTAAGTGTATTGGTGTGTAGGCGTTAGAACTGTCTGTTATACAATTCTTTATTCTTCTGCTTCTCAGAATCGAAATATTTAGTATTTGTTCTATACATTCCTTTCTCTGTATCTGTGTGTTGTCGAAATACTCATGTGGTTTTACCTTTGTCCAGTGTTACAACACAAATCAAATACTCGTAAAAGATGTTGTAATCGCAAAATAATAAAACAGAAAAAAAACATAAAATCCGAAAGTCTTGTTTACAACAAAGTCTTTATCGTGCTTATTGCAGATGAGTACACGGTTGCTATATACATACATATGGGTCAATTGTACGAGTATACAGCCAAAGCTATAAAGACTGTACGTCACGAATGTGCAAAGCTGCAAAGTTAACTCAATCTTTTTAGATTGATTGATGTTGTTGTGCTGTGTGTGCTTGTGGTTTTGACGTTTCTTCCTACTACTACACGAATACCAGGAAATCTTTTCGCTGCTTCCGTACTTTATTACCTTTGAGTCAGTCAGTCAGTTGTTTGTTGTTTATATTTAGCAGTCGGTAGTCGTTCAAGCTGAACACACGTTCACCACCAACAGCAGTCAGCTGTAAGGTTCCAAGTCAAAGCTTGCTGCATTTTCATTCCCCACGAAAGTCAAAGAAAAATTGCACACACAGATTTTTGAAGAGCTACCTTTTTTTGGTTTAGTGAAATTATGAATGGAAATTGTTGCTTTGTTACAAAAGTATTTAGACAGAATTGTCTGCACTTGAATTCAAGGAAAGAACTCAAGCGAAGTATTCAAGGTCGCTATGAGATTTATTTGTAATTTGGTGCGTGGTTTAAAGAAAGGTAATATGTACAGTTAATTTGTTTAAGTTACCTTACATACAGTGCGATATATAGAAAATGAAGTCGAACAAAGGCTCGAAGATCATACATAAACATATATATATATATATACTATACCAGTGGACTGGACAGATGTTGCCCTACATGATATTTCAAGAAATTAGGATATTACACAAAGTATAAGATCAAACACACATAATAAAATAATTGGAATTAATATATAATTGTATTGAAGAATTGATACACTGACAGTAGCGCATTCAATCATAAAACATTTTCCAAAAAAATTTTCCAAAACAATTTTTTATACCTTTTGGTGGTTTCTATACAGTAACAATGACTACTAGTATTCCACTTTTAAGCTTTTAATATTCCACTTTGTCAACCGATCCCTTTGAATACTTTGCATATACAAATTTCATTATTTAGAAACAGTAAACAGAATTCGTATATGTACAGTAAAAGTTTACACAGAGCCAGATGCAAATACTTCAACCGAAATGTGCCATCTAGTTAAGGCTCCCAAGCAGATTAACAGGAATTTGAAATAAATATTTTAGTTTTAATAGCAGGCTACTGGGAAAGTATTTTGAATTAATAGCTTTATTTGTTAGAATTCTTAGAAGACTTTGAAGACAATATTTACGTATGTATACTCACATAGTACTACCGATTTTCAATGGTGGATGTAAAGAAACCGGTTTGTTGATTTACGCGAATTTTAATAGTAGTAAGTAGGGAATAGTAGCTTTTCTAATGGTATATCACTTGTTCAAAATTTTATGGTATAATAGTTTTGTTCACATAACGGTTGTTTGTAACACCTAAAACTAAATGAGTTAGATATAGGATTTTATATACCAAAGTGATATGGGTGACGGGTAGATTTGAAAACCGAATGTCTGTCTGTCCGTGAGGTGACACCATCTTAGTCTGCTATGAAAATTTCCAAAATCGGAACGTAACCGCGTTATTCAACCTTCAATATAGTTGTAAATCCTCTCAACTTATTTGACCTTTCACTTTAAGCGATAAGTATCAAAAATATTTTACATTGGTTTATTGAATACTAGCTGGCCCAGCGGAGAAGTTTCTTCCGCCTTATAGGCAATAAATGTGCCGATTTTTTATTTTATTGAGTTTATTTTCATGCTTTGATTATGATAACAAAAAAAAATTAAGTATTTTAATGATTCTTTATTAGATATGTATTTTGGTGCATGGGTTGCACTCTTCAGTGAAGCACCTTGTAATTTACAATCAGACGTTTTTCATTTTATAATCAGGCAAGAACAAATAACGCAGATGGCCGTCTGTCCCGTGAACATGCCACATACACATAATTGACCATTTGAATTTTCTAAATTCAGGCCACATACTTTCAAGGAGTAGCCTTCTCATTTGTTAACGGTCATAGAGAATGTAAGACGGGTCGCAAATTGAAGTCGTTTAAACTCCAACGGCAAATCGGTTGCTATCACCGGAATCCTCGGAATGAGAACTTCTTTACCTTCGAACTTTCCTTTGATTATCATGGAATATATCACATTGTTCATAAATTTTCTTTACCACTAAACGCGTCCAGTTAGCCAGTTTTATTTGGTTTAAGTTTCGAAGCATGACTACTACGGAGCCAATAGTCGTAAATTGTGCGATGACAAGCCAGACACGTCCAAGAATTTAAAAAAATCAATTGGATCACAGTTAGTGACTTTTATTACACAATTAATAGATTTGAATGAATGAAGTGTACCAATTATCTCATTCTGAATTATGTATTTTAGGTTCATTTTTATTCTTAGCCTTGCTTCATTAAAGAAAGGAAGCCTACTCAGATGTTTTGAACAATAAATTTGTGTTTTATATTGTTCAAATATCATTGAACATGCATTCTTTTATGCCTTAGCAAATCCGAGGAGCTACATATAAAACATAAATTTGTATACATAAATAAACACATAAACATATATGCATTAATATGCAACAAGCATACATTATATGTTGCACGCATACATGCAACACACATACATTTATATGAGGTACGCATGCTTCTATATACAACACGCATGCACTCAACTATTAATAAACAACCATATTTATATGTATGCACAAGATAACCTATTGGTTATAAAAATACATTTGGGCAATTGCTTGTGTGCATTTGAAATAACCCCTTATCGTGCAACATATAAAATATACATATAGACATACACACATACATATATAATTAGCTACTTAAGATATATTTAAAAATTGTATTTAAGCGATGACAAAATGAAAATAAAACTAGAATGAAATAATTTCTCAATAAGGCTAGACTATTAGTTCTTAACATATATGCAATGTCAATTGCGTTTTTTATTCCACAGTTTATTTACGTTCTCGTCACGAAAAATGAATAAAATGTATCTTATGTCCTGCCCTCGGTGCTAAGCTACCTCCAAACCAAATTTAAGCCAAATCGGCTCAGCCGTTCTTCAGTTATAAAGACTTGAACTAACACGACTTTCTTTTATATATGTATATAGATTATATTCGGTTATATTCTCATAAACAAAATAAACGATTAAGTGAGTTTTTAAACAATATATAAAATAATGTAATTAAACCATTTAACTCATTACAAACTGCACAGCGGATGAGCTCACAAGAAAGAGCACCCGTCGTTCTATTTCATAATACTGTACATGAGCCGGGGTTCCGTTGTCCTCTTGCGCTCTAGCGTTGGATCATTGGATCTCTCTCGAGCTCGGTAAACGCTGGTTAACAACCAGAACCGGTTGAGAGATTCTTTTGTCCACGAATGGAATCCAAGAGATCGGCTGAACTTGTACTTAAAAAGATGCCTTGCCGCAATAGTTGGAGTATTCACCGAACACTGCAATGAGGATAGGAATCCTGCTAGATGCTAACAGCCAAAGCTGCATGAAAGTGCAAGAAGGAAAACGAGGTGGAAACATCAAGTCTTTTACACCTACATTTTTCAATATTCGCACGACTGTGGTTGTTAAATCCTGATAGCCATACATTACTCGAACTAAGCGAACTTGCCGGAATGTACATTAACTGCCCCATAAAATTGGTGATTTTCAAAAATTCTAAGCATTTAACATATGTATATATATAGACCCGTAACGATATTTGCACAAGTGTCAAAAGCACAATTTTGCAAAAAATATTTGAAAAATAAAACATTAACAGCAACATCATCATTATTAAAATAATTGTAAATTAAATTAAGTAAAATAACAAGAATTGCTTATGTCAGCAGGACAACTTTCACTTGTAAGTGGGAAATATGTGCGCTTATTTTGTATGCCTCCTATCAGTTTGCTGACTAAGGTTGGCACAAAAAGAGATTATGATATGAGAACATTTTTTCTAAAAACAAAAAAAAAAGCGACAGACCACAGCAGTTGCCTCACGGGTAGTTATTAAAATTACTGCGCCTGAGACAGACAGCGAAAGTTTCTGGCAACTTTAAAAAGCATGTAATATTAAAAATTTATTTTTCTGATGCTATGCGCAACAAAAACAAAGCATGTAGGGAACTTCGTAGCACTCCACAAACAAATTGTATGATTTATTGGCAGAAATGTGCGCAAACCAGGGACCGTCGGTTGTCGTTAAGGGCAATCGCTATTTGTTAGTTGACAATAAGTACCCCTGTAAGTACCTCGCATAAGTGGTAGCGTGAAAAATGGCGAAATTGCCCAAATAAAACACTTAACAGTACATTTGCGAGTACTTTAACCGTTTTGAGAGCAAGTAAATGAACGAACTGCTCGATCATCATATTCAATTATGGCGCATATGTATCAATGTACCGGGACATATTTACGCACGCTTGTTAAGGTATTTTCAAATGTGCTCCTTTAGTTGACATTAGGAGAATGTGTACCCTTGTGTGTGTTCCTAAGCATGTTTAATATGTCAATTTATATGCAAATATGCTAATGAGCATTTTTTCGCTTTTGACCTCATTTTGAAGACACTTTACGTGTAGGAGGGTGTGTGTGTATATGTGCATAAAATATCATAAACAACATAATAAAAATGTGTACCCCTCGGCATGACCACTCTCAAAGGTGTCTATTGTGAGTGCTATCGCTTTAAAGTGCATTTTGTATTTTAGGTTGGCTGTATTTTAGGTTGGCTGAACAGTTTGTGAAATTTAAAGATTTTTCTGGAAAATTATATAGAGTTCGGGGAACAGTCGAAAGTCACTCGGGATCAAATCCGAAGAATATATTAGGGTTAGGTTTGTAGGCAGATCTCTGTAAAAAAAAAAACAGAAGATCTCACTTAGACAGCCTGGCGCTGTCCATTGTGGTACCAATAAAACTCCCTGTGGATCAAAGACCTTTAGGATTCAGCAAAACGCTTGGAATCCGTTACAAATTTCTTAAGACGGCTAATATCGATTCTAGCCAATTCGCTAGGACCGCCGAAAAAGGGCCTTCCGAGGTGTTTCAACCTCAGTCTGGCAAAAGCTGAACAATGAAGAAGGAAATGCTTAGATGATTCCATCTCGCCTTCCTCCATACAGCTTTGGCAACTTGCATCTGTCACGATCCCAAGTCTCACCGCATGGGTACCCAGAGGGCCAAAAGGACCTCGCCAATGCACAAGTACTGGTAGTTGACCAGCGTTTGACGAGCTCATGCGTAGTACGCATGTCGCTATACAGTTACCAACGATCCCGCGGTGACCGAGTACCCACACTAGTCGGATCACAAAATAGCTAGAAGCTATTGATAGGGACAGGGAAGACACTCCTTAACAAGCACAGAGCGTACTGTCATCGAATCCAATGCCAGTATTGCCGCCCTGCTGTCGGAGTGAATACATACCTCTCTAAAAGAGGTCACCATACGGAGCAGTGCGTCCACTGCCACTTTAATCGCAGCGACCTCTGCTTGGAAGGCACTACAGTGGTCAGGTAGCCTAAAGCTGGTATTGATAGAGAGCTTTCTGCAGAAAACTCCCCCACCCACCTTTCCCCTTAACTTCGATCCATCCGTGAAAAAGCTGACTGCATCCCTCATGTCCCTCGTAGGTACATGTGCAGAGAAGAAACCTCTAGGGGACGGTTCCGCGGTGCAGTGGTCCAAGTAGTCAGGGATGCAATCGAACCGACGGAGAATTTCAGAATGCCCCTTCTTGGGACCGATCATGTACCCAGCGTCTCTGAGTCTGACAGCGACCTTTGCCGCAGTGCATCTACCGGCGATATCAACAGGTGCGACGTGTAAGATAGCATTCAGAGCCATAGTTGGTGTTGTTCTTAGCCGAAGAATACAGTGAACGTGAAATTATATCGTCCGATCTTAAGGAATAGAAGCTTTAACATTAACGATTCACCGCATGTTGTCTTCCCGAGTAACTTCCGATTAGACTTTGAAGGAAAATAATGGTGCCATTCGTGGTCGAGCCGAATATTGCACAGAACCACGGCATACGCTATTCATGGACGATGTATCCATCAAATTCGTATGATATATTTTTAGAGTGTCAGCTATTTGAAACAACTACAGTTTTTTTACCGTCTTCAAAAATCTTGACCATGTTCATCGTCTTTGATACTTATAAGACCTACGCGAAATTTATTACACTTCCATATATTATGACATAGTCTTACGCACGATTCGGGCGAAATTTAATACAACATAATCTCACAAAGTTTTGTAACACAAGAGCCGTACTTTAGGTTCCGTCTGTCCGACACAAGTGGCATTTTCCTTAGGAATTATTCGAGCAATTCGAAATAAAGTTAATAAAAATTAATCTTAGAAAGTTTAATAGCATAAAAATGCGGTCCAAATCTATATTATTTCCATATTTAAACCATTCGTCTACTTAATTTAACAGGCCGGTGGTTCCATCAATTCACCAAGTAACGAGTAGCAATTCTTGAAGTCACATTTAACATAAATTAATATTAATATTAATTTAAAAGTTTTTACCGGCATTCCCCTTTCTTGTTTGATTTATAGATTCACTTCCTTAATATTTATAATTAGAAAAGCGTTCAACTTAATTACGAACTTCATCACCTACCTTCCCACCTTCATTTTCATTTTCGTATAGCATGAACTTCGAACCGCTCCCTCCTTATTAAGAAAGTGACATGCACAGGAATGCGTACACAAATGTGAAGCTATGTTTTACATGCAGTTCGTGCCGACATGCAGAGTAACGCACAGGAGAGAAATATTACCGAATTTCATATTAAAATTCTCCCCACAACATAACAAAGTCTTGACAAGGCTTGGCGCGTAACACTACGGTGTAAAGTTCAATTTTAAAATTTTCCTGTTGCATGTAGTTTGAAACTGAAACTGTAGAAATTTGCACTTCTGGAGTTTTAAATTCCAGCAAGCGTACAACGAGAAACGAAATTGCTAAGGGTTGAGAAGGTTCCAAGTTTTAGTAGAATGTAGTACAAATGAATATTTGCATATAATTGGAAACTCGAAATGTGTGTAGATATACAAGATATTTGAATTAAAACTTGAAAATGAACTTTTCTTATGGAACTTTTTTGAACTCTATAGATTTTTTGTTATAATAAAAGCAAAAAACAACAAAAAAATTGAAAATCAAATTTTAATTTGAAATCATAAGGTCTTGAGGCGCCCAAATAGTGACACTTTGCATTGGAAATTCTCGCACCCATTTCAAGCTATCTGTCACCAAATTCCCCTTTTGTGACACAAAAAAATCCCTTTGAGTTCCAAGAAGCAACATGGCCATAAATTTACAGGTTGGGCCGATATCGATGATTAATCTGTGAATTTTTTTCCTCCTACCTTTACTGTTACATTTTTGCCGTTACATAATTTTTGTATTCACACTTAACTATGTCAGAGTACCTTTACAACTCCCTTGGCTACGCCCCTACATACAACTCTAGTGCGATAAGGGTCATTTAGTAACAACATTCCTTGCGGCCTCTACACCATTTGCATTTCGGAACTGATAATGTGACCACATGCAATCCTCATTACAACTAAACCAATTAGTGTAATGGAACATATTCCAAATAACTGAGCAACCCTGCGCATATTGCGGTGACACATGAATGCGGCATGAAGAGCATTACATAGTATATTGGAGTGTTTTACGACTACTAGGAAGTCGTAATGATGAAGCCAACTCATTTTGAGTAGTAAATGCAATAAAACGCGAACGTTCATATGGCATCGTGGTTACGTGTGTTGCTGAGGACATTTATCACGTTTGCTGCTTACATTTCCAGAATTTCGAAAAGCAAAACTTGCGTAAAGACACTCCATTAGCACACTTTACTCTGACATGAAATGAAGTTATCGAAACTAGATCTCAAATCGTTATTGCACCTGTGTGAATATATTTGCTAAGAAACGAATATATTTGAGCACCATAAACGTAAGAAATATATAAATATTAAATATTATGCGTATGTAGTTATATGTTCATGTGCAATATTTGTTAATTATCGCATATTTACAGTTGAGCAATATGTGTTATGAATTATTGCATGCGCATGCGGTTGTATTCAATTTGACCGTAAATATTTACCAACACACATCGACCACAGAAAAACTCGTCCACATTATTAGCTATCGACAGTTGATTGCAAGGCAAATAAAAACTAACATTTACAACGAAATACGCAAAATTTTTTCACATACCACAATTCCTGATAACTTATTACTTCTTTTCAATCAATAGCGCCATCTAGTTCCTTGAACTGGCATTTATATTTTTCCCTATAAACAGTAGAAAAAATGCGATGAATTTATGGAATAAGGAAATATCCGAGTGGTAATAATTTTGTTTGCGTGGCCAGTTCCATTTTCTAACTAAACAAATTTAAAGAAGATATAAAATTATTTATCCTCACAGCGTTTGTGCCTCAGTAGGCAAAAGCAAACCCTCGAGAGCATTTCTAACGCTCATAAAATCATTCAGCCAATCCGCGACAACTTAAGATTAATAATGCCGCCGGCTTTTCAAATAGAATCAAGATCCTTAGGACAAATAGGTGACGATCCAGCAAACATTTAAATATCCAGCGCCCTTAAGAACAACAATTTTTATCGCAATAGGTAATCCAAGGAGAGGAACGTACAGGTCTCATTAAGGATTGACAACTAGATTAGATACAATATACTCGTATGGAAATTGTCTGGAATACCAGAAGGTCAAGGCAGATTTCTTGGAATCAATTATGACGAATGGTGTCTAAGGTATAACAATGTGCTAGACCAACTCAAACTGTGAATATTTGAATGGTAAATATTTTATTATATATCTACAACTTTTCCTCCGCCGTTTTCTAATAGGTGTCTCTAGGGTCAAGCACTGGTCGATTAAATCGATTAAATCGTTTTATATCGATCTTGTTCATTTGTGTCAACATGAACCCAACAAAATATTTGTAGAAATCTGTTTGCATCCCAAACTTATTCTCAACTGAAAATATCACTTCCTGAGCCGAATTCTCGACATTTGCACGGAATACGCATGCTGCCAGAAAGATGGTCAAAAGTAGTAGCTAGTGCGGCCAATATTTTGAAGAACATTTTGTAACCATTTTTATACAAAAAAGCCTTAAATTTACAAAAAAAAACGGCGGAAGCAAAGTTGTATACCTAATATGATTCTTCAAACCGCAGCGACTAAGATGGCTCGGCCATGAAACAAGAATGGTCAGCAAGAGAGCGCAGTAGAAGAATTGTAGAGGCCACGGCGTTCATCACTAAAACAAGGAGAAGAACACGATCGAGGTGGATTGATGAACTCGAAGAAGACATGAAAAGGATTGGCATAAAAATTGGAAAGAACCGTAAACCAACCGAGACATTTTAAGGTCACATGTGCAGCGGACCAAAGCTCACAAGGAGCTGTAGCGTTAAAATATGTTGATGATGAAAAAAAATTCATTTCATTTTTAGCTACCATTGCGAAGAAACTTTCCAAAAAGAATTTGTATATGAATATTAAGTAAATGAATTCCTCATTAATCGACAATAAGAGCGAGCTTCGTTTCAATTAGAGACAGGGAGTAAGTAGCGATATGCTGGACGAGATTTTTTATACTCTCGCAACAAATGTTGTTAAAGAGAGTATTATAGCTTTGTTCACATAACGGTTGTTTGTAACACCCAAAACTAAACGAGTTAGATATAGGGTTATATATACCAAAGTGATCAGGGTGAAGAGTGGAGTTCAAATCCGAATGTCCGTCCGTCTGTGCAAGCTGTAACTTGAGTAAAAATTAAGATATCTTGATGAAACTTGGCACACTTATTTCTTGGCACCATAGGAAGGTTGCTTTCGAAAATGAGCAAAATCTGACCACTGCCACGCCCACAAAATGGCGAAAACCGAAAACACATAAAGTGCCATAACTAAGCCATAAATAAAGCTATGGAAATAAAATTTGGTATGAAGGATCGCACTATGAAGGGGCATATTTGGATGTAATTTTTTTGGGGAAGTGGGCGTGGCCCCGCCCCCTACTAAGTTTTTTGTACATATCTCGCAAACCAATAGAGCTATTTAAACCAAACTTTCTGCAGTCGTTTTTTTATCCACTTCCTAATACAGTTCAAAAATGAAAGAAATCGGATCATAATCACGCCCACCTCCCATACAAAAGTTAGGTTGAAAATTACTAAAAGTGGGTTAACTCACTAACGAAATACGTCAGAAACACTAAATTTCACATACGAAATGGCAGATGAAAGCTGCACTCAGATTTTTTTACAAAATGGAAAATGGGCATGGCGTCGCCCACTTATGGGTCAAAAACCATATCTCAGGAACTACTCGACCGATTTCAATGAAACTTGGTTTGTAATAGTTTCCTTACCTCCCAATAATATGTTGTGAAAATTGGCCAAATCGCTTCACAACCACGCCTACTTCCTATATACCAGAACTTAGAAGATGATCCGAATCGTTTACTTTACAACATATAAAGTAAGCACTAGTGAAGATATCGGTGCAAAATTTTGCACAAATACTGTATTTATAGTGTGACAGCCCATTTCTAATAATCGCCGAAATCGCCGAAAACCATAGGTTTTCAAGGCCCCATATATCACACATGAGGACCTCGGTGCTTCTAACCTAATATTATGGTTTCCAACTTTCAATGGACTTTATACAATATATATGACGAATATGTGGGTCAAATTGTGTACTATATAATATTAATTAAGTTAAATAAATAAATTGCGAGAGTATAAAATGTTCGGTAACACCCGAACTTAGCCCTTCCTTACTTGTTTTCTATAAATTTCATTACATTATCTTGACATTTTCATTACAAATGGGAAATATTTAAAAATACATACGAGTATATCAAGTTTCTTCGGTTTATCTACTAAAATTGTGTGACTTTATATTTTATATATATTGCAAATAGGATTAAATTGCTCTGTTATTATCAATCTAAACGTTTCATTTACTTTGCTGCCTTTGTTGTGAATTGATCACATATATGGTGGTTGAAAATATATATGTATGTTATATCTTAAGTGTGACATCACGAAACGCAAACCAAAATTTTAGTCACACTAAAAGTCAAAGCCTCCCCAGAGGCTGGCAAAGTTGGTCGGCCAAATAATTGCAAAGTTTCGATATGTGCACAATGGTGACACCTTAAGGCTTAAGGTCATGCACAGAGTAGTATACTCGTATGCACAAAAATACGGTAAACTGTTTCACAGTTTACTTTTCAAGCCGTTTTTTGAAAAAGTTAGAAAGTAAACTTTCAATGTTGTTTACACTTTCACTTTGAGTTTGACACAAAGACACAGTGTGGTTGTGTTTGTGAAAGGGCCACAGAAGTTTGCCGCCAAGACTTTTAGCGGATTTCTTTTATATGATTTTTATTTTGAATTTTTTTTTGTTTTTAAAAATTCTGTTTTTCAATTTTTCTTTCATATTTAATTTGCAATAAGTCACATTAATCTCCATTTTGCAATAACACGTGTCAACTCTTTACACTCACTGCTCTCTACACTTTTCCTCGAATAAGTTAAGTTGCACTCAGATTATATTTTATTTTTGAACGTAAATACAAAGTGCGCCAATCATAAGAGATAACAAAAGTAAGATATTGAAGCGTGATTTCTGGAAACTCCCCAGCAACTGTCTGAGTGTTGGTACCAAAAGTGCAGAGTAAAGGATTTGCCATGGCGCTTTGGTAAACATGCAACCATATCTCGGTTGTCACGGTGAAAGCACGTTCGCCGACAGAGCGCAACGGCAGTGAAAGGGCGTCATGGCATTATTGCGGAGATAACTCAGTATATACAATTGATGCAGAGATAAATGGCAATATATAACTTGTATGCCGTCACTTGCATCAATTGAATTGCTTTCAATAAATAATATTTCTCAATTTATTATTATTTGTTTTTTCATATTTTTTCACTTTAGTTTATCTGGATAAATTTTAAGCACAAATAGAATTAAATTTTCTAATAAATTAATATTAAATTTAATAGATGTAGTTTTTTTATTTATATACATATATTTCTATTTATTTATTTTTGTTTTTTAATATTTGTAATGCATTTAAATTTTTATAGTTTCAATACATAAAATGTCTTAAAAAAAATCACCTAAATCACTTCGTTGAAAAAACTATGAAAATATTTACTAATTCATCAAATCTGGTCATCATATTACGCATTGTTAATCAAATGTATCTATATTTACTTATTTGGGCTAACCACGGATTTCAAATTGATTAATTTATAATAAAAAATTTAAGCTATTTTCATTAAAATTAAACGCTTAATTGCTATTAATTCCATGAAATTACCGCCAATTAGTAAATAAATAGTTTTGATTAAGCGCATTACACTCTGCCTCATTGCGCTTTATTAAACAGTTTTTGTGAATTAGTATCAACTAGTGGCATATAACTAGCAATGAATTAAAAAATTATATCTGATTTACAAACTAAAATTCAACTAATCTGTAAAAATCAGACTCATACCAATAATAGAGCTTTGTTTGCTTATCACCTAGATTTTTGGTATATTTTTTTGGGTTGGTTTGATGCAGATCTGTTAAAAAAATAACGGGAATTGTTTGAAAAAAGTATTTAATCATTTGTCTACATTAATGTTGTCGCCTTAAGGGAATAGGGATAGTCAGGATTTTCAAAAAATCAAATATCTTAAAAATATTATCTGAAAATTTGAATTTATCCGATAATTGCTTTTAGAGTAATTCGACAAATAACAACGAGCGCTCCGGCACGCTAGTGTGAAACTTAACTTTTAATGAAATTCATACATCTTTTAGAATACATACAACTCAGGCCTGATCGAAGGATTTTTTTTCGATTTTTTAAGACCAGTTTTTCCCGAATTTCCCGAAAATCTAGAAAAAAAATTTCCTGAGGCCGCCATTTTGTTATTTTTTGAAAAAAAAAAGTTTGGTTCAGGCCCAGGATTATCTATTTATAAAACTATTTTTTTTTATCCGTTTGAATTTAGATGAATCTCCAAGGACTTATGATTGTCACCGCAATGCCCTTTTTTTGAAACTGGTCAACACAGACAGCTATAACTTTGGAAATTATATTTTTTTTTCAAATTTTCGTGACTTTCAAGTCAAAATATTGTATAATAATGTCACATTATTAGTTTTGTAAAATAACATGATTTAATAGCAAAAAAATACTGAAAATTACAATTTTTTCGTGTCTCTGACTACACCTAACCCCTTAAAAATAGCCCCCTTTATTATTGCATAAAAACTTACAGTCAGTTGATTAGTTCCGCTTATGATTCTTACTAGTTGCAAAGTATCAACTTATAACTGGTTAATTTGACTACAGGGTATATATGTATGTTAAATATTTGCCTCTATTTGTAAATATTTATTTATGTACCTAGTATGTGTTAATATTTATAATATTTTGCTTTATTATATAATTAGATCATGAATTTAATTAAAACTGTATAATATTATATCAACATGTGTTATTTGCATACCAAATTATTAATATTTATTAGAATATAATATTTGTATTGCACAAATTTATGTAAATTATTTCCGAGTTAAATTATTATACAATTTATTGGTAAAATTTTATTAAAAAACAAGTAAGGAAAGGCTAAGTTCGGGTGTAACCGAACATTTTATACTCTCGCAATTTATTGAAGAAATTTTATTAAGATAACGCACAAATTTACCCATAAATTCGGCATAAAGTTTAATAGAATAACGAAAATCGTCCTATATAGTGTATGAGGGCTGAGGTAATTCCTGAACCGATTTCATTCAATTTCATCAGCAAGGTACACTATATCCAATACTATACGCTCACTTAATTTTGCTAAGATATATCACATATTAACCAATACATATATGCGTAATAAAGCCCAACGAATTTTTGAAAAACCTTTAATTAGGTATATGGGACCCCCTAGCTAGGGGGATGATATTTTTGCAAAACCTATAATTATGTATATGGGAGCTAAGAGATGTTGTGACCCGATTTTAATAATTTTTGGAACAGAGACACACTATTGGAAGAAAACAATTTCCTCTGAATTACATTAAATTAGTTGAGAGATTTACCCATATTTTCGGTTAAAATTTAACCTTAGGCGCTGAGTTCAACATGTTCGATATCAGGGGCCTTGAAAAGTTATAGCCCGTTTTCGACAATTTTTTCACAAGTGATGCCACAGATCATATACTGTATTTGTGTAAAGTTTTATTTCGCTATCATCATTGGTTCCTAATGTATATGTTATAAAGTGAAGGATTCAGATGGAATTCAAAAGTGAGTTATAAAGAAAGTAGTCGTGGTTGTGAACCGATTTCATCCATTTTCCACACATGTCATCAGGGTGTCAATAAAATATTGTATACCGAATTTCATTGAAATCTGTCGAGTAGTTCCTGAAATATGGTTTTTGACCCATAAGTGGGCGATGCCACGCCCATTTCCCATTTTGTAAAAAGATCTGAGTGCAGCTTCCTTCTGCTATCATTTCTGTGAAATTTTGTGTTTCTGACGTTTCTCGTTAGTGAGTTAACGCACTTTTAGTCATTTTCAACCTAACCTTTGTATGGGAGGTGGGCGTGGTTATTATCCGATTTCTTTCATTTTTGGACTGTATAAGGAAACGGCGAAAAGAAATGACTGCAGAAAGTTTGGTTTATATAGCTTTATTGGTTTGCAAGATATATATAAAAAACCTATTTGGGGGCGGGGTCACGCCCACTTTTCCAAAAACATTACATTAAAATATGCCCCTCCCTAATGCGATCCTATGTTCCAAATTTTATTTTCATAACTTTATTTATGGCTTAGTTATAGCTCTTTATGTGTTTTTGGTTATCGCCATTTTGTGGGCGTGGCAGTGGTCCGATTCCGCCCATTTTCGAACTTAACCTTCTTATGGTGCCAAGGAACACGTGTTCCAAGTTTCATTAAGATATCTCAATTTTTACTCAAGTTACAGCTTGCACGGACGGACAGACGGACAGACGGACAGACGGACGGACGGACAGACAGACATCCGGATTTGAACTTTACTCGTCACCCTGATCACTTTGGTATATATAACCCTATATCTAACTCGTTTAGTTTTAGGACTTACAAACAACCGTTAGGTGAACAAAACTATAATACTCTCTTTAGCAACTTTTGTTGCGAGAGTATAAAAACAAATATACAATTGGAAGCATTATATTCAGGGCATCATAATATTTACAACATAGAATGAGAAGCATTCTATCAATTTGGCACCACTTTTCAGGCATATCCAGCCACCACTCGTTCACAATGGAACCAATTTTTTGTTTCTATATGTCCAATGAAGTCTTCAAAATGCACACCATTTCATAGAAAAACTTTTTTTTGTTCTTTAATTAAGTTTTTCAAAGCCTTATTTATTCAAATATGTTTAACAATCACTATCCCTGTCTCTGCAGCAAAAATAGATAATTATATCAAAGAAGAATTTTTCAGCAACCAATCAATGTTTAAATAATAAAAACAAAGCAAATATGTGGAGAGTTAATTGGAGAAATATATCAACTAACTTTCGAGGCCAGCTATTTGCAAATTAATTAAGTCGCATTCCACAGTATTAATAAACAGAGTAATCTATATATTCGATCTGCTCAATTACAGCAATTCACTCAATTAGCTAATAAATCAAAGCAAATAAAAGCAAGAGTGGCAGCATTTGCATGTTTGTATTGTTATTATTTTTGTAATTTAACCTCTTTGCAACATACGAATATTTTTAATGCGAATTTTATAAAATAAATAGATTTTGAGATTTTATGATATTTTATATTACCATAATTACCTAATAGTCAGAGCGACAAATTATTGTAAAATAATAATTCATTTATTCAAGCAATAAATACTAAATATTGTATTAGTAAATAGTGGGTGTAAAAATAGTAACTCACCAACACTATTTATTTCAATATTCGCTTTCTAACTCACTAAGTCAACTCGGGTTTAAGGTTATAGCTCTATAGTTAACTGTACTCATAAGAGAGTTTACAAAACTAAACTAAACTCTGTTTTTGAACAAACGAAAGTTTTTGTTTACATTTATACTCTCGCAACAAAGTTCCTAGCTACAAAGTTGCTAAAGAGAGTATCATAGTTTTGTTCACATAACGGTTGTTTGTAACACCCAAAACTAAACGAGTTAGATATAGGGTTATATATACCAAAGTGATCAGGGTGAAGAGTGGAGTTCAAATATCTTGATGAAACTTAGCACACTTGTTTCTTGGCACCATAGGAAGGTTGCTTTCGAAAGGGCAAAATCGGACCACTGCCACGCCCACAAAATGGCGAAAACCGAAAACACATAAAGTGCCATAACTAAGCCTTAAATAAAGCTATGGAAATAAAATTTGGTATGAAGGATCGCACTTTGAAGGGGCATATTTGGATGTAATTTTTTGGGGAAAGTGGGCGTGACCCCGCCCCTTCTAAGTTTTTTGTACATATCTCGTAAACTACTAAAGCTATATCAACAAAACATTCAGGACGCGTTTTCTTCAGGCACTTCCTTATTCAGTCCAAAAGGAAATCGGATTATAACCACGCCCACCTCCCATATAAAGGTTATGTTGAAAACTACTAAAAATGCTTTAATTCAGTAGAGGAATACACCAGGAACCTTAAACTATAAAAAACCTTAAACTCACTATAGAGAAGGTACAGAAGGGCTCCACCCAAATTGGGTGTGGGTAATATTACGGTTTCCAACTTTGACCATATACCATATATATGACGAATATTTTTGTCAAATTGTGTATTATATAATATTGATAAAATTAAATAAATAAATTGCGAGAGTATAAAATGTTCGGTCACAACCGAACTTAACCCTTCCTTACATGTTTTCTTCTCAAATAAGTTCCAGAATTATTATAAATCCATATGCTGTTTTATTTGTTCCATGACAGCTGAAAGCAAGAATATTTGGTCGGATAAAATTTTATTTTTTAAGTCTAAAATGAATATGAACCACGACACAGGACCCGATGTGGATCTCAACATCGCGTCATATCGTTGTATCTGAATGTTATGTTAAGTGCGAGAAAGTGAGGGAGTGCATTTTTTCAACAGAGAAACATATTGAGCCTTTTTATTTTTATTAAATTTTCATATACTATTATTATTATTGTTATTTATGTTATGTCATACTCTCCATACTTTCATACACAACTCACAACTTTCATTTAAAAGCTGTGCACATATTCATGATAATTTCATAAATATTTATAAGAAGCTTCTACGTAATTAGTTCGCTTTCAAACGTTGTGCACTGATCTATATTTACGAGTGTGTAATTGTGCAGTTAAAACTCAACTTTTCTGAATATCACCCACACACAGCCACACACATAATAGCAGAAGACAACACAACCGCGCATCTACATATGTGACATATGTGTAGCGAATGGCGTGCACCACATCCTCATATGAGATACAAGTATATGTTCATGTACGAAGAAAGTGTCATATGTGAATTTTGTCTCTCATTGTTAATGAAATGCGTTTAAATGAGTGGCTAATTGGCAACAGCAGCACGTGCAACATGTTTCGCGCCTGCTGACGGCGACAGATAAGTAGGTGCTGGCATTAAGTTTATATTTATGACATTAATATTTACACATGCCGGAAATTAAAAGAGCACAGCGTTTTACAACTTCGCCAAACTTAAACGTTGTCTTTTTAGAGTTTGTATTGTTTTTGAAGTTAATTAAATTTTCGCTTTGTTAAATTGAAATTAGATGGTTATATTTTAAAGCTTTTGCGTGACGGAAGACATGATGAAGTAAAAAATTTCAAAGGAAATATAAAGTGTTTAAGGTTTTAAAGAAGGAAAGCAGAGAGTTATAAAAAAAATGAATTTTCTTCAGGATGAAGTTTAAGGAATACAAATTAATAAATATCTGCCTTAAACCCTTTTTATAACACATTCAATTGTTACATACTCTTTTTCCTTCAGTGTATATACTATACACATATAGTAACTCTTATACAGTCGGTGTGTTAATAAGATTCTCAACATGTTGCCTCATAAGTGAATTAAGTAGTAGCGCAAAAGCACATAAATTTATTTACAATTATGCGATAAAATCCATAAATATGACAGTATTATTTCATAAATACGTTTGTACATATGAAAAGATAATAATTTCCGCACACTGAGCACACACTCATGAGCGCATCGGACAATATGTTTCTTTTCCACATAAAAAATTGTGTGAAAATGTATGCAAAAATATATTATAGCAAGGAGTGTCATTTTATGCCGCTAACGGCAACTGCGACGGAAAATAAATTTTCTAGGAATCTATTTAAAAGTTCAACCACAAAAATAGCAATATACAAACATGTAGATATGTGAATTTATTTGCGATTTGTGTTCTACTAATTGAGCATGTTAAACTAGTTGGAAATTGTTTAAAGCCTATTTAAATGACATGGAATATTTTCAATTTTTCAAGCTAGATGAAGAAACTATTAGAAACTATTATTATTATTACTTAGAATCTTTACATCTATTAACAGCTTGTCACTAGCAGGTAGAAATTTTCGTTCATTATTCTCTCGCAACAAAGTTGCTACAAGAGTATAATAGTTTTGTTCACATAACGGTTGTTTGTAACACCTAAAACTATACGAGTAAGATATAGAGTCATATATACCAAAGCGATCAGGGTGACGAGTAGATTTGAAATCCGGATGTCTGTCCGCCTGTGCAAGCTGTAACTTGAGTAAAAGTTAAGATATCTTAATGAAACTTGGAACACATGTTCCTTGGGGCAGTGAGAGGGTTGCTTTCGAAAAGAGCGAAATCGGACCATTGCCACGCCCACAAAATGGCGAAAACCAAAAACACATATAGTGTCATAACTAAGCCATAAATATAGTTATAAATGTAAAATTTGGAATAAGGGATCGCACTAACTTTCTGCAGTCGGTTCTTTTACGTACCCCACCACACACCATGAAAATAGTTGAAATCGGATAATAACCACGCCCACCTCCCATACAACTGTTAGGTTGAAAACTACTAAAAGTGAGTTGACTTACTAACGAAAAACGACAGAAACACTAAATTTTGCAGAAGAAATAGCAGATGGGAGCTACACTCAGATTTTTTTACAAAATGAAAAATGGGCGTGGCATCGCCCAATTATGGGTCAAAAACCATATCTCAGGAACTACTCGACAGATTCCAATGATATTCGGTATATAATATTTTATTGACACCCTGATAACACGGATAAAAAATGGGCGAAATCGGTTCACAACCACGACTACTTTCCTTATAACTCAATTTTGAATTCCATCTGATTCCTTCACTTTATAATATATACATTAGGAACCAATGAAGATAGCGAAATAAAACTTTACACAAATACTGTATATGATCTGTGGCATCACTTGTGAAAAAATTGTCGAACACGGACTATAACTTTTCAAGGCCCCAGATATCGAACATGTTGAACTCAGGGCCAAAAGTTAAATTTTAACCGAAAATATGGGTAAATCTCTCAGATAATTTAATGTAATTCAGAGGAAATTGTTTTCTTCCAATAGTGTGCCTCTGTTCCAAAAATTATTAAAATCGGGTCACAACATCTCCTAGCTCCCATATACATAATTTTCAAAAATATCATCTCTAAGCTCCCATATACCTAATTATAGGTTTTTCAAAAATACGGTGGGCTTTATTCCGCATATATGTATTGGTTAATATGTGAGATATCTTAGCAAAATTAAGTGAGCGTATAGTATTGGACATAGTGTACCCAGCTGGTGAAAATGAAAGAATTACCTCAGCCCTCATATAATATATATTACGATTTTCGTTATTCTATTAAACTTTATGCCGAATTTATGGGTAAATTTTGTATGTTTATAAGTTTCTTCAATAAATTGCGAGAGTATAAAATGTTCGGTTGCACCCGAACTTAGGCTTTCCTTACTTTTTTATATATATAAATATGTAATTTAAATGGTTGAAAGAGTTTACCGAAAAAACGACTCATGACAAGTTAACACAATCAATAAATTAATGGAATTGAAGTCCAGTTAAGCACCGTTCAAGGACAAGTTACCACCTCAACAGACGAGTCTCTTGTGTTCCTTAGAACAGCTGGCTTAGTGCATTATAGTGAAGTGTTTAAAGAAAAACTGTAAATATATTTTTAGATATTACAGTGCGAATAGTTAATAAAAACTGAACTCATATTCATATTCAATTAAATGCACACAACGCAAGCAATGAAGTTGAAAGCAAAAGCATACTTGCGTAGAAGTCATAAAGGTAAGCCAATAAAGCGATTATTTTAAAAGTAAACAGTCAATGACCATAATGTGCACTCTAGTGTGTTTATTTGAATACCTTTATTGAGCCACACAAATAATTGAAAAATTGCTCTAATATATATTTTGACCATAGATATGACCTAATATATTTTTTGCTTTTTGGATCCCACAGATGTGCAATATACCTTCGGATATCCAAATACATTAATTCATTGAATATTTTCTACTTTACTGACACCTGTTGGCAAGAGTGACTCTTCGTTGGATTTCGAGGCTGTCATTGTTGTTCGTGTTAATGCTGGTTCCAAGATAGCCGAAATTATCTACGACTTCAAAGTACTGGCTGTCAACAGTAACGTGGGAGCTAAGACGCGAATGAGCTGACTGTTTGTTTGATGACAGGAGATATTTCGTCTTGTCCTCATTTACCACCAGACTCATTCGCTTCGTTTCTCTTCCTTATCCAGACCGGAAAAAACAGCTGTACACTCTTATAGAATATTGTATCTTCTATATTTAGCTCTGCGGTTCGAATTATTGGCACTAGTAGTTTTCGAGAGAAAGGTTTTGCGGAAGATTTATGGTCCCTTAAACATTGACAACGGCGAATACCGCAGACGATGGAACGATGAGCTGTATGTGTTATTCGACGACATAGACATAGACCAGCGAATAAAAAGACATCGGCTACGCTGGCTAGGTCATGTTATTCGAATGGATGAAAGTGCCCCAGCTCTGAAAGTATTCGATGCAGTACCCGGTGGTGGAAGCCGAGTAAGAGGGAGACCTCCACTCCGATGGAAGGACCAGGTGGAGAGGGACCTGGCTTCGCTTGGTATAACCAATTGGCGCCAAACTGCCAGAAGGAGGGATACGTGGCGCGCTGTTGTGGACTCGGCTATAACCGCGTAAGAGGTGTCTACGCCAGTCAAGAAGAAGAAGGTTCGAATTATTTTCTCCAGCAATCAGTTGACGTAGATACGATAGGCCGTCACCCTGTCTGAAACCTCGTTAGCTATCGAATGGCTCGGAAAGGTTCTTCCCGATCCTGACGGAGCTTTTGGTAACGAGCATCATTGATTAAAGCTTTCAGAAAAGAGATGTGAGAATTTGTTGTGTTTCTGTTGACTACAGATTATGTGAATATGGTTTTTGAATACCTAGCTTTGTTTTCGTCCTCAGATGTACGTTCTTCCGTAGGAAGATAATAAACTGAGTCGATTGTAGAACAATTTTAATTTTTGGGTACCAAAATAAAATAAGAAACGGCTTTATAGTCGTCTAATAGAAGATATAGTAAGTGTTGGGCTTTTTACAGTAGTCCGTTCAATTATTGACTTTCCAGGTCAAATTCCTCATTGACAATTGAAATCGTTAGAACCCTTTGTGGAATTTTTGTAGATCTCTTTTCCTGTAGTTGGGATATTTTGGGGACATTCCGGTCTTGTAAATCATTTCTCTAATTTCCCTTTAAAAATTTATGCAATAAGTTTTTTTTTTAGTTTGTATTTTGTCAGCGATAATTCTTAAACCCTTACATCTTACCTTTCCCATTTTGACATTTACCTAAACACCATTGAAACACTGAAATAACTATACGTTCCTTACTCAAATTAAAATACTCTTTCAAGTCCAATACACCTTTTCTATATATTTTTGAATGCCTATAAATTTTGTATAGCTCCGCAACATTTCAATCCTTTCAGGTTAGCAGGCGTTCAAGGGAAAGCATGTGACAAATGAAAGTGCGAATGAACACTTTTAAGCAGTTAAACAAGCGGTAAAGTATTTACAGATACATACTTACATCCATATATAGTTGGAAAACGTCGCCAACTCCCGGTTATTAAATTTATATATTATAATTATTTCACAAGCAATATTTAATTTAAACTTTGTTTTGGTCACAGCTGGCGCCTGGTGCATTGTAAATATTTTCGAATTTTACACCCTCCCGGCAACGCCGCGTATTTATGTATACTATAAAACGCAAGACGGTGTGTTGTGTGTTGACACTTTGGCCAACTTTTGATGTGGGTCATTATATTAAAATTTCATAGTGAATAAATGACACAAGCGGACTTTTTCACGCTGCTCGTAAACAAATAATATTATGAATGGAAACGTGGGTAAATAAAACTCGAATAAAATAAAAATAAAAAATATTTTTTTTTTGTGCAGTAAAAAGCAAATAATTAAAATGATATTAAAAGGTCGTTATGCGTTGCAGAAATTATTCATGCGGCAATAATTATGGTTTAATTTGATTTTTTGTAGTTTTCATAGAGACTTTGATTTAAAATATTTAAAATATTTTTCAAATTTTTTTTCATGGAATTCATAAATAAAATAATTTGTAAAAATTAGATAATCCACATTTTTATTAATAATTCGCAATTCAAACACTTCAGTAGCATATTGATTTCAACCCAAAAGTGTAAATTTCACCTTTTTCAATTCACTTCATTTTCATTCATTTGTTGCTGCTTATCGAAACTTCTACTACGCACATTCATTTTCATGCTGCCGATTAAGTATCATCAGCTCTAATAGCTGCAAATCTCTTCTGACAATGAATAATTAACTATATTTAATCACCGAAAAGGGATTTACCAACAACAAAAAGTGAGACGCTCCAACAATTTGGCAACTAAAATCATGCTTACTGCTCACCTTCTGCGACGCAACAGCAGTCTGCTTTTAGGCGCCAACACTTGTTTTTTCCTCATATAATTCGTTTCCATTTAAAACACTTAAGTTTGCTGGAAAAAGTGCACAGTTGACCCAAAAGGATGCGAACATATTCGAAGTTAGGTAGGGCTGTGTATGCCTTTATATGTTTTTTATTAAGGCGGGTCGTATTTTTTCGCGCCTTAAGGATAAATTGACTGATTTGACTTAGAGCCTTAAATATACCTCAGAGTTCCACAAATTTTATGATTAAAGGCGCCGAGACACAGCATTGTTTATAGATCTAAGGTAGATCGACGAAAGAACAAAATCCTATTCGATTTCGATAACTGAGAATTAGCTGTGGATCTCCACTACGTGGAATACTCTCCAGGCCAGAAAAATAGACTATGAATTGTCAGACATCCAACTTCCGTTTTTATGGTTCCAAACTACCTGAAGATAGGATATAATGATATCTGTTTAAAAATAGTCCGCTTCCTCTCTGACCTTTTTCGTTTTCTCTCTGCAAAGAAATTTGCTCTATCTCTCCCATGCAATAAATGACAACAATTTTTATACTCTCGCAACCTGTTGCACAGAGTATAATAGTTTTGTTCACATAACGGTTGTTTGTGTAACCAAAAAATATAAGAGTTAGATATGGGGTTATATATACATAAATGATCAGGATGACGAGTAGATTTGAAATCCGGATGTCTGTCCGTCCGTCTGTCCGTCTGTCCGTACAAGCGATAACTTGAGTAAAAATTAAGATATCTTAATGAAACTTGAAACACATGTTCCTTGGCACCCTGAGGAGGTTGCTTTCGAAAATGGGCAAAATCGGTCCACTGCCACGCCCACAAAATGGAGAAAACCGAAAACTTATACATTGTCATAACTAAGCCATAAATAAAGTTATGAAATTGAAATTTGGAACATAGGATCCCATTAGGGAGGGGCACATTTGGATGTAATTTTTTTGGAAAAGTGGGCGTGACCCCGCCCCCAAATAGGTTTTTTGTATATAACTCGCAAACCAATAAAGCTATATAAGCCAAACTTTCTGCAGTCGTTTCTTTTAGCCATTTCCTTATACAGTCCAAAAATGAAAGAAATCGGATAATAACCACGCCCACCTCCCATGATTCGTTCACTTTATAATGTATTCATAAGGAACCAATGAAGCTAGCGGAATAAAACTTTACACAAATACTTTATTTGAGCTGTGACATCACTTGTGGAAAAATTGTCAAAATCGGACCATGACTTTTCAAGGCCCCTGATATCGAACATGAAGAACTCAGTGCCTAAGGTTAATTTTTCACCGCAAATATAGGTAAATTCCTCAGATATTTTAATGTAATTCATTCCCTCTGAATTTTTTTCTTATAACAGTTTCTCTCTGTACCTGAAATGGTAAAAATCGGGTCATAACTTCCCCTAGATCCCATAGACCTAATTATAAGTAATATTAAATTAAGTGAGCGTATAGTCTTCGATACATTGTATCTTGGTGGTGAAAACGAGTGAAATCGGTTTAGGAATTACCTCAGTCCCCATATACTATTTATGATGATTTTCGTTATTCTATTGAACTTTATGCCGAATATATGGGTCGAATTGTGTTATCTTTATAAAATTACATCAATAAATTGCGAGAGTATAAAATGTTCGGTTACACCCGAACTTAGCCCTTCCTTACTTGTTACTATTATGATCTTAAGACTAAAATTGAGGTTATGCTAGGCCGTCACTTTTAGAAATGAAAATAAAAAGATCCTTAAGCATCCTAATATATTATATAAATAACGGAAAATCGTAACCTAGAATCTTAATACATTTAGTATGATTTTAACATAAATTTAATTTACGTTTCTCCACAACAAACGACCCTCCCTAATGCACCCGCAAAATAGCGTCAATTTATTACTGTGCACGTAAAGTTGCTTAGCGATTTGAAGTTATCCCAAATAATTAGGTCGAGGCAGACAAAATCGCCTTAACCCTTTTTAATTACAAAGTTTATCAAAGTCTAAAGTTAGGGAAATTAAATAAACCAACACTTAGTCGAACTTCAAATGGCGTCTAAAGGTATTTAGAGCACAGTGAGCATTAGATTTGTTTGAAGTGTGCGGTGCATGTGAGTGACGAAAGTGAATTGAAACGAATTAATAATATGACTAATGACCATTAAAAGGGTCTATAAACAATTAATCTCGTCATAGGAAAAAAATAATTAACAGTTTAGAAAACGTATAGCAAATCCTCAATTATTATTCGTCCGAATAATATGCAACAAGCGTAGCCCGCACTAGGTTGTGGAGCTGATGCTGATGAGGACTAATATTCGAGCGTTTCAATATATTTTCAAAGAAGCATATGTGTCAAACAATCAAAGCAAATAAGCCGTATATTATGTTTGTATATATGTTGCCAGTTCTCTGTAAGCGGTTTAAACGGTTACTCTAGCAGCCATTTCTACCGCTTCACCGCAAGCTTTCTGTGTGTGCATAGCAGACAAACATTGACCTAAATGAGCCTACTATATTGAAACCCATATGTGAATAAGTCAAATAGTTTGTGGATTTGTACAAATACACGTGTGTGCATAGAAACCACTTAAACTAATAGCCGATTTGCTACAGCCAGAGTTGCCACCTTTACTGGAATTCAAAAGACGTCAACTCGGTGAAGGTCTCAAAATTAGGATACAACTGTGAAAAGCTTCCAACTTGATGAAATAACTGCAGCTCAAAATGTTGTAGAAATTCGTAAATTCGTTTATCAGTAACGAATTTTTAAATGAAAATGGGTAGTGCCACCCCTAACGTTTTTTCTTACGTAGTTCTATATAGTTATAGAGGTTTTAGTGCCTCTAGATGAGAAGAGGTTATAATACGTATATGAAGTGTGTTAAAAAAATTACGGGAATTTTAAAAACATGCATGTTTTGAGAGTCCAACAGTCAACAGTTTTATTTACTTTTATACTCTCGCAACAAAGTTGTTAAGAGAGTATTATAGTTTTGTTCACATAACGGTTGTTTGTAACACCTAAAACTAAAAGAGTTAGATATAGAGTCATATATACCAAAATGATCAGGGTGACGAGTAGATTTGAAATCCGGATGTCTGTCCGTCCATCTGTCCAAGCTATATCTTCAGTAAAACTGGATATATCCTAATGAAACTTGGTACACATGTTTCTTGGGACCGTGAGAGGGTTGCCAAATTTTACAGAAGAAATAGCAGAAAAAAGCTGCACTCAGATTTTTTTACAAAATGTAAAATAGGCGTGACATCGCCCACTTATGGGTCAAAAACCATATCTCAAGAACTACTCGACAGATTTCAATGAAATTCGGTATATAATATTTTCTTGACACCCTGATGACACGTGTGGAAAATGGATGAAATCGGTTCACAACAACGACAACTTTCCATATAACTCAATTTTGAATTCCATCTTATTCCTTCACTTTATAATATATAGTATACATAAGGAACCAATGAAGATAGCGAAATAAAACTTTTCACAAATACTGTATATGATCTGTGGCATCACTTGTGAAAAAATTGTCGAAATCGGACTATAACTCTTCAATGCCCCGGATATCGAATATGAAGAACTCCGTGCCTTATGGTAATTTTTCACCGAAAATGTCGGTAAATCTCTCAGATACCTTAATTTAATTCTGAGGTAATCGTTTTCTTCTAATAGTGTGTCTCTGTACCAGAAATGGTTAAAATCGGGTCACAACTTCCCCTAGCTACCATATACCTAATATTAGGGGTCTCAAACTTTCAACGGACTTTATACTATTTATGTATATGCCGAATTTGTGAGTCAAATTGTGTGTTATTTTAATAAAATTATAGCAATAAATTGCGAGAGTATAAAATGTTCGGTTGCACCCGAGCTTAGCCTTTCCTTACTTGTTAATATATTGATATACAAACCTCTGGAATACGATAAATATTTCAGCTGTATTCATTACTTCAATCCTTTATTAATTCCATCATGTTTAAATTCTTCGAATACCAACGAGTTTTGCTTCCATTTTATCTCATCAATCGCCAACGACCTTTCTCATTAAACACAATTAACTTATGAAGTGATAGTTGAAATTAGCGGTATTTAGTGCAGGAAATTATCATACAACTAGAACTTACTGAGCATACCTATCGTACAATCAATCCGTAAGCAGCTCCAGTATGAAGTTGAATTATTGTGTCAGCAAGGAGAGAATGGTTTTGACTGTCTGACAGGCAGTTGGTGCAACATGTCTTGCACCTTACGGTACGCCATTGTTCTAAGAGAGCTGAGTTGCAGTAAATAACGGGTGATTTTTTTGAGGTTAGGATTTTCATGCATTAGTATTTGACAGATCACGTGGGATTTCAGACATGGTGTCAAAGAGAAAGATGCTCAGTATGCTTTGACATTTCATCATGAATAGACTTACTAACGAGCAACGCTTGCAAATCATTGAATTTTATTACCAAAATCAGTGTTCGGTTCGAAATTTTTTTATCGACAAATTTTGTTCAGCGATGAGGCTCATTTCTGGTTGAATGGCTACGTAAATAAGCAAAATTGCCGCATTTGGGGTGAAGAGCAACCAGAAGCCGTTCAAGAACTGCCCATGCATCCCGAAAAATGCACTGTTTGGTGTGGTTTGTACGCTGGTGGAATCATTGGACCGTATTTTTTCAAAGATGCTGTTGGACGCAACGTTACGGTGAATGGCGATCGCTATCGTTCGATGCTAACAAACTTTTTGTTGCCAAAAATGGAAGAACTGAACTTGGTTGACATGTGGTTTCAACAAGATGGCGCTACATGCCACACAGCTCGCGATTCTATGGCCATTTTGAGGGAAAACTTCGGAGAACAATTCATCTCAAGAAATGGACCCGTAAGTTGGCCACCAAGATCATGCGATTTAACGCCTTTAGACTATTTTTTGTGGGGCTACGTCAAGTCTAAAGTCTACAGAAATAAGCCAGCAACTATTCCAGCTTTGGAAGACAACATTTCCGAAGAAATTCGGGCTATTCCGGCCGAAATGCTCGAAAAAGTTGCCCAAAATTGGACTTTCCGAATGGACCACCTAAGACGCAGCCGCGGTCAACATTTAAATGAAATTATCTTCAAAAAGTAAATGTCATGAACCAATTTTATGCGTTTTTTTTTTTTTAAAAGTTATCAAGCTCTTAAAAAATCACCCTTTATGTGCAACGTCATTCCCTTTCTACTCATGGTACCTTAGCAACTTGCAGCTAATGAATGGTGTAATGATGCAAATTTCATTTGTATTGACTTTGCATCTGTGCAGCAGAGATGCCGAGTTAATTACCATAGCATTAATCGTCTTGGTAGCTGCTTGACTGTTAATGAATATATACTATATTCTAGCGTCAGTCGCAGACTCAGCTACTTCCGTCGCATTGAATAACTTGAAATATGTAACGAAATTATTCTTCTCTCAATTGTTTGAATCAACAGAATGTTGAGTAAACTATTTGAGTTAATTATGTTTGCCACTGCTCTCTTCTGGCTTAATTACCATTTAGTAAAAGTCCAATATCCTCTTAATTGTAAATATTTTAAGTGCAGTGATGTAAGTGGTCTCGCACACCGTTTTGACAACGATCTCTGAGAGTTCTGAGATAAAAAGCGTAACACTGAGAAGGCTGCATTATAAGTGTTTGAAGTAGAACAAAGACGCGACGTTCAATCAGTCGAAAAAGTGGACTTTACTGCCGAACCTACGAAGAAGGCGAAGGCGGTCCTGTCGACCGGAAAGATATAAAATACATTGAGTACCTGGAGAATGTCAAAATGATCATAGGGGCGGATTGGACCTCTAAATTGAAAAATAAATGGCCCGAACTATATTACGAACTGTACCCCCTGTAAGTTTCAAAACTTGACCAAGTCAAAAGACTGTTGTGTAATCTATTTTTGCCTTCTATCAAAGCTTTTTTTACTTTTCATTTAATAAAAGTGTGATATCCTATTAATTGCAGTAACTCTCTCTTATGTAACAGTTCGAAATGGATCTCTGAGAGATCATAACTTACATGTACAGTGAAAGTCTCTCTAACATTATATTTTGAGAATAAAACAAATCTCATGTCGAATGGGGCTCTGAGAATCAATTAAAAACACTTTTAGATGGCTGTAAATACGTATACTCGCTAAAAATGTTGAATGCCACTAACAAGACTTTGAGTGGATCCTCGATAAACTCTTCATTTTCCGCTATGCCAGCATTATTTTGGAATTATGTATTAATAATATTATTTTACGTTTAATGAATTTTATTTCGGAGAACAGCTTTTTATGCCAAGAGCGAAAAAATTGTAAACAAAATTAAAATTTGCGAAATCTTCGCGTTTACCGTTAAAACAACTAATAACACTATGCATTAAAGTTGTGTTCTGCAGATAAGTAGCTGTGTAGGCGCTCAAGGGTTTTTCAAAGAAATTGTAGAAAAATTCAGCGTATTTTTAGCACACTTTAATTCGCTGCTCTTAAAAGTACATATATATGTGGACACCATTGAAAGCACTTTGTGGCACTTAAATGCTGCGCCTTAAGTTTAACGGCACTCAACTTTAATGGTCCAGGTGTTTATGTGACCATTTTATTACAACAAAGTGCAGTGGCAGCACACATTAAATTCAGGCGACCGGAAGCAGAAATTTCAGCACTTTCACTTGTCACAAGTACATTTGTATAGCACATACATATATTTTTATATGGCTCATGTGAATATTCACACACACATTTGCGGTGAAAGGGTAAAGTTGCAGTCACTTGAAATGCAAACAAAGTTAAGAATTTAATGCAACACATAGCATGACAAAGGGAGAAAGTCCGGACATATGGTTGGACTTCTGCCAATTTAAGCCATTTACCAACTTGCCTGTTGTCGGCTTGGCTTTATTTCAATTTTCAATCGCTAAAATATGCTAATTTCGCATGCGAAACTGTATGTTTATAAGCGGATAATAGATTAGTGAGGCAATTTGCTTAATGAATGGTGAATGATTTACCACCACATAGAGCCTTAAAATAATTGATTTACTTTGTTGCGTAGAGAGACTGTAAAGAAGAATATTTAACAATCGTATTCTTTGAAAAAATATTGTATTTTTGAATTTTGAAAATAAATATTAATAACAAATCAGAAATTAGAAAACCTAAGCTGAAACATTTTTGTTTCTAAAATCATCTCGTAATTGAAATTCAATGAAGTGCTTCTGAACCAGAAATCAAAAATACCGTTATGATGTTTTGATTTGGAGTAAAACCGAAATAAAAGTTATGTTTTTTGAGTTATGAGTCGTTTCACAGCATAAAAATATGGTCTCTATTAAACGAAACAACCTACCCTACATATAACCTTATTAGGTCCCTTACGAATCTGAATATAACCTAACACCTTACGCTCCAAAAGAGTCAAAAAAGCCTCTCACTACAGTAATGCTTCAAGCATATGAGAACATTGTTCTGATTCCAAAAGATGTTCCCAAAACATCTCAAGATCATGTCAGAAACACCGCACTTACTTAGGACTAGAAAAGAGATTTTGTGACCTTCTGATATTGATTATGAGCTGCTCATCCGAACAAAATAATTACATACATTTAATTTCTAGCGTTCCATATAACTCTACGCATAAATTCTCAATTTACATAAGATGAGTTCCAAGTCCGCCACATTTGGACCTGGAAATAAAGGCTTGTTTTGATTATCGGAACTATAAAAGCGACTAAGGAGTCTCTAGTAAAACTGAGAACCATTTTCAGTTGTATTAAATTTTTTTTTGTTTTTGTAATTGTTGTTGTAATTTTGTTTCGCTTTAGATTTACAGACTGCACAACTTTATTAAAAATTCTTACAAAAATGTACGACAGTATTTTTATACCCTGAACAGGGTATATTAAGTTTGTCACGAAGTTTGTAACATCGAGAAGGAATCGTAGGAGGCCCTATAAAGTATATATATAAATGGTCAGTATGTTGAACTGAATCGATTTAGCCATGTCCGTCTGTCTGTCTGTCTGTCTATCTGTATATATACGAACTAGTCCTTCAGTTTTTATACTCTCGCAACAAATGTTGCTAAAGAGAGTATTATAGTTTTGTTCACATAACGGTTGTTTGTAACACCCAAAACTAAACGAGTTAGATATAGGGTTATATATACCAAAGTGATCAGGGTGAAGAGTGGAGTTCACATCCGAATGTCTGTCCGTCCGTCCGTCCGTCCGTCCGTCTGTGCAAGCTGTAACTTAAGTAAAAATTAACTTGGCACACTTATTTTTTGGCACCATAGGAAGGTTGCTTTCGAAAATGAGCAAAATCGGACCACTGCCACGCCCACAAAATGGCGAAAACCGAAAACACATAAAGTGCCATAACTAAGCCATAAATAAAGCTAAAATTTGGTATGAAGGATCGCACTATGAAGGGGCATATTTGGATGTAATTTTTTTGGGGAAGTGAGCGTGGCCCCGCCCCCCAATAGGATTTTTGTATATATCTCGGAAACCAATGGAGCTACATAAACCAAACTTTCTGCAGTCTATTTTTTTAGCCATTTCCTTATACAGTCCAAAAATGACAGAAATCGGATAATAACCACGCCCCCTCCCATACAAAGGTTAGGTTGAAAATTACTAAAAGTGGGTTAACTCACTAACCAAAAACGTCAGAAACACTAAATTTCACATAAGAAATGGCAGATGGAAGCTACACTCAGATTTTTTTACAAAATGGAAAGTGGGCGTGGCGTCGCCTTCCTTACTTGTTAAGATATCGTTTTGAAATTTTGCAGATGTTTTTTTCTCTTCAAGAAGCTGCTCATTTGTCGGAACTGCCGATATTGGACCACTATATCATATAGCTGCCATACAAACTGAACGATCGGAATCAAGGGCTTCCGCATTTTACTACCTATCTTCACGAAATTTGGTGTGAGTTATTGCTCATAGAAATAATTTAATCTCCGAAAAAAAAGTTCAGATCGGTTCACTATAGCATATAGTTGCCATACAAACTGAACGATCGGAATCAAGGACTTGTATGGAAAACTTTTCTTTTTTTTACTTACTTTTTCTTACGTCTTTAGATTTGCTTAAACGCATAGTTACTAAAAGAAATGCACCTGTGAAGGGTATACTATTAGCTTCGGTACAGCCGAAGTTAACGTTTCTTCTTGTTTCAACTCTAAATGAGAGAGAGAGAGAGGAAAAAAGCATGAAAAAGCCAACACTAAACCAACTTCAATGAAATATAAAAACTACTAGTAGCGACAAAATTAAATTTTAAAGTGTTATAAGATTTAGTTGATACAACACAGACGGAGCTTCGCTAAACCTATTTAACTTTCTACTTCTTGCTCGTTTGCTTCCTCAGTTATTCGCTCGGAAATGTGTGCATGTTGTTTTGTAGGAGAGTGTGTTTTTCACAGGAAGCAATTTCTTTTCCACTTAACTGTTATTGCACATATCTACAATTATTTTTGAATTCTTTCTCGCTTTTATTGGCTTGCTGAGCCCACACGCTCAGTAACATGTCATCATGTCGTTAGGGTGTTTGGTTACGGAATAGCACAAAAAAGTGTAATCGAAATACAAACGGGTTAGTAGAGACTCATAGAATTTTATGTTTTTTTTTCGGGTAAGCAATAAATAAAGAAGGGTTAGACATGGATAAGCTAAAAATAACTATGAAAATTTATTTAATTTTTAAGGTTATGAAAAAGCATAAAATAAAGTTGTGTTTTCTTCAAAAACTTTGTAAACTTAAATAAATCATTTTTGAACCAATGGATTTTCCCGATGTCAAGGCGTATGTGAATTTCCTGTTTTCATACTCTTTTTCATACTTTCTTACCTTGTCCTCTTTCAAACTTTTGACTGCAATATGCTACGGATTTCCGGTGGAGACTTAACTATATTTATAGCAGCGAATTACAAAAATGTTGACAACTACATATGGCGGTACATTTGTGCTGGAGTCTATATGTAAGATCTCGATTACTCACGCAAACATTTTCAACAATTTCACTAAGTAACCCCTCAGTTGTTTAAACACATTTCGCGCTTGCAGTATGCATAGCAAATGGAGAAATATTTATCCATAACGAGGTGAGGAAATGTTACCAGCGGGAAAAGCTGTGAATTAATGCAGCAAACCTTGAACTGAATATGGTAAACTTGTATATAGATATTTATATTTTTTGCATGAAAATAGTTTTATTTACGGTGTTAATTCCGGGAAAAGTTACGGTTCATTGCTTCCAAATGTTACGCATATTTTTCAGCGAGGTAAATCCATTGAACACATGAGACAAGCAACTCTATGAATTTTGCTCTGCTATATATGTATATATAATCTTCATGTATCGTAAATGTCAAGCAGATTGCATGGCGATTATGTAGTTACACAGGTGGTTGCACATTCCTGTTTATAATATATATCAGCTGCATTTCACTTACATATTTACAAAATAAAGCATATCACAAAAGGTGTATCTTATGACTCAAGCTGCAATATTACGAGCTGTTACTAAGTAGAAGAAGTAGCAAAATTATGAATCTTCTAACAAAGTAAATAAGTGAGTACAAAGTAAGGGTATATGCGACCGCTTTGCGTTTTTATGCCATTTTTTAATGTTCGTGTTTTCCGTCATTTTTAATAAGCCAATTTGTCCAATAAACAACCACTAAAACACGAACATTTGCACTTTTCCAACATTTAATGCCGCTAATTCTCGATGGTGCAATTTTTCTTGCCACAAAATTAGCTGAAGTGTGGACATTTTATGGTTTCCTCCCTTCGTGGTGAAATTCATAAAAAAAATTTGTTGCTCTTTAATGGCTTATTGCTTGGGAAATTTGCCAATTGAAAACTTATTTGGTGTTAAAGCAACTTTTTTATATTTTCATGCAATATTCTCGGAACAAAAAATGTATGTATTTGAAAGGTTCTTTGTTCCCCAAGCTGGCTAATTTTGTGAAAAAATTAACTCACCAATATGCTCCAGAACCACTAAACCGATTTTTATGACAATTTCAAGTTAGATTTATGGAAACCATGAGAGTGTACTTTAACGGCGCTAGATGGCACCACAGTCAATTCATACAAAAAGCTACATTTATTTTTATACCCTGAACAGGGTATATTAAGTGTGTCACGAAGTTTGTAACACCCAGAAGGAAGCGTCGGAGGCCCTATAAAGTATATATATAAATGATCAGTATGTTGAACTGAGTCGATTTAGGCATGTCCGTCTGTCTGTCCGTCTGTATATATACGAACTAGTCCTTCAGTTTTTAAGATTTCGTTTTGAAATTTTGCAGATGTTATTTTCTCTTCAAGAAGCTGCTCATTTGTCGGAACTGCCGATATCGGACCACTATATCATATAGCTGCCATACAAACTGAACGATCGGAATCAAGGGCTTGTATGGAAAACTTCCGCCTTTTACTACATATCTTCACGAAATTTGGTGTGAGTTATTGTTCGTAAAAATAATTTAATCTCCGAAAAAATTGTTCAGATCGGTTCACTATAGCATATAGCTGCCATACAAACCGAACGATCGGAATCAAGGGATTGTATGGAAAACTTCCGCATTTTACTACATATCTTCAGGAAAGTTCACGGCTAAAAATAATTAGTAAAATGTTTTCTTTTTATACTCTCGCAACAAAAGTTGCTACGAGAGTATTATAGTTTTGTTCGCATAACGGTTGTTTGTAACACCCAAAACTAAACGAGTTAGATATAAGGTTATATATATCAAAGTGATCAGGGTGACGAGTAGATTTGAAATCCGGATGTCTGTCCGTCTGTCCGTCTGTGCAAGCTGTAACTTGAGTAAAAAAAAAATCTTGACGAAACTTGGCACAAACATTCCTTGGCACCATAAGAAGATCAAGTTCGAAAATGGGCAGAATCGGACCATTGCCACGCCCACAAAATGGCGAAAACCAAAAACACATAAAGTGTCATAACTAAGCCATAAATGAAGATATAAAAGTAAAATTTGGAATAAATGATCGTACTAGGAGGGGGCACATTTGGATGTAATTTGTATTTAACTCGCAAACTAATAAAGCTTTATAAACCAAACTTTCTGCAGTCGGGTCTCTTACATACCCCACCACACACCATGAATAGTTGAAATCGGATAATAACCACGTCCACCTCCCATACAAAGGTTAGGTTGAAAATTACAAAAAGTGAGTTAACTAACTAACGAAAAACGTCAGAAACACTAAATTTTGCAGAAGAAACAGCAGAAGGGAGCTGTACTTAGATTTTTTTACAAAATGGAAAATGGGCGTGGCATCGCCCACTTATGGGTCAAATCTCAAATATCTCAGGAACTACTCGACCGATTCGAATGAAATTCGGTATATAATATGTTCTTGACACCCTGATAACACGGACAAAAAATGGGCGAAATCGGTTTACAACCACTACTACTTTCCTTATAACTCAATTTTGAAATCCATCTTATTCCTTCACCTTATAATGTAAACATAAGGAACCAATGAAGATAACGGAATAAAACTTTACACAATTAGTGCATATCATCTCTGGCTTCACTTGTGAAAAAATTGCCGAAAACGGACCATAAGTTTTCAAGGCCCCAGATATCGAACATGTTGAACTCAGCGCCTAAGGATAAATTTTAACCGAGAATATGGGTAAATCTCTCAGATATCTCAATTTAATTCAGAGGAAATTGTTCTCTTCTAATAGTGTGTCTCTGTTCCAAAAATTATTAAAATCGGGTCATAACATTTCCATATACCTCATTGTAGGTTTTTCAAAAGTATCTTCTCCTAGCTCCCATATACCTAATTATAGGTTTTTCAAAAATACGGTGAGCTTTATTCCGCATATATGTATTGGTTAAATTTCTTCAATAAATTGCGAGAGTATAAAATGTTCGGTTGCACCCGAACTTAGCCTTTCCTTACTTGTTTTTACTTACTTTTTCTTACGTCTTTAGATTTGCTTAAACACATAGTTACTAAAAGAAATGCACCTGTGAAGGGTATATTAGCTTCGGTACAGCCGAAGTAAACGTTTTTTCTTGTTTTTGAATTCATATCGAGAGATCTCCTAACAAAATGACTTTGGGTAACGATAACATGAAATTGATCGAGATATATGATACTCTACTACAAAGACACTAAACTATCGTTAATGTATATTTGGGTATGTCAGAGGGTCAATGCAAAGTAGTCCAGTACTAGTTTACAATCGACCAAAATCAGCAAAGGAAAAAGAAGCAATCACTCATCAAGCCAATTATCGGTGTCATCACGTGTTTTGAGCTTTAAAGTGTTGTCAGATCTGAAAAATATACTTGCTGGAATGAAATGTAGACAAAATGAAAGGTATTCTCGGGACTGTTTCGGACCTGTGCCTACAACAATAGTATCGTGAAGTTAGAGGATCGTTCCAATAATTTTACGAGAGTATTTTTTCTTGTCAAAAATATAACCGAAATCCCGCTAGAAAACTCTATCAAAAATTTAAGAATTTAGCAACTCCAAAAAACAAACGAAGAATGTGCTGAAACTCCTGAAATCACAAACTATTAAATTCACAAACAAATACAAAACGCTGACTTTTAGTCTTTAGTAAGCTAAACCCATTCACACCAACAAAGAAACAACAATACATAAATCAACGACGCAAATTCGACTGTTGGGATTATTTAAACGCAGTGTTGCATACACTGCTCGCGGCAAAATATGCGCCATATGTGTGGACTCGCATGAACTCACCAACTGCTAATCTCTTGACCATTTGGCGCTAACTCGCACAAAAACAGTCGCTTTGCTAGCAAAAAAAAGGATCGTTTGCAGACGATTATTGCGAGTGCGTGTGTGTATGTGTGTGAGGTGTGTTTTATTGGACTGTTAACGACGTGCTAAATCTCGAATTTGTCATTGCATCTCGAGCGCATAAATAAAACGCGTGTAAACATATATATTTTTACCCATACAAGTGTATATCTTCTCTGTGTGTCCGGCACAATATGTCGTCAATTTATTTTGCTCGCATGCAAGCGATGTTTGGCAATATTTCTTGGTATTAGCTTTGTATATACACACATATGGGTCTAATGTAATCATCGTTTGTATTAATAATGTTTTATGTAATTTATCAAAAAAACTTTCAAGTGCTAATTTTAAGTTCAAAGTGCGAGACAAAATATAAAGTAGAAATTATGTGAGCAATTTCGCTATTAATATCTCAGAGGTATACATATGTATATTCTGGCAAAACTTTTTATAATTTTTTATCTCCACTTCACGAATGGCGATAGGAAACACAAGGAGAAAATAAAGTATAAGCAATATAAGTATAAAATATATATGTATATAAATTAATGCGAATGGGTTAATGCATTAGGGTAGTTTAATAAGTCATAGCCGGCACTTGAAGAAATTGCTACATGCCAATACAAAGATAATCAAAACATTATATAACTATATTAAATTTCGTACAATTTATTTGATAAAATTTAAAAATTTAAGCAACGGAAAATATGCTGGCATTGATTCGCCTCTGTTCTCTATTTTTGCGCGCTGCTCTCTTTCCAAAAATGTAAATGGAAAAACAAAAAGAAGTTAACTGGTTAAATGTGGTTACCAAAAAGTTATACTCCTCAGATGAAAGTACATATTTCCTCTTCAAATAAAGAAGCGCTGCATAATTGCGCATCCGTCAGAGGAGCAAGTTTGGACCGCAAAAACTGCCACTTTGATTGAACGACTAGTAAAACGTGTTCGATTGATTACTTTAAAGACTATTTTAAGCTTTGATACAAAATAACAGCTACTGGGCTAATTTTCGGTATCATTTTTTGTTTTTATACTCTCGCAACAAAGTTGTTAAGAGAGTATTATAGTTTTGTTCACATAACGGTTGTTTGTAACACCCAAAACTAAACGAGTTAGATATAGGGTTATATATACCAAAGTGATCAGGGCGACGAGGCGAGTCAAAATCCGAATGTCTGTCTGTCCGTCCGTCTGTGCAAGCTGTAACTTGAGTAAAAATTAAGATATCTTGATGAAACTTGGCACACTTATTTCTTAGCACCAGGAAGGTTGCTTTCGAAAAAAAAAATCGGATCACTGCCACGCACACAAAATGGCGAAAACCGAAAACACATAAAGTGCCATAACTAAGCCATAAAATTTGGTACAAAGGATCGCACTATGAAGGGGCATATTTGGATGTAATTTTTTGGGGGAAGTGGGCGTGGCCCCGCCCCCTATTAAGTTTTTTGTACATATCTCGCAAACCAATAAAGCTATATAAACCAAACTTTCAGCAGTCGGTTTTTTTAGCCACTTCTTAATACAGTCCAAAATTGAAAGAAATGGGATAATAACCACGCCCACCTCCCATACAAAGGTTAGATTGAAAATTACTAAAAGTGCGTTAACTCACTAACGAAACATGTCAGAAACACTAAATTTTACAGTAGAAATTGCAGAAGGAAGCTGCACTCAGATTTTTTTACAAATGGAAAATGGGCGTGGCATCGTCCACTCATGGGTCAAAACCCATATCTCAGGAACTACTCCACAGATTTCAATGAAATTCGGTATATAATATTTTCTTGACACCCTGATGACACGTGTGGAAAATTGGTTTACAACTACGACAACTTCCCATATAACTCAATTTTGAATTCCATCTGATTCCTTCACTTTATAAGATATACATTAGGAACCAATGAAGATATCAAAATAAAAGTTTACACAAATACTGTATATGATCCGTTGCATCACTTGTTAAAAAATTGTCGAAATCGGACTATAACTTTTCAATGCCCCGGATATCGAATATGAAGAACTAAGTGCCTTATGGTAATTTTTCACCGAAAATATCGGTAAATCTCTCAGATATCTTAATTTAATTCAGAGGAAATCTTCTTCTTCTAATAGTGTCTCTGTACCAGAAATGGTTAAAATCAGGTCATAACTTCCCCAAGCTCTCATATAGCTAATTATAGGATTTTCAAAAATACAATGGGCTTAATAGCTTATAAATCGGGTAATATATGAAATTTCTAGATATAATGTTGGTTGGTGATGAAAATGAGTTTAATCTGCTCAGGAATTACCTCAGCCTATATACCATACCGTTGAAAGATAATACAATCTGTTACAGTACTGCTACCGAAAAATGCGAGGTTCTCAGTCATATTTTTAGTAAAAATCACACTGCCTCGGCTCATTTGAGTGATTCTTCTACAGAAGCCGATGTCGCAAATTTCATTTCGTCACTTAACACAGAAAATACATTGCCTTCTGATAGTTTCTACATCAATTCTGAAAAAATTCGTACAATATTAAAGAATCTAAAAGCTAAAAAATCTCCGGGCATTGACGGTATTAACAATAGCTGTCTAAAAGCTCTCCCCAAAAAAGGAATATGTTATTTTGCTAATATAATTAATGCATGTCTACGGTTGAGTTACTTTCCTAAGGTATGGAAAAAAGCTAAAATTATAGCAATTAAAAAGACTAATAAACCACCGGACGACCCATATTCTTACCGTCCCATAAGCTTACTGCCTTCACTTAGTAAAATCCTTGAAAAGGTAATTAAAGAAAAATTAGCTGCTTTCATTGAAGACAATGGTATTCTTCCAAACCAACAGTTCGGTTTCAGAAATGAGCACAATACTGTTCACGCCCTGGTCAGAATAAGAAAAATCATAAAAAGCAATTTTACAAGGAACCAATCTACAGGCATGGTACTAATGGATATCAAAGCTGCTTTTGATTCAGTGTGGCATGATGGACTCCTTTACAAAATGAAACAATTTAACTTTCCGATTGAACTAATTAAAATCGTTCAAAACTTTTTAAAAAATCGTAGTTTTTCAGTACATATTGGAACCAGTCAGTCCCCATATCTCGAAATCCCAGCTGGATGTCCCCAAGGCGCTTGTTTATCCCCTATGTTGTACAACATCTTCACAGCTGATTTTCCCCAATTAAACGAATGTAATACATCAATATTTGCTGATGACACTGCTATCCTAAGTTCTGGAGAACTTTCTGTAGATATCATTATTAACTTACAATCAGCTCTTAACGCACTGACCAACTATTTTACTAAATGGAAGATTCTTATAAACCCCCAGAAAACTCAGGCTATTTTTTTCAGTAGAAAACGAAAACCATGTTACTTGCCCCAGAACTGCGTTGTACTGAGCAATATTACTGTTCCTTGGGATGATACGGTAAAATATCTTGGTGTTATTCTGGACACAAAACTAATTTATAAAAAACATATTTCGTACATTATTAACAAAATTAATATTTTAATTAGAACCCTTTACTCAATCATAAATCGAAAATCGGGCCTAAGCACTTACAACAAACTGCTCATATTTAAATCAATTTTTCAACCTATAATCTTTTATGGTGCACCAGCCTGGTCTAATATTGCAAATTGCCATTTAAAAAAGTTGCAAGTGATACAAAACAAATTGTTAAAAATGATTTTGAACCTCCCATGGCATCACTCTACTATCAATCTTCACTTAATTGCTAACATAGAATTAGTATCCGATAGACTTTATAAGTTAACCCAGAATTATAACTCCAAATGCTGTAATTCAGTATATCAACATATAATTGAACTCGTGTCTTAACCCTAGTATAAGCTTTTATATATACTCCGTAATATTTTTTTTTTTTTTTTTTTTTTTTTTTTTTTTTTTTTTTGGTTCAAATGGGATTTTTACCTTAATTTTGCCCCCAATTATATATAACAATTAAAAAATGTAGATTATAAAAAACGTTGTTATAATAAAGCAGAAAAGACAATTGTTTGTCTCAACTCTTATATATAAAGTATTATTAGTCGTCAACACTTTTGTATACAAAATTTTGACAATAAAACATAATTAATTAATATACCATATATGATGATTTTCGTTTTTCTATTGGACTTTATACCGAATATATGAGTCAAATTGTGTGTGATCTTAATAAAAATATAGCAATAAATTGCGAGAGTATAAAATGTTCGGTTGCACCCGAACTTAGCCTTTCCTTACTTGTTTAATATTTATTGATTCGTCTATAATAATGTTGTCGTCTTCTAAATAGTCCCCATTCGATATTGTGCTCTTATGCCAATGTTCTTTCAATCATCGAAAACTCAATATTTTTTCGGATAGTCTTTGGCGCTTTCAGCGATTTCTCGTATATTTGTAAAACCAGGACGCTTTAAGGTTTTCTTTTTTTTATAGGAAAAAACGTACACAGAGCCATATCTGGTGAATATGGAAGCTGTGGCATCATTACAGTATTGTTTTTAGTCAAGAACTCCCGAACAAGCAACGAAGTGAGAACTTTTAACAAACAAAAATCGCCAAGCTTATAAAAACAAGGGTAGGCGAGAGGCTGGTACAGACAAAATAAGCAACGAATACAACTGAAAATTGAATTGTACCTCAGAGGCATTTGCACATCAACATTGCAATGGCACATTGGAAATTCTTAAACTCCCTTTATTTTGTGACACATTTCGTATATAAATTTCTTTTCCACGCAATTCGGCGTCAGTTGGAAATTCCAAGTGAAACCAGGTCTATCTATTCACGGAATGAATATCTTCCTCTGCTTCCACCGGCGGGTACCATTGACCTATCCAGATGGAGTGTTTTCGTCCATTCGGACAGCATGACCTATTGACCTATCCAGCGTAGTCGCTGTCTTCTTATACACTAAACTATATCAATGTCGTCGTATAACTCATACAGCGAGCGCATCGTTCCATTGTCTGCGATATTTGTTTTTATATGGTGGGTCCCAAGCCCTACGCACCATCACAGAAGCAAACTTTGCCTTCTCACTTTAGGTCGCCTCGAAACGGCTGTTTGTTGACTACCCAGAGAATACTAGGTCTCCATATTTGTGTTAGCGCCAAGTTTGTGCTGACTCATCTATTTTCAAGGTCATAATTTGTCCTAAAAACGAGATGATCAAACAAAATGTACCAACCTAGTGCGATAGAAATGAACATATAATCGTCGAATCGTCTTCATAACGCTTACATACTCACACCCCCATAACATGAAATAATTTTAGTAATTTTAAACAACACATCACCCGCCAAAGCACGTGCACATCAACAGAATAGAAGATTACATCCTCAGATCGGACGCAACCAAAGATAGACATGAAGATAAGTTTCAACTTGATGAGTGCTGGTCAATTTCTCGGTACAAATTAGATACCTGCGCCGTGTGGGCGTTCAAGTGGCAACGGCTGAAGGACAAAGTTTTGCATGCCAACAACAACAACAACAAAATCGGAAGCAGCAAACACGTGCAGCTTGTTTGCGCTCACAATTTGATAGTATGAATTAGCAGAAATATTGAAATGTATGATACCGTTAGTGATGAGCAAGTTAACGGAACGGAAGCAAGTTGGACACAAAGCAAAGATAACTGTGTGTAAAGAAAAATCCGACAATTTAACACGAGACTGGGCAGCACCCAATACACAGTACTGAGAAAAGCAAAATTTTGGGTAAACAGCTCATGGCTATTTGTTGTAAGTGAGAGCATGAGAGCAACCCGAAGCGCTCCAATTTGAAAACAACCAAAATTAAGTTATTTACATAAATTACGATTAATGCGTTTTTGTGTTTTTATTTTTTGCTTGTGTCCTTTGACGTAATACTAGCTTATCTCACTTTATTTATTCACTCATTTTGACCCTTTGCCGTTGCAGTGAATTGAAAATCACTTAGGCGTTTATGGTGTCAATCAGGAATGATAAACTGCAAATTGAATTTGAAACCAAATTTTAAATTTATTTTGGGAATTTGTGGGTGATTTGGTATATTTATGGGCAGTTTCGTTAAATTAAGGATATTTTGGGTACTAATAAATACTTTAGAAGCAAGATTTTAACAGAAAGGTTTACTTTCCGGAACAGTCAACCGGAAGTCTCAAAAGATTTATACATATTTATTTAATACAAAACTGAAGGTTAAGAAATTAATTGTTATTCGAAAAAGATTATAATTCAATTTCATAAAGAAAGCTAACTGATGAAGTGATATTTTCGGTCTAAAGTTAGGCATATGCACGAAGGTCCCCATATTCGGTATATGGTGGCTTGAAAAGTATAGCCCGATTTCGATCATTTTCAGTTGAGAGTTGAAGACACTATATGTGTTCATTGTAATGTGAAAAAGTCCCATGAGATTACATATAGGAATATTGGTCTACAACTTTGCTTCCGCCGTTTTCAAATAGATGTCTCTAGGGTCAAGCACTGGTCGATTAAATCGTTTTATATAGATCTTGGATATTTGTGTTAACATTAACCCAACAAAATATTTGTAGAGATCTGTTTGCATCCCAAACTTATTCTCAACTGAAAATGTCACTTTTTGAGCCGAATTCTCGACATTTGCGAGAAATTTTGCTTTTCTTTTTTAATTCCAAGAAAAATGCGGCTGCGGCTCATCGACATTTGTAACCGTTTTTATACAAAAAAAAACTTAAATTTCCAAAAAAACGGCGGAAGCAAAGTTGTAGACCTAATACATAATAAGTGTGGTACGATTTCGTCCATTTTCAAACTGTAATGTTATATACTCAGTTTGGTTAAAGTTGGGCTGTTCTCCGAAAAGCATTTGGGCGAAGGTATGAGCTTATTGACAGCCACGGGAATTTATTTCCGATCTCTTTATGTCAAAATTTCTGCTGTCCATTGTTCTGTTGTTAAAGGCATTAAGAAGTAAAAAATTCAATGAAATATATGACAATCGCATAAATGACTCAATTAACAGTTAATAATTCGCAAATAAATAGCAAAAGCTCGGATCCATTGCATCACAGGTCCCACTTAAAAATGTTTGAACATTTCCACATCCTTTTCGATAAAATGCAGATAAGCCGCTTTAGGCCAACACCACAAGCAGTTAAAGACAATATGAAATTGTGAAGAGTGCACACGCGTGTTCATGAGAGCCGACAGCTGAATTGATATTACAATTCATTGTAATTTTGTTGCTGAGTGCCCTTTGAGTGTTTTTTATTTCTTTTATCTTGTAAATGTCGAGTCCTTGTGTATCTGTCTGTGTGTGTGTGTGTTGCTATACTTGAATGCCACACAATTTTCACTTCCGGTCACAATTTTATTGTTCCTTTTTGGAATCGTCCAACGCCTGTGACAATAATAAGCTTGCAGCAATTCGCGCGCGCTCGCTTTTCATATCCATTAGCATTCGAGAGCGCACACTTCAATACACACGGCACTTTGTATCGATAAAGGCAAATTTTCACATCCGCCCCAATGTTGCAGTGAATTTCGCCTACATTTCGCTTCTTTGATATTTTTTCAATGATACTTTTTGTTTAAATGCACAAGTCGCCCACTCGCTCTCCATCTCTTTCCCGCTGCGGATGTGAATTTTACAATTTGTTGCCAAGTTGCGCCTTCAGGAAGTGAGCATAATTTGTGGAGAATGTTCGGGGGCGGAGAGTAAATTCAATAAGGCTCTTATTAATAAGTAAGCAAATAATAATGAAATCGGGATGAGTATCCCCGGTACTATTTTTGGCTTTCATATTTATTTTCTCTATTTTATTTACATATGTGTCTATCCTTCACTGTATATATATGTATATATATCCTTTTTCCAGGAAATGGCTTGTTTTTAAGAACTCTTCAGCATAAAAGGGTTCTTTAAAGTAATATTTTTGCATCAAATGGCATTGGGTTGCTTAGATTTTGCAATTTTTGTCGACTTTTTTGTATATAGTCCTTATACATAGATATGTAATATGTAACATATAAAACTTTTAATGCAAATAAAAAGCATGAAATTTCCAATATTTTCGGCCTACAAGTTCGACATTGAATGGTGAAGAGAAGCTTTTGAAAGCCACACTGCGCTTTCAATTTCTTTTTCCAACATAGACAACTAACCAACAACTTGCTATTATTGGTTTTCTAGACTAACTAGTTTGTCAGCATAGAGTCTACTTAGGTCATAGGTCTACAACTTTGCTTCTGCCGTTTTCCAATAGATGTCTCTAGGCTCAAGCACTGGTCGATTAAATCGATTAAATCGTTTTATATCGATCTTGGACATTTGTGTCAACATTAACCCAACAAAGTATTTGTAGAGATCTGTTTGCATCCCAAACTTATTCTCAACTGAAAATTTCACTTTTTGAGCCGAATTCTCTACATTTACGGGAAATTTTGCTTTTCTTTTTTAATTCCAAAAAAGAAGTGCGGCTGAGGCTCATCGACGTTTGTAACCGTTTTTACACAAAAAAAACTTAAATTTACAAAAGAAACGGCGGAAGCAAAGTTGTAGACCAAATACTTTTTGGAAACAATTTTAATTGCGTGTTAACTTCACTCAGTGCAGCTAACATCTTATTCAAATGCTGAAACTATTTCATTTTGCTTTCAAAAAATATGTGAAAATTAGACGGGTTGATAACCAATTTTCTTTTTTTCATTATTCCAACATAACATTTTTCGACAAACCGACCACTCTATACGAGTATATATTTCCTTTCTTCAATATTCTATTACCATCGTATTCGTGCTTAAAAATGCCCTTTCCTGTAAAATGAGCTTTGCATCTTCATAACTTTAAAGAAATTTAAATATTCCATTTTAACTTGAATAAATCCATATTGACACATATGTAGGTCTGCACACACACTTGTATATATCGATTTTCACATTTAGGGTGGCACTGAAAATAATAATAAACTAAACGAAATTTGGATTTTTTCTAAAAACTCACTTAATTTTCCAGAGAGAGATTTATATGTTATTTCGGACGGACAATAGAATTTAAACAAATGCCGAACGGATCAGTCGCTCAAAAGTAAATTTTCAAATAATCTAAATCTAGATGTCTCTCTAGTTCAGTACTATATGGACTCATTTAAAAAATAACCAAAATTCGCAGAACCGAAAAAATGTCTTCATTAAGACTACTGAAAATACATTTGAATGATAGACGCAATATAATCTAAGGTTAGGCCTTTTCAATGCCCGATCTGTGCAGTATTGAAAAATGATCGGATATACCTGTAAACAATCAGGATCGAACAAGATCATCTTAGCGACCCCGACTTCAAAGCTGCTATACCCTCCTTGAGTTAGCTGACTGTACTCTACATATTTGTCAGGAAGTGCTAAGCTTCATTATTACTTGAATCAAATTGTTGATAGACAATACCGGTATGGTTGCCTACTCACAGCGGCATCATGGACCACTATAAAGCTGATGGAACAAGGAACAATACTCTCGTTCAAACATCATCAGTATGAGAACGGGATGGAGCTCCGCTGGCGTCATGACTTTTAACACGAAATTGTTGTGCTACGCCTACGCTCTAATTAACCAGTCTATTGATTGTCTGCACAGTTGTAAAATGATGCTGTCAAAGATAAGATCGCAAGACGTCCACTGAATTGCTTGCTCTCAGCAAGATTCATTTAGAGATTTGATCCGGTCATTGTTACACGAGCATCCATGTGGTGCAACTACAAATTCTTCTTCGTGAAGCCAATTGTCAAATTTGTCTGCCTCACCACTCTCTTCTCGCCCACCAATTTGCGAAAGACTAAGATTGAAAGAACTTTTGTCTTACATTTCTCTTCACATTTAGAATAATTTCATGGAATTAATCGTCTCAGAAAATTTTACCATAAATTTGTCACAATTTTTTTCTCACACATTTATATTTTTTTTTTTGGCAACATAAGACCCACCCTAATTTTCCAGCATTACAGATACAAGCTATGTGGTTTTCATACTATATGTAGATATATGCACAGCGTTCCCACCCACCCATAAGTTGAATGAATATGCAAATCAGTGACAAGGACTCTCTGCCGAATTATTCGTTTCTTTTGCATTTCGCCACTTCTCATGAATTTGAGCGCATTCCTAACAGCCATTGAACTCTCGCCTCTATATGTGTGTTTGTAAATGATTTCAAAATGTCAACAGATATGCAAAATGAAATGAAATGAGAGGACTAAGCAGAAATATTAAAAGCATTTTCTTCTTCACTTTTTTTGTTGTAATTTGTGCTGTGGCGCCTGTTGAAATACCAGCCAAACGGAATTTTTCACATTTCATTCATTTGGATTATTCACACTTCAATGCACATGCCGATTTAAAAAAATTCTGCGCAAATAATTAGCGGTGACTTTTAATGGGAAGTATGCTTTACAATCGTTAAATTTTGCTGAATAAATTTTGATATTTTTTCTAAAATTTAATGATAATTAAATCAAATTTCTTGCTTAAAATATTTATGCTTTAAAAAATATCTAAAAAAAATATAAAAAATTCTTAATTCCAAACAATAATGATGGTCATCAACAACTTGTGTACCATGCTACTTGCCCCCCACTGCGCACATTCTTTTTGAAATTCTATAGCTTAACTATCCGAAATCGTTTGCAATTTACAAGCTTCTATTTATTTCGGTAGTCCTTGACGCAGTGTGTTGCTTGGGAAATAGTTAGCTGCGGTGGCATTTCAACGCATGCAGATTACACGTAAACATGCTTTGAAGGTATTCGGTATTCGGAAAGTTTGGTAGTTTGAGACTGTCAAAACTTTTGCCTTTTTATTTGCATTTTTTGCTGCGCTCTCTCTTGCTTAATACGAGGTTATTTGGAATGGCTTCATAAAAAGCAGTTTTATCATAATTTATAAGCTATTCAAATGGCTTCCTTTTTATTTTGTTTTATTTACCGCATAAATGGGCTGCACGCGCACATATCTAATTGCTCTCACTCTACGTCGTCACAGCGAGCTGAAATTGCTGCATTTAAATATGTGTAGGAAGTTTGGTACATGCCCTGTAGGGAAAATGTGGGAAAAGAGATTATAAAAAAAATTAATTTTTTTTTTTAATTTTAATTTATATTTAATGATTACATATATTTTTAATTATATAAAAAAAAATTTAAGTGTTGCCACACTTTTTTTTTAATTTTAGCAAACAAAGCTTTATTAAAACTAAATCGACTAGGTAGGTAACAGATACAGGAGTTGCAAAAAGTAAAAAAAAAATAATAAATTTTAATTTATTTCGAATTTATATAGGATGTGAAGCAATAGTTCTTCGAGGTGTTGCCACATATTCCATATTTCAATACACTTAAATTGTTAAAATAAATCATATATATGATTGTCAGTACAGTACGAATTTCAAGAAAAAAATTGTTCAAAGGGTTGCCACCTGATTGAAAAATAATAAAATCAGCAAAATTATCGTATCATTTTATAATATGGATTAAAGATAATTAAATTATCATTTAATAATTTCATTTTTCATCAATATACATATACTCATAGATAGGGTTGCCACATGTTTAAAATTTCTATATCACAAAATTCTTAGAACAAAGTATATATAAAATTATAAATACAACAATAAAAAATGCAAGAAAAAAATTCAAAAGGTTGCCACCTGATTGAAAATTATAATGTCTACAAATTTTTCATATATTGTGATATTGATATCAAAAGAAAAATATTTAAAATAATATAAGTAAATAAATAAAAAATAAATTAATAAAATACAAATAATTATCCACCTCCATGTGCAAATATTCCTACCGAGTACTTCAACATAAATTCATATTGTCTATGTGATTCATAAGTAAGTAAACGTGACCTTTGAAGGCTTAGCAGGTTATTGTTGTAATGATGCATGAAAGTGCTTCTGCTACTTATTGCTCCCAAACGATTTTCTCTTCCGCTTTCTTCTAGTAAAAGGCTCAAATTTCAATGGTGCCCATTGTGGCAATGGCAATGGCAATGGCATGTGGCAACACTTAGGTCAATTATATGCATATATATGGTAATCCACTGCTGCTGAGCAAACAAATACTCATATATATATTGTATAGGCATGTGGACTCGCATGTCTAGATATGTAAATATAACGGGAAATAAATATAATAGTGTGAAGCTACTAGAGCTATTCAAGTATATGGCCGCTAGGTATAACACACGCACTTCTAATGGTAAGCAGAGTACTATTTCAGGGTAAAATTTTTGAGGGACAAATTGTAAATTAAAAAAATTAAAAAATTATAAACAAAATCGTGTTAAGTAGGGGTTTCTATACATTATAAATATTTAAAACAGATTAAACAATTATTTTAAATTTTTAATTTAATTTAAATTTAATTCTAATAAATGAAAAATAAACACTGCTGAGAGCATTCCCTTACTTGAGAAATATTTTCAATAATTTCAAAATTTTAATAACAATAATGTCTACAAACAAAAACTACCTTTTAAATCATTTATTTTAAACTTCCAACAACAATAGGCTAATATACCTTAATACGGTAATAAAAGCTTCAAAAGCCCTTACATAACAATGTATGAATGTGGAGCCGAAAGCAACCACAAGGTGACTTATGGCGAACAAATGCTTTCAGCTGCTTACACTACCCCCACAGGCCGCACTTAATCTTAAGCACATGCTTCAACTTAAATACCATACACATACAAATATACGATAAATATATGTATGTGTGTGACATTAGCATACTCACACACAGAGAGAGAGAGTGAGTGGGAATGCATAAATTGTGTGAAGGATTAAGGATTTCCCGTATTTACTTTTCTTCCTTTACGGCTTTGCGCTGCTTTGCTTTGCTTTGCTTGGGCGCTGCAACAACAAAAGTGCTCTGTTGTGGGGCATAAACAATAAACAACTTGGTCCTAGTTGATGTCTTTGTTGACACATATTTGTTTAAGCCGGTATAATCTGCCATAATGCTTTTGCAAAGTGTTCCTTTCACTCATTTTGAGAAGTTTACTTTGACAACATATTGTATTTGATTATGATTAAAATAAAGTTGTTGTTATTAGAAGGTTAACATTTGCCAACCAACAACCAAAAAAAAAGCAAACAAACCATATAAACTGGAACTTTGTCTATTATGCATATTTGTAAAGCAATTTTTTTAGCATGAACTGAGCAATAGCTAGCAGAAGTGCGGTGCATGCAAATGTAAGAACAGTTGGTATGTCTTCTTAAATATCATAAATCACAAGGACATAAGTTGAAATTTTATATTGCAATTGATGAAGCTTTACACATAGGTATAATGGAACTCTTTTAGACATTGAAATCGAATTTCTATTATTCATGCAATATAAGAGATGTGTTCAAAAAATAATGGAAATTTTCGATTTTTGAAAAAAATGTATTTATTCGTCATTCATGAATATGGAGGCTAACAAAATATAATTTGACAATTAGACTTTTGGACATTTTAAAACTCCCGTTATTTTTTTAAATCGCCTTTGTACATCAAAGATTCCTTAAGGGGTTAGGGGTAGTCCGGCTTTTCAAAAAATAATTATTTTTTCGGTGTTATTTCTAATATAAAATTTTTATTAAACCACAAAGTAGCTACATGGTAATAATTAAATCGTTTTTTAAATTAAATTAAAATAAAAAAACAAAAATTCGAACTCATTTTCAATCAAAACTTTTTTAAATGTATTTAATATGAACAATGTCAGCCTCGAAATCCAGCGCAGAATAACTCTTGCCAACAGGTGCTACTTTGGACTGAGTAGGCAATTGAACAGTAAAGTCCTCTCTCGACGAACCAAAATCAAGCTCTACAAGTCGCTTATCATTCCCATCCTGCTTTACGGTGCAGAAGCTTGGACGATGTCAACATCAGATGAGATGACACTAGGAGTTTTCGAGAGGAAAATTTTGCGCAAGATTTATGGTCCTCAGAACATTGGCAACGGCGAATACCGCAGACGATGGAACGATGAGCTGTACGAGTTATACGACGACATTGACATAGTTCAGCGAATAAAAAGACAGCGGCTACGCTGGCTAGGTCATGTTGTCCGAATGGACGAAAACACTCCAGCCCTGAAAGTGTTCGATGCAGTACCCGCCAGAGGAAGCCGAGGAAGGGGAAGGCCTCCACTCCGTTGGAGGGACCGGGTGGTGAGCGACCTGGTTACACTTGGGATCTCCAACTGGCGCCGAACTGCGAAGGAGAGAGAGAGGTGGCGCACTATCGTCGATTCGGCTATAACCGGCTAAACGGTTGCAACGCCAATCACATACATACATCACATACATTTAATTTGATATCCATAGTAGGCTGATGTATTGATCTTACCAATTGTTTTAAATTCAAATTTTGAATAGGTGGCAACCCTCAACAATAATTATTTAGTTTTTTAAACAATATTTCTTTATCTTACCATTTTTCTCATATTGAATTTTCAATGAAAAAAAAAAATGTTTCAAGGACGGGTCGTCCAAATCATTAAACACCACGGGGAAGAAACAGAATATTCTTCAAATAAAACGGCGAATTTGTTGGTGTAATTGATATTCATTGAATCAGAGGCTCTTCGCGTTCCATCTTTTCTAAGATTACAATTCTTTTAATCAAATTGTTCTTGAGCACTAAATAGACGTTTTCCTGTCAAAAAATATTTCTACCACCACTTGACGGAAATTTTCGGATAATTAGTGGAATTTGCTGTTAAATTGACTCTAGCGTGTAAAGAACTTCACAAAAACGTACTATAATTCATATGCAGTAATGATGTCGGAGTCTAATCTAATTATCATTTAAGAATAAATATTTTATTGGCAGCCAGAGGCTTTCAAACTTCTCATATAACATATGCCGCACATATTCACTATTTATAAATTTATATTTTGTTTTTCCCTGTCATTGACCTTTAGTGCCAACTTTAGTTTGCCAGTTATGTTATGCTCGTGCAATTTCTATAGTTGTTATCGAAAACACTACATTCCATCATAACAACATTTTGCCAAAGGATACCTGTCATAACTGTCCAACTAGTAGTTGTTTGAGAAAGTAAATGCTTGTTGAAACAAAGAGAGAGAGAGAGGAGAGTGTTTTTTTGTAAAATGGACAACAAAAATAAGTAACGAAAATAGTATAAGAGCAATAGTTTGTTTATTAAACTATGAAGAGCGATTGCTAAGCATTAGGGTGGTTCTTAGATTATATGAAGACAATGTGTGAACTCAAAAGCTTTCGAGCATTAAGGCTTGAACGCCACACTGGGATTCAGTTGCATATTAAAATAATAAATAATAAGTAAAATCAATACTTAAAGTTTGCTTTTAGACAGTTTAGTTAACATGAACTTCAGCCGCTGTGGGTCGTGCCTTAACCGTCTTCAGTAAGATATGTTTAAATATATATATCTTTGCCGTGTAGTATCTAAGTATCTAAGCAACGGCAACGAGTTTTTACTTTCGTTATGTATGAGACAACTTTTGTAAAAGTAAAAGTTTCCTCCAAAACAAAACTTCTTTATTTGTATTATTGACAGGCTTGTACCTTAAGTAAACACACTCAAGCACACATACATATGTGTGCATAACATAACTGTTTCTATATTGTTGTTATTGTACAATTGGCTCACATTCGTTTCCAACAGCCAACATACGCATAGTAGCAGTTGTGTCACGCTTGTTTTTATTGTATTTGCATTTGCTTTCTTCACTTTTCTGCTACTAAGTTCCAATTTCACTTGGAAAACTTGTACAAGTGTACAAGCTAAGTATATTTTTTATTGATGGCGGAAGTTATCCATAAAATAGTGTTTTTATGCATCGACTCAAGCAGACAGACACACACATAGATATGTACACACATATGTATGTATATGCATGAGCTTCGTTGTCTGCCAAATGCGTGTGTTTAATAAAAAGCAAATCAGACAGCGAAAATATGCAGTGAAATTTCAACAGACAGACAGTTAGACTGACTTTGATACGGATTGGCATTGGCAGCCAATGGGTTGTAAATTCTTCTTACTTATAATCCCTTATTGAAATATTTATGTATTTCGAACTTTTGGTTTTGCTTTGTTTTAACATTCTTTATATACATATATACATACGTATGCACGTGTGTATGTACTGAGATTATAATAAAATATACAAATTGATATTTCACTCTTCATTAAGCAGCAAATAAACAAAATAAAATTTAACTAGCGTACAATTGTTTCATAGTATTCAAGCCAGCGTGGCGTATACGTAACCTGAAATATTGACTGTATGTATTAGTTAAACAGAACTTCTTGCGGAATTTTTTCAATCCAAAAGCAATTAAACTTATTAAGGAATATTTCATTTCGGTTGCAGACGAACATTTTATAGCCTTGTAATTCCTTTATTAAGTTTTTTGAAGATAAAATATTTTTTGAAGATATTAACTTGGGCAAAGCATATAGTATATGGAGGCTGGAGAAATTCCTCGACCGATGTCACTAATTCTCGCCACCAAGCTAAATTTATCCAAGAATATACGTTCATTATAGGAGCTAGCGAAAATAAAGACTCGATTTTTTTCAATGAGACTCACTCATTTACTCAGATATAATATAAATAAAATTCCCTCCGATTTTTTATAAAATATCTGAGAAATTTACCAATATTATCTATAAGCAAATTAATTACGCAGTGCAACATCCTGCCTTTGCGAGATCAAGATAAAAATATCTCGGATATATACTTCTTCGAACAACCAACCCATGTTGGTACTTTGACGAATCTTAATACCTAATCAAGTGGTTGATTCTGACTTCGAAAATCACAAATTGTGTTTCCCTCTGGAGAACAGCCTTACAACCTAACCTAATTGAAGTCTTCATGTGCGATACAGGAGGCCCTGAAAAGTCACATTCCGATTTCGACAATTTTGAAATGAGCAATGTTGTAGGGGGGATTTAATGAAAGGATATTTCTTAATTCAAATAAATAATAAATTAAATAAATTAATTTAAATAAAAGTCTCCACCGGTTTCTTCGATTTCTGATATAAAAACCCAATACTTACATACAGAAAATCTTACAAGTTACATTGGATTCAAAGTGGATATTGTTAACAAATTGGGCGAGAACACGCCTATTCTAATATTTTTTAATCGATATTAGTTATATTTATTATTTCTGGTATTAGTCTTTGGTTATTTATCACATTCTTTATACGATCCTTCTACAACACCATCGTTCTCAGTAAACTAAAACTAAAACTCGTCTATATGTAAATTATAATAATCGATTAGTTGTGGCTTATTTTGGTGCGTTTCTGAGGAAAAACCGTTAAATTTAATTTAAAGAAAATTTGATATTCAAACTTATTTTATAAATAGATATGCTGTTATCTTCATTTTATATATGGGGCATTCTCTGGAAAAAAAGCCACTTGAAAAAAAAAGTTCTTTATTTTCTTTGGCAATTATATATCTTATAGTACATGTAAAACCTAAAATAAAACATATGGTTTTAGGTCTGTGTAACGCGGGGATGCCATATTATAAGGGGCCAAAGTTTTTTGTAAAAAAATTTTCGAACCGCCATAACTTTACAACTAATGAACAGATTTTAAAACACCTTGTGACTTTTTTGTACAGAATTTCTCAAACTTTGAAACTGTATATCGTAAAAATTTTTAAAATTAATATTTCATAGCAAAAAATGAAAAAAAATTTTTTTTTGGATTTTTTAACAACTTATGCCCCCTTCGATTTTTTTCGAAAATATCTTAAAATGTTCCTTATTTCATCACCTTTTTACCCCCCAAAGGGAATTTTGGGACAGCAATATTTGTATGAGGTACAAATAAAAAACCAACTCAGAACATGATGAAAAATCATTGATTTACGCACTATTATTATCAGAATTTAGCGTAACCCAGGATTAACGACGTGGACGTAGCAGACATTTAATCCCTTTTTGTTTTTTTTTTATTTTTTAATATTTTTTTTAATTTTTTTGTATTTTTCAAATTTTTAATTTTTTGTTTTTGTTTTTTATTTAAAATTATCACGTACTTGAATCTAATCTACGTAATAATTAAAAAAAAAGCAAAAACCAAAAAAACAAACAAAAAAAAAATTAAAAATTTGAAAAATACAAAAAAAATAAAAAAAAATATTAAAAAATAAAAAAACAAAAAGGGATTAAATGTCTGCTACGTCCACGTCGTTAATCCTGGGTTACGCTAAATTCTGATAATAATAGTGCATAAATCAATGATTTTTCATCATGTTCTGAGTTGGTTTTTTATTTGTAGCTCATACAAATATTGCTGTCCCAAAATTCCCTTTGGGGGGTAAAAAGGTGATGAAATAAGGAACATTTTAAGATATTTTCGAAAAAATTGAAGGGGCATAAGTTGTTAAAAATTCAAAAAAAAATTTTTTCATTTTTGCTATGAAATATTAATTTTAAAAATTTTACGATATACAGTTTCAAAGTTTGAGAAATTCTGTACAAAAAGTCACATGGTGTTTTAAAATCTGTTCATTAGTTTTAAAGTTATGGCGGTTCGAAAATTTTTACAAACTTTGGCCCTAATATGGCAACCCCGCGTTACACAGACCTAAAACCATATGTTTTATTTTAGGTTTTACATGTACTATAAGATATATAATTGCCAAAGAAAATAAAGAACTTTTTTTTTTTTCAAGTGGCTTTTTTTCCAGAGAATGCCCCATATATAACCTTATGGAGTAGCTTTATCAGGTAAACTAAATCTCATACAATTGAATTGACAGTAAAAGTGCTTTTGATTGACAGGCATACAAAGCTGGCAGCTGACACGGGAAAGAAATGTATAACAGAATGGTGATACATGCAGGTCATTTAATATACAATGCATATACAAATGTATACAAAAACCACCACAACTCTAGATACTACATTTAATCAGAAATACACGACACGTGTCTGTTTAATGAGAATAGAAACATCATCTTTCATCATGCTCAATTTTATATGGAATGGAGTATGTAGTATATATTATTAATTTACCTAAAATCACATACTATTTCCTAAGAAAATAAATGAATAAGTTTTCTTAACCGCATGTAAGCTTTAACTCTACTCCCGACCTCACCATGTACTCAGCCTTATTTGTATGCCTTATAGTTATTCCTCGAAACCATATTATAAAGTTGCCACTAATTTTTTTTTACTGCTTTAACACTCATTACATAACATATTTTCCTCTGAAAGACTGACGCACTCTTCACTTAAATTTCCTTGGACTACTTTTAAATTTCTTGCGAAAACGCCAACAAATTTAAATGTCAAATGAAAAAAGTTTCAAGAAGTAAAAACAAAAAATTATGTAAAAGTGCGGTGAGTTCATGATAATCAATACAACAACTGTCAACCCTGTTGCTGTCAGATTGAGGCTGTAAGATACTACCTCCTGCAATCACAACAAATGATTTGCATTCGAGCATTATTTGAAAAAATGTTTGCAAATGTCGCAATTTGATTAAAAATAGTTGTGTTTATATTTTGATATGCCAAAATAAATATGAAATTCTAATAAATTGTAATATTGCCCTTGGGCAGTTTGAGAGTTTACCAAAGTTCAATAAAGTCAAAACAAATTGCTTGAATATTGTTTCTTTGAACGCTGGCGTTATGCAAATCACACAGACGCAGTCAGTTTGACAGACCATTTGTAAGGTTGCCTATTGTTTTCGATAAAATCCATGAAAATAAATAAAACTTGTAGTTGATTTCATACAAACAAAAGGAGCTCCGCCACCTGGTTTCGATGCGGAGTGTAAGTGTAGGCTTGAAATGCAGATTTTGTTTAAGTTAAGAAATACTCAGGCAGAAATGTATTTTTTCAGACTATACAATAACATTTTTATTGAATATGTAATGAGGCAATAACTGTGAGTATTTATTGAAAAAAATGGTTTTGATTTCAACTGCGGTAGAGAAGAAAATTCCACATTATTCAAATAATGTTGCCTACATTTAGGAGCATTGTAAATTAAAAACATTTCGGTTATGTTATCGAAAACTTATCTTAACAATAATGAAAAGCTTTTCAGATAGGTGAAATGTTCGGGAGCAAAGCTAGGCTTGAAAGAGCCAAAGAGCTTCTTAAAATCTTTAAAAAATAAGTAAAATTAACACTACTGATCTCATCACTATCCCATTGATAACCTCAATAAATCATCTTTTGATCATTTTTTCAAATGATTATCGCCTTTGTCGTTTATAAGCTGCAGTTGAGAGTGCAAATAAAATATTTTTTTGTTAAGAGAAATCAAAAATTTATCTAAAATACAATAATCAATACATTTTACTTTTTTTTGGTGGAAAAAAATCTTTTCAAGCATCAAATGCTTACACAACAAAAAATGTAATATCAATATATACGTCTCTTAAGATAACTGCACTCATACACAAATATGTCAATATAAATTCCATTTGCATGTCAAAAGTTTACTGACAATTGTCTCCAAACACACACACACTCGCACATACAATACATTGTCATCAATCATATTTGAATTGTTACGAAGAAGTTACACTCGAAGGAAGAGTATACTTGGTGACGTGTGAAATATTAATATTAATAATAATACACTGCACACATGTACGAGTATGCCATGTTGTAAATAAAAGACAGCTTCCTTCCTCTTAAGTAGATGTTACAATTTCTTTATGCTCAGAACATACATATATGTGCTCATGCTATGTACTCATACAAGTATTTGTAGATACTCGAGTTGGTGAAATAGTATTGAGTGCAGACAAAATCGAAAGTCAAGACGCGGTGTCAAGCAGCGGCGTTGACACTGTAATTTGCAAATCATTACCGAAATTTGTGCGCACAACAGCCAAAGGTTGTTTGCTTGGCGCTATGTGAGCAATATGTATTTTTGTTTGTAAATACATATATAGGAGCTGTTCTGAGAATACTAGGAGTGTCGCGTAAGGTGAAGAAATCGATTAACTTCATCAGTGGTTTGATGTGTCTATTCCATGAAATATGTTCTTATCTACGTGCACTTGGTGTCAAGTTATCATAAATATTAAAATTTAGTCGATTTTTTTTTGTTGTTGAAGTTGGATATATCTTAAATTTATTAAAATCATAAGGAGACGTTTACTTAGTTTCAGGAGTATCAACTTTGTGAGATACTTTAATACTCGTCATCATCTCTAGCATCTTTCCACATTATATCTAATAGATAATCTTTTCACAACAACCTTTCTAGAATTGTCCGTTTGTCTCCGAAGAATGAGGTACTGAGACCTTTTTCCATTAAGGGGTTATATACAGTTAGACGGCCGAAAAAAGTGAATTTTCCAGAATTTTTTCTGCGAAAACTTTTTAATTTATTGATCCAAAAATTTATACACATATTATGGTATCTTTTAACTGTATTTTAAGACTTAGTACTAGTAAAAATATTTATTTGAAAAAAAGCTACAGCTGATCTCCAGGAGCTCCTCTCAAAAAAGACGTTTTGCGGTGACCACTGCATCTCGGAACTGGATCATATGAAATTAAAAAACCAAACAGATTTCGTTAAAATAATGTTAAATCTAGTAATTAATCGAAGGAATAAGCAAAATAAAATTTTTTGACAAAATGGCGGTTTCTCAAAAAAAAAGAATCGATTCTTCACCGAAATTTCGGCCTTAAATTGTTTATAAAAAATAATATATTTATCGGAGAGAAAAAATCTTCGATTAATTACTAAAAAATATATTTAAGAAGGTCGTGTTAAAATTTGAGACTAGTGTTGGTCTTTTTTCGAGTAATGTTGGTCACCGACTTTGAAAACACCATTTTGAGAAAAACGCGCTGCCGCTCGGACCTTCTACTTCCAAGCACTCTGAAACGCCTTTTCAAATTTGCTTGTAACTTTGAAAATACTCACCGGAATGAAATTTTCTGTGTGTATTCTTAAATATATGTACATTAAGAAAATGAAAGAAAAAAAATCGATTTTTTGAAAATTCTAACTGTATATAACTCCTTAACCAACTCCAACAGTGTTAGCGAAGTGGAAGGTCGAGATTGAAATCGAAAATAAAACTGCCTAGATGAAGTCATAAAAAAAGAGTCACAACTTTTATACAGTAAACTTGGACTTATGCGATCTCCAATATAAAATTAACTGCTGTCATCATATCTAACAGTCCAAGAACGAGCTGCTTCGATATAGTGGGCTATTCATATGTGGATCCACATATGTTATTCATATGATTGATATATCGGATTAAAGTTCAAATGAGAAAAAGTTTAATATACTAAGATCTACGGCACGCAATCGCGCTAAGGTTTCTATAATCTCAAAATCTTAGTCTTCAAAGGTTCTTGCTTAAGGTTGATAACCACAACTTATTGATACCTTTTTAAGTTCTAAGAACATGTATCCAAATCTTCCCCAGCTTGGAACGCTCTTAATAACCGTTGGATTGAAAAGCGTGTAACCACAGGATGTCACTCAAGATCTTCGCCTTCAAACGTCTATAATTAATGTTGGTTAGCTTGCCTTCTTAATACCTTTTTATGTTCTAGGAACATGTATCCAAATCTTAAACTTCACAACAACAAATGTTCAATGCCGGCAGTGCATCCAAAACTGACTAATTTAAAGTCACGTATCAACAAGATTTGCTGCGGTGGCAGACAATTATTAAGTTTATTAAGCAGTTCGTGTGATTTCATTCAAAGTAAATATTTCCACAACCTTGTGAAGGCTCGAGGGAACCACTGCAGACTAATACCGAGGACATGTCACAGATTGGTTAAGAGGCTCGACGAAGCAACTTCGGAGATAATAGCATCACAGTTGAAGGGTACGCCAACTCCTACCTACGGGAAATCAAATCTAATACACATCCTCACACACCCTCACCCTTCATTCTAAATGAAACCCTTAACTTGTTATCAACTCATATTTGACATTAAGCTTGACAGTGAAGTTTTTGCTTCCGCGTACCCTCCCATTTAGACACTGGAAAGTTTTCATTACAAATTGACTACAAATTAATTCCAAATATTTTTTTTTATTCAATATTCATTTATTCACTGAAAACTAACAAATCCTTGTGGCATTGATGTGGCCCAATGGACCTTTGTGGTATCACTTTCAGCCCCAGCAGCTGGAGCTGCGTTTCAAGCGTACTCAAATAACTGTATTATAGTGTGTGTGTGTGTGTGTGTGCAAGTTTGTTTGCGGGAGTGAAAAGTCAACGCGCAATGACACTAAACATGAACTGAATTAGTTATTTCAACCACATTGATACAATCCACTCGCTCATGCTGCTGCTGCCATTCGCAAATGGCAAAATGTTAATTTCACTGTTTCAATTATTTTGTTTGTTGTTTTATGAAAGTTTTCCTAATTAAAATTCGCATAAAAAGTACTATTTAAACACAGTGAAGAGTAGCCAATAAAATCTGAAAAGGTATGCGCCCGCCAACTGTATTACACATTGCACAAGTTGCGGGTGTCCTTCGGCTCAACATCAGTAGCGCAGATGAAAGTGAAAAGGCAATGGAAGAATCAACGACACCAACGAACTTTCTGAACTCGCATAGCGCCTTGCCCCCACCGCAGACGCAGACCGCAACAAGCGTCCGAGGGTCGACGTCTGAAAGCGCAGAATTCTCATGTCGCTCCCACTTTCCTTGCTGTGGCAGTTCATTAAATTACTTTGTAAATTTTTATCTACTTTTATGTGCACATTCGGCGGCGGATGTCGCGCAATTGCAGAACAAGTTCAAAGCGCGTTCGGTTAACTAGTGCAAATTAATGGGTGCTCTTTGCTGCATTGAATTCGTCGAACCGAAGTTTTGCTACATACTAGTTGTTGTCAATGAGTGTCTATTTTTTTTGTAGACACTAGTGTATTTACAATGGCGCATATAAGTATGCTACTGTTTATATTTCAGTTACATTTACACTAAAAGATACAATTCCATTAATGCTACTGGGTCGATCCTATTCTATATATTGATAGCAGATTTCAGGTAGAATATGGCTTTTTAACTGAGAGTATAATATTTGAGTTCTCAGTTCTTAAAACAACTATGAGTGATTTTCTTACATAAAAGTGGTTTTGAATGTTTTGGTAAGTAACGCACTAAAAAATGTTGAAGAAAAGGTTGTACTTAGTGCTATAGCTAAATATTCAATACAGTATACTAAAAAGCCTGCAACATTTGTAGGTCTGTTGATAAGATAAGCATCTGTCATCGAGCGGGAGAAGAAGTTAATGTCCTAGTTAGCTTAAGGGGTTAGGGGTAGTCAGGATTTTCAAAAAATCATTTTTTTGTTTTTTTGCATTTTCGTTAGAGCTCTCGGGCACTCCAATACGCTAGTGTAAAACTTTAAATGCGTTTTTCCCAAAACTATGTTTTTTGAACAGGTGACAAATGTAACTCGAAAACCGCTAAGTAGATTTTAATGAAATTTATAAATTAAGAATGCATAACAAATTCAGGCATGATCGAAGGATTTTTTTTTTTCAAAAATTTCGATTTTTAAGATCATTTCAACTGTTGATTTTTTCCCGAAAATCTAGAAAAAATTTCCTGAGGCCGCCAATTTGTTAATTTTTGGAAAAAAACTTTGATCAAGCCCAGGATTATCTATTTATAAAACTATTTTTTTTATCCGATTGATTTTAAATGAATCTCCAAGGACTTATGATTGTCACCGCAAGGACCTTTTTTTGAAACTGTGTCAACACAGGCAGCTATAACTCTGAAAATTATAATTTTGTTTTCAAATTTTCGTGACTTTAAGTCAAAACATTGTAAAATCATGCCATATTATTAGTTTTGTAACATAACATGATTTAATAGCAAAACAAGTAAGGAACATTTTATACTCTCGCAAATTATTGATGTAATTTTATAAAGATAACACAAGTCGACCCATATATTTGGTATAAAGTTCAATAGAATAACGAAAATCATCATAAATAGTATATGGGGACTGAGGTAATTCCTAAACCGATTTCACTCGTTATCACCACCAAGATACAATATATCGAAGGCTATACGCTCACTTAATTTAATATTACTTATAATTAGGTATTTGGGATCTGGGGGAAGTTATCACCCGATTTTTACCATTTCAGGTACAGAGAGAAACTGTTATAAGAAAAAAATTCAGAGGGAATGAATTACATTAAAATATCTGAGAGATTTACATATATTTTCGGTGAAAAATTACCCTTCGGCACTGAGTTCGTCATATTCGATATCAGGGGCCTTGAAAAGTCATGGTCCGATTTTGACAATTTTTCCACAAGTGATGTCACAGCCCAAATACAGTATTTGTGTAAAGTTTTATTCCGCTAGCTTCATTGGCTTAAAGTGAACGAATCAGATGGAATTCAAAATTGAGTTATATGGGAAGTAGACGTAGTTGTAAACCGATTTCGCCCATATTCCACCCGTGTCATCAGGGTGTCAAGAAAGTGTTATATACCGAGTTTCATAGAAATCGGTCGAATAGTTCTTGAGATATTGTTTTTGACCCATAAGTGGGCGACGCCACGCCCATTTTCCATTTTGTAAAAAAAATCTCAGTACAGCTTCCTTCTGCCATTTCGTATGTAAAATTAGGTGTTTCTGACGTTTTTCGTTAGGGAGTTAACCCACTTTTAGTAATTTTCAACCTAACCTTTGTATGGGAGGTGGGCGTGGTTATTATCCGATTTCTTTCATTTTTGGACTGTATAAGGAAATGGCTAAAAGAAACGACTGCAGAAAGTTTGGCTTATATAGCTTTGTTGGTTTGCGAGATATATACAAAAAACCTATTTGGGGGCGGGGTCACGCCCACTTTTATAAAAAAATTACATCCAAATGTGCCCCTCCCTAATGGGATCCTATGTTCCAAATTTCATTTTCATAACTTTATTTATGGCTTAGTTATGACACTGTATAGGTTTTCGGTTTCCACCATTTTGTGGGCGTGGCAGTGGACCGATTTTGCCCATTTTCGAAAGCAACCTCCTCAGGGTGCCAAGGAACATGTGTTCCAAGTTTCATTAAGATATCTTAATTTTTACTCAAGTTATCGTTGCACGGACAGACGGACAGACGGACAGACGGACGGACGGACAGACGGACGGACAGACATCCGGATTTCAAATCTACTCGTCATCCTGTTCATTTATGTATGTATATATAACCCCATATCTAACTCTTTCATTTCTTGGTGACACAAACAACCGTTATGTGAACAAAACTATTATACTCTGTGCAACAGGTTGCGAGAGTATAAAAATTACTGAAAATTCTAATTTTTTCGTGTCTCTATCTATCCTTAACCCCTTAACTCTCAATGTTAGTTCGCAAATAAACGTAAAATTGAGAGGTGAATCACGCCTACTTTATATATATGTATAATGGTAAAAAACTACGTTCTTGAGAAAAAAATAATAATAAAGAAAGAATAACACCCGAAATCTAAGCTTAGACAGTGACAAAGATATATTAGTCTTACATGTCTATCAACAGTTAAAAAACTGGACCACAAGTGCCGCCCACTGTCATACAAAATATTAGAAACTTATCAATTCAATATATTTGACGCATATTTAGTCTCACAAAAGGAGCATGGATAGAACATTCCACAATTGAGCTACAACCATGCTTACTTACCATATAATACCATTAAACTTTACCGTTTTTAAGAACCTCGAAATAGGAATAAAGATTGTATGAGATCACGGTATATCTTTCCCTATTTTTCATAAATGCATTATAATATAATAACCTATTGTTACTACGAATGGATTCAGAATATCAGGAGTTTCAAGAAGAAATAACACGCACACAATTTACTGTTATGACGAAGAATTTAGCTTTATTTTAAAGATAAGGGTTAATTTCAACCGAGAGGATCAATTTTTGACCACACTTTACAGCAGTTTGGGTCATATGTTCGCAATACAATTTGTACAAATTGAGTATAAGCCAAGTAACAGCTGTCAAAAAGACAAACTCAAGATCAAAAGAAGTGCTCAGCTTGACCATCTATGAGTCACGGCAGTAGTTCTTTAATTATTCAAACCTTTTAACTGTAACATTTTTGTTTACTTATCCGTATTTTTATCAAAGCTCTGAAGTCCAATATTGTTACATAGGTCATTGGTCTTCAACTACTTCCAATTACATCAAAGGATAACTATGATCATAACCACTTCGTTAGCTTTGACGTTGCTTTACATATTTATTTACTAGCTAAACAAACTAAGACAACAACTCTTCCTTAAGCTCATTGACCTTTTACAACCCTCTAAGTATATAAATTTAACTAACTACATACATATGTATATCAGAAGAGGCTGAAACTTCAAAGATTTTCCACTCAACGAATCAAATGAATGCCGTGAAAGGCTTCTGTCAGTTTGCATGGCATACATATTCCATGAGGCGATTAAAGGTTAATTTCACCCAAATTATTTTTGACTGCAGCACAGACATTTGTTTGCACATGCATAGACATGGCAACCGAAAAAGAATGGAGAATGAAGAATGTTAAATGCGCAACAAACACGCTTTATGATCAGATGTTTACGAAGCCATTCGCAGCCAAGCGGATATTTACGCCTTTCTTCGAATTTTATTACACGCTTGCATACATTTATTTAATGTCAAGATTTTTTCAAATTCCACCAAATAATACCTACTCCCGCACGCAAGCCTAAAATGTAGAATGCTTGTGCACACGCAAACACTCACAAACAGGCATGGAACCGCAACTGTTTAGCGCACAATTTAACCGCACGCCTGCGAAGCGTGAAGAAAATAAGAATTATAAACTGACATTTTATTGCTGTGGCAATATTTGGCGGTCGTGCAATATTTTCAGCTTTTCACCTTTTGGTGGCCTTTAACCTGCCGCACCTATTGGCGCGCGCGCACAGACAGTCGCACACAAAATGTGTGCAGTGCAAATGAAAGCGAGACGAGAAATTCAAATATTTATGAAAATGAATGCATAAATTCAAAGGCACATGTATATACATATATGTATATATATAATCTTAAATATATATGTACTCCATATATACTTTAATATATTTATATTTTAGGTATTTGTGACACATGCATGTCTGTGTGTGGCTTTTTAGGTTTTCGCATTTAAATTCTGCTTCACCTGCAAGTTGAACTGTGTGACCGTGCAAAATTGCCGACACGAGTACAAATTACTCAATGTAGAAATGCATATGTACCGTTTATTTGTATGTATGTATCTGCTTGGTTGGTTGGTTGATTTGAGAAGGTGAATGCATGGCATAAAATATGACATTGCCCCCACAGGTTTGGAAAATATGAGCAGAGTAGAAGTGTGGCTGTAGTAAAAACAACTTCTTTTTTTGGAATCTGGCAACTCAATTCCACAATTTCAAAATTAAATAAAAAATAAATAAAAGTAAAAAAAAATGTATTGATAATTGTTTAGTCCAAACAAATACTCCTCTGCATTACTCTCCAAAAAGTAATAGATAGGTAATGCAGAGGAGATAAACCGCCCCAACTTCGCTTATCACATATTACGAGTGCAACAACTTAGAGAAAAAGAAGTGAAGTAAACAACATGAACACATAAACCCGCGCAATTTTAATTGTGATAAAACACCAAACAAAAACTCAAATTCACACAAAACACATAACTTACAGTGAGAACTAATAACACAACCCAAAACCCAGTTTAAAGTGAGAAACAGAAATACACCAAACCCAACACAACACAAGAAGAAGGAATCCATACAGAACACAGATCAACCAACACAGGGGAGTAAAACACCATACAACACAAAAAAAGGGAATAACTCAACCATAAAACAGGTCAATATGTTAAATATTCACTAACACTAAATTTATCTAATTACACATAAAACAATTAACCCATATTGTTAATACACACTTACTCAATATATACGAAATTATAACGTTTAAACACAAACAACTCTTTTCTTCAAACGGATCGGCCTCAACGTCATCTTAACTCGACATTTTTGGTCCTATCGAGCCGCGATAGCTTGGAGGAGAGGAGTTACCCAACAACTATCACATCCAGCAGTAATAACATCGTTGGAATACACCGACGCCCAATAACAATAATACAGTGCACCCAACAAAAAATTTGTACACCGGTTACCACCAACAAGTAAAACACAAATAAATCAAATACACTCAAATTATACAAAACAGCGGAAAGTCTGTAAGTGCGACCCATTATTTATTTATAATAAATAATAAAATATTTTGTTTAAAGTTTCAAATTGTGTACTTAAGCGAACTTAAGTTCAATTTATTTGTCTCACAAGTTTAACAAATTTCGCTTTGCTCTTACTAATTGTACATATACATATTTACATACGTGCCCAAAAGAAGAAGTGCAATAAAAAACGCATAATTGTTTGCCGTCGGTTATTGCACTTTCCTTGTCAAAAATTATTACTAATAAATATACACACACCCGCACTCATTTACTTACATACGAACTAGCGATCTAGTTCGTACAAGAATTGTTGGTAGCGATCGCCAATAGCGGACAGTGCAAACTAAAGAAAAAAAACCCTATAGGAAATTCGAAAAGTGACCCAATAGGAAAAATTGCAAAAACTCTTTGCAAATTTGTTTTCTGAATTTATTCCCATAACTCGCCCATACATTATAAAAATAAATAGTTTTCCTAATAAATAATAACCCGTACTCAACAAAAAAGTCAAAAAAAGCAGATTTTCAAAATAATAAAAATAATTTTTTTTGGAATTTAATATAACTCTACCCGAATTTTACTGCCTACCCAATTTATTTACAATTTCACCCAATCAATTAAATTCGATTTCTAATAACACTCACCCAAATTATTAAAATGGAGGATTTCAAATACACAACTACCGATTTAGTCGAATTTGTGGAAGATCATGTCCAAACCCAAGCTGAAGAAGAAACAGTTTACACCCTAGAAATTAAAAGAGTTACACTAAATTCGCTTTACGAGAAAGCAGAACATGCCTATGATGCTATTCGCAGAATTTCTCGCGAAACCCAAGAAACCATCGACTTTAACAAAGTCAAAGATAGATACAAGAAATGCTTTCAAATGTATTTATCCTGCTTAGCCTCAATTAATGAAGATGTAGACAGACGTAAAACCCACGCGTCATCCCAACCCATTAAGGAAAGAGCCTCAGAAGCCTCTACAATTGATTTCGGTCCCACGATTAATCTACCGCCATGCGACACCGATATCTTTTACGGGGATTACACGGCTTGGCCCACATTTCGTGACATGTTCACCGCCCTGTATATCCATAACCCAAAGATCAGTAACGTCGAAAAACTCTTTCATCTAACCCAGAAGACTCGAGGCGAAGCAAGAGAAGCTATTAAAAACACACCCCTAACAAATGATGGTTTCATACTGGCCTGGAAAAATCTGGTCGAGCAGTATGAAAACAAAAGAATGCAAGTCAACACCCAATTAAAAACCCTTCTCAACTTACCCGGTGTCACTCAAGAAACAGGCTGCGCCATAAAAGCCCTGCAACGAACGGTTAACAACGTTTTAACCAATTTAACCCATCTTGAGATTGACACAAAAAGTTGGGACCCGATATTGATATATCTTTGTAGTTCGAAACTACCGAAACAAACACTAGAAGCATTCGAATCTACCCTAGAAGATATTACTTCTATACCCACATGGTCAAATTTCGACTCTTTCTTGACCCATAAATATAAAACCCTCGAATCCGTATCAAATTTCAAGGATTCAGTAATAAAACCCCACTCACCCAACCTATGCACAGATAAAAGGTCCGATGAAAAAAGATTTAACCCCAGAAATATAACCTCAAACTTTCAAAACAATTACAGTTCTTCTCAACCCCACCCGGAAGCAGAAAGTTGCAAACTTTGCAAAAAGCATCACTCGATTCGTGAATGCCCCAAATTCCTAGCAATGAATGTTGAGACCCGTATTGCTATGATCAATAAGTATGGCTATTGCTATAACTGCTTAGCTATATCACACAGCTCCCAGAACTGCATAAGTAAATACACCTGCCGCAAATGTCACAAGAGACATAACACCCTGATTCACAGAGAATATAACCCTCGACCTGAATCCACTCTGGAAACTCCAAGAGCGACTATTACGACAAGCACCGCAACACCCACCCACAACACAATTCAGCAAGCCTACACCAGCACAATACAGTCCACTCAATTCTCAACCCGAGACCCACACAACCCAAGTAGGAAGCAGATAATATTGGGTACTGCAATGGTTCAAGTAGAACACAATGGTCAACTATATTCTGCAAGAGCACTCATTGATTCAGGATCAGAGGCCACATTTATATCTGAAAGACTTCAACGAAGTCTAGATATACTCACTCACCCTGTATCAGCCCAAGTGACAGGAATAACCAACACGGTTCTAGCAACCCCCACGAAAATTTCCAATATTACCCTTTGTTCACCCATAAACACAAATTACAAAATATCGACTCGAGCATTCATCATGAATAGCCTTTCCGATAATGTACCCACATACCCAATAAACCCAAATTTGGGTCAAAATAATCTTGACTTCACCCTAGCGGATACCCAATTCCACAAACCGAGACCCGTGGACATATTAATTGGTAGTGATATCTACCCAAATATCATACTAGGTGGAGTAAAACAAAATATTCTAGGCTCACTCCTAGCCCAAGAGACAGTATTCGGATGGATTCTGTCCGGACCCATAACCCAACCCTTACAAAACTCATCCATTGCATCATTTCATAATACAATCAACCCGGAGTATCAACTCACACGTTTTGAAGAGGTGGAGGAAATCCCAAAGGATCCCGTAAGTCCCAGATATTATAAAATATGTGAAGGAAAATTTCAAAAAACTACCCGAAATAAATCTGATGGGCGCTATATATCAATCCTACCCACTACTCGGAAGAAAAATGAAAGCGATGATCACAACAATACCCGAAAAATCATCACCCACCAACGAAGAAGCAAAACTCATTGTCATGTCGCATGCGGATTGTGCAAAGATGACCACCGGTTAGCCACATGTACCAAATACTTGTCGGCTAACTTACACAAAAAATTTGAAGCAGTCATCAAACACCGCTATTGCGTTAACTGTTTAGCCAGGTCACACAGAACGGAAGGATGCACAAGTAGGAATCGATGTTCTACCTGCAATGGGAAGCATCATTCATCTCTACATGGTCACACAAGACTACACTCAGCCAACGAGAAAGAAGTTTTTGAGAAACCCAGATCTCAAACCCTACCAATAGAAACCCGGCTATCATCCTTACCAGCTAAACAGACCCACACACTTTTAAACCCGACCCTTAAGAGACTTAAGTGACGTTGTTCAAATACCCTTTGACAACATAGTCCTCTCTGACCCTCAAACTCAAGCAAAGCAGATATTATGTTGGAGATCGGAGCGGATATCTACCCACACATTACCCGGATTGTTCAACCCAGACAATGACACCGCGGTAACCCAGAGCACAGCATTCAACTGGACCGTAACTTGCACCCTATAATAGATAAGTATACTCCAGAAATTTACTCATACCCCACTAATACTTATTTATTTCGCAGATACTGCAAGGCGGCCGGGATGTTTAGTCCAAACAAATACTCCTCTGCATTACTCTCCAAAAAGTAATAGATAGGTAATGCAGAGGAGATAAACCGCCCCAACTTCGCTTATCACATATTACGAGTGCAACAACTTAGAGAAAAAGAAGTGAAGTAAACAACACGAACACATAAACCCGCGCAATTTAAATTGTGATAAAACACCAAACAAAAACTCAAATTCACACAAAACACATAACTTACAGTGAGAACTAATAACACAAACCCAAACCCAGTTTAAAGTGAGAAACAGAAATACACCAAACCCAACACAACCCAAGAAGAAGGAATCCATACAGAACACAGATCAACCAACACAGGGGAGTAAAACACCATACAACACAAAAAAAGGGAATAACTCAACCATAAAACAGGTCAATATGTTAAATATTCACTAACACTAAATTTATCTAATTACACATAAAACAATTAACCCATATTGTTAATACACACTTACTCAATATATACGAAATTATAACGTTTAAACACAAACAACTCTTTTCTTCAAACGGATCGGCCTCAACGTCATCTTAACTCGACAATAATAATTATGTTTCATTTAAGTTTATGTTAATTTATGTTCCAAAGAATTAAGTTAGACTAATGGCTCAAGGCTCTTACAATATCCACAACATAGATGTCTTGGCTTCGATGACCTTTAGAGACCTATTCCTGAAGATTATATAATAGCTACTGGCTTTATGCTGTTGAAGCTTTATTTACGGAAATTAACACCTTTAAGGCTCTTTTCCCTTAAAAAGTCCATATGAGACTATTACGAGGGCTGCTATATATATTTCTGGCATAATAATGAAAATAGGAATATTTATCAACGAAAATGGTTTTATTGTTTTTCAAAATATTCTCCATCAAGATTTATACACTTTTTCATGCGCTCAAACCAATTTTCGAAGCACTTTTTTGAGCCTTTTTTGAGCGATTGTCAAATTGTGCGAGATCCAACGAGAACAAACCTTTCTTACGGCCAGGTGTTCATGCAATATCGAATGTATGCTGGTGGGAGAAATGCATAGGCATGCCTCTATGTGAAGGTATGTTACATGACGGTCTTGCATTATCAGTTCACGTACGTCATCGATGTTTTCTGGCACAACGGCTGTTTTTGAACGACCTTCACGGAATTCGTCTTTGAGCGAGCGTCGGCCACGATTGAATTCGTTGTACCAGTTTTTCACAGTGCTATAGATGGTGCTTCATAGCCATACAAAGATTTTAGTTCATCGATGCACTCTTGTCGCGATAATCCACGTCGAAAGTTGTGAAAAATGATCGCACGAAAATGTTCACGAGTTAATTCCATTTTTTGGCCGAGATGAATTTTTTAATTCCCTGTAAATAAAACAATTCACGATTAAATGACAAAACGTTCGTGGCCCACCCGTGCACTGTCGGTAGTCGGATGGTGTAGCGAAAACCGGTTTTTTGCAAAAACTTCGACGAGTGGGTAGTCGGTTTTCGTAGAAAAAACGGTTTTTTTGGGTCGGTCAGTGGTCGGTTTTGCTCGTGCATTTCTGCCCGAACACTTCTCAACCGATTTATGCCGCACACCCCTTATATCTGGAAAATACGGATATATTTATAATACGTGGCAGCCCTCAATTTAATTCAATTCAGAATTTACCTCGAGTAGAGTATTTGCCGTTTATGCTTATAGGCTTTACCCATGTAGAATATAACCGAGTAAAAATGAAGCATCAACGTAGTATATATCTTATTCTCTTTTAAATTTTTTCTGCTATGAAAAGGGCATTCATTTATTAAGAGCTAACAAAAGAACACAACCTTACTATCACTCAAGAACATCGAAGTCAAGTGGACTCATTTTAGACCGTATACAATTTCCTCCTTCAGTTGCGATGTTTGCTCCGAGAATAAACATATGTGTTCACATTTTTGAATCGTCCAATAAGGCAACAGGGGTAAAGCATATACGTGGTTTTAAAGTTCACGGATTTGGAGAGTCCCATTGTCAAAATTGTACCCTCAAGGACGATAAAATTTTGAGCTGGATTCATGGTTTACTTTGTCTGTAGCAGTCGCTAAGGTTGGACGTGTTTTTATGAGTATGGCGATCTTCGTTTGTTAAAAGCTGACACTTCGTGAATTCTTGGCCAAACACAGTACTGTAACGATGCCCCAGCCTCCATATTCGACAGACATGTCTCCGTGCGATGTTGTTCTATTTCCAAAAATAAAGATAACCTTAAAGGGCCGTCGTTTTACCAGAGTACTAAAAATCGATGAAAGAATCAAAGGCTATACCAAAAAACGAGTTTGAGAAGTGCTTCGACGATTGAAAGAAATGCTAGCATAGGTGCATAATTTCGAATGGACTATTTTAAAGGCGACAACATTAATGTAGACTGCTGAATAAATATTTTTTCCAAAAACTTAAACAACCGTTAATTTTTGACATACCTTTTACATGTCCCCATTCTTCGATCGTACAATACAATAGTTCATCTGTTCATTATGTGACACATTTTTTAAACTTCCTAACTTTAATACCCTTTATTGATATCTGAAGCTCTGCTAATGATGTAAGAAGTTTCATTACTTATATCTCTTCCTGCTTTATAAGTATGACTGAATTTTTTCAAAATCCAATAGAATGATCTACACAAATGGGAAGAGAATTTTATGAAATATTATTAAAATATTACTACCAAATTTCATTATAAGGTTAAGAAACTATAAACATATGTGCACATCCGTAATCCCAAACTGGAACTTGAAGGAATCAATTCCGTCTGCCAGATTTTGGGGGATTAAATTCTTCGATTTCAACTAAGCGTTTTACTACTTCAATTATTCTATGAAAATCTCACAGCAGCTTAGCTCTAAAAAATGGCTGAACAATTTTATAGGAAGTATTCATTAATAGAAAAAATATAAATTAAAAAAAGAATTCAAAAATATCCATACAATTATATATTTCATTGGTTCGAAATTTAAACCTATGATCTATCAAATACAAATCACCGATAATCTTAAATAATCTTTCTACAAATAAATTTTTATAAGCAGAAATTATTGGTAAGCGATCTTCCTCCGCTTCAACTGATTCAGCTTTGAGTATAAGAATGGTGTCTGAAGTGCCTCACCAAAGAATTAAATTTTTAATACGATTGTTAAATATATCCCCTCCATTTCAAAATCTCTTAAATTGAGCATTTCTACAATAAGTTTTCCCAAAGTGTACTTAAAGTCTGAGAGGAATCTCACCTATACTTGCAACGGATTATGCGCATTTTGCAAGTCATTGAATTGTTACGAGTCATCGACTTGTTGCGTGCGCTGACTTTGCGCCGTTGAACTTTTTATGTTCACCTAATTTTTTGCCGCAATCGTTTTTCTCGTGAGAAATATTTCATTTTCGTTTTCTTTTTGTTACACTGACTTGCACGTGTCATGTGACAGACAAAATATGACATTTCAATTATTTCTTGGTGGGATTTCATTTTCATGATTTTCCGCCTTGCATTTATTCCACTATTCAACTCTAGTTTACCAATTTTCAAATGAAATTCTTACGGCGTTATTGAAGAGGTGTTGTTAGATATGTATATTTGTATGTGTACAGTTACCTTTGAAGCTTAAATTTTGCTCACAGAAGGATTAATCAAGCAGTGCAAACCTACCACAACGAAAGTGCTAGAAAACAAAAACAAAAAATTCAGCATCACATCGAGTCCACCTGTCTCACTTCGTTTTTGTTGCATTCTTTTGCGAAAGAAATGTGTCAAACTGCTGTGAACGCCAATGAACCAATTAGCATTCGACTGAGTAACGACCTCAATATGCAGTTACTCAACGAACACATGCCAAATGTGTGGAGCATATCTCAAGGGGTTTTGCCCTGGTCACAATGTCACAACACAAGTGTCAATGCTTGTTAGCAGTAATACGAACAGGCATACAAAACAACGGTACATTCAATTAATTTTAGGAATAGTGACGCACCTCAGGCTGCTCAGCGTCGTTTAGGCCGAACTCAGCAACAACAGCGAGTTGTTGTTGTGAATGAATGTTGTTTAATGCTCACCCACTCTTAAAAATACGCGTAGGCACCAGCATATTTCGGTAGAATTGTATGTGTGTTCATGTTGGAATATTATACACTCACTGCCATTCATTGCTGGTCCTCAGAGACTTTAGTTAGTACCGTACCATGTCCGTAGTATTGTGTGTCTCTGACTTTCGCCTTAATGAAAGGCATAACAGCAAATTAATCACATCAAATTGATTGTTAATTACATGTCAATGAGGGAGTACTCGTATATCTAAGTATGTGTGGTAGCGCAAACGCGTAAATGTGCTACGCAGTCTGCCTAACGGTATTAATTCAATTCATTTGGGTATCGAATATTTGCTTGTTGCTCAAGTAAATGAGCCCCCAATATGGTTAGACATTGAAATTTCGTGAAATATTGACAGAGTGGGCGTTATGCTTGTGCATGAAATTTAAATGTAATTATTTGGGTACTCGATGGACTAAAAAAAATACATAAAATTGTATAAATATTTATGAAAAACGTCTGAAATTTTAATATGCATAATGATTTAGATGGAGAAAAGAAATTTGGTCTCAAATAAAACACAGAAGCATTTTTGAAATTTAAAAAAATGTTCCACTTTTATGTATAAGACCCCAATAACGGTATATTACGGAGCATAATTATAATGTCGTTCCATTTTTGAACCACTTTTTGTGGACGGTACTGAATATAAATTTCAAATTTTGACAGTCATCTTTCTGGCCAATGCTATACCACAAAAAAAAGTGTATCCTAATATCGGCTTTTTATACCCTGAACAGGGTATATTAAGTTTGTCACGAAGTTTGTAACACCCAGAAGGAAGCTTCGGGGGCTCTAAAAAGTATATATATAAAGGGTGATTTTTTAAGAGCTTGATAACTTTTTAAAAAAAAAAACGCATAAAATTTGCAAAATCTCATCGGTTCTTTATTTGAAACGTTAGATTGGTTCATGACATTTACTTTTTGAAGATAATTTCATTTAAATGTTGACCGCGGCTGCGTCTTAGGTGGTCCATTCGGAAAGTCCAATTTTGGGCAACTTTTTCGAGCATTTCGGCCGGAATAGCCCGGAAATGTTGTCTTCCAAAGCTGGAATAGTTGCTGGCTTATTTCTGTAGACTTTAGACTTGACGTAGCCCCACAAAAAATAGTCTAAAGGCGTTAAATCGCATGATCTTGGTGGCCAACTTACGGGTCCATTTCTTGAGATGAATTGTTCTCCGAAGTTTTCCCTCAAAATGGCCATAGAATCGCGAGCTGTGTGGCATGTAGCGCCATCTTGTTGAAACCACATGTCAACCAAGTTCAGTTCTTCCATTTTTGGCAACAAAAAGTTTGTTAGCATCGAACGATAGCGATCGCCATTCACCGTAACGTTGCGTCCAACAGCATCTTTGAAAAAATACGGTCCAATGATTCCACCAGCGTACAAACCACACCAAACAGTGCATTTTTCGGGATGCATGGGCAGTTCTTGAACGGCTTCTGGTTGCTCTTCACCCCAAATGCGGCAATTTTGCTTATTTACGTAGCCATTCAACCAGAAATGAGCCTCATCGCTGAACAAAATTTGTCGATAAAAAAATTTCGAACCGAACACTGATTTTGGTAATAAAATTCAATGATTTGCAAGCGTTGCTCGTTAGTAAGTCTATTCATGATGAAATGTCAAAGCATACTGAGCATCTTTCTCTTTGACACCATGTCTGAAATCCCACGTGATCTGTCAAATACTAATGCATGAAAATCCTAACCTCAAAAAAATCACCCGTTAAATGATCAGTATGTCCGTCCGTCCGTCTGTCTGTATATATACGAACTATTCCTTCAGTTTTTAAGATATCGATTTGAAATTTTGCAGATGTTATTTTCTCGTCAAGAAGCTGCTCATTTGTCGGAACTGCCGATATAGGACCACTATATCATATAGCTGCCATACAAACTGAACGATCGTAGTCAAGGGCTTGTATGGAAAACTTCCGCATTTTATTACATATCTTCACGAAATTTGGTGTGAGTTATTGCTCATAGAAATAATTTGATCTCCGAAAAAATTTTGCAGATCGGTTCACTATATCATATAGCTGCCATACAAACTAAACGATCGGAATCAAGGGCTTGTATGGAAAACTTCCGCATTTTACTAGATATCTTCACACAATTTGGTGTGAGTTATTGCTCAAAGAAATAATTTAATCTCCGAAAAAATTTTTCAGATCGGTTGACTATAGCATATAGCTGCCATACAAACCGAACGATCGGAATCAATGGCTTGTATGGAAAATTTTCGCATTTGACGTGGTATCTTCACGAAATTTGACATAGATTACTGCTTAAGGTAATAATATAATCTCCGAAGAAATTGTACAGATCGGTTAACTATATAACCTTAATGTTTCTAGAAAACAACCCGGCTAAACAGAATTAGTAAAATGTTTTATTTTTTTTTACTTACTTTTTCTTACGTCTTTAGATTTTTTTAAAACATAGTTACTAAAAGAAATGCACCTGCGAAGGGTATATTAGCTTCGGTACAGCCGAAGTTAACGTTTTTTCTTGTTACGAATTCTACATATCATATCGGTTCAATCTAGAACCAATTTTTTGTGAAAGAATATTTAACGGTAACTAATATAAATTTCAAACTTTTACAGCCAATTTGACAGCTCTCTTTCCAGCAAAAGCTATACCAATAAAAAACACCCTTTACTTTTATATTTTTTCTCTCTACCTCTACTAACGACATTCCACATTTAACTCATTACCGGAATTTCCACCATTGAAATGCAACCCTGCACAAATGTCAACAGCGCAAATTCTTAATTAAGCATCCTGAATTGTCTGCACTAGACGCGTTGACACACTTTTCATTCATTTATCATTGCCATAGAAAAAAAAACAAACAACAAACGTTCGCTACTCACAACAGCATAAACCCGTTGGCAATAAGTATTCATTTCACATCTTCACATTTTCTTAACCATTCCAATTAATATGTATGTCTGTGTATGGTGTATATATATCAAGCACTTATGAAATTATTATAATTAAAATGGCATCTTAAGCATGCTTGAGGTTGTACACAACGCTGCCACATTAATTAGCACTTAGCATACTCGTTGACATACATACTAGTACACAGCAAGTCACTCTTAGTGGGTAGAAAATTCATAAATGCACACTCTTCCACTCGCCCACCTCTTTGCTGGTAAAAGTTGTTCTCTACGTCGCTGATAGTTATAGACTTCTATAATCCATATTAATAGTTAGTTGGAATTTAATATGAAATAATAAAAGCAAAAGCTTTAGAATCTAGTATTGATTTTATAAATTGTTTTATAAATGAACAGTGTGCGCGCCAATTACTATAACATCCTTATATAATATTTCGAAATCGAACTATAACTATGTATACTTTCCTTATAATTTTATATTTTACGATTCTATTTTACTAATCTGATTCTTTCATTTTAAATTTACAATAATAATGGAAACCAACCTGATATCACATGAGTCCTCAAAATGTAAACCAAACTAATCTCACACGACCTCTCAAAATATTACCTGACCTTATGAGACCCCTCAAATGTAAACAAAACAATACTCAAGTGACAACTCAAAATGTAAATAAAACAGACCTCACATGAGTCCTCAAAATATAAAAAAACCTTCAAAATGTAAGCAAACTTGACTTGACATGAACCCGTAAAATATCGACAAGCATGACCCTACGGTACCCTTCAACATTTAAACAAAAAGGACAACTCAAAATATTAAGACCCCAAGTGATTCAAAACTTCAAAACATAACCGAAAATCACTTCGCGTGATCCATTAAAATATAAACAATTCTGACAACGAATCTAACCTAACATGACCAGTCAAATGTTATCTTAAAGCTAAAAAATCCTTACGTTACTTCCAAAATGACAGACCCATAGTCGCCTTATCTTCCAAAATGTACAAATACCTATTTATACATGAACCCATAAAATGTGCACAAACCTGACCCCATGTGACCCTTCAACATATGGTTTATATGTTCACTTCACGTAGCCCCTCAATATATAAACAATTCTGGATGTCAGTCCATTAAATTTAAGAAAATCTAACCTCAGTGACCTCTCAAAATTTAAGGTAGGGGTCTGGGTTTTCACTTTCGAAAAATCGATTTTATTTGTTTTGTCTTATTATCTAACATTTCAAGAATATGTCCTCAAAATTTTAATCCGATCTAAGCAATATTCTTGAAGTTATTGTTTAATTAGTCTCGGGGCCTTTAACGTTCTAACTCTAACTGCTACGGCTTTAAACGCGTTTTTCTCAAAACTACTTTTTCGAAGTCCGTGTTCACTGCCATTTGAAAAATGCTCGACCGATTCATTTCAAACTTGCTACACATTTTCTTCACATAAAATACTTACCTAGTAAAATTTTTTTTTTAACATTAAGGGTGTTTCCCACCCTGAAAATGGCGGAAATTTTAGTCGAAAATAACGGTTCACACTTTAGATGGCCGCCAAAAATTTTTAAATAAAAAAACAAATAATCAGAGAACGTTGGGGGGAAGATTTGTTTAAAATTTAACTAAATTTTTATGGTTTTTCATTTTCGGATAATTTCCGGCCGAGTTACAGTGAACACCGCAAATTGTATTTTTTTTCAAGACGTCCTAGGGGAAGCTCTGTCACGGGCTAATGGTTTAATATTTTAGCATGAAAAATTTACAGAACATAGTCAAAACTATGCTCAATAATGTATAGAAGGTTTGAATAAAATTGCTTAATCTATATTTGAGATAAAAAATCACAAAAAAGTATTTTTTTTGTGCTGAAACCCAGACCCCTCCTTTAAACAAACTCCAGCCAAATATCATCGACCTCGATCAAAAAGTAACCTAACTCCAGCCAAAATTCATTGACCCCAGCCAAAATGTAAACGAACCCCTGTCTAAGGTCAATGTCCTCGACAAAAACGTAAAAAAACCCCGCCCAAAGGTCATTGACCCCAGCTAAAAGGTAAACAAGCCTTTTTCGGGGTTAATGACCTCTGACAAGGGTTTGTTTATGTTTTAAGGGCGAGGTCAATGACCTTTGACAGGGCTTTTTAAAAGTTTTGAGGGCGAGGTCAATTACTTTTGACAAGAGTTTGTTAACGTTTTGAGGCCTAGGTCAATGGTATTTGACAGGGATTTGTTAATATGTTTGGCAGTGATGTGAGGTTTGTGGGGTTTCAGGGACCTCTTGATATTAGGGGTTTTTACATTTATAACGTCACTTGAAGTCAGATTTGTTCGAATTTTGAGGGATCCCCTGATCTGAGGTTTGTTTAAATATAATCAAGTAACGACCAGCTGATAGTCACGAATGATTAAGCAATGGGTTATGTGAGGTTGGAAGTCTAGCGAATTCAAGGGAATTCTATACAGGAGTCAAAAGTTCCCAAGTTAAAAACACTACAATCCAATAAACGGGTTTGGTAGAAATTGGTCACAGAATTACAGCAGGTCAAGAATATATCAAGGGGAGATATATCTAAATAAAATTTAGAGATAAAATTTCCGGATTTTGTTTTAGAAAAGAAAAATTAAGTTATGTATAAAATTTCTGAAGGGCGTCTTGATGTCACCATGACAAACGCTTCCACTACAGCTAGTTTAGCACCCTTTTAGAATTAATTATTCAAAAAATTGGCGTCTAACAAAACTAAGTGTTCACTTTGAACTTCATTGTCGCTTATTTATAAGCTTTAATCTCACTGACTTTCAAAGCTGCGCAAATCACCATCATTCGACCCCTTCCCCTTAGTTACTACGCACTTTAGTTGTTGTTGTTTACAATTTTATATTCAATAATTTATTTCAAGGCATTCAGCCAATTGTTACCCCGTCATGTTTGATACTTTGTTTTGAACAAGCAATATCCAAAACAAAACAAACAAAACGACGTGGCATGCAACACAATTTAGGTAATTTAATGCCGTGAAAATCAAGTGGCACATTTAAGAACAATACTCGACATTCTCAACTTGGTCCATCGACACAAATTGGCATAACTCTGGCTTGCCGGTTGCCGCTGCCGGTGTTTAACTAAGTACACGTTATTATACATACTCGACGCGCGTAGCTCACGCATCCCAGGCATTTCCGTTAGCCTTATTTGGTTGTTGCTTGTGACACTTGTGACAATAAGTCACGTCGCCTACACCAAAGACAAACGTTGTCGGCGATTGTAACGGCGTGAATGTAGTGTAGCATTTGTGTGTAGCATTGCCGTGGACGTGCCCCATGGCGTGAGCTGCGCAAATAAATCATTTAGTGGCGTACAGGTAACTGGGCATCTGTGGCAGCTATCAGCTGTTACTGAGCACGTAACTGGTCCAGGCAATTGCACACTTCCGTTGCGGTACTTCCTTATTTGCACAATTTGCTGTATAGCGCTCGCTAGATGAGCGGTGTATCACTGCCGTTGGGCAAATAGGTGTTGTGGACGATAAACAAACGGCTGTAATTGCTTTGTTCGGTTGACGGAATGGCATATAGGGTGTTTCATGTTGGAAAATCCGAAAAAAATAAATAACTATTAATCAAATTTAATATTTTTTTATACTCTCGCAACAAATGTTGCTAAAGAGAGTATTATAGTTTTGTTCACATAACGGTTGTTTGTAACACCCAAAACTAAACGAGTTAGATATAGGGTTATATATACCAAAGAGATCAGGGTGAAGAAAGGAGTTCAAATCCGAATGTCTGTCTGTCCGTCCGTCTGTCCGTCCGTCCGTCTGTGCAAGCTGTAACTTGAGTAAAAATTAAGATATCTTGATGAAACTTGGCACACTTATTTCTTGGCACCATAGGAAGGTTGCTTTCGAAAATGAGCAAAATCGGACCACTGCCACGCCCACAAAATGGCGAAAACCGAAAACACATAAAGTGCCATAACTAAGCCATAAATAAAGCTATGGAAATAAAATTTGGTATGAAGAATGGCACTATGAAGGGGCATATTTGGATGTAATTTTTTTGGGAAAGTGGGCGTGGCCCCGCCCCCTACTAAGTTTTTTGTACATATCTCGCAAACCAATAGAGATATATAAACCATACTTTCTGCAGTCGTTTTTTTTTGCCACTTCCTAATACAGTCCAAAAATAAAAGAAATCGGATCATAACCACGCCCACCTCCCATACAAAAGTTAGGTTGAAAATCACTAAAAGTGGGTTAACTCACTAACGAAAAACGTCAGAAACACTAAATTTCACATAAGAAATGGCAGATAAAAGCTGCACTCAGATTTTTTTTACAAAATGGAAAATGGGCGTGGCGTCGCCCACTTATGGATCAAAAACCATATCTCAAGAACTACTCGACCGATTTCAATAAAACTTGGTTTGTAATAGTTTCCTTACATCCCAATGATATGTTGTGAAAATAGGCCAAATCGCTTCACAACCACGCCTACTTCCTATATACCAGAACTTTGAAGACAATCTGAATCGTTTACTTTACAGTATATAAAGTAAGCACTAGTGAAGATATCGGTGCAGCACTCTGCACAAATACTATGTTAATAGTGTGGCAGCCCCATTCTAAAAATCGCCGAAATCGGACATAGGTTTTTAAGGCCCCATATATCGAACACGAGATTGCGAGAGTATAAAATGTTCGGTTACACCCGAACTTAGCCCTTCCTTACTTGTTTAATCTTAATTTTTTCAAATATTTTTTGAACAAGCGAATAGAATATTAATGACAAATTAGAGGTCAATATTTAGAAAAATTAATTCAGAATGAATAGCAAAAGCTACATGAATTCGTTATCAAGTAAATCAGTTTAGATAGAATAAACTGATATCGAGCAAGTTTGACCTATATTTTTAACCATCCTTTTTAGATTCCTTTTCATTTCTTTAAAATCTTATTTTATAAAACTAATCATTTTATTTCTCACATTTCAATACTGATTTTTTTTTTTAATTTTCATTTTATATTTCTCTTTTAGAGTAAAAAACTAAAATTGTGCTGATTTTTTTTTTCTAAGATATATTTCTAAGATTTTTCTAAGATTATGTTGTTGTTACTCTTATTTTTTTATGTTTATTTGTTTATTTTTTTAGTTATATATTCATCAGAAACACCCTGTATTTTGTATTTACATTCTAAGCAAGCCTAAGGGCCTGTGAATGATTCGCACTGAGATTGCCTTTATACGTACATATTTATGTGAGTAGCGTAGTAAAATTATAGCGCAATTAAATTTATTCATTACGGGCATAAGCAAGCTGATATTAATTTTGATATACATTTGTAATTATATTTACTATATACAAACTTATATATCATACAACTACTAAACAAATCCCAAATTATGAAAATATATACCAAAAATTGTGCTAAGTTATTTAAAGCAAATTATTTATTGCGAATTTATGAAATTATTTAAATTTAATTTTTTTTTAATTTTAATTGTAATTTCAAAAAAATATTTTTGAGAAAAAAAATTTAAAAAAATTAAAAATTAAAAAAAATATCTATATTTAAATTTTTTTCTTTTATTTAGTTATTGTTTTTTTATAATTAAACAGATTCCAAATATATTGAAATTTATAAAAATAAAAAGCAAATTTTGAATTATGAAAATTTAATACTATTGTCAAAATTTTGTTAATTCACATTTTTCGGTTTCGTATAAAAATCACTCATACGCACTGCACGCCGTGCAATTGCGTGTACATAATTGCTTATATTAAATTAAATATTTAAGTAAATACTGAGTATCAAATACAGAAAAACTCACCAAAGCATTAACAATTTAAAAATTAAATTACGCAAGCTCATCTGCAACAAAGATAATTAAAGCTTTCTAAAAATCACTCATACGCACCGTAGCACCACATGCATTATTCATCATTTCATTAAAATTCTATGTGCATAACTTTTTAAATGTGGCAAAATATCTACTTTTTAGCACTAATAAAGCATAGTCTGATTATGTTGTGCTCATTTCATCAAGCCAAGCACACTATCTTTTATCGCCATTTAGCTTTATTACATTTGCCATGAATATATTATGAATATACTTAGTGATTTGCAGCGCAGCTTTCACACAACAATACACAGATAACAAAATATGTATATTCGCTACTTATATAGCATTTATCTAGCACACTAGACATTATGGCACCATGTGATTTCATATGCCTGTACATAGTACATATATACTATATTTTATATGAAAAATACCACAACAAGTTGGACTAACCCAAAATATATTTTTACGAGTTTTCTGCATACACATCGTAATAACCATAATGTGACGTAAGTGGGGTTAATAGATTTATAGGTTAATGTTTGACACGAATTTTATTGCTTATGTTGTTGTACGCGGAAATAACCCAGAATTATTTATAAGTAATATGTTTAATAAAGCCTGATATGAGCGAAGAATCTTTAAATATGTGGCATGCCTCTTCATACTTTAATACACTAGACGCCAAATTAAAGGGAAAGCTGTATAATTAAAATATTAAGTTAATATTCCATAGAAAATTTAAATTAGTGTTCTTCAAGACAAGAAACACAAAGATGACAAGAAATGCATAACGAACTGATACTCCCACTCTTTTCTTACTTTTCAGCTGCACAGTAATTTTTTCGAGAATATTGAATAGTTAAACAACTCAATTAGCTGTTTTAATTTGTTGTTAATTGACTCAATTTAACTCACATAATTATTGTTTCGCATTTGTCTAAGCATGTTTTTACTTTTTTAGACCAAATTGGTTTGATTAAAATGTAAATCAATTAAGTGAGGGAATTACTTCGTTAATTGACTCAATTTAGCTTACATAATTATTGTTTTGCATTTCTAAAAGCGTGTTTTTACTTTGTTTTTGAGAGAATTGGTAAATAAATGAACTGAGGCATTTAAGTTGTTCCGTGACTCAATTTAGCTCACATTATTATTGTTTTGTGAAAGATTTGATGTAATTAAAATGTGATTCAATTAACTGATGTAATTAAATTGTTAATTGACTCAATTTAGCTAAGAACAGGGTTATATTACACATTTTAGAGCAATTTATTGGCAATTTAATTACAATTGGATTGTTAAGTTAAGGCAGTAGTCTGCTTTACAGGCTTCAAAAAATCGATTTTTTTTGGCCACTAAAACTGCTCTAGCTTCGAAAATATGTCGAATTGGCCTCTGGAATTTTAAAGACATATCCTTGGATAGTTATGGAAGAGATTTATCTCTAGTGAGAGTCAAGAGAGATAAATCTCTTCCATAACTATCCAAGAATATGTCTTTAAAATTCCAGAGGCCAATTCGACATATTTTCGAAGCTAGAGCAGTTTTAGTGGCCGAGCGTCGAGCAGGTGCGAATGCTCAGGCAGACTTTAAGCGCGTTTTCTCGAGTTTTCATTTTCACAAGTGTTAGAAAACGGTGCCGGCGATAGCAAAAAGAATATATGTCCGATCGAAAAAACCAAAGTGATCTAGCTTCAGTATTATATTATCTTCTATTTCAAATAAAAAAGTGGGACAAAAGTATTATTTAAACTACTTTTTTTTGCAACTTAAAGTCAATTTTTTTTCTTAAAAAAGTGAATTTTTTTCAAACTTCGAAAAAATTTGAATTTTTATAACTTCTTCGGCATTTGTTTAGTTCATAAAGAAAATAAACTTATATAAATTAAAACAAAAATTTGGTTCGACTGTTTCAGATGCATCGCACGAACACCATCACCGGCATCGATTTACAAGTGCAGACTCCAGGCGCTCCAGAAAAATACTTACAACTTTGAAAAAATTTCAACATTTTTTAATAATAAATATTGTTTTTTAAGCCTTAAATCATTCAATTCAATCATTTCCTTCACTTTCAAAAAAAATTGTTAAAAAAAACGCTTTTTTCGGTTTCTATTGCTTAATTAATATTTTGTTGTTTTAGGTACTTTAATTTGATTAAACTTTCCCTCTTTATTCAAAAGAAATTTTTATTTTCTTTAAATTGTTTAGTCCCATTGGTTTATTGAAGTTAACTTGCAAAATGCTCTTAATTGTTAATTAGGAGTCTAGTAATAGCCTTTTCGCACATGATTTAATTGATTGATTTAAGTAAAATTTATTCCGTGTTTCAAACATAATTATTTATTTGTCTAAAATAAATGACATTTGTGCTATTTTTTTTTTAAATTATCAGGCAAAAAGTATGTCAAAGTATTGCGTAAAATATGCGCTTTAATATTTCTGACATTTGCTATGAAAAATAATTTAATTATGAAAGCGCCAATAAATAAAATTAAAAGAAGAATGGCTCAAACGACGAACGCGTGGCAAGTCTTTTTCAATTTAATTAATTAACGGTTGCAAATTGCAAATGCATATTAAGTAAAATTACGACTGCGAAAACTGACATACAAATTAAAAATAAGAAAAAGTTAAATGAAACACCCACACAAGCATGAATACATTTAAATTTGCTAAATCTGTACAAACGCAAATTAACTAAGCAAAGATTTTAATCGAATATAGAAAGATTAAAAAATAAAGTTTATTTCCAAAGTAGTGACGTCGAAAATTTCTATTTTGCTGCAACTTTTTTGTTGACAAATCTAATGCAAGCGTAGCACTTAAAGCGATGCAAAAACTTACAAACTCTGCAAGTATTTGTGTACAATGGCGGTAAAAAAGCCAAAAATGGCGTCATTTTCTCACAAAAATCGTGAAAACTTTTAACCCACTCGTTTCATTTGAAACGCATACCGATGAAAATATCACTTTGAACAGTAAAATTACTAATAAAAAAGCATATTTTGCAGACGCTGCAACGAAGGTCAGGCAAAAGCAAGTGAGAAAAAAGTTATTTTGAGAAAAACAAAATGCAGAAATTCACTTCTTTTGCGAGGCCAATTACGACTACGCTTAGCCAATAAACTCGTCGCTGAGCGCAGAGATAAGTAAAGATGCTACTGGTGCTATTCTGATTGCCTGTCTTAATGCTTAAATAGTTCTTGTGCTGCTCATTTTATGTAAGCAATTCACTTAATTGTGCTTATTTTGGTTTATTTGAATGCTTGCTTTTATTTACTTAGAGTGTTTCTGTGTTATATATTTATTGAGTACTTTTGAGAATAGTTTAATTAAAGTGCACTTTAACGTAATTAGCCCAAAAATCTCTAGATTTATGAAGAAAAGGAAAGGCAATTCCTCGAATCTTCTTAACAAATCAATAGAGGCAACCAATAAGCTTTTGGAAACAAGAATCCAACATTGAACTTTCCATAATTTCGATTCCTTTTTAATGCTATATTCTAAAGAGTTTCTCAAAATGAACAAGTAAGGAAAGGCTAAGTTCGGGTGCAACCGAACATTTTATACTCTCGCAATTTATTGATATATTTTTATTAAGATAACACACAATTTGACTCAATTTGAAAATACTATAATTAGGTATATCAGAGCTAGAGGAAGTTATGACCCGATTTTAACAATTTTTGGTACAGAGACACACTATTAGAAGAAAAATATTTCCTCTGAATTAAATTAAAATATCTGAGAGATTTATCGAAATTTTCGGTGAAAAATTACCATGGGCCACTGAACTCTTCATATTCGACATTCGAGGCCTTCAAAAGTTATAGTCTGATTTCGAAAAATTCCGATTTTCACAAGTGACGCCACAGATCATATACAGTATTTCTGTAAATTTTTATTTCGCTATCTTCATTGGTTCCTTATGTATATATTATAAAGTAAAGGAATAAGATGGAGTTCAAAATTGAGTTACATGGGATGTTGTCGTGGTTGTAAATCGATTTTATCCATTTTCCACACGTGTCATCAGGGTGTCAAGAAAATATTATATACCGAATTTTATTCGAATCGGTCGAGTAGTTCCTGAGATATAGTTTTTGACCCATAAGTGGGCGATGCCACGCCCATTTCCAATTTTGTAAAAAAATCTCAGTGCAGCTTTTTTCTGCAATTTCTTCTGTAAAATTTAGTGTTTCTGACGTTTTTCGTTAGTGTGATAATCCACTTTCAACCTAACCTTTGTATGGGAGGTGGGCGTGGTTATTATCCGATTTCAACTATTCATGGTGTGTGATGGGGTACGTAAGAGAACCGACTGCAGAAAGTTTGGTTTATATAGCTTCATTGATTTGCGAGATACATACAAATAACCAATTTGGGGGCGGGGCCACGCCCACTTTTCCAAAAAAAATTACATCCAAATATGCCCCTTCCTAGTGTGATCCTTTGTTCCAAATTTTACTTTTATAACTTTATTTATGGCTTAGTTATGACACTTTATGTGTTTTCGGTTTTCGCCATTTTGTGGGCGTGGCAGTGGTCCGATTTTGTCCATTTTCGAAAGCAAGAAAGTCCCAAGGAACATGTGCTCCAAGTTTCATCAAGATATCTCAATTTTTACTCAAGCTATCCGTTGCACGGACGGACGGACAGACTTAGAGACTTAGATTTAGACTCGTCTCGTCATTTTGATATATATAACCCTATCTTACTCGTTTAGTTTTATGACTTACAAACAACCGTTATGTGAACAAAACTATAATACTCTCTTAGCAACTTAGCGAAAGTATAAAAATTATCCGAAACAGAGTACCACGTTTTTTAAATTTTATCAATTTTCCCGGAAAATAATCTGATATTGTAGTTCAATCATTCTATAATAGTATCAAAAACGCAGATAATCGGAAAGCCGATATAGAAAATAATAATAATAATGCAAATTGCATGAATGCAAAGAGTTCCTTATGACGCTTTCATATACATTTAATATTGCCACCTACTCAGCTGCTATCGTTTTTACGCCTAATAAAAATTTAATGAGAATGCAAGCTTCGATGCTAAATAGCTTAATATACCCAGACTAGTTATACAGAAAAGCATAGTAGCACCATTAAATGTAGAATTCCAACGCCCGAGGAGTGAGTATAAACTTTCACCTTCCATTTAACTTGTTCCATTATCGTTTACTTCACTTTCGGTACGTTGACGACTTTCCCGAAGTAGTGAAAGCCCAGACGCGCAGTCTATTTGATGTCTGCTCCGTCGTAAAATTAAATGCATACATTTCCCCTTTTTGCATACAAAGTGTGTTGCCGAGTTAAATTGTGTAGAAATTTTGCGCGTCTTACATCCGCTTTTGCCAAGCGGCAGCCAAACGCAGAGATGTGCGAATAATGTTGCATGCAAGCAAGCTGCGAACAATGTTACACGGGTAATTTTGTAAATTCTGAAAACAAAAGTAAAATTGGAGCACAACAGAAGTGTGTTATTAAAAGGTTATAGGTGAGTGAGTCCAATTTAAGATTGGAAGATGGTCTTGCTCTCAGCCCTCACAGCATAAAAAGGTTAAGGTTTTGATTAAGCTTCAGCTGAGGTTAATTAAAAATTTGTATTTGAATAAATCCGAGAAAGATCATGATTGCTAATTTATCAGATAGACCTATATATACCGTGTATACTACTAAATCTCGGTTTGAACGTGGTACTATGAAGATTTTACCTAATCTAATAATATTTGTGTTCTACACTAATATACAGGAAAGAATTGGGTGAAAGCTTGGGCACATAACAACTATTATTCATAAATCTGTTATAATGTCCATATTTGGGCGCAATCCAGAACTCTAAGAGTCAAAATTTGCTTGATGATATTCTCTCTTCCTACTATTAAGCACAAATATCGATATCAGTCGCTTTCACTTCAAGTGAAAATTTGATGAAAGCTGAATGGAGCTTTCACCATTTTTCGAACCCCCAAAAGCTCACTAAATTTTATAGGAATAGTAAATAGAAACAAGAGAGAAACAAGTACACTAATGAAAGCACTATTAGAATGGAAACAGAAGCTAAATTTTGCCGACATTTGTCTTCAATTGTAATTGTAAAGATTTTACCCAACCTAATAATATTTGTGTTCTACACTAATATACAGGAAAGAATTGGGTGAAAGCTTGGTCACAAAACAACTATGTATTATTAATAAATCTGTTATAATGTCCATATTTGGGCTCAATCCAAAATTCGAAGAGTCAAAATTTGCTTGATGATATTCTCTCTTCCTACTGTTAAGCACAAATATCGATATCAATCGCTTTCACTTCAAGTGAAAACTTGATGAAAGCTGACTGGAGCTTTCATCATTTTTCGAACCCCCAAAATCTCACTAAAATTTTTGAGGAATAGCAAATATGCAAAATATGAGAGAAACAGGTACACTAATGAAAGCACTAATTAGAATGGAAACAGAAGCTAAATTTTGACGACATTTGTCTTCAATTTTTACCACTAAATCACTATTAAACTAGTAAGTATTTTAAACAATTAAATGAAAGCTAGGAAGCAAAAATCAAGGGAAGCTCAATCGAAAGCTACAAACATCCGTTTCACTACATTCCGTATACACTACTTGAAAGCTTCCAAAAGCTCAATCGAAAGCTACAACCATCCATTTCACTACATTCCGTTTTCACTACTTGAAAAGTCTTTCAATATTATACTTCAACTAAAAATTCCTGCTTCTTCAGAGCTTTAAAGCCACAAACCTCCAATAAATTCTTAATTGATTTACATTGAAACAAATGAAATTAAACGCGTAATGAATTGCAGCGAATAATCGCCATAAATCAATCAATGCTTCAGTGGTTTGGCTTCTCGAAAAAACGAACGCATGTAGCAATGAATGTGCATATTCATCAATGAAATGCTGACCTTTTTAATAAATTCACTTGTAAACATGCAATCAGATGTAAATTTTACAGGAAACCACATGTAAACCATAACCGATACATAGTGAAAGATAAGAACCCAGCAAAGAAATTAGTGGTAACATCTCAATATAGAGTGCTTTATTTTTAGAGTGTGCTTGGAACAGCTGAATCTTCCCCAAATAGTTTAAAGAATTAACGCCGAGTTAATAATCCTTATCCAGATAAAAAATGTCCAGACTGCCGTTAGACTAACTTCGAACATTCAGTTTAGGCCTTTAAATATTATTTAGTCGTGTTCTATGAAATATAGACTTCGAATAAGTTCGTATAAGACTTCGAATAAGCTTTGAAATATCTTTGACTAAAGACCATTTAAGGTGATTTGTATTCCGTAATTGAGTACTTCAGACACTATCGGTACAATTTGACTGGATTCTGGATTGATTTAAAGTCTCAGCGAAATGTTAAAATATCAGGTATCAAGTATCTTTAGACAGGAGGATCTTGAGAATGGTTTATATGGAATGGAATAGAATGAATGAGATCGGTAGACACGATATAGTTGGATCGGATCACGATATAGTTGGATCGTGTCTACCGATCTCATTCATTCTATTCCATTCCATATAAACCATTCTTCGCTTCGTTACGCCTTAAAGTTCTATAGCATTTCTTATAAAGCGTAATCATCAATAAGGAAAATTCTTAACACAAACCCACGATGCTCAAGTTCTCTGCTGGGCATGTCTCATGCATACTAAATACTCATAAATGTGATGGCTGGCATGAGTTGTGCAAATATTTAATTACATGAAACTGTACAAAAACTGCTGCTGTATTAATTTGTGTGTTAACAGAGTATGAGCATGCAAGGAACAAGTCGATGTTGAGTTGAAAGATGGAGTAAGAAGAACAACAATTTAATTACTTGCTGCTACGCTCTTTTATAATCCACTTATTTTTTGTAAAAATTTGTTTGTTTTGCATTAAGTAAACGGCAATTAGCACATCGTGCTTACACTGCTCAACTGTTGGCAAACCAAGATGTGGCTGCTCAACATAATTGTCTCACTTTTGTGATTGGCAAACAAACCGGAAAAAGAGAAAGCATAAGCAAAGATATAAATAAGTTTTTCTCTAGAAGGTGCCAATGCCTCGCGCCGCTGGCGTATGATGAATGCTCAAAAAATTTTTTGCAGGAATAACATTTTTATGCTTGCAATGGCGCGAAAAAATTTACAGGCATCATAAAGTTGGTTACACTTTTGTGAGATCTGGCTGTAGTATTAAGGTTTTTTCTGAGGATTTTTTCGTGTTCTTTTGAATTAAATGAAAACCACATGTTTCCCTTCTAGGCTTCCTCAAGTTAAATAAACAAAACCTAGAAATAAAAAATATAATTAAAAATTAAAAAAATAAGGAAGGGCTAAGTTCGTATGTAACCGAACTTTTCATACTTCCGTAATTTATTTATTTAAATTTATTTATATTATGTAATACACAAGTTGGAAACCATAATATTAGATTAGAAGCACGGACGTCCTCGTGTTCGATATATGAGGCCTTAAAAACCTATGGTCCGATTTCGGCGATTTTTAGGATGGGACTGCCACACTATTAACATAGTATTTGTGCAAAGTTCGGCACCGATATCTTCACTAGTGCTTACTTTATATATTGTAAATTAAGCGATTCAGATAGTCTTCAAAGTTCTGGTATATAGGAAGTAGGCGCGGTTGTGAAGCGATTTGGCCTATTTTCACAACATATCATTGGGATGTAAGGAAACTATTACAAACCAAGTTTCATTGAAATCGGTCGAGTAGTTCCTGAGATATGGTTTTTGACCCATAAGTGGGCGACGCCACGCCCATTTTCTACTTTGTAAAAAAATATGAGGGCAGCTTTCATCTGCCATTTCTTATGTGTAATTTAGTGTTTCTGACGTTTTTCGTTAGTGAGTTAACCCACTTTTAGTAATTTTCAACCTAACTTTTGTATGGGAGGTGGGCGTGGTTATGATACGATTTCTCTCATTTTTGTACTGTATTAGGAAGTGGCTAAAAAAACGACTGCAGAAAGTTTGGTTTATATAGCTCTATTGGTTTGCGAGATATGTACAAAAAACTTAGTAGGGGCGGGGCCACGCCCACTTCCCCAAAAAAATTACATTCAAATATCCCCCTTCATAGTGCGATCCTTCATACCAAATTTTATTTCCATAGCTTTATTTATGGCTTAGTTATGGCACTTTATGTGTTTTCGCCATTTTGTGGGCGTGGCAGTGGTCCGATTTTACTCCTTCCTATAGTGCCAAGAAATAAGTGTGCCAAGTTTCATCAAGATATCTTAATTTTTACTCAAGTTACAGCTTGCACAGACGGACGGACGGACGGACAGACAGACATTCGGATTTGAACTCCACTCTTCACCCTGATCACTTTGGTATATACATATAACCCTATATCTAACTCGTTTAGTTTTGGGTGTTACAAACAACCGTTATATGAACAAAACTATAGTACTCTCTTTAGCAACTTTTGTTGCGAGAGTATAAAAAAAAACACAAGTAAGGAAGGGCTAAGTTCGTGTGCAACCAAACATTTCATACTTTCGCAATTTATTTATTTAAATTCATTAAGATAAAACACAATTTTACCCATATATTCGGCATAAAGTTCACTGGAATATCGAAAATCATTATATATAGTATTTGGGAGCTATGGTAATTCCTGTATCGATTTCAAATATTTTTGCCATCAAACTACATTATATCCAAACTTTTACGTTCACTCAATGTTGCTTAGATATCTCACATATTAACCGATATATACGGTATAAAGTCCACCGGTAGTTTGACAATCCGTATATGAGATATTTCGGGACTAGAGAGAGGTGGTATTCACCTAATTTCCCTATTTTTGGCACAAAAGCACATTATTATAAGAAAATCAACTCTTCTGAAATTCTCTAGAGTATCTGAGAGATGTACCGATATTTTCGATAAAAAATTAGTCAAGTGGTTGTGAACCGATTTATATAATTTTCAAACTATAGCATTGGGTTGTCAAAATAATATTATTAACCGAATTTCGTTGCAATTGGTCAAGTAGTAACAGGATTAAACTGTCATATTTTTTTCCAGATTCAGTTATAATGACATCTTCCTATCTCGTTGGTAGATCTATGATGGTGATCAGCCTTTCACTCTACACAATCTGTAATGCTTAAAAATTCTTGAAAAAAAAAATAAATTACTCACAACAAATTTAAACTTTGACGAGTGCGTAATTTAATGCCAATTTACTCGCTTTAATTGCTCTAATTCATTTCAAATTAAATTTAATCCACTTACCAACTTCCGAACTCCCATACTTATATGTACTATACATACATATATGGGCACATCATCACTTCCGTTCCAGAGTTTGAATTATTGTGGTTAACGTTAGGAATTTTTATGACAGTAATTATGTAATATAAAATACAAATATTTCCCGGCGACGCATAAAATGGTTATGCCATTAGAAAGGCAAAAATGAAAGCAGAAGAAGAAGAAGAAATAAATGTCCAACACGCCTGGCAGCACATTAAGTACGCAGTTCGTAATCATTTTATGGCAAAGTAAATGCCATTGCAAGTTATGCGCTTATAAATGGTTCTAAACTTTTGCTAATGGCAACGCAAAGCCTTCGCCGCTGCTTTGGCGTACAAATTAACAAATGATATTTTAAATGCGTCTTTTATTATTTACTTATATGTTTATTGCTGCGCGATTTCTTTACTTGTTTTCATTTTTTGTTTTTTGTATTTTGCTTTCTAAAACTAATTTAAAGTTGTGAGAAAGTCAATGTTCGCACTTTTTAATTAGATTGCTGCAAAACAGATTACAAATTACAACTATGACCACAATTACAGAATTCTAGAAGGTCACTAAGTTTAAATGAAGTGCTTTTTGATATTATCAAGCGAAGAAAGGTTTCTTTCATAACACTACATATTGTATTCAAGCTAAGAATCAACTACTTAATTTTGAAGCATTTAACTCCTCAACTCATCAGCTACCAATTACAGTTATTAATTACATACAAGAACAAAACGAACGAAGAGCGAAACTATACCGAATTTTTGGACCGATCCTCATCCTCATATCGTGAAGAAAAAAGTGGTCCATCATCATAACAATATATATATATATGTATATATATATATTTGGCGTAGGAACCGCTTTAAGCGATTATAGCCGAATCCACCAGAGCGCGCCACTCATTCCTCCTTTTTGCTTTTTGGCGCCAACTGGAAACACCAAGTGAAGCCAGGTCACTTTGCACTTGGTCTTTCCACCGGAGTGGAGGTCGTCCTCTTCCGCGGCTTCCTCCAGCGGGTACTGCATCGAATACTTTCGGAGCTGGATTGTTTTCTTCCATCCGCTGTCTTTTTATTCGCTGAACTATGTCAATGTCGCCGTATAAATCGTACAGCTCATCGTTCCATCGTCTGCGGTATTTGCCGTTGCCAATGTTTAGAGGACCATAAATCTTCTCTCGAAAACCCCAAGAGTCGTCTCATCGGATGTTGTCATCGTCCACGCTTCAGCGCCATACATCAGGACGGGAATAATGAGCGACTTATAGAGTTTGATTTTGGTTCGTCGAGAGAGGATTTTACTTTTCAATTGCCTACTCAGTCCAAAGTAGCACCTGTTGGCAAGAGTGATTCTGCGTTGGATTTCAAGGCTGACATTGTTGGTGTTGTTAATGCTGGTTCCCAGATATACGAAATTATCTACAACTTCAAAGTTATGACTGTCAACAGTGACGTGGGAGCCAAGACGCGAGTGTGCTGGCTGTTTGTTTGATGACAGGAAATATTTCGTCTTGTCCTCATTCACCACCAGACCCATACGCTTCGCTTCTTTATCTAGTCTGGAAAACGCAGAACAAACGGCGCGGTTGTTGCTTCCGATGAAATCAATATCATTGGCATACGCCAGGAGCTGTACACTCTTGTAGAATATTGTACCTTCTCTATTTAGCTCTGCAGCTCGTATTATTTTTTCCAGCAATAGATTGAAGAAGTCGCACGATAGTGAGCCGCCTTGTCTGAAGCCTCGTTTGGTATCGAACGGCTCGGAGAGGTCCTTCCCGATCCTGACGGAGCTTTTGGTGTTGCTCAACGTCAGCTTACATAGCCGTATTAGTTTTGCAGGGATACCAAATTCAGACATCGCGGCATAAAGGCAGCTCCTTTTCGTGCTATCGAAGGCAGCTTTAAGATGGTGAGTATCGATTCTTCTCTATAGGGTCTTTTCCAAGATTTGGCGCATGGTGAATATCCATTGTCGATTTTCCAGGTCTAAAGCCACACTGATAAGGTCCAATCAGTTCGTTGACGGTGGGCTTTAGTCTTTCACACAATACGCTCGACAAAACCTTATATGCGATATTGAGGAGACTTATACCACGGTAGTTGGAGAAGATTGTGGGGTCTCCCTTCTTATGGATTGGGCAGAGCACATAACAATATACCTACTCACAATATAGGATCACTATTTGCCAGCAGTTTCCAACCGAAAAGTTTATTTTTTAATACTCAATGGGTCTATTGATCCTAGGACCTATATTTGACCGCAGTTTCCGATCGAAAAGCTCATTTTTAAATCACTTAAAGGGTCTATATTTGACCCCATTTTCCCACCGACATGTTTATTTTTTAATCCCTTAAATGTTATGTCAATATTTGACCACATTTTCGACAGAAAAATTTATTCCATAATCCCTTAAAGGGTCTGTTGATTATAGGACCAATACTTGACAGCAGTTTCCGGGCGAAAAATATATTTCTTAATCAGTCACCATTCCATGGACTAAGGCAAGTTTTGAGTGTATTTCTAATCAGAAAAATATTTATATTGAAATCTATCAGACATTCTAATAGCTTAAAGATAGTCACCAAACCCTAAAACCCTAAACTTAGTGAAGGGAGGTACTTAAATAGTATTATGTTGAAATTCCATTCCGGAAATCATCTCGACATGATAAATTGCATTCTCAAGCACAGAAGAAGAATACGCCAACTGCACTTTCATAAGAAAAATTTAAAGGAAATGAGAAAAATCCCACTCTGAATTGCTAAGACTTGGCGTCACTGAGTGCGTCGCAATGACTGCAACACGATTGGCACGTCATTAAAACTCGGTCAAAAAAAGCTCTTACTGGGTCAATCGAAAAGCGAAGAACTATTTATAAATAAAAACATTTACGACTTCCGGAAAATTGCGTGCTAATTTAATATTTTGGCAATCGTGTACCCTCATAAAGGCAACAATATTGGGTCAACCGTAAATGGTTGATGCTTGATTGGTGCTGCTGCAAAGGCGGAGGCTAGTGGCAAACTTCTTGCCAAAAATCTTCGGCTTTGTTTATAACTGAAAATGTCCTTTTTAATGGCACTTTTATTTTTGTTGCTATTGCTCTTTGCACGAGTTTATTTTTTGCTCTTACGAAATGGCTTCGCCAGTGGCTTAAAAGTTTCGCTCCTCGTGCCTAATATCTGGCATGTATTTCATTACAGTTTTATGCTTGTTGTAATGTATGCACATACTTTAGTGAAGGACGTACTTTTACATACATATTATTGCTTAAAAACTTGCCTTTGGTCAATAAAGTATGCGCAAGTTGATGCACGTGCCGAGAAAAAGTACAAAAAAAAATCACTTTTTTCGACCTTTCATTAAATTTTACGAAAATGTCATTCTCTGAACTCGATTGCAAATTAGCATACACAAATGCGGAAGAAGAAAATATAAAACCAATAAGGAAGATATCATTAATGAGCAAGTATTTAAAGAGCATATTTTTAAGCTTTTTAATCTTCAAACAGCTCAAAAAATTTAATATGTCATATCGCAAATGAACACAAAGAGATGTAATTCTCGAAATTGAAGTGCTTAAGGCAGATCAGCTTATTTGCATCAAATTACTTGGAAATACAGTTAGCTACTTTTCTATATTTGCCTTTAATATTTCAAACAAATATACAAATTATACTTTATCTATCTTGTATACCCGAAAACCCCACTAAACTCATGTACTTTCTACAAATATTGCCAATTAAAAGTTTTAGAACAGAAATAATTGGGCTCCATGTGTTCATCGCGCTCAATCTACTCTTTGTTATTTGAATCAATGCCAAAAAGTTCACAAGCCTACTGTAGAGTTTTTCTCTAGAACACTTCAAAACTGTTAGTGTTGACAGCTCCATATCTAAATACTCCTAAATAGTGTGCTCTTTGGAGATATATGTTTTTCTGGACGGATAGCTATTAAAGCAGAACATTTATGACAATTTTATGAGTACGAACAATCCAGAAGATATGTTCATGAAAAGTCTTTATTTGAAATTTAAGTGGTTGTACCTCTACAAATACAAATCCAAGCCTTGTATTCTGATTGAGGCCTTGAAATTTAAAGGCTTACTCACTATCTGCCTGCTACCGATTATTATTATCCGATTTCACATTTTATCCATTTTTCGCACAGGGGCACATTATATATACATATGTATAATGTATATATATATATATTTGGGGTAGGAACCGCTTTAAGCGATTATAGCCGAATCCACCAGAGCGCGCCACTCATTTCTCCTCTTTGCTTTTTGGCGCCAACTGGAAACACCAAATGGAGCCAGGTCACTTTCCATAGACGACCATAGGTTAGGTTAGGTTGGTCTGGTAGGTCTGCAGGCCACGCATAGACCAGTTATGGTCCTTTGCGATACCAGAATGGAGTGCCTTCACATGTTCCCTGAGTAGTAGTCATCGTTTAGGATGCCTGCGCCTGACGCAAATTTTAATAGTTTATGAGGCTTCATTAACGCTATCTACTCTAACGTATAGTATTGTGGGACCCCTAAGTACCTAAGACGTTGTCTCGTTAACGCAGGCCAAACGCACAAGGGATGCTCCACTGTTTCCTTGGTGCCACGCTCTTGACATTTTCTGCATTCCTCCCGATCTGACAACCCCATCTTATAGGCATGTGCCGCTACTAGGCTGTGACCGGTAAGAATGCCAACCATGGTCCTACAACCCTTTCTATCGAGCTCCAGTAGAAACCTTGTATATTTTTTATCTACCGCTTTGCACATAACCTTTGTAGTTTTACACCCCGGTAGATCCTTCCAGAGAGATATGAGTTTTCTTGCCATGCGACGACATAGACAGGTGTACAGAATGTTACCAATGTTGATCATGTTTCCGGGTGACAGCTGTACACCACTCTTGGCAATCCCGTCTACGATTTCGTTGCCCTCGATGCCTTTATGGCCTGGCACCGAGTAGAAGCGTAGTCTCATATTCCTGGTGACGCTCTCCACCGCTGACCTGCTGCCCAAGACACTTTTGGCCGATATTCGACACGAGGTTACTGCCTTGCTGCTTGGCTGTCTACGTAGATGTTAATTTTAGAGTATTGGGCTTGTGCGTTGGAGGCTAGCTCTGCTGCCTTCCCAATAGCAAAGACCTCTGCTTGAAATATACTGCAGTGGTTCGGCAGTTCGAACGGTTGTTTTATGCCTAATCCGGACAGTATATCCCTGCTCCCTCATCCATTTTATATCGTCGAGAGAGGACTTTACTTTTCAATTGTCTACTACGCGTTTGATTTCGAGGCTGACATTGTTAATGCTGATTCCCAGATAAACGAAATTATCTACAACTTCAAAGTTATGACTGTCAACAGTGACGTGGGAGCCATGACGCGAGTGCGCTGACTGTTTGTTTGATGACAAGAGATATTTCGTCTTGTCCTCATTCATCCATACGCTTCGCTTCTTTATCTAGTCTGGAAAAAGCAAAACAAACGGCGCGGTTGTAGCTTCCGATGATATCAATATCATAGGCGCACTTTCTGCAAACTTTCTTCACTTGCGTGAACTTCTATATATAGCCACATCCCCCCACATTATTAGAAGAAAATGATCGCCTCTGAATCTCTATAAAATATCTGAGAGATTTACCAGTATTTTCGTTAAAAACAAATGGGACACAAGCACTGAAAATCTAAGGTATCTGGCCCTTAAAAAGTTATAGTAAACGTGGTTGTTAACCGATTTCTTTCATTTTAAATCTGTAACATCACAAAGTAAAGAAAATATTATGTACTAAATTCCGAAATTGGTCCAATAGTTCCTTTTGGTTTTTGACCCATAAGTGGACCAGAGGAATAGCAAAGTTCTGTTTTAGGAGAATCCTTATCTCGCCAACTACCTGTAGTTTCGTCACAAATTTCTTAGCACAGCTTTAAATGTAAGAAATATGGATCACGTCCACGCATATTTCCTTAGAATGTCATTTAATATCAAATAATCCTTTAGGTATTAAAAATTGGTCTGAAATATTCTGTAATAATCGAACAAAGCCCTCCGTACAACATTTTAAATAGTAAAAGGTGTGGATAAATGGAGAACCACCCCACAAAAAAAAACCGGTGCAATACTCATAAAACAAGCAACCAATTTGTTATGGCATTTATCCGCTTTTGCGCTCAAGAACAATCGTATTCAAAGATATATGCAACTATGGGATTGTGGCTTATGTCAACTGTACACACTTTATACTTAACGGTCCGGTGGGCAGGCACCAGATGGTGTTGGTGAAGTAAGCAATTAAGCGCTCTCGTTGGTATGTGGCACAGCGACGACAATTATGAAAGGGTGTGTGTAAGTGGCACATGCGACTTGCGGTACATTTCTTGGCTCCTCCACAAACCACACTTTATATGCGACGCTGTAATCCTTTCTCAAAGAGCGAAATATGAAAATAAAATTTCTTTTTTAATTTTTGTTTTGTGGTAAACACAAAGCTTCTTTCTTGCTGTTGTTACAGCCGCCATTGTCTTTGCAACTTCAAATAGCTGTCAGCGCCACACTTGTAGGCGAGTGTAAGAACGTTACTTTATGTTGTTGTAAATTGATAACTGTGTTGTATCAATAAAATCATATTTTAATTCAGCCGCTTTTGTTTGGTAATTAAATAACACTTTTAGTTTAGCTTTCATTTCGTTTTATTCATTTTATTATTTGATTTTTATTCAGAACATACGCATGCGTTTTAAAGTTAGGAAAGCAAAAGATTGCTGACTTTTATTTAACTACATTTGTAATACATATAGAGCTTGGTATTTTTGAGGCTGTCTTTCGATTTTTATTTAAATATATAATATATATTTGCTTCGCTTTATATTGTTATTATTAAGACATAACATTGAATAAATAAATAAATACATATACATATATATTTTCAATAAATAAATAACACATATTCTCGCAAGTTTAATATATTATATATAAAAATATAGGTCCAAATTGTATATGATTAATAATTGTATCCATGACCACTTACAAAGGCTCACACATAATTACAAACATTTATGCAAGCTGTATTAGTATTTGATTCAAATTTTAATAATTACAGTAATAAAACTGAAATTACAAAAAAAAATTAAAAAATATATTTGAAAACAATCTATAGATATACATATATATAATATTAAAAAATAAAAGAAAAAAATATTTAAATAATATTTGAAAAAAAGTAAAATAAAATAAAAATGAAGAAATAAAAAACAATACTAAACCGAATATTAAAGCAAGAAAATACAACCGAATTTAATAAAAGAAAAATAGTAAGTACAATTAAAAAATACTTTTAAAAACAATTTATAAAAATTAAACATTAAAAAAATAATAATTTTAAATTAAAAATAAAAATTTTAATAAAAAATTTAAAAATGGAAATATAAAAAATAATACTGAATAACATATTAACACAAAATAAAACAAACAAAAATTTTATAATATGAAACAGACAATTAAAAAATATATATTTGAAAAAATTAAAAATTTATTTTTAAAGTTTAAGGGGCACACCTAGTGTAATGGCCTAAAAAAGGAAATTTTTTTAAAAATGAATACTTTATCAATTATTTCAAAATTTTAAGAATATATTTATACAGTGAAATTTTTGAAGAAAAAAATTAAATATTTTTTAAGTTATAGTCGATCTCCAACGGCGCGAAAAAAAGGTCCTTCACTGCTGCAGTAATTCCGACATTCTCCGTGGATGAAATAAAAAAAATAAATTCTCATTAAACTAGATAATATTTTCTATACAATAACCTACGAAAAAATCAAAAATTAACAATATGGCGGCGTTTTAAAAAAAATAGTCGAATTTTACCCAAAATTTTGGTCGTTTTTGGCCTGACAAAATTAAATTTTTTTATCAGATCAAAAATCGTTAGGTCATTGTACAGAGAACTATATATAGAACATGTAAAAAAATTCGATAGTGATCGGATCATTTGTTTTCGAGTAATCACTGCAGCAAATTCGGAAAATGCTGTTTCGAGAAAAACGCGTTTAAAGATAAAATGATCGTTTTCACTGTTATAAGTGGATAGTGAAAAATTTCTAGAAATTATTATAATGATATATTTTAGTATACCTGAGAGCCAACAAAAGAAACCGGAATCGTGTTATAGCGGCTGAAAGGGACAATAGACTCTTAGCAATACCTCAGGTACGTCTCGTAGCTAATGAGACTCTCTAGCTGCTCTTTAAATTGCTATAACTCAAAAACTATTTGAGATATCGATTTGAAATCGATTTTTTTTTTAAATTTCACACTAGGTGTGCCCCTTAATAAAATTTAGCGTTATGACTTATTTACAAACAAATCAATTATTATAATTTTCTTGGTTTATTAAATATTTTCTGAAAAATATTTTACGGTATAATAATTTATTTTTATATACAATTTAACTTTGTTTTAATAAAAGTTAAAAAAAGAAATACTAAAAAAAAATTCATCAAAACAGAAAAAGAAAAAATTTAAGTATTAATAAAAATATTAAAAAAAAAAATATTAAAACAAAAAATATTGAAAAAAAAAATTTTAAGTTTTAAGTAATTTATTATAACTTTTTTGATGCATTATATATTTTATATTTTTTTTTCGTTCACAACATATTTTATATTATTTTGACAATCTATATAAAGTAAGCTTTTATTAGGCTGATTCTTTGTAAGCAAGTGACAAAAGAATGCACAACTTGTTTAAAAACTCCCCAAAGGCATTTTTGGTAAAACTTGTAGCATCTCCAAATTCAAACATATTTCCAATTTGTTTGTCATTGGAGTTCTCAGAGATTTCGACTCTGACAATTTTCAAATCCCGTAATATTTCTTCTCACATTTCATTATTGAATTTTAAGTCATTAATTTTTTAAACAACCTTGTTGAAAGTAGAATAAATACCACTTTACATGCAATTTCTTTTTGAGCGAATATTCTTTTGCCACTCGCTTAAAAAATCAGCACTGTAAAGCCTTAATAACTGAGTTATATTTTTCAATTATTTTTAAACATATTTATTTTTTCAAAATACATTAATTTTCAATGCAATTTCAAGCGGCAATGCAGTACCAAAAATTTAATACAATTCTTTTTCTCTAATCTAAATGACATTTTGGCCGCCATAGAGTTGGAAGTAAATCATTTTTTTTATTTTTATATTTTTAATAATCATGCGGCATGGATACAATTTCACTTAACGCTTAAATAATAAATTAATTTAGTTTTAGCACTAAAAATAGCTAAGTACTACAACATTTTAAGTTAAACATACTACGTATATGTATATACGTATGTATATAAATACACTGGAATAGGCTACGTATGTATGTATGCTGTACATTTGCGCCGCAAATCGACAGCCTTTTAGTCACATACATTCAAATAAAGGGCAGTGCGTGTATATTTTGTGATGTGCCGTAGAAGTTTTTTTTGCGAAATCGAGCTTTATTTTATTGTATGCGGAAATATTTATAGAAAATACATTTGCAGCGTGCAATTCCACCATTTTCTGTTTTGTATAAAGGAATCTTCATTGTCAGGTAACATGGAATCGTTAAGTGCATTTTATTTTTTGCATATTTTGAAGTCATACAGACATGCATTTTCGCGTGAGTTTTATACTATTTTATACGCGTTTTTGAAAATCAAAAGATAATAATAAAAACAAAATACAAAAGTTTTGATTTTCTTTTTCAATTATTGGTTATATATACAAATACAATGCTGCAACAAATTTTAAGCACATTTGATAAAAAAAATAATAATAAATTTTAAAACATTTAAGTCTTACTCATTCGCTTTATCCGTTTTTGCAATAAATTTTAATTTTGAATAAATTGTTTATCTATTATCAAAATTTTCATAGCTTCTATTTTCTCAAATAACTAGTTGCTACATTTTTTAGCTAAACTTTTTTTAAAACTCATTACTACGATTTTCGAAAAACATGCGCATTTTCGGCTTCTAAGATTTCGCTTATTCGAATATCTATATTTTTTTTCTCGTCGTATTTGTGGTGCATAATTTCAGTCAAATTATCCGATTTCATTTTTTAATTTTCTTTTTTTCCTGTTAATTTTTAATTGTACCTCCTCAATAATTTCACCAAATACATTTGAAAGCAATCAATAACGATTTATATTTTTTTTTTGCCAAGATTTTACGTATCGCGCTACTATAAACGTAGCTGTTGAACATTTTATTAATAATTTAATATTTATTAATCAATTTATTATAATTATTTTACTTTTGTTTTACTGCATTTCTAATAAAGTAATAACTCGACTTTGCATCGACAAAAGCTTTATATAGAAATGGACGGGTTAACACGCATACAAGTACATATTTGAATAGCTACATTAACGGTTTATTAATAATTTACTTTTTTTTTATATAATAATAATTTATATACTACTTATTAGGCTTAAAACTAATGTCACACAGTGAGAGAGCAAATGGTTTTTTATGTTTTTTTAATAGTTAAAAGAGGTAGAGTTTTCAAATTAAATAGTTATGTTTATCTAAGTTTTAAAATTAAATGTAGTACATAATAAATTTTTCTTTATTAATACAAACGCACTTAATAAATTATTATTTTACCCATATTCGTTGATCTTTTTAAGGCTGTGAAAAATAAATCAACGCATTTTCGAATTTCCATTTTATAAAAAAAAAATTTATAAAACAAAAATTTATTTTACATAAGAAATATCAATTTTATAAAAAACAAAATTATAAAAAAATTTTAATTTTATAAAAAAAAACATTTTATAAAAAAAAAAATCATTTTATAAAAAAAAATCATTCTATAAAAAAAATTTCATTTTATAAAATAAAATTCAATTTGTAAAAATTAGTATTTGGAATGTTGTATGCTACTTATCTGCACTTAAATTCAATTAGTAAATTTTAGCACATTTGTTAAAATTAGTTGGTATAGGCTTCAGATTTAAGCAGATTAAGCCAGCATTGGCAATCATTTCAACTAAATACATAAAATTCAGCTGTAACCATAAGTGTCTTTGTTAGTTTTTATCATTAATAATAACATTACTTCATATTAGTTTTGTCTCTTCTTTAAACTCATTTGAGCCTCTTCTTTAAACTCACTTTTTTATCAATGCGCCGAAATGTACGCTATATTTTCTTGTTTAGTACTCGTATATGCGACACAACTGTTCTGAAAGAATCTTTTAATTAGAAGTGGAAATATTGAAGGAAGAGTCGTGTGAAAGCCTGCTCTAACAGCCCGCATATTTTTTGATGTTTTTCATTCTCTATTAACATCTCGGAAGAAGCTGTTTTCTGGTATTCCCCGCCAAAAAGTAGCTTTTAAAATGAATTAATTGAAATTTTCGATGCAATTATATTTTAACTTCCAATCAGAATTAGGAGTGACTCTTCCGTTAAAAATACTTTTCTAAGTAAGTTTTATGACATTTTTAAAGCAGACAATTCACATCAAAATTATCTTTTAATTCTGAACTAAGTCTTCACTATTCTAGAAATTTTTTTAAATCGAAATTGACAAGTGACAAATGTTTATAATTAAGTCTTCACTATCTTATCAATTTTATCATCAAATTTTCTTCAAATTTTTAACAGATGGCAGATATTTTTTTTAAACCAGCAGAGAATTTTCAAAATTCCGAAATATGTCTGTATATCCTCGTATATAGATTTTAAAAAAATTTAGACCTTCCAAAAAATATACATAATTTCAAAGAAATATATATAATTTCATTATAGAATGTCTAGCACTTGGGGAGACATTCTGCGATAAATAAATATGTTTACGTATAACCTATGCCACAATTATTAATCACATGACGCATTGACTGACATTTATCATTTCAAGTGTTTTTTTTTTATATATCGACCGCTGATTAAAAATTATAAATAAACAAAGCACTTTGACGATAAAAAAAATTGTACAAAGTCACACACTAATTTAAATGAAATATTAAAATGATTGCCAATTAAACACTCATTTGCGCAATAGAATAAATATCTTAAATACACAATGCCAATAAATTAAGCGGTTTGTATGCGGTATTTTACATACAAAAAATGTGAACCCGTTCACAATAAATATTACAAATATATGTAACTTGTGTAAATATGTAAATGCGTAAATACGGAAATAAATAAATAATCGTAATAAAAAATATCACTTTTCTGTCGTTTATACTAACGATTTTAATAAATTAACTTAATTCATTAAGATGAACTTGCGACTGATGCGTAAACTACTAAACGCTTTGACTAAGCAAGCACAATCGCTACGCACGCCTATTCTATGCCGAAAGTATTGGTTTCTTCTACGGCTAACAGTAATTTCTCATAGAGCAACTCGGGCGTCGGATAAGGCGGTAAATCTAAGCGATTGAAGCAGGTATGCGCACGTGGCAAGGCATTCGGTTTGCCCCATTTTTCGATACAAAACCGGCGCGGACCAGTTGAGCCGCGCAGCGCAGAGAAGCCCTCATACGGTATGCTAGAGGTGCCGGTCACGAATTGTAGCAATCGTAAACGTTGTTCGTTTGTGAATTTCTCGATAACTTGCCAAAACCAAATGATCACCTGATGGTTGTCATGATAACCCGAACGGTATTCGGTATTCAAACGCCAATCGTTGATATCGATCTCCGCCGTACCGGCAATAACCAATTCCAATTCACGTGCATCGAATACGGAAACAAGCCGCGCATCGACCACTTCGTAAAAGCCACGCACCAGCGATTCCGTCTGCTCTTGTACGCCACGCTCCAAACGCCATTTAATCATACGCTCCAAATATTCTTTTTTGTTTTTCTCATTCACAATTATATTCTTACCGCCCGGCTTCAATTCACGCTCGACCACATGTCCCAACAGCTCTTCGGTGACGCAAAATGTTAGACCAAGATCAATGCCGGTGCCGATGTCATTGTCGCGTATCCATTGCAACGATTGATGAAACTCATTATCCAGCGATTCCAGATCACTCAGCGCGACGGGCAAACGCAACAACGCCTTGTAAAATGGGCGTGTAAAGAAGGCATCCAATAGGTATTGATGTACGAGTGCCAAGCCCAACACACGACCGCCGAACCGGAACCAATCGTGACAATTGTCCACAAATGCTGACAACGGTGAGACTTGTACGGTATATGTGTCGTTGGCGGAGTACTCAAACAGTCCGTAGTAAGGGTTGAATAGCTCGCGTGAGAGCAGAAAGAAGAATTCTCTGTTAACAAACGAGGTAGAAGCAAATATGAAAATCAAATAAAAATGTTATTAATAAATATGAGGTGTGTCATTTACCTTGATGGACCGCCATAATCCAAGCCTTCTTCAGTGTCCCAAAGCACAGCGAGACGTCCACGCTGCAGATCTTTCTTGTTGGCCGACATTATGCGCCGGAAGGCATCTTCTAGCAAATGTGTGCGACGTATATGTAATCTGCGATGGATTATTAATATTAATAATTATAATCTCAAATATTCGAGTTTCTTACTTTAATTTGTGTGGACCCTGTCCGTAGCCTTTCGATTCCAATTTGCGATAGAAGCCACGCAGCTTCGCCTCGAAATCGCGTCGGAATGGTGGCGGTGCGCGCTGTGGCATGCGCGAATTGAGCACTGGCGAACCCTGTGGACTGCGTTCTTCAATAGGAACATAGCTCATAATCTCCTGTTCGAACAGGCTGGAAAGAAAAAGGAATAAAATATTATAAAAAACTTGAATTTCATACGAATTGGGGTTCTATAAAAATTTTTGTGTAGTTTTTAGTAAGCTCAATTTCGAAATTCGAACATAAATATTTAAATTTTAAACAATAACATAACTTCGAAAAAACGGAGAAATTAAGTGAGAAATTAATAGAAAGAACAGAGAGCAGTTTTCTCTTTAAACTGATAAATAAAAATTGTAGGAGATTGTATGACGTTCATACCCGTTGGCAAACCGTGTTGCCACATCCCTCGGGGAATAAAACCGAGCATTCATGCACTCCACCATAAGCTCATACAATGCGTTAATGAAACAATATTCAAAATGCACAATCACATACTCGTATGCTATTGTTTATAGCGTCGCTCTTCAATTATTTGCAAATTATGCTGTATTCAATATGTTCATAGTACATAAGTCTCCAGTGGAGTGCCGTACAATTATTTATATTATTGATTCGCGTGTAATTTAATAGGATTAAAATTTAAGTCGACAGCATATCAATTAGTTACAAGTTGCAACAACGTGGACAAATAGCGGTACCATAAATAAACGCATTAAAATGAATGACGAGTTAGTGCTTGGTGCTACCAAGTGAGTTGAAATATACTGCAGTAAATACTAAAAATGGTACTTGGAAATAAAATATTTATAATAATATTTAGCATAGACAGATACCCCATGACTCCCACAAATGGTTCGACCTCCTTTGGCATGCAATCCATATCATACTGTAACTTAAGTCTGGAACGGATTGCAGCTGATGGATTTTGTTAGAACTATTTGTAGCACCAAAATTCAAGATAAATAAATGTATAAGATCGGAGATTAAAGATAAAATCAACCAGAAATAACAGAAATCGTTGTTTCGGAGGATAATTTTGACGCGCTCGAAGTAATCAAAGTTCTACACTATGAAACACAAGGAAACTCAAGCAGCTCGATGGTATTTCCAATTCCAATATCAATCTGCGAATTCGAAAAAATAAATAGAGAGTGGTATACTATCAAAGCAGATCAAGCAGACACCCAAAATGAAAAGCGAATGTATATAACGATCTGGATTTACTGTCAACGGACTGCGGCTGATCGTTCGAGGACTAAGACTCAAATCTATCAGAAATAACAGAAATCGTGGTTTTGGATCATAATATTGCCGTGCTCTAACTAATCAAAGATATGGACTTTTAAACACAAGGAAAACTCGTCAGTAAAAAGCTCTAATCGCCACAGACAGCGACTGGATTAATAGTTCGATACTAGTTTCAGCTCTCTGAAGAAACTTAATCAGCATAAGAATATATGTATTTCCCATTCTTTACTGAGCAAGAAGATGCAAATAAATTTCAGCGAATCCGAAAAAATAAGAGTGGTATGCTACACTGTAAGAAAAGATAGTACCTAAGTATATGAGACCATCTGAAGATCGAGCCAACTACCGAAATGGAAAGCGAATGTATATAATGGAGTCTGGAACTATTGTCAACGGACTACGGATGATCGATCGAAGACTAAGGCAAAAATCAGTCAGAAATAACAGGGATTGTGGTTTCAGATCATAATTTTGCTAGAGTTGCCACAGATAGCGAATGGAGTCACAGTTCGATTCTAGTTTCTGCTCTTTAAGAAAACTTAGCAGCAAGTTGGTATTTCTCATTCATTAGATACTGATCAACACTGAAGTGGCAAATAAATATGTATCAGCGAATCTGAAAAAAATAAATGGTACGCTGGAAAGTGGAGAGGTGTAACGTAAGAAAATACGGAACCCAGCTATATAAGATCCATCTGCCGATCTTTCGTACCTATAGCCGAAATGGAAAACGAATCGTATTTATCGAATGAGAAACGAAACGAACGATAGAATTTCATATCAGCTACACCAAAACCATCAAAAAGCACGACGGAACAACAAGAACAAAGTTCTGCGGTACCGGACTTGACCCGGATTTTATCCGGCCAAGGGCTGTTATTTCGACGATCTGAATCTGATAGGATCGGTAAGACGACACAAAGTTCAGAACATTCCCACGAAAGTCGAGTCTAAGTATACGAAGTGGACCCAGATTTGTATCCCACCAAGAAATGTCAACTCGACATTTTAGGGAATGGTTTCTGCGGCTACAAAACAACAAAAAAATTTAGTAATTTTAATGATTCATCACTCGCTGCGTTAGCCAGTACATCACGCTTTAGTGGATGCCGACTCTCCAGTTATTGAATGCATTTAGATCTGTACCAGTTGGTGATATAAAAAATTTAAATGAGACTTCTAGAGGTTATGAAAGATATGTGTAATGCTTGAAATTATGAGAACTATTGGTCTACAACTTTGCTTCTGCCGTTTTCCAATAGATGCCTATAGGGTCAAGCACAGGTCGATTAAATCGTTTTTTTTTATATCGATCTTGGACATTTGTGAACTGAAAATGTCACTTTTTGAGCCGAATTCTCGACATTTGTGGGAAATTTTGCTTTTCTTTTTTAATTCCAAGAAAAGTGCGGCTGAGGCTCATCGACATTTGTAACCGTTTTTATACAAAAAAAATTAAATTTACAAAAAAACGGCGGAAGCAAAGTTGCAGACCTAATACTTTCCTTTCATACAGTATATAAGTCGATACAGTTTAATTACATCCTGTGTGCCTGATAGATGTATCCTTCTAAACTCCTAAATTCACCTCTTATATACAATCCTCTAGTCTCTAGTCTCTCCTATACTGAAACTCACCTAAATTAAGTGAATTATAACACCACTAAAAAACCAAGACTTTTTTGCCCCCGATTGACTGATAATGGCGACATAATTCACATCCCTGCTAAAATACGAACTTTTTTGCTGAAGTTAACCAAATTACATTTTATGTATGTTCATTAAATTTCGGCACCAACTACCATTATTTTCTTTTGGCACGCCGATAATATGGCAGGTGAGCGTAGAAAAAAATTAATTTGCATTAATTGCCCTTGAACTACAGTAATTGCAAAAAGTGGATAGACAAAATTCGGCAGACCACCAAATTTGCAAACAAACAAACAATGAGTAAATAAAAAGCAATATTAATTTATGCGAGCGTCAAATTTACACGACATTATATAGATTACCGTGTGTTTACACATGTATATATATATGTATGTATGTATGTATGTATGTATGTATGTATGTATGTATGTATGTATGTAATATAATGAACATATGTGTATATGCGGGTGAAAAAAGTAAACAAATGAGACACTTAAATTTCTAATGCGAGCACAAGTTACCGCCGTTCGAATTACACCATAGCATGTAAGTCGGGGAAAAAAAGCACACCATATGCCGGTAGACCGTCACTCAGCGGTCACGGCAAATGCTTAGCCATCGAACACGACTGTGCATGAGCCATCGCCGCGCACACACATATCAAATGACATACAAACATATAAACCACTTGACTTAGGAGTGGTGTAAATGTCATCATCGCCACCGGCCCCAATCACAAACGGCCGGGCACACTCATCCACGCAGCACGTAGCGCCCCAACTGTAATAACTTCTAACTTAACCCATTCATATTTACAAAAACAAAAACAAAAACAAATAATAATAAAGTTTCGGAAAAGTTTCGTATTTACAATGTCATGCACATGACTGACTATACGCCAATGAGTTAATTGTGCTCGAAATAAGTCTTAATGAAATAATTGCATTTTATACGCTGCTCTTCGTCGCAAGCGTCGTTGACTTCGCGTGAGTATGTGTGGATCAGTCAGCTTTCGGTGTTTTTCACTTTCATTTATTTATGTTTTTGTTTTGCTATTCGTTTTGCCCGTTTTGTTTTGCTATGCTACGAATCATTTTCGCATTTGTTTTGAGTCAAAGTCAATTAATTGAACGCAGCAAATATGCTTTCTTAATAAGTTATCGGCGTTAACTGGCGATCAAATGATCTGATGATCCAATGGGGTTCAAAATACAAGCGCGTGTATGCATGCGGGTTTTTGTTGTAGAAGATTGATGTTGTGAAAAAAATAGTATAATTATTCGTTTTAGATTTACTATTAAATACTCACGCGATTTGTTAGAAAAATATTGTTATTAGTCATAAGGCGAAATCTTGAACCGATCATGCCGATTGTGGTTCCAAAAGACTCAATATATAATGAGATTTCAATACTTTATTAATCTTAATAATCAAAAACTATAAATTCAATTTATAATAAGGGAAAATATTGACCGATTTTTTTGATACGCCATCTCAATCTGCTAAGAAAAACATTACTAATATATTAATTTAAAATATATAAATGAGAAAAAATAAGGTGACATTTGAATTTAAACTGCGCGCGTCGAATGATTTGGAGAATTTTTTTATTTTTAGGTTGGTAGTACTGTCAGTCAGTCACATTTATGTCAAATTTCATGTCAAAATATTCATTAGAGTTTGAGATACGTGTCGTTTTGTGAGCTGCTAAAAGTGAGTTTTTCGTTTTTTGCGATGTCGAAATTTGTTGAGCAAAGAATTTGCATTAAATTTTGTTTACGGAATCAATTTTCTGCTGCGGATACGTTGAGGATGGTGCAGAAAGCCTTTGGTGATGAGGCTATGTCTAAAAAAAATCTTTACAAGTGGTATAGTAAGTTCCAAGCCGGCCGTCCATCAACCTCAACCGACGAAGCTCACGTTCAACAAATCAAAGATTTGGTGTTGAAAAACCGTCGATTAACAATTAGAGACCCTGCTGATGAAGTTGGCATATCGAAAGGCTCAGCCAATACCATTTTAAAGGATGTTTTGGGCCTCAAGCGCGTCAAATATCGACTGGTACCGAAAACATTGAATTTTTTGGAAAAAACGCACCAAAAACTCAACCCATATCGTTCCGCAACCACCGTATTCACCTGATCTGGCGCCGTGCGACTTCTGGCTGTTCACCAAGCTCAAAAGACCGCTCCGGGGACACCGTTTTTATACGATAGAGGAGATTCAAGCCGCAGCGAAGACGGAACTGAAGGAAAGTGACTACAACCAATGTTTCGAAGATTGGAATATCCGTTGGCATAAGTGCAATGCATCGGGAGGGGATTACTTTGAAGGGGATGAAATTGATTTGGTAGATAAAATAAAGAATTTTCAAAATAAATACAATGTCACCTTATTTTTTGGGCACAGTAGTATCTAATAATAATAATAATTAACAATTTTAAAAGCCCTGGTATATGGTTGTTAGAGGAATTTATAAAGCGATTTTTCGTTTGTTTTTGGTATCAAACTACATTCAAGGTATGTTCAAAAAATTACGGGAATTTTTTTTTTGAAAAAACAAATTAATTCATTCGTCTCATTAATGTTGTCGCCTTCAAAATAGTAGTGCTAATTCGGCATTATGCACTTATGCAAGCGCTGCTTCCAATCGTCAAAACAGTTCTCAAATTCAATTTTTTGCGATAGCCTTTGTCTCTTTCAGCGACCGCACTTAAGGTTCTCTCTATTTTTGGAAATAGGAAATAGAAATAAAGTCATACGGAGCCATTCCTGCCGAATTTGAAGGTGGAGGCATCGGAACAAGCAACGGAGTGTGAGCTTTGTCTAGAGGAAATCTATCACTTATAAATAGTAAAAGATAGAGGTCCAAAACTTGTCGTAAAAGTGGGCATGGCTTCCGACGTTATGTAATGTTTCATAAGGGTCATGTTTCAGGGATCTATCAGAATTTTACTTCTCAATCAAATATGCGATATCATTAGAGGATGTGGCTGAGGTAGTTTAAGTAATTTAAGTGTATTCAATTGAAGAAATTTTCAATAATTATAATGATTTTTTTATGATTTTAGGGTAACATGAAACAGTTTTCTAGAATTCAAAAACTATCCTCTCTAAGACAATCTTCGGAGCATGTTCGAACACTTCCCTTTCAAAATTGAAGAAGAGTCATAAAAACAACCGATTTTACTTTATATTTTTGGTTATACGAGGGCAAAAGATCCTGAAAATTCGAGATTTTATCGAGTTTATTTTTGTAGGAATACTGAAAATAATATGTTGTCGCATGTTTGGATTTAAGAATTTAATAGATCTTGAATAATGACGATACAAGTTTAAGAAGAATTTAAAAAGGAAAACCCTACTGATAAAGCATCGCCAACCAAAAAAACATATTATGGAACATCGTTACAATTTTCGAAGAAAAAGTAATGTAAATAAAGAATTTACAACAAAACGTTTGAAATTCATATTTTTCCACATAATTGTAATAATAATGTTTTTTTTAACCTATTTAAGCACCTGAACAAGATCACGTACAGAAATAAAGCGCACTATATACACGTACATACAAACAGACATACCACAACGGTAGCGGAATTTTAGAAATATATTAGCACGAGCCTCACTCGTGTAGGTATGTCTCAATGTGCATATGTATGCGAGTAACTGATGCCGCCGCTGACTAAGTGATCAGTTTTACCAATATTAGTTAGTGCCAACTTAATTGGTTTATGAAAATTTTTTCGGGCCAACACCAATAAACAATAACAAATTAGCGCGCTTGGAGTTTTTCGCCCCTTTGGTGTCTAATTTGATTCGAATTGAAAGTATTTATTATAATTATTTCCGTTTTTTCACTTCAAATCTATAATATTCAGATTTTTGTTGGTTTGTATGTTTGTTTGTTTATTGGCATGTTGATTTTGTGGCTGTGCTAATCGCAAAAGGCGCAAATTGCATCAGATCCAACATAATTTAGAATTCTGAAAAATGAACTGTTCTGAAAATGAAGGTCAAGTAAAAGTCTGATTGTTCCTAATTTTATATAATTTATTTTATTTGCGTTTCTTTTTTTTTGTAGGCAGGTGATTTTAGAACCTTTGAAATTCTACGAAGATAAATTATATATTTTTAATAAATTGTAATTAATTTTAATTTGTGGCTATTCATATGTTTAATTATAAACACGTGGAATTTTAAGCAATTCTCGGCACGAAATGTACATTTATTTATGTATAAGTTCGCTTGTAAGTTTTTGTTTTCAACCGAAGTTCTATTACAGAGCCTTTGGGAAGATGTCAAGCATACTATTTTTTCGATAAAGGAACTTTTAAAAGCCGAAGCATAAGGAATTTGAAAAGAGTTTTGTTCGGGAAACGAATAGGTTCAATAATGATGACTAGTAAGTTTCGAAACTGGCTAACATAACCTTAGCTTTGAGTTCTGGATTGTGTTCTAAGTAAAACCTGTTCATAAAATTATTTTCTGATCCTATAATAAGAACAGAGCCCGAACGTCCCGAATCATGAATAACAGCTCCCGTTCCAAAACTTTCGCATCATACGACGGTAAAGCAGAACTTAAGATGTTTTGACGTAATTTTTAAAGAAGTCAAAAACGCTTATAGGTAATTTGAGAAATATTTGCAAAGAAAACGAAAAATAAATAAGTAACAAGTAAAAAAAAGTTGAAATAGAGTTCGAACTCCACAACATACTATAATAATAATCCAGAAAACTCAGCTGAGTAATGGTCAAACCTCGTCGCGCCTAGATCTTAACGATGTGCTTAATATGAAAATAACTCTGATCGAATCAGAATAGGTCACCCAGTATAATTTATGTACAGTGGAACTTCCATAACTCGAACTTCTAGAACTCGAGGATCTCCATAACTCGAACACTTGAATTGGCAACAGCATTTAGAAGCCAAATTTCATACAAATTTCCTTCCCTAACTCGAATTTCTATAACTCGAACTCTTGAAGAGGCAATAGAGTGCAACGTTAATACAAATTTCCTTCCATAAATCGAACTTTTTGGTCAGGACGTAATTCAAAATTTAAAATTTTACTATCGAGGCAGAATTTTAAAAGAGTGCCTCTATATCGTACGGAGGCAAACGAAAAATATAATATCACACATATGGATTGCATAAATCATCTAACAAAGGCATCGGATACAGACGTCAGGAGCCAAACAAAAGTAAACTGCAGCAATCAAAATTACAGAATTTATGTTTTAAGGTTATATACAAAAAATTTTATGCGAAGACAATAAATAAAACAGTGTATAAATCTATATTTTACAGCTTTTTGAAAATTTATATGTTTTAATGAAAATTCTATAACTCGAAGTCTCTCTAACTCGAAGTTTTTTTGTGGATTCTGGTGAATCGAGTTAGAAAAGTTCCACTGTATATGATATTTGGTATTAACTATAAAAAATTAAAAAAAACTCGAGAACACTTAATGTCAGACATATTTTGAAGTAGAGTTGCCAACTAAGTTTTTCGAAGTTAAAATGGAAATGTTTTTCAGACTTGCATTAAGGTAAAAAAAATATGAAGAAAATATTTTTAAAAAAATATTATGCATTTTTTATTCATTTCTTGTTATTTTGGAATAGACTAGGTTTTTCGAAGTTAAAAAAATAAATATCATGCGTTATTTTTTTTATTCATGTTTAATTTTTTTGTGGGCGAGTTTTTAAGCTTAGGGTTGCCAAATCTGCTAATATTATTTATCAAATTAATTAAATTTTTTATTAAAAAACTTACACAGCCCACACAATGTATGCCGCCTTCGAAAGGAAACCCATTTTTAACGCTTTGTAACGGGAAAGTAATTCAAAATTATATGTATACACCGGATGCGCCCGTTTATATGCACATATCTAAGCGACCACAACTGCAGCGTACAAACAAATCCGAGGCAAAAGCAGCAGCAGTGCACTTCTTGAACCAGCGCGAGCTTAGATGGGCGATATAGCTATAGGCAGCGGCTCGTGCGCGATATCACAATACAACAACAAACAATAAAATGCAAGCGCTTATCGGCGCTGCGGACAGCCTTTGTTGCTGTTATCACAATATATGCGGTGCTTTTCGGCGAATATTATTAATTTTTATCTCTACAATGTACTTTTTTTATTTTTATTATTATTGTTATTATTATTGCTATTAATTTTTCTTTTGTTGTGTAAGTTCACTTGCACTTGCACCCTTTTTTATCACTTCACCACCACTTATAAAATATGTATTTATGTTTGTAAATTGTTCAATTTCCACTTCTATTTCCTCGCGTTTAATTGTTTTCTCTATTATAAATAAATAAATCGTGCGTAATTGCTATTGTTATTAATAATAATAGCAGAGAAAAAACCATATGTTTATGCATAAGTAAGTATGTAAAAGTAAAGCCGGCGAGTCGATAATATTCATAACACTATTTCCATATTTATTTTAGAGTATGAGGCGAGTAATTAAACAGCGGGCTTTTTTACATTTAAAACAATTTTAATTAGCAGCTTTTTTTGACTACATACACATTTAGATAAGGAAGTTTCTGTGAGTGACAGTGTCCTTCAAATATTTACACAAGTTTAGATAGGTAGTTAGGTGTGTTTTGGAAAGCCACACTTCATTGTATAAATATTTGCTTATGCCAAAAATTACGTAATTAATAACAAATTGGATTTGGAATAGAAAATAATATCTTTTAAAATTAATCAATTTGAAATTTATCAATTTTATTTTATTTTATTTTATTTTATTTTATTTTATTTTATTTTATTTTATATATTATTTTATTTTATATTTTATTTTATTTTATTTTATTTTATTTTATTTTATTTTTTATTTTATTTTATTTTATTTTATTTTATTTTATTTTATTTTATTTTATTTTATTTTATTTTATTTTATTTTATTTTATTTTATTTTATTTTATTTTATTTTATTTTATTTTATTTTATTTTATTTTATTTTATTTTATTTTATTTTATTTTATTTTATTTTATTTTATTTTATTTTTTATTTAATTTAATTTAATTTAATTTAATTTAATTTAATTTTATTTTATTTTATTTTATTTTATTTTATTTTATTTTATTTTATTTTATTTTATTTTATTTTATTTTATTTTATTTTATTTTATTTTATTTTATTTTATTTTATTTCATTTTATTTTATTTTATTTTATTTCATTTTATTTTATTTTATTTTATTTTATTTCATTTTATTTTATTTTATTTTGTTTTTGCACAAATTCGCTCAAGTCCCTGAAAGCGTATTTCTGAACTTGTTAAGTCGCACGTCGCTATGTCACTGGCATTTTACATATTAATAAGTGACGATATATGTAAATGTCAACTATGGGCGCAAAAACATATGTACACATGTGCTAACCATTTACATAGCTAGTTAAATGGCAGATATATTGTAGATTACTGGCTCATTACATGCTTTGGTCTGCTCTTATCACAAGTTCATTTAACTTTTCAGCCTTCAGTTTTACACTCAAGCCGAATCAGAAAGCAAAAAATTATTTACAAATATCTATTGCATATACTCGTACAGTTGTATATCTCGAAATAACTGATAAGCTATTTATAAAGCAAAAAAAAACCTCCTTCCTGTGGAAATCGCATTTTGCTATTGTAAAACCAACAACCAATAATAATATTTATTCAAACAATTCAATTATCGGCGAACCTGATAGGCGTTCGAACGCACTTTGGTACCTCCATATAATTGTAAATATGTATGTGGATATGTTATTTATAACGGGTGATTTTTTTGAGGTTAGGATTTTCATGCATTAGTATTTGACAGATCACGTGGGATTTCAGACATGGTGTCAAAGAGAAAGATGCTCAGTATGCTTTGACATTTCATCATGAATAGACTTACTAACGAGCAACGCTTGCAAATCATTGAATTTTATTACCAAAATCAGTGTTCGGTTCGAAATGTGTTTCGCGCTTTACGTCCGATTTATGGTCTACATCTTTCTGGTTGAATGGCTACGTAAATAAGCAAAATTGCCGCATTTGGGGTGAAGAGCAACCAGAAGCCGTTCAAGAACTGCCCATGCATCCCGAAAAATGCACTGTTTGGTGTGGTTTGTACGCTGGTGGAATCATTGGACCGTATTTTTTCAAAGATGCTGTTGGACGCAACGTTACGGTGAATGGCGATCGCTATCGTTCGATGCTAACAAACTTTTTGTTGCCAAAAATGGAAGAACTGAACTTGGTTGACATGTGGTTTCAACAAGATGGCGCTACATGCCACACAGCTCGCGATTCTATGGCCATTTTGAGGGAAAACTTCGGAGAACAATTCATCTCAAGAAATGGACCCGTAAGTTGGCCACCAAGATCATGCGATTTAACGCCTTTAGACTATTTTTTGTGGGGCTACGTCAAGTCTAAAGTCTACAGAAATAAGCCAGCAACTATTCCAGCTTTGGAAGACAACATTTCCGAAGAAATTCGGGCTATTCCGGCCGAAATGCTCGAAAAAGTTGCCCAAAATTGGACTTTCCGAATGGACCACCTAAGACGCAGCCGCGGTCAACATTTAAATGAAATTATCTTCAAAAAGTAAATGTCATGAACCAATCTAACGTTTCAAATAAAGAACCGATGAGATTTTGCAAATTTTATGCGTTTTTTTTTTTAAAAAAGTTATCAAGCTCTTAAAAAATCACCCTTTATATGAGTTTATATCGATAAAGGTAACTAATGTGGTATAGTTTTTCAGTTTCCTATTCCATTAAAAGACATTTGTTTATGGAAAACTTAAACCATTTCCTTTAAGACTTGTTTATATACCACCTTTTAATATTATTATTAAAGAAAGTAGTATTTTTTGGCTTATTCACTACAGATCAAACTGTCCATTTGAGGGCGACTTCTTCACATCCGTTACAGTCAAAACCGAATATTTAAATTTGTATGCTAATTACAAAGATGTAAGGAGTATCATATAGTGAAGCTCAAAGCTCAGGTTACGCTCTTGAAACTATAAAATAAAATTATGGAATACTCTCTCAAAACTATAAAAGTCAAAGTCAAAGGGTCAAAGGTCAAAATTTCAAATTTTTTAAATTTTCTTCAAACAAAATTTTTGTGTTTTTGATTTGTACAAATGACTATATTTTAATACAAACATCATTATTTCGAAACTCAGCTGACTTCGAGTTTATTATCGTAATTTGATACACATGGACTCAACAGACTTTCCGCTTGTTTGTCACACATAAAACAGAACACTTGAGGCGCTCAATTAAAAGTGAAATATGCGCGATCACAACACTTGGAAACACTTAAAAATTGTTTAAAGTAAATATTTATAAATATTCACATTTCATTTAAGATGGGCTTGAAATTCTAAAGATTTAATTTCTAAGATTTTGAAACTAATTTCAAACACTTCGGTTGAGGAATGTGACTAAATACTTTTATATCTTCATAGTGTGTTCAAAGAGTAATAACTTATAATGGAATTGTACGATGCCTCAGCATCCATATTCACCCGACATGACACCATGTTACCCTTTCCGAACAGGAATTTTATACTCTCGCAATTTATTGATATATTTTGATTAAGATAAACACAATTTGACCCAATTTGAAAATCCTATAATTAGATATATGAGAGCTAGGGGAAGTTACACTATTAGAATAAAAATATTTCTTCTGAATTAAATTAAGATACCTGAGAGATTTACCGAAATTTTCGGTGAAAAATTACCATGGGGCACTGAATTCTTCATATTCGATATTCGGGGCTTTGAAAAGTCTGATTTCGACAATTTTTTCACAAGTGATGCCACAGTATTTATGTCAAGTTTTATTTCGCTATTTTCATTTGTTCCTTATGTATATATTATAAAGTGAAGGAATAAGATGGAGTTCAAAATTGAGTTACATGGGAAGTTGTCGTGGTTGTGAACCGATTTCATCCATTTTCCACACGTGTCATCAGGGTGTCAAGAAAATATTATATACCGAATTTCATTGAAATCTGCCGAATACTTCCTGAGATATGGGAGTGAGATAACCCACTTTTAGTAATTTTAAACTTAACCTTTGTATGGGAGGTGGGTGTGGTTATTATCCGATTTCAACTTATTTCATGGTGTGTGGTGGGGTACGTAAGAGAACCGACTGCAGAAAGTTTGGTTTATATAGCTTTATTGGTTTGCGAGATATATACAAATAACCGAGTAGGGTTTGTGAAGCGTTTCGACCATTGGATAAGTGCACAATATCGAATGGGGACTATTTTGAAGGAGTCGACATTATTGTAGAAATTTTTTGAAAAATCGAAAATTCCCGTTATTTTTTGAACACACCTCGTATGCACAACAAAATGTTTATGAAGCTAATTATTTTGAAACGAGTTTTTAGAAACATGAAACGATAAGGTTAATTAAAAAAAAAATCTAAAGAAACAGTTCCCAAAACAAAAAGTATTGTCCTATCATTTTTATTCTGGAAAAAAAATTTCGATTTGCCCCTTAAGCGTTCAATGTCCATATTTTCATGTAGTATCAAAAAGTATCGACAGAGAATTTGTGCAAAAACTGCCAGTTAAATTTAAATAAAATATATAAATTTTAAAAATTTCCTATAAAAATATAAATAAATCTGAATTTAAAACTACAACGGAATTGTAATCAACAGAAGTGAACTGAAGAACTTCATATTATTCGGCTGCTAGGATTATCGTTCATTCTCAACTGTTTTATGACCGATTTGCTCCTTCACTATTCATACCACTTATTGTTTTTTTTTTAATTAAACCATATATTTATATTAATATTGTAAGCCCTTCAATCGAAATAATATTAAAATAAAATATAAAAAAATTTCACCACAATAAATAATTCAGAAAGCTTGCCTCATCTGCTTAAAAAAAATTTTACTCGACACATACTCTTAAAAAAATATTTTTAATTTATTTGAAATTTTTGTTGGCAAAAATTACGCACTGTTCACACGGGTCAACACTTGTACACACCACAAGACACAAGTCTCAAAATATTTCCTTTAATTTCACTCAAAAATTATGATAAGCGCTATTGTTGCTGTTAATTTTGCTGTTCTAAAAAAATATCCATATGATTTTCTTTTGCTTTTCACAACGCGACGCAACAACAGTAGTAACAATGAAGCAAAACCTAACGCCGACGAGGTCTCAAGAATGTCTAAACGCACTACAATAGAACAATGCGCAGCGAACGTTATCGGGCGAACAGTTAGTTGGGAGTGTGCGCGCGCGAATCCAATTCAAATTTTAAATCGGCAGGCGGTAGAACACAGCCGGCGATCGATATGCAAGCGCTCGTAAATATTTACGGGTGTATGGGTGTTCATGTGCTTGCACTGTGCTGTGTGCGGTGCTCTGGCGTGTGGCATTCGCTGCCGCTGCTGCACACTCGCCCATGCCCATTGCCATGCCCATGCCCAAGCCATTATGGAATGACTCTTGTCGGCAAGCTTGGAGTAGCGTACGCGCCTCCCAAACTCAAGCACCTCTAAGCTCTACAAATAACGCTCGTAAATAAGTAAATAAATAAATGCGGAAAGAAGAAAAAAACAAAACAAAAAGCTGGTGAATGAGTGCTACTGTACGCGCGTCGCTGGTGATAAACGCCAGTTAGAAAGGCTTATTATTTAATTGCTTTAGTGCGGCAAGTTGACTTGGCTTTTTCAGTTTTTTTGCTTTTTTCATAGCCAAAATGAGCTAATAAGCAAAACAAAATGAAGCGTTTACTTGGTACATAGGTATGTGTAGTTGATTAGCAAACGCTTTGCATCTGCGCATAGTCATATGCATACATATGTATGTATATATGTATGTACGTGAATATGTCGCGATCGATTGCCTCAAAGTGCTCCTCAGTCAATCTGCAAATTAATAACAATACACAGCTTGTGTTCAAGCTCAAGACACAAGTGCAGGCATACTCATACAACATACAAACATACAAATAAACATACATTGCATGAGCAATTCGAAAAACGCTCGATACACCAAAAATTCTGAGTCATTTTTACAACACTTAGTTTTCAATATGTGTATATATGTATACACATAACCACACAATCGGTTATAAATACATACATATGTTCACATATTATAAGTATTGTACAGTTAAATGTAAATACATGCATCAATTGTGATTAGAGTTATTTTTTTTTTGCAATGTAGTCATTGATGCAGCAAAAAAAGTCATAGGAGTATAATGGTATAATCATTCCGTAATTAGTTTTATTAAAAACATAAGTAAACAAATAAAAAACCATAAATTTAGACGTAATTACTGCGGAATATACTTGCAAATGATTGCAGCTATTAGAAAATACTTTCTTTATCGCATTTATATTCAAGTTAAGAGGAAATCACAGAGTTGCAATTACATTCTAAGATGCAAAACATAGCAGCCCGTTTCAGTTCTGTGACCCTTGAGACTTTTATGCAGTACCGAGATTTGTGCGCTTGAGATAAATGCTTCTCGAGACCACTGAGATAACAATAACTCCGTTTTTAACTACATAAGAGCTAAAAATTTTGCAAGCGAATGCCAAAAGAGCGCTCAACTCTGATAGAAATACCTCAATGAGCATTATACTCGTAAATAAAAAACTAAGAGAATTTCAGAAAGATGATAAACTCCAACATTAAAAAGCAGACTGCATAGTAGCTGCTGGACCGAGCTTATTTTTCCAACATACCTTCAGATAGAGGCATGCCTATGCATTTCTCCCACCAGCATACATTCGATATTGCATGAACACCTGGCCGTAAAAAAGGTTTGTTCTCGTTGGATCCCGCACAATTTGACAATCGCTCAAAAAAGGCTCAAAAAAAGTGCTTCGAAAATTGGTTTGAGCGCATGCAAAAGTGTATAAATCTTGATGGAAAACATTTTGAAAAACAATAAAACCATTTTCGTTGATAAACATTCCTATTTTCATTATTAGGCCAGAAATATATATAGCAGCCCTCGTAAAACCGGATTAAAAAAGTTTTAAAATTATTTCGACAATTTCAGACTCACAACTCATAATAAAGAAGTCAGTAACTCATCTCGACTACTTTTTTGAAATTACCACGGCATGTGTGTTCCATTACTTAATGAAGGGATTCTCAAGAGACGTAAAAGTTTTCCAAAGTACATGTTTTCACGGATTGACAGTATTTGAAGAGCTTAAGACATCAGAAGAACACTAAATCCTCAAGAGACGTAATACTTAAAAAAAAATTAAATTTCTGAAAATTCAAAACATTTTCAAAGCTTTTGGCATCAGTAGAATACTAAAATATACACAATATTTGTATTTGCTTTAAAATTTCAAGTAGTGAATACCATTATATTCCATGAATAAAGCTTAACATAGCCAAAGTGACCTACTAAATACAAGTAAAAAAGTACCTAAATATTTACTTATCTACAAATGTATACATTTTTTTTGTGGACATACAGTGATGGTTAAGCAAATAGGAATGGACATTTTTTTACCACATTTATTATCAATATTTTATTAAACGTAAAAAATCTTCGGACATTTTTATTAGAAAAATAATTTTTCTATCATCGGCAATTCTCATTATAACAATTTATCTCTCTCCCACTATCCCTGAATATGAAAAATAAAAAAGCGACGAAACTTGATCTTGAACGAAGCTTTATTAGTTTCAAGTAAATCTTGCACAGACTAATCGAAAATTTTTATGAACAGGAGCCATGGGGATGAAATCCATATGCATAGTTAGACCTAACTTTCCGAATTTTCATAAAAAAAATAAATGCATTCTACATTAATGTTGTCGTCTCTAAAGTAGTTCCCATTCGATATTATGCACTTGTGTCAGCGCTTCTTCCCACCGTCGTTTTTTGAAATAGAAAAGTCACACAGAGACACGTCTGGCGAATTTGGAGGCTGGCCATCGTTATAGGATAGTTTTTTTGGCCAAGACTTTACGAACAAACAACGAAATTTTAGCTTTTAAAAGACTGACAGAATAAGCAATGAATACAGCTGAAATTTTTTTGATACTTCAGGGGCATGTATATAATCATAATAAAAAATAAAATATTTACTACTGGACTTTTAGACAAAAGTAAATTTTACAGATGGACAATTTCGTGTGCAAATGAAACAATATTTTTTGTCGAAAAAAAATTCTGCTGATTTCTATCGTATTCTCTCGACCTGGAACCCAGTACAACTCAGACAACAAGAAAATAATCACTGAAAACAATTTTTTGAACTATCCACATTTTTATGTACATCACTGTACGTAGCAAATAGCTGCTCTTAAGCATATACAGACATATTTTTGTATAATTTGTATCAAATTTTGACGACGTATGTTTGACACAACATACGAGTATATTTACTCAAGCCGCATCTCACATCTCACACACACCCTTTGAAAGTTGGCAAATAAAAGACAATTAACTATTCATAACAGTAGATCCACCCATAATTTGCAGCAGACAGTAGAATGTATTTACTTATGTACACATAGTATTTCAGTTAGTGACATATTTCTTGGACAGACATGCGTAAGCGAACATAAATAGATGATTTGGTGTGAATCGAGATGATGTTACACCGTTATCAAATTGTTCATTATCTATCTGTATAGTATTTAAAGCGGAATTCAATTTGTTATATTTGATGAAAATACTAAATTTGGAGTTTGGACCTTAAGATAAGTTTTTATAAAGGAAAGAGCTGGTACAAAGAGTTATTCCCTCTAATCTTAAATTTTTCAAGTTACAATTTGCTTTTATATTTTAGCTAGATTAAAAAGAAGAATCCACAACCGTCAAACAATTGTCAAATATATCGCTATATGCAGATACGTACTTTTATTTTATACTCTCGATGATATGCGCATCACTTGAATTTTTTATGCCAGACAATGCACGGACGTGTCTATGCGTAAATAAATACATATGTACATAAATAGTTAATTGAATCCATAAAAGCGTTAAAACCATAACGTAGTTGCATCGGCTTCACACCTGTTGATAGACAATTAATTTCGTATTCATAACACTTCCTACGTCTTTCATGTTTATAATGCAAAATTTCTTTTATCCGTTAATTATGGCGAAAACGTCAAATATTTTAATAGAGATATAGTCAGGTTTTTGATTTTATTCCATTGGATCATAGAGCCAATGGTGTATGTACCAGTTAGGCGGAAAAGCAGCTGAGTTTTTACGAAAAATGCATCTCTGGGAAAATATTGGATTTTTCGGGGCAATACACCGATTTTAGTTATCTTCCGATACCATTTTTGTCTTTTGATCTATTTGTCTTTTGCTTCTTAGATACATTCTCATCGCCACAGGAAGCAGGGAGCAATCTCTTGAGTTCTGAGAAGCGGAACAAATTCTATCTGTATATATACGAACTAGTCCTTCAGTTTTTAAGATATCGTTTTGAAATTTTGCAGATGTTATTTTCTCTTCAAGAAGCTGCTCATTTGTCGGAACTGCCGATAACGGACCACTATATCATATAGCTGCCATACAAACTGAACGATCGGAATCAAAAACAAGTAAGGAAGGGCTAAGTTCGGGTGTAACCGAACATTTTATACTCTCGCAATTTATTTATTTAACTTTATTAATATTATATAATATACAATTTGACCCACATATTCGTCATATATATTGTATAAAGTCCATTGAAAGTTGGAAACCCTAATATTAGGTTAGAAGTACCGAGGTCCTCATGTTCGACCTATGGTCCGATTTCGGTGATTTTTAGAATGGGGCTGCCACACTATAAACGTAGTATTTGTGCAAAGTTCTGCACCGATATCTTCACTAGTGCTTACTTTATATATTGTAAAGTTAACGATTCAGATCGTCTTCAAAGTTCTGATATATAGGAAGTAGGCGTGGTTGTGAAGCGATTTGGCCTATTTCCACAACATATCATTGGGATGTAAGGAAACTATTAAAAACCAAGTTTCATTGAAATCGGTCGAGTAGTTCCTGAGATATGGTTTTTGACCCATAAGTGGGCGATGCCACGCCCATTTTCCATTTTGTAAAAAAATCTGAGTGCAGTTTCTATCTGCCATTTCTTATGTGAAATTTAGTGTTTCTGGCGTTTTTCGTTACTGAGTTAACTCACTTTTAGTAATTTTCAACCTAACCTTTGTATGGGAGGTGGGCGTGGTTATTATCCGATTTCAACTATTTTCATGGTGTGTGGTGGGGTACGTAAGAGAACTGACTGCAGAAAATTTGGTTTATATAGCTTTATTGGTTTGCGAGTTATATACAAATAACCGATTTGGGGGCGGGGCCACGCCCACTTTCCCAAAAAAATTACATCCAAATATGCCCCTTCCTAGTGCGAACCTCTATTCCAAATTTTACTTTTATAACTTTATTTATGGCTTAGTTATGACACTTTATGTGTTTACGTCTTTAGATTTGCTTAAATGCACCTGTGAAGCGTATATTAGCTTCGGTACAGCCGAAGTTAACGTTTTTTCTTGTTTGATTCTAATTTTTATACTCTTGCATCCCAATGATATGTTGTGGTCCAAGTCGGATCACACCCTACTTCCTATATACCAGAATTTTGAAGTCGATCTGAATCGTTTACTTTATAAATACTGCATTCATAGTGTGGTACCCCTTTCTAAAAATCGACGAAATCTGACCATAGGTTTTCAAGGCCCCATCTATCGAACATGAGAACCACATTGCTTCAAAAATTTTTTTTACCGAAAATATAGGTAAGTCTCTCAGACATTTTGAAAAAAATTGTATGGAATTTTTTTCTTCTAATAATATGTCTCCGTGCCAAAAATGGTTGAAGTCGGATCATAACCTCCCATATACCTAATATTAGGATTTCCAACTTTCATTGGACTTTATGCCATATATAATATATGCCGAATATGTGGGCCAAATTGAGTGTTATCTTAATAAAATTAAATAAATAAATTTGCGAGAGTATAAAATCTTCGGTCACAGCCGAACTTAGCCCTTCCTTACTTATTCTAATTATATTCAACTAATCGGTCGATTGTGAGCACCCGCTTCACTCGCTTTGAATACAGTTTTCAAGTATCAAAGATTTACGGATGGTACGCCCGACAGGTTCCTTGGAAACCTTTAGAACGACGTTTATCTTGATCGCCAGCAGTTTTTTTTTTTCGAATTTAAATTTTTTATGCTTCTTTATACGAGGTGTATTCCAAAAATAACGGGCATTTTCAAATTGCGCCGGTTTGGAAAGACCAATTTTAATTTTTTCATTTTTCCCGTAATTTTTTGAACATGCTTCATTACCATATCTCATGAAACAATTTCCCAAAAGCGGTGAAATCTATAACGTTTCATTCTAGTAGCGCGCTCTCATACGAGAGTTTATATCCAACTCAACCGTTCAACCACAATTTATTCTTCAATTTAAATTTTAAAATTCCTACATATGTAACAAGGCAATTCCATGGAAACTCGCTTCTGATTACTTCAACTTCATCGATAAATTTAGATGCTTACAGGTGACCAACTAGATGCGATGCATACATATGTAAATGTGTAATCAAATTGCAGTTATCATTTAATATATGAATAATCGCAAATATAGACGCATGCATTATTTCATAATTTTGAGAAACAATATTAAAACAAATGAGCAAACTATTGACAATTATTGGTTGATGAGTTTATTAGCTCACCCGCGGGTGAGGAAGTTAAAGCGAAATTAAACACGTATAGGTACATATATATTATAAATAAACACCTGTTTAATTGCATAGGTGAATATGTGGCTTTATAACGGCATTCATGAATAATATAATTAACTAGCAGTCTAGATACACACCCTCATAGTAGTATGTATGTATGTCTATATATAATTGCAAATCAAAAAATTAAATCATATTTAGATTTGTATTTCCATACATATATGTATATGAATCCAATCACTTTGTAGTTGCAGTTCAATAACCGCAAATAATTACAACAATTAAGAACGAATTAGTGAAATTGTAAAAACGCCAATAAAATAACCTTAAACAAATTGAATTGCAATACATACTAGTAGGACATAGACATCACTTTACGAGTATATTTTGATGATTTATACATTTTAATGTCGATATGCTAATTGTTTTATAGCGGTTAAAGGCATATACCAGGTAAACAATCAGTTAGTGTGATGCCATCAACCGATTTCACAGTCATGCATTTCTTCAAACTGAAATACAAACACACATAAAAAGAGTTATGTGTGACGCAAATTGAATGACAGCTCATGAAAATGGGTGCAGTGATTAAACAGAGCTTTTTAATTGATATCAAGCAATAAACTTATAGGTGAGGGCCACCTAAACTCACCGCATCTGATATAGTTCTGAAAATTCTAATGATTAGTGAATTAATTGTGACGGCACTTGGGAGCCCTAATGAATATTCAGTTGAATTTCCATGCTCTGTAAATTCATTATTTATTATGATTCATTATTTTTCTTATTCATTATTTTTTTTAAGTAATAGTCATATGAATGCAGCTGTAGGTGGTAACGGTAGAAAAGTTCAATTGACAAAAAGAACGACTGCGCTTGAATTATGAAAGCCAGTGATATGGAAGGACGAGTGGAATTATTTGTTAGTTTCAGCAATTTTTTGAATGAAATATATTTATTTTAACAGAACTTGTTTACTTTCTCAACCATTTACTTTGCATTCACATTATCATGTCGCAGAAAGACTGATGACTTTAGCTGTCCAAGTGGGAGCCCTTATGATCACATGAATCTTCCCTAAAACCTAACCTAACCTATCCTGGATATTTCTTATATAGTACTGAAAAAGATTCTCATTAATTCCAATAACATCATTAACGAATATTGCTAAGTAAGGCCTAACTGAGCCAAGACACAGTCCATTATTGCCTCTCAATTTAGTTCTCAGAGAATTTCGAGATAGAAAGTGAGCTTACCTGAAAAATCATCCATCAGACGAAGTCAGTGAGAGTTCTAATTTTGGAGCTGTGGACCAAATTTCTACCGAAAACACCTTTTTTGAGAATCTATGCTAAAGACTCCGCAAAACTAATACGGCTGTGTAAGTTGACGTTGAGCAACACCAAAAGCTCCGTCATGATTGGGAAGGACCTCTCCGAGCCGTTCGATACCAAACGAGGTTTCAGACAAGGTGACTCACTATCGTGCGACTTCTTTAACTTGATGTTGGAAAAAATAATACGAGCTGCAGAGCTAAATAGAGAAGGTACAATCTTCTACAAGAGTGTACAGCTCCTGGCGTACGCCGATGATATTGATATCATCGGAAGCAACAACCGCGCCGTTTGTTCTGCTGAGGAATGAGGACAAGACGAAATATCTCCTGTCATCAAGCAAACAGTCGGCGCACTCGCGTCTTGGCTCCCACGTCACTGTTGACAGTCATAACTTCGAAGTCGTAGATAATTTCGTATACCTGGGAACCAGTATCAACAACACGAACAATGTCAGCCTCGAAATCCAGCGCAGAATCACTCTTGCTAACAGGTGCTACTTTGGACTGGGTAGGCAATTGAAAAGTAAAGTCCTCTCTCGACGAACCAAAATCAAACTCTACAAGTCGCTTATCATTCCCGTCCTGCTTTATGGTGCAGAAGCTTGGACGATGTCAATATCAGATGAGACGGCACTAGGAGTTTTCGAGAGGAAAATTTTGCGCAAGATTTATGGTCCTCAGAACATTGGCAACGGCGAATACCGCAGACGATGGAACGATGAGCTGTACGAGTTATACATGACATTGACATAGTTCAGCGAATAAAAAGACAGCGGCTACGCTGGCTAGGTCATGTTGTCCGAATGGACGAAAACATTCCAGCCCTGAAAGTGTTCGATGCAGTACCCGCCGGAGGAAGCCGAGGAAGGGGAAGGCCTCCACTCCGTTGGAGGGACCAGGTGGATAGCGACCTGGTTACACTTGGAATCTCCAACTGGCGCCGAACTGCGAAGGAAAGAGAAGAGTGGCGCGCTCTCATCGATTCGGCTATAACCGGCTAAACGATTGAACGCCAATAACATACATACATGCTAAAGTCTATGTACACTACCAATTTAAGGGCCTTTATATTTCAATTTTGAAGCTCATGCCGTTATTGTTCTCAATCAGTAAAATCGAAAAGGATTTTGCGGTAGAACGGAATATCGCAATCACCCGCGTGCCTAGGACCGTTCCCACGACAGTCGGGTCTAAATAAGCGGAAAAAACTCGGATTTATAACTAAACAAAGGCTATCGATTCCAGAAATTATTTTCCCGATTGCTTTTTGTTGCTCCAACAATGACGGACCTTGGACCAATGGTTTTTGTAAAATATTCGTCGTATAAAACTAAATTTCACGGCAGATTTCATTAACACTTAGCCATGGTTAGTTGATAAGATTATGATGTAAATCCTATGTGTAAGAAATAAAACACCGATACAAACGTACAGCTCATTTAACCTTATATCATTACAACGGAAAGTCCATTACATTTTCTGAACCAATCCTATATTCTAGATCTTACGAATGTAAAAATATATACATATGTATGTACAATTGGCTAATGAGGGCAATAATAATGGAAAGTCGTGCAATTGCAAATATTAGCCGCAAATGACTAACTATATTTGGCATTTAGTGGAAATTTTCACCCAACCTTGTTAGGCGAATAGACAACCTTGCCACTTGAGCTTAGCCATAACACACTAAAACGCGAAGTCATTCATGCAGGACGAGCGCTTAATTATACGCAACTCTTTAACTCGCGTACAAAAGCGACAAAGCTGCGCTGCAGAGAAATACACCAACAGCAGGGCTTTGATCTTGAACGTTTGCGAATATCAGAAAGCTATGCTAATTGTGACGAACAGGAAGTTCAAGCAACTAAAGCGCACAGCCTTGTTTTGTGGTAAGAATTGCTAAATGTGCATTTGTAAGTTATCGGATTGTTATTTTAATGCGGTTAAACGAATTAATTGAGCGGAAAAAATGAAATGCTTGTAGTTGGGGGCATTGGAGTGAAGTTGACAGTGTCTTGTAATTGATTTAAATAAAAACTATTGCTGTGACATTTCGATAAATAAAAGCGTGGGAAATAATAGATTTAGATTGGTTATTAAGTGAGTTACGTAAATCGTACAAATGAGTAGTGCACTTCCGCACTTCTTACGCGTAGCAGAGGGGGTTGAAAATGATGGAACTCAAAGCTAAGAACTTAAATTTAACAAGAGTGCTTACGAGGGCGAATGGATAAGTACGTGCAAAAAATTTAAATAAATAAAAAAATATAAAATTTAAAAAATAAAAATAAAATAAAACGAACATCAAAAAATAAAAATAATAAAAAAACAAAAATAAAAAAAATTAAAAAAAAAAATTTTTTTAAATAAAAAATTTTATATTTTTTTTAAATAAAAAAAAAATAAAATAAAAAAAAACAAAAATAAAATAAAAAAAATAAAAATAAAATAAAAATAAATACAAATAAAATAAAAAAATAAAAAATAAAAAAAATTTAAATAAAAACAAAATTACCAAAAAATTAATTATAAAGAAAAAATAAAAATTATAAAAATTTTTGTAAAAAAAAATTGGATATTGGCCTCAAGAATGACTTCAGAGAAAATAAAAAAAATAGGAAAATTTTAGTTATTATATTTCGATGCAACTGGGTTTGGATTGGTAGGTTTTAGATTTTTTATAGATATAACGTTATCTCCACTGTTTACCTCTCTTAAAGATTATATTGTGGAAATGATGTCTGATAGCCCTAATTAACCTCAAAATTGTGGAGTGTACTACAGCAATAAAAGATTTTGTTTATTTTATACTAAAAATAATGATTTTTACTACAAATAAAAGTTTCCCTTCTACAAAGGCCTTTTCTTCAATTACGTTTAATGGCAAAATAAATCGATTTCTCAATAGATTTTTCAAACAAAGGTCTGAACTTCATTTAATAATACATTCGAAACAATACTATGAATACTGGACACTTAACTCACCTTAATAAAATAGTCAACTGTAAATCGTGACCTAAACGCTCCAAGGCCGGTACACCTTCTACACGTAAGATGTTAATTTTGTCACGTAACGAACGTGAAACGGTATGCTGACCATGTCTCTCACGCAAGATTTCCAAAATATTTGGTTGACGCAAAAAGGCGATCACCTAAAATAAATTAAAATATTATAAAATTTCGAAATTTTCGAAATTTCTTCCACTAGAAGGCATCAATTTACCTTTTCATTGTATGCAACAGGCACGTCGTTGTATTGCTCATAATTGCTAGCGCCGCCAGTGGCACCACGCAACGTGCCATTCGGTCCGGAACGTAAAGTGCTTGGCGGTCTGGGCGGTGGCAGTGGCGGTACACCCGACATACAATTTCCATCGAGCGCATCGTATTGGAAATTATGATGATGCTGTGAAGGTTGGTGTGTGTGATGAGCATGTGGAAAATGTGCTGAGAGGTGTGGCGATTGATGGGCAAGCAACTGATGCCTTTGACGTACGACACGTGCGCTTTCCATGGGCAAGCGTGGATCCATGAATGAGGTTTTACGATTATTGTGATCGATGAAAAATTGTTTACCCGATTGATCGAGTTTAGTCTCCCAGCATGAGGGCAGATCGCGATTAAGCTGTGCAAATGTATTTACCAACGCCACGAGATCCTTATTATATTGATAACGTTGAAAGCACTGCGGATCGCGGCGTATACGTATAATCATGTGTTTGAGTGCTGGATTGCGATTATATATCGATAATGCATCTTCATTTGTGTGCAACATGGAATAGAAGTCGGGGCGACAGAGCATCACAACAGCTGGGTGCACAGAGAGACTGAGATTTTGTGGATTAGCTAAATTATTACTATTTCCCGCATTTTGTGTGCCACTGTGTATGGAATTCGGGAATTGATTGGCAGTGTTGTTGCATGCAGAACTATCGTTCGCACTGAAAGCAGCTGTGGCATGCGAGAGACGATTATCGCTGGTAATTGTGCGTCGTATGGACTGATAGCGTCTGTCCAATTGTTGGCGATGATGGTGCTCACGCCCTGTAAATACAACATGGAAATTTTTTATAAAAAATACATAAATAAAAGACAATGTAGAAGTCTTACCAGCACCATTTAGTGTTGCGCCGCCATTCGTACCTGGTCGCTGCCACGAGGTCGTACGTGTTGTATGATCAATATAGAAAATACGTCCATGACTGTCCATACGTGCCTCCCATGCGGGTGGTAATGGTTCAGTGGCTGTCTCACCTTCACCAAATGCTGCATTACCACGCAGAAAACCTGCAGCAGCACCACGCTCCGGTATTGATGGCAGACGCGTGCTGCAAGCTTCATTTGTGGTGCCGTTTGTGTCGGCAGCTTCTACTAAACTACCATCTAAAGCGCGGTGTTCGGTCACCCCACCAATGCCAGCAGCAATTGCAATCGGTGGAGACTTTGGTATTAACGCCAAGTTGTAATCCATTTGATTGCCTGTTGCACCGGTTAACGAATTGTCCGCTGGCGCTGCCAATGCGGACGTGTTGGATTGTAAACGTTGATGGCGACGCGCATGGTGTGTGGGTGTGGGTGGGCATACGAGATTTGCGCCTATTGTAGATTAAATGACATAAAAATTAAACACTTAAAACTTAGTATTTTGATTGGCTTACCGACACCACCACCAACTCGCTTCAATAACCGCTGTTGTGGGCGTATATGTGTAGCAGGCGATGACGGTCCACTTCCCAAACCAGCACTAAATTTAAATTGTGACTGTGGAGTTGGTGGCGAACTCGTTTCGGGGCTTAGATTCAAGTCCAATGGCGAAGCACTGCGTGACGAACAACCCGAGGGTGGACTGCGTTGGCGTTTTGGCGAAAGTAAGAGTCTTGGCGAATGTGCGCCACCAACTGCTAAATCCTCGTAATTAATTGCATTACATGGTACAGGACCTTTTCCATTTGACATGGCGCGTGTTAGTGGTCTGTGCTGGCGTATATGTGGAAATTGGTTTATGGTCGTTGCATTAGTTGCGTTTGAACTTAAGTTATCTTTTACAGGAAATGTTGGAAATTCATAGGTTTCCGAAGCAGGCACCTTTTTTGTTGTAATCGTATTTATGTAACTATCTGGGCCGATCTTTTTCTTAATTAATGGCTTAAATTTTACTGGCGTTTGATTCATTGTGCCTGTGGGCAAATCATATTGAGGGCTGGTGGATGTAGCAGGTCCATTGTTGAGAAGTAATAAGGGAGAATTATTTGTACTACTTGTAGCGCTGCTATAGCCTTCGGTTGAGCCACACCCAATGCCACCAAAATTATCAATCCGCTCATCTATATCTAGTATATCGAATTTGAAAACATCGCTTTGCATATTTAAATCTTTTCCCACTGCCCGAGGCGGCCACGAACGTTCCAACGGTCTGTGTTGTGGCTGACGCAGATGCTTTTGTCTGCGTTGTACTGATTTATTAATAGAATTTGGCTGAAATGCGGCGGCAGCGCCAAGTAAACTTTCGACTGCTGCCTCTTCATCATCCACAGCAAGTATATCATCCTCGACTTCATAAACCGTCTCGGCTGGCACCGTTTCATAGCACTCGCGTGCAACCCACAAATTGAGACTTTCTGTACCAGCTGTTGACGACAGAGGTGCAGCAGTTGGTGATTTTTGGCTTGTGGATTTAATTTTCTTCTTGGCGCCACTTTGTGGTGTAGAATCGTTACTTTGCGGCGAAAGAGTCCATGACTTACGTCTAGCGCCACCACTTACACTACCGCTATCGCTGTGTGAATTTGTTGGTGATAGCGTTGCAGTTGCAGGCGTTTCACATGATTTGGTTGTGAGCAAAGTCTGCTGACGTTGTTTTTGTTGTTGATCATCAGGCATAATCGTATGGTTTATTTTATTGAAGTCTTTGAGATCTGCAAAGGTATTAAATACAAACAATTATTATTTAATTAATTTATTATATATCGGAACTTACTTTTATTCCGATTAGGACGTGTTGAAATATTTTCTTCAAGTAAAGTGTGATCTTTTTCATTAATTTTTTCCCTCTCCTGTTCTCCTTGCAATATGCAGTTGTTGTCAATGAGAACATCATCGCGCATCACATTCGTTGCTTGTGCTACCGAGAGCGTTGAAGATTCAGTGTCAATAACATCTGTCGCTTGCGGTAAACAATGTGCACCCTCGATCTCCTCTGCATCTTCCTCAACATCGCGTGCACTTTGCATTGTTTTGTTTACAGCTGTGACGTCATTCGTTATTTTAAGAGTGTCTAAGCGAAGATCCGGTTCACTGACTGCCTCATAAAACGTGTTACTCTCTTCTTCATCGCCCCCATCGTCGTCGTCTCCCATCCCACGACCGTTAGTAGTACGACCTTTGCCGCTATTACCACCCTCCCCATTCGCTGTGTATCCCATGTCTGCAGCCAACATGTACTATTCTTCAATGACTACTATTTGATTATACACTCGTCACGCCGGTATTGCATTTACGTATGCCGCTCATAAATATTTGCTCCACACGCTCCAAAGGCACGTTTTTTAGCCATTTGTTTTGCTCGCGCTATTCTGCTCACAATTCTCACACAAGTTTATTTGTTCTCTTCAAACTCGTTCTGTTCCGCACATATTCACCCGCTATCCTCTTCACTTCTTTGTTTCAACGATCACAGTCCAGAATGTAAATTTATAGATTTTTCTAGTTGGACTAATTTAATTAAACTTCTATACTTGTATAAAGAAATCATATTTGTTTTCCTTCAATATGTTATTTATGATGCAGAGGTTCTAAACTTATGTTTGTGTCGTCAATTCAGCAGTTTTCACTTTTTATGTCACACTTTCTACAACTACTTCCGCATTGAAATTTTCTCAACCATTTGCCATGGATTTTATTTATTTCTTTATTTTAAACTATATTATTTCACCAATTATTACACTTTAACACTTGCATGGAATGTTTATTAATAATTATATAATAGGGTTTGCAATAAATAACACTTTTTCTTGTAACATTTTTGATTTTTCACTGAAGCATTGCCGAAACTTTCTTTAATAACATAAAAATCATTGTATAGAGAAGTAGAGAAACTCAAAAAACCCACCTCCAGAAACTACTTTTGACGTTTGAGCCAACATGGCCGCCTATGTTGAGCTAATTCATATTCCCCAAAAAGGGTTTCACATAATCAAAAATTTGTGTATAATTGTTTATTACCATTCGAATTTTTGGTATTATTATGATGTTATTTAGTATTACGAAATTAAATTATAATAATTCTTTTTGATAGGGATGAATACCCAACATAATTATTCGAAAATATTTTATTTAATTGAAACGAGAAGATTTATTTTACTATAAGTGGGATTCTCGAAATAGCATTGTAATGCGATATTGCGATATGGTACGAAAAGTAAGCAGTAATTTATATAGTATTATAATTTAATTGATTTGAAGTATTCACACACAAAATTGGGAATGGAAAATACAATTTATATATAAGTAAATATGCATGTGTATATTTTTATTGTATATACAAATCGATTTTACGCGCTTTAATCGATGAATAAACATGGGAGAGATCAAGCAGTTATTAAGATAAACCTTCTTATAATAATGATATAAATTTGTTACATTTTTATGTATTTGTCTATATTTAGACAATACATTATATGAACACATTTTTTTCTTTTAAACATTAATTGTATGTCATTTATGGCCACTTTATGGCAGCAGACCTACGTACGGAGTTAAGATTTTTTTCAAATACAGTTGATCTCCTTTTTGCACGGTTAATTGGGACAGTAAATTACTCGTGTAAAAAAAACTGTGCAAAAAAAAAATCAAATTTTTATATAAAACTCACTATTGGGACCAATTTAAGAAAAAATCGTGCAAAAAATAGAAAACGTGTAAAAAATTTCTAATTTTACATGATATTCTATCTATTCGTACAGTGAGAATTTTCATTGTTGTTGTTGTTGTTATAGACTTTTCTGGTATTATATGTATGTACATATTACTGTTAGAAGGAACAAACAACAACTATTCTGGGAATGGTAAAAAAATAATACTTTTCAAAGTTCCGTCATTAATCGCTGTGTCTTCTTTTTTCTTACTTCTTCATACAGCTTAATTTATTTGTTTACGTATTGAAATTGTTGCAACCTTTTCACTGGCTTTCGAATCTAAGATTTGTATTTTTTAGTTTAAACCTAATTTACAATTTCTTTAATTCTATTAACAGCAATGGATTTGTGACGTATTGACGGATGGAATTTTGATGTAATTGCAAAAAAGTATACAATTAAAATAAAAAATCCGTGTAAAAAAAATAAAACCGTGTAAAAATGAGATGAACTGTAGTGCAATTCTGTTCATTGTGCCCTTTTTCATAATTAATACGTATTTTCTAACTTTTTATAACTTGTTCGTTTTATTCTTTTGCCACCCTATCCCAATAAAAATTTAATTATGAAAAGCAAAAACAACAACTAGAATAACTGTCAAATAACTTACATGGTTGCTCAATTCTTGCTACCATATTTCTGTGGTGAAAAATTATGCCACCACATTCGATAAAATGAAGCCCAAATAAATGTTTTCATTATTCTTAAATTTGGAAGTAGAACTAGGTATTGCAACAATTAGTGAAAAAAGGAACTCTTTTTTTATCGAAAAAGTATTAAATGCTTTCAAATAATCAATATTTTTTGTACAACTTTTCTATAAATTTCGCAAAAATTCTACAATGCAACCATTTTCCGGTAAAAAGTCAGCCATCTTGGATGCCCAAAGAAACTCACCCCCGAGGACTACTTGACAGTTCTCCATGAACATCTCTCAGCTGTGGATTGTTTACGTTTTATCAGCTGATAGTTTCTCTACTTCTCTATACAATGATAAAAATAGTCAGGTTGTTGGTCAATATCAATTAAACATAAACTAAAACACAGCATGAACAATACTATTGGTTTTTGGGAAAGTACTTTATCAACCTCAGAACTATTTTTTAAATAATCAGAATTTTGCATATTAAATATTAAGGAAGCATTAAAATAACGGTACTTTATAACCAATTTAGTAGTTAATAAAATTACCACAATTAATTAATTAGGAATTAGCATAAAAGAACTTAAATACGGCCCTATCGTCTCATTCAGTATTTTCGGCAAAGAAGCAACACTGTTTCGCCACGATTCTTGACATTTGTTGGCTCACGCCGATTTGTATATTTCTAATAAGAGTTTTCTTATTTTTGTACCGGATTTACTACGAAAGTTATCCTAATCTTTGGGAAAAATGTCTGAGGCAACCGGTGAGCTATCCAAAAAGTGAGTATAAATCTGGATATAATTGCTAAAAGGATTAATGCAATCGCAGGTACAATGTCATCAAATGGATCAACGAATTTGTGGTTATGTTGAAACACATGCAAAACTTCCAGTTGCAATTTCGTTTGTGAATTATAGAAAATCTTATAAAGTGTAGATTTAGTAATAATTCCAAAAGTTTTGACTACTTTAATGTGCATTTGAGTATAAAGTGATAAAAGTTATAAAATGTACAAATTTCTGAGACCATACACAACAACAAATAATTTTGTGAAATTGCATCAGTTTCATGCTGCATTTCGACAGATTGAGGTGAATTGCCAACAGAAACAAGTTAAGATTTGGTGCCAGAATGTAACAACGCGACACATTCATACCACAATATGCCTTGAAACACCAAGCAAGCGTACGAAACTGTAAGGGAATAGTTCCGGTACTTCTAAATTTATAGACTTTTTTAAACATACATATCCTAAATATAAATATCGATTTCAATTTTTTATTATTATAACATGACATAATCAATTTTCGAATAATTCGAATGCTCGTCCATTTTATTAATAAATTCATTACAATTAAATTGTTTTTAGTGAGCTAAAGAGACGTCTTAAAGCCGAGCAAAAGGCCAAGGAAAAGGCAGAGAAGGAAGCGCAAAAAGCCGCAGCAGCAAGTGCTAATACTGACAGCAATGCGCCCAAAAAGAAGTCGGCGGCAGCGTCAGAAGAAGAAATATCACCAAATGAATATTTTAAGCTGCGTTCAGCTGCCGTTGTTGATTTGAAAAAATCACCAGAAACCCATCCTTATCCTCACAAATTCAATGTTAGCATATCATTGGAGAATTTCATCAAGAAATACGAGAATCTGAAAGAAGGTGAAATGCTTGAAGATGTCACACTGAGGTGAGTAATTTATATAGACATAACAACAATATGTGAAAGGTAATACAATTAATTATTGGAATTCCTTTTCTACACAGCGTTGCTGGCCGCGTGCATGCCATACGGGAATCTGGTGTTAAGTTAATATTCTACGATTTGCGCGGTGAGGGTGTTAAATTGCAGGTGATGGCCAATGCTAAGTTATATCATAACGAAAGTGCCTTTGAGCCTGATACTGCAAAAATTAGGCGTGGTGACATTATCGGTATTAACGGTTACCCCGGTAAAACCAAGAAGGGTGAACTCTCAGTGGTGCCAAAGGAGGTAAATATCGACATAATTATGCTACATTCTTAAGAGACTTCTTACTAATCGTATTTATTTTCGGTTACAGATAAAGCTGCTGTCACCCTGTTTGCATATGTTGCCTCATTTGCATTACGGTCTCAAGGATAAGGAAACACGTTACCGCCAAAGGTATTTGGATTTAATCATGAATCCCAAAGTGCGAGAAACCTTCCAAATTCGTGCGAATGTAAGTTTATTTTAAATTCTAATTATATTATTCAATTAAACTGTTATTCTTTCTATTGGCCAGATTGTCTCCTTTGTGCGCCAGTTTCTCGATCGCATGGGTTTCTTAGAAGTAGAAACTCCCATGATGAACATGATTGCGGGCGGTGCAACGGCAAAACCCTTTATAACACATCACAATGATTTGAATATGGATTTGTATATGCGTGTCGCACCCGAGTTGTACCACAAAATGCTCGTTGTTGGTGGTTTAGATCGCGTATATGAAATCGGGCGTCAATTCAGAAATGAAGGTATCGATTTAACGCATAATCCAGAATTCACCACATGCGAGTTCTACATGGCTTATGCTGATTTCAATGATCTTATCGAAATAACGGAGAAAATGATATCCGGAATGGTGAAAGCTATTCACGGTACTTATAAAATTAAATACCATCCGGAAGGCCCAGAAGGTCCCGAGGAGGAAGTTGATTTTACGCCACCATTTAGAAGAGTTTCGATGATAAAAACTCTGGAAGAAAAGTTAAACGTCAAATTTCCACCAGCAACAGAGTTTAATAGCAAGGATACAACTGAATTCCTTTCACAACTTTGCGCCAAACATCAAATCGAATGCCCAGCACCACGTACAACGGCGCGTTTGCTTGATAAATTAGTCGGTGAATTCATTGAAGAGACTTGCATAAATCCAACATTTATCTGTGAGCATCCGCAAATCATGTCACCACTGGCCAAATACCATCGCAGTGAGCCAGGTTTAACGGAACGTTTCGAATTGTTCGTTATGAAGAAGGAAGTGTGCAACGCCTACACAGAGTTGAATGATCCGATGGTGCAGCGTGAGAGATTTGCGCAACAGGCCAGCGATAAAGCGGCTGGTGATGATGAGGCGCAATTGATTGATGAGAACTTCTGCACAGCACTAGAATATGGCCTGCCACCAACAGGTGGCTGGGGACTGGGTATCGATCGTCTAACCATGTTCCTCACCGACACCAACAACATCAAGGTAAACACATTTGAGTTGATTGAAAGTGTTAAATGCTTATTATATAACAATATTTGCTTTTTAGGAGGTGCTCTTCTTCCCCGCCATGAAACCAGAGGAAGCTAATCGTACACAGCCAGCGGCTAGTGAAGGCGATCAAATCGCTGACAAGGCTAATGTGAAGAATTAGTGCAATTTGGTAATTGCAATGCTAGGCAACAACGTTTAATAAAGTGTATAACGGAATCGGCAAATATAATTCTCAAAAACAGAAAAATAATAAATTTATTTATTTGCTTTTATAATTGTTGCGTCATTTTGCAAATATCGTTGTTTATATTTGGTAAGTATTTATAGTAAAACGGTGTATTGTTTTTGTTTTGTTTTGATTATTTCACTTTTATTGAAACTACAGTTATAGTTGCGTATTTGTGTCGCAACTTTTACATAATTATATGCATATACATTTAGTTTAGCGCATAAAATGTAATTATATATCATAGAAACAATATTTTCGTATTCTCTAAAAATCAGCTCAGTTCACACGTTGTAAAAAGGGAATACATAACATATTGGTTTAAAACTAAGAACTAAAACAAAATACTAAGCATTACAATAATAATAAAATTGTATTTAAATATTTCGAAGTCGCCCGCTGAAACAGTAATTATGGTTAAACGTAATTGTCAACAATATATGTATGTATGTACAAATGTGTATGCTACAATGCAAATATCGACACAACCAAATTTGCTGCTAAAAAATCTTAACGTTTCAATTCTTGAATTATAAAGTAAGAACGATACACACAAAGTGCGTCGCAAACTGATACTTAATACCATTATGGAGTCGGCGAAATTCCATTGCTGTTTGTCAAAGTCAGAAATTAGCTTACCAGCAGTATTTTCCTAATGCGTAGTCATCGAATAATAAAGCACACTTATAAATACGTTTAAATAGTAAATGGAATCTCCTTAAATTCTGGATCATTGGCGGGTTTCACATACATGCCGCCATATTTCGCCATGTACTTCTTGATGAATTCGCGGGATTTATTCTTAACAGATTCGGTAACGATCAGTGTCTGACCGACAGACTCGCAGTATTTCAGCTCCTTAACCATAACAAAGTGTGTGAGCTGCATAAATGAAAAGTCCATTAGTAAAATTTATTATAATAAAATACATTTCTTTTTAAATATTTTTTTTTAAATATTTTTTTTTATATATTTTTTTAATTAAATTTTTATAAAAAAAATTTTAAGTATTTCATTTTTTTAAATAAATTTTTTTTTAAATAGTTCTTTTAATACTTTTTTTTAAATAATTTTTTTAATTTTTTTTATATTTTTTTTTTAATTTTTATAAATTTTTAATTAAAATTTTTTTTTATATATTTTTTTTAATTTTTATAAATTTTTAATTAAAATTTTTTTTATAAATTTTTAAAGTATTTAATTTTTTTTAAATCAATTTTTTTATAATAATTTTTTAATACTTTTATTAAAATAATTTTTCTAATACTTTTTTTTTAATATTTTTTTTTTTAATTTTTTAAATTTTTTTTAAATAATTTTTTTTTAAATAGTTTTTTAAATATTTCTTTAATTAATTTTTTTTTTATATTTTTTTTAACTAAATATTCCTTTTTAATATAATTATTATTTTTTAAATAAAAACGTATACGCACCTTGCGCGCTAGATGATTGAAATCCTCATCACTCTGTATGCGACCGAGCGTACAAGATTCCTTGCGATATGGCTTTAAGTGTTGCACAATAATGCCCGCTATTTCACAACGGAACTTTTCCTTATTGCGACGATATTTCGAATCTGAATCCTTGCTCTTTTTGCTAATAAAATATGACAACAAAAAATTTAAATTTTTTTCTCACAATAACAAATACGAACAACCAACCTTTTTTCTTTCTTCTCCGATTTGCGTCGCTTATGCTCACTACCACCGTTACCACTACTACTCTGGCCTGGTGGTGCGTTCGGATCACGATGCGGCGGTAATGTACGCTTGAGCGTGCGTTTTGTTGTGAGCGCATCCAATTCATCGACAATTTTATCGCCTTGCACGATTTTCTCCAGCAGTGGACTGTTGTTGCATTCCTCCTTCATAATCTCCTCCTCATCGGATGACAGCAAATAGTCTTGTATGGGTATTGCGCCATCCGGTTCATCGGAGTCCTCGGCATTTTTGGATTTCGCCAGTTCGTTATTCAAACTTTCCACCACAGCATTGGGATCGACGCCGCCCATTGCTGCGGCTTTTAAAGCTTCAGCACGCTTACGACGTATTTCTTCCTTACGTTTGCGTATTTTCTCTTTGTTCTCTTTGTATTTGCGCATCTCGATTTGATTGTAAATGCGATCCTCCTCCTTGCGGGGCTGTAAAATAAGAGCATTTGGAATATTTTAAATTCCATAGCGCTGAAATATTTGTGCAGACTTACACTAATCGGACGCTGATCTACCAAACGCGTGTAGCGTTTATGCCTACGATTTTCCACTTTCTTATCGATAAAAGCCTTTAGTTGCGCCTCATCCATACCTTAAAAATGAAGAAATAAATGTTAAGCGAAATTTCAAGATTTCAATTAAGAGTTCCAATACTACCTATGAGTACGTCATCCTCCTCGCTGCTCTCATTTGCCAGTTTAGCTTCTTCACAGGACTCGCTGTCTGAGCTATCTGCTTCTTCGGCTGCAGCATGCAATTGCTCCAGCGTTGGCGGGTGCCACTGCGTTATTTTTTGCTTCGTATGGTAGTAATAGATTTGACCCAGAGTTGTAATTGCGTATTTCCATTGACGCGGTAGGTTGGCGACAACTGCAGGTAGCTTGTAATCTTCCGGATCGGTAGATTTAGGTTTTTGCTGCACCTGCACGTGTGCGTAACATGGTGGCGTGGGTATAGGTTGGCGCGCAACCGAATACCATTGTCCCGTCGAAGGATCTACACAGAAGGGGACATCCTGCGAACGTGTCTTCTTCGGGTCCAAACCAAAGAAACGACATTTTGTTTCGAATTCTCTACGCTCCTCAGCTAAACGCTTTTCGGCTTCGTCGCGTGCCACCTAAAGAGTGGAAAAGGTAGTACTCGTATATAATGAAGCTGAAAACAGAATATGTGCTTTACTCACCTTGGCTGCAAACAGCTCGCGTCGCTGTTCCTTCGACAAATGCTTCATACTTTCGTTGCTATCGTGTGCTGAACGTCGTCGTGGATCTCCGCTGGGCATAGAGCCTACAACCGTTATATTATTGTTACGCCCATCTTTGCTGAAACTGGGTTTGGTGTAACGAGAAGTGGTAGGACCGCGTCCGAAACGATCGCGCTGATAACGATCACTTATAAGCGCACGATTCGTGTCGACCGAAGCTTCAGCAAACTGCCGATCCGCCTCGCGTTCGTGCTCTTTCATTTGTTCGATGCGTTCACGTTTCGGTATGCGGAATATCTCGGGCAAACTATTCCATACGGTGGTCAATTTCAAAGCTAATTTCTGCAATTCCGAAGGTACCTCCTGTACACCGGCGATCTCCTGCTGTGAATTACTGCTTGTGCTTTCCTTGGAAGACTCGTCACTTGGCGAAGAAGCATTGGCAGTCGGTACACTGCCCGCGGACAACGCATTGCCGCACCAATTTCGTACACTCTGATAGACTTTACTGTCAGTGAGCACAGTCTTGTTTGCTATGGGCAAACTCTCCAACGCCTCTAGCAGTGACAAACGAATCGCCATATCACCGCCATCTTCGCTCATCCAACCATGCAACAAACGCAATCCATGATAGTCCAAAAACAGCCGGCGACATGGCAAATCAGCATTACGTAGAATTTTCAGTAGATTGAGGCGTGTCTGCGGTAATTTGGCGCGCACCACCAAACGTGAAAACCGCAAAGTGTCCGATTGGTTCCGAAGTCCGCCGCGGCTAAGAAATTTAACCTCATCTTCGATGTCTGGATCCTCCAAGTAACGCGACGTTTTATTTTGCTCACCAGTAGCAGTTTTACGCAGTGTCTTGTCTTTCTTTTCTTTGTTGGGTTTCTTTTTTCGTGGTGCCTTGTCAGCTGACTTGCCTGTTAGCTTTTTCAGCTTAGCCTTCGTATCATCATCAGCATCTCTATGCTCATCATCTCCCACTTTTTTCTTTTTCTCCTTGCTTTCAGATTTTATTTTACCATCTTCGGCACTTATTAGTGATTTGCCCGTTGCTGTCGTGCTATCATCACTATCCTCATCATCGCTAGCATCGGCCAAGTTGTCTGCATCGCTGTCGTCATCGATTTGTTCACCCTCATCCGAATTGGGTTCTTCACCTATCCAACCACGACAGTTAGCCGACTCGCAATAACAACGTTGTGCCTCTCTGCCGTAACGTTGGTACTGGTAGTCGAATGTGATTTCTTCACCTGGCATAATGGACTTACGACTGAAGAACCCAATCCGTAGTTCACCATTAACAGTCCATTTCTGTGTCTCCGCATTCGGGTCGCAAGAATGATTAATGAAGCGTGAAATATTGCCCTTAATAGTGGCATCGATTATGGCATCGCTTCGTAATGCCATAAAGTAATAATGACGATTTTTGTCCAACGAATATGCAGTACGTCGTTGCTCGAACTCATCGCCATCGATTACCTCACCGACATATTCCATAATGAATTCACCAGGCAATATCTCAATGTCAGCCATTATACCGAAGCCCTTCTTTTCCGTGCGGAAGACACGACATGGTGAACATAGGAGCTTCTGAAAACGTTTGTTTGTACAGCGGTCTTTCACATTACAATCGGGTCCACACTCGATCATCAACAAACGATTCAAACAATCTTCACCACAGCCCAACTCACCACGTTCTTCCTCTTCCGCCGTTAAGAAGCAATCACACAACATCTTGCGTGCTTCTCTACTAACAACACGCTCACATTTGTATTCATTATCCTTAATCACATGGAAGTTACTCAGACGCTCTTCCATTTCTTTTAGGAATTTAGCATTCTTCGCCTCCACTTGCGCCAAATCCGTCAGATGATCATCCAGACTATAGTGGGTTTTCATTTCCACATCGTCTTTAATGGAGAAACGCTCTTTTTCGCGCACCAAACCACGACCCACAAGCGCTTTTGGTGTCTTAGTTATTTGCTTGATGCGATGCGAACGTCGAACGCCCGTAATTTCGTCAATTGTTGGATCATGAACGGGACTTTTTGGTGGCGGTGTTGTTGTCGGCGTGGCCACTGGTGTATCAGCCGGTGTCTCATAATATATATTCTGAGTGAGTGTGTTGGAAACATCTTCGAATGATTTGTCAACTGGCGTTATGTCGCCCGCTATGCTTTCACTCGGCGTTGTCATACCTTCCACTACGGCAGTCGGTGGTTTTTCCGCATTTTCCGTAACATCCGGTTTTTGTTCATCTTTTTGAAGATTTGTTTTCGGGCAAATAACTTCATCTACACTATCGTCATCGATCTTATAGCCACGTTTTAGCAAGTTGACGCCATCTTCGATGAATTTCTCAATATCCTTTAAGGGATCTGGTTCTTCTTCAAGTTCATTGTTTGCGGTACTTTCAGAAGTCTTAACGATTTGTACTTCATCTGCGGTATTTTTCTTGTCTTCAACAATAGTTGCAGGAACATCATTTTGAGCAGCTATCTCTTGTATTTTGTCTTCTTCAAGCACTGGACCTACGTTTTCTGTAGGGTTGACACTTTCTTTCGTAGGCTCTGGAGGGGTTATAGTTTTGGTGAGCGCATCCTTTAGCGCTGCCTCGAAATCTTCTTTCAATTTCTTTTGTCTTTTCTTCTTCGCAGTTCTTTCCTCCATTTTCTTAGCCAACTCATTACTTGCAGTGTCTTCGATGGCCAAAAATTGCTTCTTTTCCGACTTCTTTGATACGGACGACTTCCTTTCCCTATCTTTAATTTCACTTTTCTCATTGCTACTAGTTGTTTGATCGACCTTGGACCTTCTTTTGCCGCTTGATTTTGTTTTATCCTCGGGTGTTTTCTCTAAAGCCGTTTGTTGTTTGAAACGTTTGGCCACAGGTGTAGATGTCGCTGAACGACTCTCCTCATCTAGTGAAGATTCGATTTGACTCTCGAGGCTCTCTCGTTTTTTTATTTGTTCAGACGATTGCGATTCCTTCTTAGTTTTTTTCTGTGTAGATTCTTTGGGTTTACCGGCATTGTTTGCTGATTTCTTTGATGTAGACGGTTTTTGTTCAGCGCCAGCCAGGCTTGCACTTGGAACTTCTGAGTTGGGAGCGCAATTTTTCTCTTCAATTTCCATCTGCATTTTAAGTAGACGTTTCTTAGGTGGTGCTTTAGCCAATTCCTTTAGTATGTATTCAGCTGTGTTTGGCACTTCGACCGCTACATCACTCTGAATATCAGTATCCGCTTCGTTTAATGGCTTTTCCTTTTCTGGCTTTCGCGTTATTCCAACAGTGGCTTCCGCATCGCTACTTTTCTCTTTAGTCTCAATACTTTCCCGATCTTCTGATTTATTTTGGTCTTTAGTCTCCAACTCGTTAAATTTCTCTTCGGATTTATTACCTTTTCGTTTCCTACCTTTTTTAGGTTTATCAATTGGTGTAACTGACTGTTCACGCTGCACTGGCAGCTCCACATTTTGTGCCACTATTTCGGTATTTATATCAGTATCTACTTTAGAATCAACGTTAGAATACTCTTTTAAGGTTGAAGACCCATTTTTATCAACATTTTCCGATTTATTTTGAAACAACTCCGCGGATGCTTTTGTAATCTTTTCTTCTTCTTCTTCATTCCGCTCTTCAGTTTTAACGGCGTCGATTTGCTCACACTCTCTTTGCCTCTCTTCAGTATCTACTCCCAAATCGACGACCTCGGCTTGTCGTATAGCCAAATTCGTAGGTTTTTTGTGTTTTCGAGTTTTTGATGTAGATGCTTCAGATTTGTCTTTAATTTCTTCTATATTATCACTACTCAAATCATGTGTGGCATTGGAGATATTTGCTGTTTCGGCGTTTTCGACGCATGCAGTACTTACGGCTAGATGACTCTCAGATGAATTTTCTATCGTTAGTATTGTAGAATCTCTCTCTTCAGGTGCCAGTACTTTATCAAGGATTAATTCTTTGGTCTTCTCTGCTTGTAATGTTTCAGTGATAAGATCAGCATTATCGGTTTCTTTGACGACATTTTCAATTATTGTTGACTGTAAATTTGGTTCTGGTATTTCTATATTACATTCGGCGGTCGTATTTGTAACGGCAGTTAGTTGTTCATGAGCCGGATTCACTCCTGTGGCTTCCAATTTATTTCCACTCAAAGAATCCGCAGTAATATGAGGAGTATTCGTAGCTGGTTTATTACTTGCTTTTTTGTTTCTCGCCTTGCGACCACGTCGTGAAGGTGATGAATGATTGGAATTACTATCCGTATCATCTTGCAGCAATACTAGCACAGCGCCATCGCCTTTAGCAGACGAATCCTTACATTCTTCTATTCCTATTTCCTCTGTTGTAATTTCTACGGTGTTTTGTACATTTGGCACTTCATCTTCGTCAACATTTTTTGGCTCAGTTGTATCAATAGGAACATGGCTTGACTCAACGCTCGCAGAATCCTCCGTTGCATTGACTGTAAATTTAATTGGTTCAACAGATTTGGTAATCTCATCTTGTTGCGAGAAAATGTGTGACTCAGCTAAATCCTGTACAATCACCCTTTCTGTTACGCCTCCATTATCTACGTCGACTTTCTGCGCCTTTAACTTCAAAACAGCCTTTGAACTCTCTGCGGCTATTTCTGCGAAGGTCTCTTCTAATGTTTTATGGCCCGAATTATCACCACGCTTTGAGCGCCTCTCATTGCGGCGAGTTGGTTTCTTTGCAGACTTTCCATTGGAAGTTTCCGAAAGTGTCGGGGATGGTGTCTTCGTAGCACTATTTCTACTCACTTCGTCGCGCGAAGATTGCGAGTCCGTTGTCGAAATTATCTCCTCCGAACTACTTTCATCCAACACATTAACTGCCGTTTGCTCTGTAACACTGGCGGATAGTGCTTGGGATTCTGTTGACAAAATAATTTTACTTCCGTCTGTCACTGTTTCTACAGTATTAGTTTCTTCATTCGTCAAAGTTTGCATACCTTCTAAAGATTGAGCAGAGAAAGTAGTTTGTATTACGATCTCTTCTACTGGCAGTGTTGTATAATCGCACTCCGTTACCGTTTCTGATATTTCACATATTTCAGTGGGTATGTCCATGCGATTGTTGGACTCATCTTGTGAAATGTTTTCCCCTTCATCTCCACTTTTAACGATATGAACACATTTCGATGTCTCTTTGTTAGTCTCGGTGGAACTATCCTGCTCGGTTTCTTGTAATTTGTCTGCCAAATCAAGTGTCGTGACACTTTTATCTGACAGATCACCACCTTCATTTAGCGCTTCAAATCTACTCTCGACCGTTGCAGTGGTTGGCATATTATCGTCTCTTTCTTTAGGTGCTATAATCTCAGTGGGAACCAACTCAACCCGTTGCTGCGTTGATTTCGTTCCCATTGTTAAGTCGTTCTGCTTAACGGTATTTAATATATCCAACAGAGTACTTGTCTGGACATTTGCTACCACATTATGTACGGCCGCTTCGTACATTTTAAACTTGCTCACCTGTTTCTTAAGTGGCAAAGTAATATGTTTTTGTTTTTTCGTGTCGCGCGATACAGTTGGCGAGTCTTCGCCAATGTCTTTATGCTCTTTTCCTTTATCAATTTTGTTTGTTTGCTCGATAGGCATTTCGGCTGCGACTTCTGGTACAATGTTGCTTGTTGATTGCGGTATCTCTGTTGCTTGCTCGGAAGCGGGCTCCACTGTAACGGTTGCAGTCTCCACTTGCTGCGTTGTTATTGAATCCACCGTACGGGTTTCAGTTGTTGTTGTTGCTGCAATGTTTTCACTTTCTTCTTTCGTGTGTTCCAAGCAAATATCCGATTTAAGTGCAGTTATAGTAACGCCCTCTATTGGCAGTACACTTTTTTGCTCCTCCTCGCCAGCTGTTTTTGCTAGAGGTTTAGGATCTCCCACTGTAACTTCACTGTCAAGTACTTTTTTAGGAAAACGATGAGATCGCCTTGTGGGTAGGCTTTTACTTGCTGTTACGGTATTTAATTCAGTAGCGCTTATAGTAGTACCGCTACTTGCGCCGCTGTTGTTGTTGTTGTTGTTGCTATTATTGTCGGTGCCAGCTATAACGTCACTACAACTGCTAGATGCTGATGATGATAACGAAATCGCCGACGTTACAGCGTTCTGAGGCAACGTTAAGCGTTTCAAAGAAACACGCAACTTATCACCCTTCTTATAACTTTTGTTACTGCGATCTGAGCTGCTCTCCGATTCCGAACCGCTCGATTTGCGACTGGTACTGGGCATTTCCAATGTCATTTCTGAGAGAGAATCCGATTCGCCTACAATTTCTTTATTACCCTCCAGCTCAATTGCAATAATTTGATCACAATCGGACAATATTTCAACGGAACCTACAGTTTCTGCGGGTAACGATTTATCAGCTGGCACATTTTCCGATGTTATCTCCTCAACAGCGGCAACAATGAATTCGGGCGCAGATGTAGCTTCACAAACATTTTGACTATCTTGCCAAAAACAGACGGAGGCGAAATTTCGTTGTTGTGACTCATGTACATCCTTTGTAGCCTGTACAGTTTTAGTCTGAGTCTGAGTCTGATATTCATGTTCAGATATAGAAGAAGTAGATGATATTTCTAAGATGACATCTTCACTTTGTACATAGCTCTGCTCGGTTGGTATTGGCTTTTGCACTTCATTAGGGGTTTCACATTTTAAATTAGCTTTGTACTCCGTCCAGTTTGTAGCACTTTGAGAAGTAAGGTTATCTTTATGTGCTTCACTTTTCTCTTCGACAAGTTGATGCTGCTGCGCGTCCTCCTCTTCTTTATCTTCGGCAGTAATGTGAAAGTCCAGTTTCAGGTTTGATTTCGGTAAAGTGCTTTGAGCTATAGCAATTTTATTTTTCGGTGGACGACCGCGACGCTTTTGTACACCTGATTCGTTGGGAGAACTTTTTGCATCAGCTACTGTAGATGGCGAAGCGAATGAATTAGAAACATTCTTTCGTTTGTTGGATACATCTGTGGAATACAAAAATTTTATTATAGTAACAATAGCACAATAACAAGAACAATTTTTAAGATAAGTACAATATGCGTAGACCTTTTTTCTGTCTATTACACAAAATATCTCATATATTGAGTAGTTGCTTATTTTTGATAAGCATAATTTACATAGATATCTCCACTTATCTGTACTGTATGTATAAATGTCACATTGCATTCACTTTCCATGGCAAACACATGTACATGTGTATATACATATGCTTAAAAACTGTAAATAACGGTATTTTATGTACATAATTTTCCATTAAATTTATAATCTGAAAATTTTTGGGGCTATTACAGTGGTAAACATTAGATATTTATACACTTACTACATACAAACAGTTGTGAAGGTTCTCATATTTAGTTTATACGTATGTGTGTATGTCTGTACGTGATCTCATATATTGATTTTATACATTTATCGATTTTTTAATATTGTTTATTTGTATTTTACTTACTTGTTGATTTTTTCTGTTGCTGAGTGGCCACAACTGCTGGCGACATGAACCCACTGCTGGAACTAGCATTATTACTTTCAATTTGCGCTACTATCAAGCTGGAATTCTGTTTTGATTTTATCAGGCTGGCATTAAATATTTCCTGAGTGCGACTTAGGCGTCTTGCTTGTGCTATTTTCGCTGGATCAATTGTTGTCAAAGTATCCGCATTACTTTTTAAATTGATTGTATTTTTGCCCAGAACACCAATTTTAGGTACTGACGATAAGGGTGGTGGAAGTATTGGCGCGTTTATCTTATGATGTTGCTCTGATATTGACATACGGCGAAATATTGCCGATTTCTCCATAAATGCTTTTTGTTTACTGCTCAAATCAGCGGTTGCAGCTGGAGATGTGCTGATTGTGCTGCTACCAGCGTTAATTTGTGGCGATGTTGTCGGTTTTATTGTTTGTGGAGCGTTCGAATCTATACGAGCTTCTATTTGTATTTTGTGTGGCTTTCGATGTTTATTTAGTAAATCTCTTACGTCAAATTTTATGATCTTTTTACGTGAACTTCGCCTGCACTCGTTGCTGTTTGTTGCTGTAGCAGTCATACGAGGATTTATAGTATCTGTTTGTGCAATGGACGGTGGTGGTGATATAGCCACGATACCGCCATCAACTTCCATAATATTGTCATTTTCTACACGACCCATAGACTTTTCTGTATCAATCGTTTGATCCGTTGTTAAGAAACTCTCCGCTTGTGATGGCACCACAACGTCAGTCGTTTGTTTTAATTGCGCTGCTTTAGGTGGCCTTCCAACACGCTTTCGTTGTGGCGTCATTTCTGACGTTGTTGGAGCGGTATTCATTGTTAAGTCTCTAAATGAACACTAACCTTTTGAAAATATACACATTTATCAGTTTCGTAGCTAGCGATTTCAGGCTACCTACATATATGTAAATATATTATATTCGCACTTTGTTTCGACTTCACTATATGTTGCTCTATATATGGAAGTGCTTACTACAAACGCACAAATTCAGTTTATAGGAATTCCTTGCAACAATGTCCACCGAACATATGTATTGTTCAATGAACATGTTTTTAATGTTACACTCCGAAGTTATGATTTTTCAATTTATTCAGCATACTGCACCAATAACTGTTCCATAATCGTTCATTAAAACTATGTATGATTTATATAAACAATCACTAACCACCCTCCCACTGATACTCCCTTGACCGACTCACTTCTCAACTGCAAAGAGCTAGCAAAAATTTTATAACGAATTCGTAATAAAATAAAAAGCACGAATGTATATATAAATACAAATAATTACCACTGCTTTCCGTAAAATCTCTTATTTATAACATGCAAATGCTGAGCTCTATTAAATATACATGCGGCCACAGCAAAAATCTTCTGAATTTGTTAAGAAATTGAAAAAACAAACCGTAGCGGAGTTGCCACATTTCGTGATTTCGTGTTTCTCGCTACGAATGAAGAGACGAAAGAGAACGAGAATATTCTTTTTGTTTTTGTGAATTCTAACTCAACCGGGTAACCACTACTTATAATATTAAAAGTAACTGATAACTGCAAATCTAATTTTGCAGAGTTTTTTCGTAACTTTAAAACTTTAATTTTTATTTAGTGTCTAAATGACATAATCAATGATATTAAGTATTTTGATATCGTTAACAAGTAAAAAAACACAAGTATTTTGTTTATTTTCATTTTATTTTAAATTTTGTGAAAATTTCATTTTATTTTTGTTTATTTGGGTGTCTTTAATAAACCAATATTAATATTTGAGCATGATACAATTCTCTACATACGGACAACTGCTTTTCAGTCAAATGATTTTGCAAAAAATAAAAAAATATATATAATATATAGCCAATGCTTTTTACGAGTTAGCACACCTCTCTTAAATAATTTATTTTAAATTTAAACAAATAATACAAAAAATTATATAAAAATATACCTTTCATTTCATACAAATACATAGGATTTGTGGTTGAATAACTACAATTACATACAATTATTAATGTATTAGCCTCAACCTATGTTTCAAAAGTTTTAACAACGAAATCGAAGGTATGAAAAATGAGCACTCCATCGTTGAAAGAGAGGAAGTTTGGTTGTTACAATTTAATGTAGTTTTTATCATGGCAAGTTAACGTTTTTGAACAAAAAGTGAACAGAAATTAATAACAAAACGCAAATTTTCACCATTTCACAAAAAAGCAAAATGGCAAAAAATACTTTAATTTACAACATCATTATTGAAAATAGAAATAAAACATTTCCATAGGTGACAGACTATCCTTGATAGTTGAACGCTCCATTGTTCTGTTCAATATATACTTCAAACTTACTACAAACTTACAAGCTATTCTTAATTTCTTTTTTGACATAAAGTTAATTCTAAATGATAACTGAGTCAGTTTGTTCTTAATCATAGATTTCTTTAATTTTCAGACATTGCTGTTTTTTTTTTTGCATTTTTATTCTGTTCAATGAAAACATAATATCAAGAGGAAACAAGCAAGAGAAATCGTTCAAACCTTTTCTCAATATGGTTAAGTGGATGTTACTTTTATGCGTTTATTGTACTGGTACATGGCCATAGGTATTGTTTGTGTTTGTTGATCCTTTTGATATTTCATTTTTTATAATTAATTGAATAACATATTCAGCAATTTAAATAGATTGGGTTGCGCTGCCATTAAATGCTACTTCAAATTATACAATATAATTTTCATGCTCATATATAATACACAAAGCAAACAATTCATTTCAATACGTTCTGCCATATGTTCTATGTTCTATGAATTAACACTTTGTTAGTACTTAAAATAATTCATTTTTGTTTTTTTTTTTGTTTTTTGTTTCCAATAAATAATTTTTTAGTCAAAACACATATTTATTACAATAGACATAAATATAAATAATTCTTTAGCAAATTATATATGTAGATACAATTTACGAATTATATTTTGTTTATTAAATATATATATTAAGCGAATTTATCAAGGGGTAAACAGTTTTCCTAACTTCGCTTAAAATGCGAATATGGAAAGTCAGGCTGGGGTGGAAGATATCAAGAAGAGGAAAAGTTGGAGAATATGTTTTAGGTCTTTATGTATGCTTTTGTATGTAGGTATGTCAAAACTAGTGTTGGTGTATTGAATTGGATTCCTTTCTCATTAATAATGCTTATTATATAAAACAAACTAAAAACTCGTTTAAGCGTCACAGCACCAAATTTTTAATCTGTAAAACTGGAAACAAAAAACAAAATTATGAATAATACATTTTACCTTAAATCATTGTTTTATGCACACACACACACACCTGCTACCATAAACGATGCAAATGTAAATTTCTTGACAAAACTGAACGCACGTCTTTCGTAAACCTCAAGGCGTCCAGCATTGGAAGAAGTGAAAGCAGCGCAACATCCATTGGGTCGGAGAACCAACTCTTTATAGGTATCGCGTTGTTAGGAAAGCAACGATATGCGCCAGGTGAATTGTCAATAATAAATATCTGGTAAGGAAATATTTATAATTTAATTATACAACAAAGCAATATAAAATTTAATTTTCTTCAATTACTCTATTCAAGTCACTGCAGATAGCAGATAAATCTTTGGTGTAAGAACTGAAATCAGGTGTACAATGCTGACGATAATAACGCCGACGCAAAATATTACGTCCGTTGTCCAGTTTATCAGCAACTGCAGCGCCATAAATCTCCATACTCGCTGTAAATACAACTAGGTCATACCATTGTGAAACCTAAAGCCGTAAAGCGAATTAGTCAGCTATTTAGAATGCTTAAGTTTTAATTTCAATCCTACTTACCACATCCAAAAAATAGTCTACATGAGGTCGTTTATGAACAAAAAAGCGAACTGGATGGTGGTCAATAATTACTTTGACCGTAAAGTCATGCGGGGTGCCAGGCTTCACGGTATTTCGTGACATTGCGCTGTGGTGTGAATGTATGAGCGTTTCATCCAGATCTAACACAAGTGTTTTCCGTTGCACTATACTAAGGCGATGTCTTGACACCGGCGATAATGGGAAGAGTTCATATTTGACTGGTTGATATTGTACAATCTGAAAGAGTTTATAACAAGTTAAAAGTGTTTTGGGCTATTTGAAAGTCGATTTAATTCATGTATGAAGATTAGCATGTTTCCAATTGGAAAAAATATATTATTATTTTTTAACCTAAAGTAAAAGTATTTAGTACTTACCGAGCGAACTTGTCTGTTGAACATAAAACAGATGCATGTCCACACTCTTGACAGTAGTACTGATAAAGCGCTGAAGTTCATTTGTACGAAAGAAAACATTGGTAAGCGACGTCGATAGCGTCTTACCAATTTTTACACAATCTCAGGAAGTTTAGAAACAGCTACAAAGTACAGAAAAAAAGTTAACTATTTGCATACGAATTGATTAGAATTATTATCTTTATAGCAAATCAAATAGAGCCTATATTTTCAACATCGGATTGGGGAAAAGCGCGGCAACGATACATCAAGATGTGCAACAACAAAATCAATAAACGAATACACAGATAATTATATTATTTTATCAAGTAGTTGAAATTTTGGTAAAATAAAATAATTTCCACCTTCGATCCCAGATTTTGATAGTCTAGTACCTCAAAATAATACCACCAAATATAATTTTATTTACACAGCGCTGTTTATGTGATTTTTACAAATTTTCGCTTTGTTTTTTCAAATTCTCTTTTGCACAATTCTCTAAATGTAGGTATATAAATGAGAAAACGATTCGAACTGTGGACAACCAGCATATAGGGTACAAACACATATTAATTTTTCAATACCGTGTTGCGATAATTAAAACTTACATTTACAAAAAAAATTATATGAATACTGCTATCATAATACGAGTATCAGCCAGGAGTAAATAAACTTGTCTAATTCTAAATATCTTTTACGAACGTCATATTATGTAAATGAAAGTAAAAGAAGTATTGAAAGAAAATGCGCCCTTGGCCTTTGGCCAAAAATATTACAGTTCCACAACGGAAGTATATCAGCAAATTTATGGTCCTACTATATATAATATAATTTATTGTACTTTTAGACACCTCAGAATATTTCAGAAACAGGGATTTATAATCAGAACTGCTAAAAATCTTTGCCGAGCAGTATATTTTTTACATTTGTTGTAAGTTTTACAAATATTCGAAGAAATGGCAACTCTAAGATATTTTCGCACATTTTCCGCATATCTGCTCACAATTTACAACAACTCGGCTCATATCTTCGCTCTTACATATTATTTATTTCCTCTCTGCCTTGTACTGGTTTCTATTTTTCTATTATACTTTGTTATCCACTTCGTTTTCCAATTTTATCACTGGGTTTTTACCTATCTATCCAATTACAACACCAACTTTCCGTCTATTTACTTAGATTTTGTTAAGTGTTTGCAAACATTTAGAAAAATAGTCCTTTGCACATAAATTTTAATTAAACCCGATTCAATTTCTCATCAACCGCTTTAAGTCCGACTATCTTCTCCACAAACACTGTTGAATAAATATCTGCGAATTTTTCATTCGCAATTGTTGCCATATCACTCTAATGTTAAACTACTCTTCCATGGTTTCCGTCCCTAAATTGTTCGTTTGAATATTAACTGTAAAAATATTTTCATAAAATAAAATACTTAAAAGAAATTAGTAAATCTTTTTCAAATTTAAATCTGATTTCATAAAAAGATAAGCTGCAAAGAAAATAATAAAAAAATTACATCTAGCAACTACCGTTTACCAAATTTCACGGCGAAAAAATATGATTGCGAAGTTAGCTCCGATTCGTGAAGTGTTGCGTTTTGTTGTGCTGATTGGAAAAATGAAATATACTCAAACATGTCTTAATTTGCATTTTTGCCATAAACTTCACCTATTAAATTGCTAACTAGAAAGTGCAACTAAAATGTATTTATATATTTATCTTTTTCAATCTTAATAAACATGCTACATAAAAACTTTTTGTTTTAAAATTGTTGAGTAAATTTTTTGCAAAAAAGTCCATAAAAAGCAACTCTAAGCATTTGGGCGAATTAACCGTGCAGTCAACGTCAACCGAGTTTGTAGTTATCCCTAGCGTCATTTGTTCGCGAAAAATGTGGAATTTAGTTTTTTAATTGTAAATTAAGTTTTACTGAAGTTATGTAAATTTTTTTATATTTAGTGCGCTATTTAACTAAAATACTTTAAGTCCTAAGAATCTAGGCACAAATTTACTTCTAAAGAAGTGTTAAAATACAAAGCCGAAGATTTAGAGAGAGAAAAAAATCGTAAAAGTTTGGGCTACTTTGAAAAGCAAACTATTTAATTTTTTCTTCCCCCGTTAAATAATAACCGCTAAAATTGTGGAAAAACAGGAGAAAACTCCGAAGCGGAAGAAGAAGGCTGCAGCCAGTAAAATGTCTGCAGTTTATTCGCCGCAACAACCGCAGCAGTCTGCGCCCCCAGGTGCTGTACTGCAGCCGCCTCAGCCACCAACGCCGACGTCGATGCAACAACAACAACAACAGCAGCAGCAACCACCGGGTGTTGGTGTTGGCGCCGGCGTTGGCGTTGGAGGAGTGGGGATGGGTGGTCCCCAAGGAGTGCCAATGGGTTCCGGTGGTCCAATACAACGAGGTCCTGCAATGGTTGGCAGTGGCGGCGGACCGGTAGGGCCTCCATCTTCAGTTGGTAGTGGGGGTATGATGGGCGGTGTTGCACCACCGCCGTCATCTCAACGCGGTGGTATGCCGCCATCGCCGAGCCCAGCACAAATACAAAAAATACTTGACGATAATTGTGGTCTTATACAAACAATTCAAGACTTTCAAACCATGGGCAAAGCCCAGGAGTGCATGACATATCATATGGCACTACACAGAAATCTCGTTTATTTGGCTCAACTAGCCGATCCAACTATGAACATTGCTCAGATATTGCCGGTGAGTTTTGCTAGTTAATAAGCGGTAACGTTTGTAGTATGTTTTAAAAATATTTATGTATTCGTGTTTGTGTGTTTATGATTCGTTTAGCATCCACATGTTCTTCAACAGCAGGCAGCACAACAGCAGGGTCCACATGGTATGATGGGTGCACCACAGCCACCACAACAGGGTGGACCACCGACTGGTGCAAACCAACCACAAATAGCAGGTATGCCACCTATGTCGCATGCAGATGGAAATGTGCAACCTTCAGCAGGAGCTCAAATGCCGTATGGTGGTCAACCACCACAATCGCATCCAGGTATGACACCAAACTCTCAACCTCAACAAGGTCCTCCCCAACAAGCAATTAATTCTCAACAAGCTGGCCAACAACAACCACAACAAGGCGGTGTTTATCGCGTGAATACTACACCTCAATCAGGCAATCAACAGCCACCAACTGTGTCAAATGCTGGAACGAGTAAGTGTAAAGTCTATGATAAATAAAGATATATTTTTTTAGCTATTAATTAATAATATTTATGATTTTATTAGATCAACAACGACCAAGTGTTCAAGCTGGCCAACAGCCGGGTCAAGGGCCACAACAACAGGCCCCCAATCCCCAACAAGGTCCACCTCCACAACCGCAATATCGCGGCAATTATCAACAACAACACAGTCATTATCCTGGCTATCCACCACAAAGCCAACCATCATACCAACCTCAAGGCGGTTATCCCTATGGTCCGCCCGCTCAAGGTTACGGTCCACCGCCGCCAAATACACAAGGTGGTTATCACCATGCAGGTATGCCTCCGACGTCATCAGCAGGTGGTGGTCCACCAGGTCAACATGGCTACGCCAATGCCAGTGGCCAGCAAGGTCCTCCAGGCGCTTATCCACCACCTCCGCCGAACCAGCAAGTTCCACCAGGTCAGCAACCACCTCCTTCTCAAATGTATGGTCCACCCACAACTGGGCAAGGACCACCACCACCGCCAAATCAATATGGTCCACCGCAAGGTGGTAACAACGCCCCACCACCAATGGCATACGGTGGTTATGGTGGCCCTCCACCAAGTGGTTATGGACAAGCGTCGAATGCATTGCCCGGAGGTTATGGCCCACCTCCACAAAATCCAACACAATCGCCCTATCCGCCACAGTCACCATACCAGCAAGGTGGTGCGCCCGGTGGCTATCCGGGTCAGACGCCCCAACAGCAACAAACATCACAGGGTAACAGCGGTGGCTATAGTTCCTCGCCAAGTCCCGGTCAAACACCGCCACCTCCAACAAATCAACAAACCCCCAATTCGGCCAACCCAAATGGGCCTAATGCTCCGCCAGCAAGTGTGCAATCCACTTCTCCATCAACTGCTACTGGGAATATCGGTGTCAACAGCGGTCCACCAAACCAACAAACGCAATCAACTCAACAACAACAGCAGCAGCAACAACAACAGCAATACGGTAGCCAACAACCTCCAGTTTCTAGTGGACCGCCACAACCACATGGATCAACACCACAGCAACAACAACCAGTATATTCATCAGCAGGTGCGCCCACTGGTGGCCCCGCTCCATATGGAGCGCCATCACAGCAGCAGCAGCAACAACAACCGCCGGGACCAAATGGACCGCCTACGGTGCCACCGAACACAACGGCACCGCCGAATGGTACTCCCCAGATGCCCAATCAGCAATATCAACCACCACCGGCCGGTCAACCGTACGGTGCGCCTCCACCACAGGCCTACGGTCCACCACCACCCAGTGGTGGTTATCCGGGCCATGGCTATCATCAACCGCAGGGCGGCTACGGTGGTATGCCACAAGGACAATATCCCCCCTCACAGGGATATCAAGGATATAGACCCACTGGTGGACAAATGCCACCGCCAGGCGCACCACAAGGGCCGCCCACAAATGCATATTCATACTACGGTAATCAACCGCCACAATAAGTGTTTGCCCGACAAAAAGATTGAAAACGAGGTAGAAAGACGGCAACTGGTTAATACTATTGCAAAATTCATTTCAATATATATATATGTTATATATATATTCCTAGTTAAATAAGAAAACAAATCGCAATTAATTGGAAATTTATAAAAACAAACGGACAAATTGGAGAGTTAACGGAATCCATAGAGACATTTACATGCATGCATTGGGGGTATCTTGACCTCAAAATAGAAAATTTTGACATCCTCAATGAATCGAAAACAAATAGAAGTCTACACAAATGGCTCTGGTGAACAAATATTAACATTCAACTCGCTAAAAATATTTCGTCAAACTCAACTAGTTTGTATTAACGAATCCAGTTATTTGGGACACTGAACATGGAAGAAACTTTTATGCCTGCCTAGACTAAAATTCTTACATTTATTTGAATTCTTCATGCTTCCGATATGTTAATATAGAGCCTTGGAAGATGACATGTATTACTGTAGTTCGCAAGTAAAGAAAGACTACACAAAGTGAATTAGTGAACGCATGCAAAATTTATAGAAATTTTCGTTATTGAATATGCCGCCAACAATGCAATTGACTTTTATTATTTAAAGAAATTAAAAAAAAAATATGTACTAAGTTGCTAGCTTTTGTTTGTCGCCGTTGTCGAGAAATTTCATGGAAACTATACAAATTTACTTAAAAATTGTTAAAATAAAAAAATAAGTATAAAGATGTTACAAAAGCGTAGGTCAAAGTAAATAAACAATATACATATGTAATATTTAATACTAATAGTAACCTAATCAATGGCAATGTACGCATTCCCCTTTTATATAATATTGATTACGGCAAACATATTGAACGGAATGCAAATTACGGCAACATAAAATTATTGCGATGAATTCAAATATGTAACATTAGACTTAATCAATACTATATAATACAACAAGTAGTTTACGTTTGATTGACAAGCCGTCAGGCGAAATAATTTTTTATTCACATATGATATCGCTACTATCCTAATAAATATGTCTATGTGTATTCGTCACATTTATACAAAATAGAATAATTAAAGTATTTTCATTTATTAAGGGAGAGTATAGGTAAAATAAAAAAAATAATAATAATAACAGCTGGCAGCATTACACAAATAATTACAATTTTACTAGCAACATATGAAGTACAAAAACTTAATTTTAAATTTATAAAATTATCATTTTATTACTGCAAAATTTTATTATTATTATCATAATTATTATTTGATGCCAGCAAGTGAATGTCCAATTACAGCATCATCATTAAGCGCTTCGGGTTTGTCAGTGTTGGTATCGGTTTTATTTGGCTTGCGTCTGAACAATTTCTGCATCAATCTACCCTTAAGCGATTGCGGTTGTGCGTCTTTTTGCTCGACTACTATACGTTTGGTAGCTACGCTGTGTATGGGTCCGAAGGCCAACGCAACGACGGTACAAGCGAGACAAATGACATTGTACGGCATGCTAAAATCAGGCGTTGGCAACGACAATATTAGTGACTCTGTACGAATTTCTAGGAAATATGATGGACGTGAGGCATTGAATGAATCGGCGAAAAGGTGTTTATCAACTGGTATGGCTGTGTAATTGCGTCCAACTGGTAACTGTGTTGTGATTATGGCAGATCCCAGGTAATGGCCATGATTTGCATCAGGCGGGTATTCGAGCCACTTTAGGAAAATATAATCAAAATCGAATGATATTTGTACGGTACTCAAAGCGGGTATTTCAAAGAGTAATTCTAAATGATAGGGACGTAATCGCTGCACGCCTGGTATGTAATGCATGACGCGTGGTTTTATACTGTACTCTGCGCCGTTTTCCGGTTGTACAATTAACTTCAGTGTATGCATGTATGATGGCACGAACCAGGGTATGTTTTCTTGCAAAACGATCGGTAGTGCAGAATAATGTTTGTTTGTAATTTGTGTAAGTATTTGTCCCCTCTCCTGACCGTGCCCTAATATGTAACGATGCGCATATAGCGGTGGTGTTGGAGTTATTAATATGTTTGATTTCGTCTTCTTGTTTATCCAAGCGATATTGAATAGTTTATCTTCTTCCAATCGTTGTATATCATATACACCCAAAGTTGTTGTGGTCCCACCACGCTTCGAAGTAACGTTGTACATGGGTGTTGGTGTTAAATCATATGGTTGATCATCCAAATTAACATAAATTTTACTACTCTTCGCCAATGTACAATGCCCATTGAGACCCTGTCCAAATAGACGACGCAACGAGAAATCGCCATTGGTTCCCAGCAACTTCGGGTCATATACCATATTTGCAGTTTCGGTGAATTCCAAAATGCAATTTGTATTGTATGATTCACATATTGTACGCATTTTCATGCCCAGTGAGTGATAATTGGTATTGTGTACGTAGCCCGAGTTGAGTAAGGAAGCAAATCCTTGTTTACTATCGCAGGGTAACAACTTCTTCCATGGTGTTAAATTTTCCGTGCAAACAATTTCCCGCGGCAAACTTGCGTACCGTACAAATTGTGGTATATTTGACTTGCTACCCGAGACAAATTGTGGTCGAAAACTATACTTTGGTTCAACGCTATTTGTTTTGTCAATAAAATTCAGTGAGGCACACAAAATTCCGGAAAATGTGCCAGCTAGCTTCACCCACTGATCATCGACGTCAGTGGAAGTTAAATTTTCTCCAGCAAACCATGCCCTTACCTCTGCGCCTGGGGCGTTGTCCATTACTGGATAACCATAAGTTTCATATCGCCAAAGACCTTGTGTTAACCCGATATGCAATTCCTTAACATCGTAAAGCAGTAATGTTTCGGCAATTGGACGAGGAATAAGCTGGGTGTTGTGTACTGAAATGTAAATGCCAATATATATATTATGCACATCATAAATAGTGTTTGTGCTTACAATTTTCTCTATCGCCATAATGCCAACGAGTGGTGAACTGAAAAAATGTATTGACTAGCCCATTAGCCAAAGGGCGTACGTATAGTTCCTCGTGAAATTCACTAGACTCTTTTACCGCAGCAATAGGTGATGCACATAACAGAATAAGGAATATAATACTGATTCCGAGCTCCATTTTCACAGATTGTTAATATATTAATTCACAAAAGTTTATGACAACAATAAACATTGCAGATGAACCAACAAATTTTATTAATACTACTGCCGGCTGATCAATAACCTAATGTCAAATTAAGGTTTGAAAACTTGCTAACAGGGCTTACGAGTCACATCAAAACGAGACACTACAAGAACATTTAAAATTAATTTTTATAAATAGAAAATACAAATTTGTATTTCCATAAAATAATAAATAATTATTTTACAGAATACCGAATATAGTTAAATTATTTGAATAATATATATATTGTTTCATATTTTTAAAGTCTGTTGATAAAAAATGCAACCCTGGGTTTGAAATAGGGAATAGATGAAATAAGAACATTGTAAAGTGTAGTAGAAGTTATATTCTTCTTTCCTTCTTCTCGGATGTAATGTGTCATTAATAGCCAACTGTAGCCAATCTTCGCGTTCATCCGATTTAAATTTATTTATAAAAGCCTATGATAATACCACAATACTTAACCACTTCTTTAATAATGGTCTCATCAGTTCAATTTAGTTGAAGTTTCATGTACCGATAATAAATTTCCTTGTTTTACGAAGTTTCCAATTAGTTAATATTGTATAGCCAAAATAGATATATTACCCAATTATACAACAATTAATACATTAAACAACTTCGCACTCTTGAAAGCTTAATCGTATTTAATCGAATAACAAAACCTCAGCATTTGAAGGATATTCCGTTCCCACTATAGGTTTATATAATTGAAACGGATCCGGATATATGTATATCCGATCAAGAACTGTAAACACCGATGCATTCCAATAATAATAATAATAAAACCAATTTAAAGTTCCTTTATCGTATTTATTTATTTATTCCTCATAGTTCTTATGGATAAGAAAATGTATGAGCTTTTCATGTCTTAAGAACAATTATAAATATATGTATATACTTATGTAAACAAACACTTTATTGAACTAAATTAATGTAACGTTACCTGTTTGATTTCCTATTTAAATTCATTACGCGATTTTCCGAAAACGTAGCAATATATGGATGGAAATATAGGATTCTGCAGTATCATCCGCTATATGTTTCCGAGTGCATTTGGCAGAAAATACGTCAGACCGTGACGTCATTAATTAAGCTTTGTTTACAAAATTTCCATTTAGTTGAATTCATCAACGTAGGATCCCGAAATGTGATGTTGAGGAATGAGCTGTTATTTGACTGAATATAAGAGGAATTCAGAGAATCAGTCAGCCTCAGTGGGGGAAAAATGGTTATCTGTCAGGCAGGACACTTTGTTCTTATGTTTAATATTTCGGGGTCTATTCTGGATAAATATTATATATCCTTAATGAAGTTTCGGGAGTTTCACTCTGGTCCTGCGAGGTAATTCGAATGCGTTAATCAGTGAGAAGAAGTCTTACATGCATTCGTGTTCCACTAATAATATGGACTGGTGTTATACAAATTGCTCTTTTTTCTGTCCAATAAATGCTGATATTGTCATCCTTTGTACTTTGATCATAACCAATCGCATTAGAAATATTTTTCAATAAGAGTGACGTGTCCTTTTGGCTTGTTGTCCTTTACAAAACTGACCACCTGTAATGTACTAAAATAAGTCGAATAAAATCACATAATTAGCGTTTAGTAATTTTACTTATCAATATAGATTTATATATGTATGTATATAAACAATAAAATTAAACTAATAAGTTTTTACTAGTTCTATTTAAATAGCTATGTAAACTCGCTTCATCCCATTATATAGCAATAGTATTTATGTATATATACATGAGTATGTTGACAAATGCGTTTATTTCATCAAAAAGCGTATGAACTCGGAATCATCACATAAGCTTAGCTTGAGTCACAACGCAGAGATAAAATCCGTGCAGTAGGAGCAATGATATTCATACAAACATATTTAGATGTTTACATACATGTGCATATGTGGGTGCATTTAGCGATTCATACTTGAAGAATTCCCCAAAAGTACTGTATTTATATCGATTATTTAACAAGAGATTCTTGTGAATTAAAAAAGAGCATTTAAGTTCCTTTTTGCTTACTTAATTAAAAAAATCAAACTAATTAGTTATTGCTTTTCATAAAAAAAAGTTTTATGACAGATATGTATACAAATGCACACACATGACTGCATATGTGTGTTGTATGGAGACGAAGAATGCTTCTTACTAATTTCTTTATATCAAACGTTATAGCTATATTACAAATGAATATTTCTGGTGTTTTACTTTTAAATAAAATACTTAAATATTTAAAAAAATAATTAAAATTTGCAATGGTCTATTAAATGGTAGGTCAAATCATCAGTCGCACGTGATGAAATTAATCACAATCACATTTTCAAATGCATCTTTGTTTCGTTTTCTGACGCCTGTTCCTTTCAGCTGTTTCTGGCAGTATCCGCTTGAGCTGTCAAAACAAAAATTTTTCACTCCCTTTGCTGCACAAATGATAATGAGAAACAGAGTTGTATTTTTGCTCCAAATAAGAAAAAAAATTATAGTTGATGAAAGAAGTCCATGTTAAGCACGATAACTTTTTATCTATTTTAAATACACTGACTTAATGCACATTTTTAGTTCTTGTTTTTTCAGAATGTTTTCTCTTTTCATGAAACACATTTTTAGTTTGCACCGAAATTAGTTTGTTACATGTGAGATCACACATATATTTATATATGTATATATATTTTTTGTTGCAGTGTTGCCGATTAGGTTGACTGTCAATTATGACAGCTATGATACCAAAGGTTCGCTCCATTTTCCTGCTACGCTACGCGACAGAAATGAAACGAACGACAGACCGAATGTGAATCGCCAGCCTGGTTAGCTGAGTTGTAGCATAGTACAAAATGGCCACAACACTCCGGCGATGGCTGTGTCGTTCGTCGTTCGTTGCTCGTTGTGTGTCGTACGTGCGCTCGCTCGCTCTTCACTTTAATTAATATTTAACAATATATTTTAATTAATTGAACAAGAGACTCTAATTCTAATAAAACAAAACAAAACAAAAAAAAATAAGAAAGTGTTAAAGACACGTTCATTTTAAAACGTCAACCGTTATTAAACAACAACAACACAGCAAATGCATAATCGGAGTTACAAAAATACTTTTATGTAAATACATTTCGCTTTCATTTTTTTGACAATTTTATGCGATTCCAACGGGAATACGATTTTCAGATTTTCACCAAAGCAAAGACACTGCACCAAACCGCGGAGAAATAGGACGGTTGAACCGTTTTTCCTAATTACGTATAAAATATATGAATACACATATATGTATACTTATATATGACTAATCAAAGTGAGATTTAGTTCCACATTTTTATATCTATAACAATAATTAAACACAAATATATAACATTTTCCGTTATATTGCACTAAACTTTAGTATTGTGAGTCGTTAAAATTTGTCTAAATCGCAATTAGGAACTTGTAAAACAAAATATAAGGCACAGTACAAGTCACAAAAAATTGAAGAAAATTCACGGAAGACGGCGACGACAAGAAATTTTCTACTCGTAAGACGGAAGGTCTACGCAGTGAAACGACGACGACGGTTTCTCGTGCTCGTCGCTGAGCCAAAAATCAACTGTTCATCAAGTCGCGTTCGAATTGTTCGCTCCGCGAGACGCGGCGCGGCGACGAACTGCGCTCAGTGTCAAGCGGTAACCGCATCGACGGCGTGCAAAAGTCACGGCAACAAATCAAAATCGAAAGATTCAATAGCGCGACACTGCAAACGAGACTAGATCTACGAGTTGCAGAGAGTAAAAAATTTGTTTCTCCGAAATGAAATTGAAATAGTGCGCGAGAGAAAATGAAATGTGCGCGTGTATGAGTTTATGTGCGGAAAGTTAATACTTTGTAAAAGAAGAAGCATCACGTTCGTTGTTGACGCTGACACAGCGACGTCGGGTTAACTAATATTTTATTATCACTACATATTAAACGCTATTGTTTAAAAACAAAAAAATAATATATTAAAAATACGGTTATTCGTTATCGTTTAGTAAGGTGTTGTTTGACAAAATATGAATATTGAAATTTCCATGGTTCTGCGAAATTAAATAAAATACAAAAAGAATAAATAGCAAATAGGTGTGTATCGTTGGAGTCTGGCATACAAATCAACGAAAAGTCCCACACCCAACGTTTCATTGTGGCAGCGCAACAACCACAGGGAAAGCTGAAAGCGATGACCAAGCGAATACAAGCAACCTTACCATAATTTGTTAAATAAAAGATTTAAAAAGAGGTGAAGTGAATCTCATTTTTACAAATAACTACTACTTTATTTGAATTTGAATTTAAGTATAAATATCCTATCGTAAAATTGTTTATATACATACATACACATGTAAATTAAACGTATATATGCGTAGCTTTGAGTTGAATTTATTGTCTTTGTATAACCTAGTGAAGTAAGTTGATTGCTCGATGATTCATTGCAGAAAATCGGAAAAAGTTGCTGAATAAAATTCTTTGTTGCGTTTTGCTACTGAAGGCAAAAAATTGCAGAGAAAAACAAAACAATAAATGTAATTTGCATTCTTTTATTTAACATTTTACAATAGGCCACATACGTACATACATACATACACACAAACATGCATAAGCATTGCATTGAGTGAACAAAAAAAAAAAAAGAACGGAAATGGGACAAGACTTTTATCAATTTGACATTTAGAGAATATAAATACGCAAAATAAACGAATTGTGAGATGCACAAAAAAGGCAGAAATTTGTTTTGCTTCTCGTCGTTTCGTATGAAACTCAGCAGATCTCACTCGCCGACTGAATGAAAATGAAATTGTAGTAAATTGTGTCGCTTTTGGCCAACAGCAATACAGCCGGAATATGAATGGCCAAAGAGTGAATTTCATATATTCTATTAACGATTTTGAAACATTTCACAGCTACATATGTGTGTGTGTATGCGTGTATTTTTTTCAACAATACCTTTGTACTTGTAGTCAGTCGCCAGATACTCTCCCTGCGCAAGTAGTTTGTCGCTTATCGGCTGATTTGTTGCTTTGTCGCTTTCACTAACTGTTTATTGGCATGCATACTTTTGAGAAAATGAGTTTAAGCACAAGAGAGCACAAACGTAAATCCATATGTAGTATGTATAGAAATGAGGCGAAAATATTACGATGGATTTTCACGAAAAAATGTGAGAGCATTTCACATTAGTTAAGGTTATTTACGACCGACGATTTCGTCATATTCCCATGTATTTTTATAAATGCAGATGTGTAGTACATAGAAAAATGCATTAAATACATAAACGGAAAATGTTATTGAATTAGATTAATTGAAAACTATGTCAGTGCTGAAATGCGAAACATAAGCAGCAAGCTCATAAATTCTTGACTTCTTTGTTTCCCCAGGAAGCGCTATCTTTGCTTTTGACAAGTCAATTACTTTGTCTATATGTAAATCAATCACAAATGCCATAAACTGCCTAAGTACACTTGTACTATCTAACAAATTTTGTATGTTTTTGGACTTGTGTAGATAGGCTAAACAAAGACATTGTCTTATCAGTGATTCCACTGATACGGTTGAATTTCGGAAATATGTATTAAATTATAAAATTTCGTTGCTTCAAACTGTTGTATTGACACTGATCGGTGTTATCGCAGTACATAAGCATACTCCTCTTTATTTTTCTAAAATTAACTGCAGACAAACATGCATACAAACATACATATGTACATAAGTCAAGTCCCCTGCGCATATTTGTGTTGGCTTATTGTTTCATGCTCTTGCCTACAATCGGTATGTGTTGTAAATATACAAAGGCCGAAAAAAATAAAGATGAATAACAAAAACAACAACAAATATGTACATATGTTATGTATGTATCTTACGAATAGCAGAAGGAACATTTCGAACATTCGCACACTTCCACCATTAAAATACAACGGAATAATTAAAGCGACGCGACGCGACTACAGTCAATTGTAGCTTGTGCACGGTCGGGAGGGCGTACGGTAGGAGAGGACGACGAAGAATTTTTACGTCAACCACACCGTTTTGGTGTTACCAAGAAGCGCAATACATCCCCTCCAACGATTTTGGCGCTCTGTTCGCTGCGTGTACACACGCCGCAGACGACTAAACGTAACGTTCAAATAGAAACTCAGCCATGAGTATGAATCGGCACTAGCAAATGTTTCGGCTCGGCAACGAACTCGACAACAATAGCATTTATTTCAGGTTAATCATTTCGATTAGAAAGCTTGCGTTGACGCGAAAGAGCGCGCGACAACAACAACTTTTAAAGAGCAACACATTTTCTGCAATGCAAAGAGCGTGCTTACCTGGTGGTGGGAGCATAAGCTATGTATACCAATTTGTGTATGCATGTATGTGTGTATGTATATGACTTTAACGTTGTGGGCTTTCAGAGGGTCATCTCACTTGTACGTAGCCATAACATATTTATTTAATTTTTGACTTATATTATTTTCTTTTTGTACTTGATTTAACGCTAAATTTTGTGCCAATTAAAATTACAGTTAACTAGTTTTTTTATTATTACAAAGTACTTTTGCATTGAGTAGCAAGTTGCTTCGCTCTCTTTCTGCTACAATGCGCACTGCTGAAGAGTAGTGTCGCGTAAGAGCGACATTTCCAATTCAACCTAGTGATGTAATTATCTACAAAAGGAAGTAGTTCACATACCGATTTTATTGTAGTTTATGAGGGCGTGTGCATTTTATATGTAATTTAAAAGGAAGATAAGAAATATGCAATTAAGTTTTCGAATTACTAAAAAAATCAAAGAATTACAAGCATTATCGACAATGCAAGAAAAATGTAAATATGTATTCTAATCAAAGTTCGTATACTCAGTAAACATTTGTTTATCTAATGTATTTCATTTTATCTTATATACAGTTATACGTATGTACATACTCACGCTGTGTATATTTTTATCAATAAGAGCCAATTCATTATCACGTGGATTAACAAACGCACGTGTTCGCCAAGCTTACAGTAAAAAAAATGTGTAGCTTTGGGCCAAGTATCATTAAAATTTAAATTATCATCTTGTTTATTGTTGTTATTTTAAAAATGTTTCGTTTTCCACGCTGTTTCGCACCTTTGCACTTTATTTTCTTAGGCAGTCAGCTGTTCAACTTCACCAAGTTCGAAACTAATTGCATATCTTCGTATGTGTGTATGTATGTATTTAGCTTATTTATATTTACATATTTATACTCAAGAATTGATAAATGCATGCATCTTTTATAAAAACATAAATATTTACATTTACGTCAAAAAATCAAAATAATATTTTATTTGGATATCTTTTTGAGTGAAATAAACAAATATAACGCACTCTTTGAGCTAAGTAAATATGTATGTATGTTTGTATGTAAACATTCAAATAGTTTTATATGCACAGTGAGATATAGTCAGATAAGCTCTGAACCAAAATTGAGTTGTATATTTACATATATGTATAAAAAATTTAATTTTTTTTTTTAATTTTCAAATTTAATTTTATGAAAATTGAAACATTCTACTCTTTCAAGAAATCCGTGTTATCTTCTCGTGTCTCAAGGCTCATTATATGTATTTATTTCAACACAGTCATACATCAAATGTTCTTAAGCTTACATATCGAATCCAAAAATTTGATCGATACATTTTATTGTAATTCCTCTAAATCGTTTCCGTTCTCATTGTGCGAGCGCACATGTCCATTATCTCGACATTGCCAAATAATTTATTTACACTTGATTTAATGGAAAAGTCTGAAAACTACAAAATCTACAAACTGCAACGGTATTTAAGTCAATATTATGTACGAATTTATCAAAATGTATTAATTGGACAATGCTGTGTAAATAGCGCGTCAAAAGCGAACGCGTTCAGCGGCAATTTTTATTAAAACTCAAAGCGCAAATATTAAATGTTACGGCCACGATCATATGCCGATCTATACACATACATACATCCATATAAATATACATGTGTATGTGTGTATGTATGTAAATATAGCGCACTGTTTGCGTTAATATACAGTATTTTTCCGAAATAACGAACACATTAATTGTCAGGCCTGTTCGCTATATCGAATTTTTCGTTAATTCGAGTACTCACTTAGAGGTATTTTTATCAATAAAAATGAGTTAAATATCCGTAAATTGCAGTTTAATAAATTGTTTTATTAATTATTTGTTAAAAAATGAAAAACCATAACAAAACAATTCAAATCCAATAAATTCTTCCAAAATGGACCAATTCTGACACTCACTTCTATTTGGTGCTGATCAATAATTTTAAGCTTTTTTATAAAATTCAACATTTATTCAATTAGCACATTTCTTTTGAATTTTTTCCAGTTTTATTTTTAATTCTGGTTCGATGTTATTTGATTTTTTCCTCTTTCTTCATATGTCTTTTTCATGTTGTTCGTTAAACTGAGTACTTACAAATTCTCGATGTTCGTTATTTAAGGTACTCAATGTAACAAATTTGCTTGTTCGTTATAAGCGGTTTTCGTTAAAACGAATATTCGTTATTTCGGAAAACTACTGTACCACCACCCAACAACGTCACAATACAATCGGTCATCCATTGTGGTGATCTTTTGTGTGTTGTTGTATACAAACACGATTCTGTACGACGGTAGCCGAATCGACGAAATTCAGACATATCACCCGCCGTAGCAACACAAGCGCCTACGTATGAATTTTTCGCTACGCTTAATGTGCTCACTTTTTTCGTCAGCAGCGTCAGAAAGGTACCAAAACAGCTGTTCTCGGGGCAGGTGTTAATTCACACTATTACAAGCATATATGTGCGTATGTATGTATTAGTTTGCTACCCTCTACTTTGCTTTACTGCATCTGTTTTCTTTTCTTAAATCGTTTTCTTAATGCTGGTGAAATTGTGCACTGGATGATGTGAATCTGGTCGCAGATGCAAATAAATGTGCGCAAGTGAGGTAAAGGGATTTAGGTGTATATACACCTTATTCACACATATTTATATATATGTATATCTATATATGTACATAAGTCCTATATAAGAATAAATAAATATGTAGATATTTCAAAACTAAAAAATCCCTCGAGTGAAAAAATGTATGTGAAGTGCAGATATCCTGATTTTGTACAACTAAGTGATGTCTTAAACCAACCCTTCGCCGTAAGATCTGTTCGTCAGTTCAGTTAATAGAAAAATTATGCAATTCATAAAAGAACACCATTGAAAATATTTTCTAAGGTTCATTGCAACCTTTCTAACCACTCTGACAACGTATGGTGAACAGTAATCTAATTCTCACCTGTGTATGTATGTTTGTATGTTCAGCAACCCATTGTTAATCAAATAATTGTATTATAATTGGTCAACAGGAGCAAATTTGAGTTATCGCTAATATTTTTTAACTTTTTAAATAACTACAACAACAAATTATTCACATTATTCTCTATGTTTGTATGTATGTATGTGTAATCTTCAACATTACTAGGTGCCAGTTATAAACAAAAACCGTTATTGGCTAGAGCACATAACGGATTGGCCCACACTCAAACACACATATGTACATACCTTAGTAGACACTTTTGGATATACTCCAATATACATACAAACATACATAGATAATCGCCAATTAAGAAGCCAAAAAATCAGCAATAAAAGAATGAGCGATAGCAAAGCGTAATATGTATAAAGAAGTTTGAAGAGCGCGCTCTAACAACGTAGAAACTCACGAATGCCAAATTGTATGCATATTTGTAGTTTATAAAGATTAGACTGACGATAAAAAAGAAAATAGAAAACTTAACCTCCATAAAGCAGTTGGCTTATGTTTTTTTTTGTTGTGTGTGTGGTGAAAGAAGTCCGAACAGTGAAAGAAATAGAAGGTAAATAACAAGAAAGACTTGAAAGTAAAAGTATACGCTTTATTGCACAACACGTATGTATGTAGGCAATACATACTGATTTACATACATACAAACATACATACATACAAACATACATACATACATAGATACATAGATACATAATTATATACAAACGCACAATGTAAATATGTTAATTGACAAACGCGATTTCGTTTTGTGTGCCTTTCAATGAATGGAGTATCTTCGGTAGTTGTGATCTCATTACGTAAAAATCAGTTAAAATGGCATAAATTACTTTGATTAGCACTTATTTCTGGATTTTTTCAGATGTTCTACAAAGATTTAATATTTATTTTTAATAAATCTAAATAATATACAAATTAAGTTAGTAAATAGTAAATAAATCTAACAAAACAGAGTCACCACTTGTTTAGTTAAGAGAATGACTTAACTTAAAAATTAAAAATTTTAAGTTAAGTTTACAGAAAAAGCCCGTTATACAGGCAACATTCTAAAAAAATTTTGTTATTTTTGCTATTGATCACTTACGATCATTCCAATTCAAAATAAATTGGGGAATTAATTTAATTTCATTTGATTCACCCTGTTTTATAACATCTTCAAGGATCGCTACTGAAAATAATAAACAACAATTAGCATACAAATGTCAATTAGTACGAATTATGTAAATATTACTTATGTATGTTTATGTAAGTGTTGTAAGCATGTAAAACTGATGCTCTACATTTTAAAACTCGCTCAGAATTTGCACATTATAATTGGCGATAAGTGTTGAAACTGTATGCAGTATGCTTTTTTAGCGATTACATACTACATTGCTACATGCATATATACATTTTTTATATAATACATTTATATACTTAAATACATTCATCATACATTTTTTTTATAAACTTCAACAAACGCTGGTCAAGCAGTAGCTTAATTTGCTGCTAAATACTACCCTACTCGTGCTTTATTAATAGAATTTATGCAAATTCATATGTTCATTTGTATGTCCGTATATAATGGAACATTTCTGAAAATCATGTGTCGTACAAACATTTGCCATTGCCCCTTGAATTTTGTGTGTACATTTACACTTCTCAAGGTCGTTCGCTGTGCGACTGTCAGCACTCAAGCTATTCGTACCAGCCAGACAAATACATTAGATGTGTAGAAGTTTCAAATCATCTTCCATTTATTATTTCATTTGAAAGAGCGGTTGGAAAATATCTAATAAGTATTCTTTGTTCGCTTAAGTATGAACTTTCTACGCACACACCGCGAAATCTTTTATATTGCGTTGTAGACGCGTTCAACGTAAATATGTATGCATGCGTCCACATCCTGTGCAGACAGGCTCCAGTTAGTAGGTATTTAAGGGTACAGTAGTCCTTGGTTAAATGAGCTTGAACATTTTACATAATTATAAATAATTAATCCACTTAAAAGTGTAGTTAGTGTTTAATAAATTCTGCGGAAAAATAATAATACCAGCTATTTTCATTAAAATTTTTGGTACAATTAATATTGTAAAATTAAATTTCATGAACATAAAATATTTTTGACATTGCCACAAACGACCGGAGATTACTGTATGTACGAAGAAATTTTTGATTCTTCATTACGGGAATGTCTGTCTGCTAGGACAACAAAGGTGGCGTTGACATCTGTTTAAGTTGCTTGCCGCAGTGGTTCGAATGCATATGCATGAACAATAAATAAATAAGTTTGTATGTATATGTAGTATATCCATATAATTAAATATATCGCGCACATACTTACATATAATATGTATGTATGTATGTTTGGGAATAAGTGAATAACGAGTTCAACGACTTTTGACTTTTTGAAGATACTCAATTTTTCGTTTTACGCCATTTTTTTCATTTTATGGGCCATGCACCTCTGGATAGTCATTGGCCATTGTCTCCTACGTAAGAAAAAAAATAAGATAAGTGAATGTTCTGGCTGCGCTAAATGTAAATGAAAGTACGCAGGATTTCGTTTTCGGAGGTGTCTTTAAGTTTGGTGGTGGTAATGAGACACGAGTCAGCTGTTGTGTATGCATTTCAATCACTGATTTCTGATGTTATTTTTGGCATCTTGGTGTTAGAAGCAGTTGATATTTAGTTATTGATAGCTAGACATTTTATTGTTATTGTTGCTGTTTAGTTAGGGGTGCGTTGCAATATATGATAGTCAGTTCATGTTCGGGACTGGCTCAATTTCTGTTCAAATTTTCATAGTAGAGATTTTATTAATGCTTCTTCGGCTACTAAAAATACATAAACAAAATTTATTAAGCATACAATTAAATAAATAAAATTTAATAAATGTAAAATGAAATCAAAATAAACCGAAAATATTCACTCTACAGTTATATGGTTTGCGACTGTCACTAAAATGGGTTGCCAATCTGTTTTTTTATGAAAAAAAAGCACATGCCAACCGCTAATATTCATAAACTATTCTACCGCCTTTGATGTAGACAAAATCGAAACGCGTGCCACTAACTTTTACGTCTGTGTGTGCTCACCAGTAATCTATGTACATATTCCACAATTTAGATTAAATTTATCAATTTTGTGAGAATATTTAGTTCAAAAAAACATTAGGCGCTTATCAAAAACTGCCCGTCCGTCCCATTGACAGCATGCACCATTAAAGAGCTATTCTGTATTTTAAAATGTATTAACTACTCAACATAAAACAGCGAGAGCACAAGTGCTACAATGTTATTGAACTCTTTCGAAAAATTGAGAAAATATCACAATTCAGTTGCTCGCAAAAGTCTCGATATCTGACGCGTTCTGCGCTCACATAAACAAATAAGCACGCACACATACATACATACATACATACACACTTGTGGACAAATTAAGAAACACATGTCATTGCTAGATATAAAAGCAGTGTGTACATAATCTGTTACATACATCTGTATGTATTTATTTATGGCGTCAACTCTGCCGAGACGCCATTGACTTGTGCATATTAATTTTACAAAAAATTCTTAATAAACATTTTATACACATTGGGCGCTCTCAAATCTAGACTTTAAACAGCTGTCTTTATATACAAATTTAATAATAAAAAGCTCACAATGAAAGCGCGACTTTGCAACAATTTTGGTAGCTTTTAACCTTGAACCTGCTTTGGATCGCTTAGATTGACAATTAACTCTGCCGTAAGTGTGTTGTTGCTTGCATATTCGTTGATAGACAACTGATATTGCAGTTGCTGCTTATAGATAAATGTTTACGAGCAGCATTGCTTGACGTTGCTGAAAACAAGTCAATAACTCAGTGCCTTGCAATAAAAGAAATTAAGTAGTAACTAAATGATGAATCTCAGCACGTGCCTCAATATTTTCGCTTAAAAATAGCATATGGTTTTCCTTTTTGGCATTTGGCATTTCTTCGTCGCAGCACATTTGTTCATATTGTGCATGGGAGCCGCACAGCTCATCATTAATTCGTTGCTTTCAGATAATTCATAAACAAGTGTACTCGTACATTTTTCCCCAAACGCTGGTAAACAATTTCAGAAATTTCGATTAAACCACATTTTTATTTTATTTCCAATTGTTGTGCGCAGCGAAATGTCATTGAGTTAGAGGTAGAGATGTTTAAAAATAGCACACAACAGAGAGCAACGAAACTCAAAATACACAAGACTACGCAAAACAGCTGAAATGGTAACAATGACGAAATGAAGCAGCGCTATAATGCAATAGAAATTAATTTTTTTTTGTATTCAAAAAAGTACTGAATTGCTTACTGAATATCTGTATCTATTTGAATATAGCACAGTGTAAATTATTGCCTCATTTCCATAACAAATATCGCAGTATTTGAAATAAATTCATAATTCATATGCCGTTGTAGATTCTTCAATTTGTACACAATTTTGTAATTGTAAATACTCTGTGTGTGTATGTGTGTTGCTACCGATAATTACTAGTACAAATCACATTTTGTAGCTTTTTGTGTTTTTTTTTCGTTCAGTGCTCGTTGCTTGCGCTCATTTCCGTGTGCTTTGTGAGCATATTTACTCTTCTCTTTTTCGTATGCTTATTTACAATACGTTTTTTATTTCGTTTTTTTTTTTATTTTTTAAGTTTTGTTCTAACATTTGCCTTGCCCTTATTGCGACGATTCCGCAGCTAGCCAATTACACTTTTAATTACAATGCTTATGTACTTACTTTTGTCTAAGTAATTAATTGGTTTGGTGGAGGCAATATTCAAACCACGATTATGCGTATGAATGAAGCATGTATAAATTAAAAAAAAAAAACTTTTATAAATTTGAAACAAAATATTTAAAAATAATCATGAGTGACTTATGGCTCATTAACTGTCGCATTCAACTCTACTAAAATATTTAGCTGTATACTAGTATAAACCGATTTGGACTAAAATTAATGCTTTGCGGCGTGTATTTAGTAAAATTGAACCCAATCTACTATCTGTGTAATACACTTTATAATTATTTATTTATGTACGAGTACATATCTGTACACTATTTATTTCAAGTGGGCTGGTATTTTGTATGCTGTTGTCGGGTGAGGAAGCTACAAGCGCGTTTGTTTTAAAATAGAACTACAGTACGAACTCGGTAATCGCAACTAATAGAAATCTATGTAGTTGTACTTATTGAGTTTGTTGCACCCAGCGAGGAAAAATATATAACAAGAAATATGACAAAAGAAAATCGTTTTATGATATAGAAAGCTTATTTTTTTATTAAAAATTCTATTTTTTAAACATATCGGGTTTTATTCCCTATTAAATGCTCCAAAAGACTTTTTTTATAATAGACTTTTATTAAGTTAATAACGTTTTGGTCCATTGGTTGGAGAATCGCGGTACAGTTAGGTGGAAGACACATAACGGTTATCATTTCATCATCACTTTTCATCTAATTGTCTTTAGGATGACACGGGGAGTTATCCAAGACCAATAGGGCTTTTTTGGGAAGTCCCTTGGATTCTAGAAATTCGCGTACCTATAACAATCCAAAAAAATACACATAAATTTTAAACAAAAATTCAATACAATGAAAAACAAATAAGTCATTCACGAGTTCTTGTTAGCCTTGTAGACAACGGGCATTTTTTGAAAATTTTTGAATGCTCTAGGGTTTTTTGCTTTTCCAATGATAAAGAGATTAACTTGCGAGAAATGTTATTCTTTCCTTACTAACTTTCCTACCAGGAGCATATGATTCCTTGAAGCTCACCAACGTTTTATCTGGTATCTGCCTGAAAAACAATCCGGACTCGTCGGCATTATAAATTTGTTCTGCAGAAAGATCAAGCTCCTTGATTTTAATTCTAAAACGTATTACAAATTGGTCGACGGACGCTGTCTTATTGGAAAGCGGAAAGCTTCTCTCCACAAATTTTCATGTGGCGGAGGCCGTATCGCCATTACTTGCATGAAAACATCCTGTCTTTTCTTTTATTTTCTCATGGAGCTTACGAGCTTTGTTTCAAAAACCACTTGTAGACAGCCTTTTCCATTCTTGGGTATTCACAAGATTTTAAGGTTGCCGTTTTCCTGGCCCAGCTTCCATATTTGTGGCATATTTAAGTATACTAGCTTTTTTCTTCTTTATTCGCGTTATTGTCGACTTGTGAACTTTATAATCAATACAAAGAGCTTTTGTCGATATACCACTTTCTAGTTTATCCAAAATTTCAGTTTTTTCTTTAATTGTTAGTTTTAATAATTTTTTTGTGACCACCATGACTTTTACACGTAAAAAACTACTGCCGCGTTGCAAAACAAACTGATAATGAAAGTCATTTTTTGACAATTGCTCTTAACACACACACACAAAAACAGTAAAGTCGACAAATGAAAAATGCCATAAGAAGAAACCGACAAAAAAAGAACTGAAGCAAAACATATTTATATGTAAAGTTGCAGTTATTGAGGACAATATTTTTGAGTAGTTGCACTTATAAAGGTTACAATGCTATGTTTTATAGTGTTGCATGAATCGAGGAGTTGCGTGTATCGAGGGTTGCGGTTACCGAGTTTATACTGTATGCATCTCTACTTTAAATCTAAAAATATATAAGCTATGCTATGCACGAGTATCAGCAATTTGATCGTTACGTAGCTTATGTGTATATACATACATATGTACATAAAAATCTTCATACATTTTTATAAAATTGCATTTTACATTAATTTTTCGCAAATTTTTTCCCTCAAAAAAATTCTACGTGGAAATAGATTTCTTTATGCTTATATACAATTTACATATGTAATTTAGCTTATTTATATGTTTGTATATACGCGTGTAAGTGTATTTTGGGTCAAGGGCGACATTGCTAACATAAAGTGGAACAGTGTTGGCGTCGCAGTCTCAGTATATAGTCGCAGTTGTCGGCTATGTCAGTGTGCAAATCTGTGTATGTGTAAGTGTGGCGCATCTGACTAGCACTAAGCTGCAATGACACTTTTCATGCGACCGGTTGCAATCGCTGACGCAATAAATGCATCATAGTCGGTACACACAAATAAATCTACATATACTTGTGAGTGTATATATGTACATATGTATGTAATTATTTATGTATAAACGGAGTCAATTAATAGCGTAGACACAGCAGTTGCAAGTATTTTGCGCAGTCTGCAAATTTGCGGCAATTGCTTGAAATTCATTTGAAAAAAATAAAAATAAAAATAAAAAAAAATAAAAATATATTAAGCAGGTCATAAAATATGCATAAAATTTATTCAGTTCAAAATATTAAATAAATCATAATTTTCGGTGAAACAGAAACACACGGTTCAATAGAACAATTCTTAATTTTTCTGTAAAATGTAAATAATGTTAATGTAAATAAGTATTTATTTGCATGTTTGTATATCTCTTCATACATATATTATCTACACATGTGCGTAGAGTTATCATTATTTATCGTTACGATTTCCACTAAATTTGTGCTCCACGTGTTCTACATAGCCTATTATTCATGTAAGCTACTATTAACCTCTGTTATGTACATAGATACATGCATACATACACACCTAAGTATAACACAATTCTACATTGTAATTGAAGCATATGTACAAATGTATATAGAAATATGACTTTATTAGAGCATTTGAGGAATATTATTTATTTTATTCCATGCCGAACGCTTGATAGATCGTTAAACGGCGGCGTTATGACGCGCATTTTTCCAGAGAACTATGAAATGAGGACAGCGCTTTGGTGGTGAGGCAATCGCACGAAAACACGTGCATGTGAAGATTTGCTTTTCGCAGCTGTTTAAGTCGCTCTTTCCACATTGAACTCTTATTATTGTTGTTCTCACTCTGCTACTCTCACCATAAAGGCGTTCTCTAAATTTGTACGACGATAGCTCACTTCCGATCTCCCTTGCTTTGTTTTACTACATTTCCACATTTTGTAATAATTTTTGGTTTTGTAGCACACACACGCATGTGTATACAGCTAGATAGGTACTTTTAATGAAAAACAGTTTAGATGCTGTTGCTTCACATAAAATTTTATTTTGCTTTTGTTTTTTGTTTTTTCGGCCTGGGTACCAAATTTCACTGCTGCTTCATTCAACATTTAGCCCTTTAAGTTAGAGATAGCGGTAGTTTGTAGATTTGTAGAAGCAGTGTATTAAACGAAAGCTAGCTGAACAAAACGCGTGCAAAAATTCATGTATTTGATTTATATATATGTATGTATATACATAATAAAACTGATAATTTATTTTGTTGTTTATAGTAAATAAATTGTATGTGGAATCTTATAATTTCTAGGAAACTTGCAGATAAAAGTGTTAAAGATTATTTTAAAATATACTTTAATTCGTTAATTATGTTGTTTATTTAAAGCGATAATCATTATCAGCTGTTTTAGGTTTTACGTGAAATTTGAGTTATGGCCATACCTGAAATATTTATTTCGATATTGTCTTCGTTAAGTTTACCATAAACTTATCAACACTGAAAGAAATTATCGATAAATCAGTTGTAATTTATTAGATAAATTTTTAAAAAGCAACGTTTCTTAAATTTTAATTTTTCAAATGTTACAAAGTATTTACTTTTCAGATGTTTTTATTTTGCCTGCAAAAAATTTTGACAAATAAAATATGCATAAATAAACATATAACCTTTTTGAAAACTTTGCTTACAAATTAATTTTTATCAACAACTTGTACCGCACATATGTACATACATGGTCAAAAAGAAAGTCAAATATGTATTTGTTGTCAAAATATTTTTAAATTTAGCGATGCTATTTACATATTTTCCAGCATCGTTTTGTTTATTAATTTTTGTAATGAAAACAGTTTTCCAGATAAAAAAAAACTGTTTACTTTTGTGTGATACACTCTTTATGTGAAAATTATTAAAAAACAAAACGAATGAACATGATAATAAGGTGGCAACGCTCTAAGAAGGATCGAGGTAACGATAACATTGTTTAGAAATCGAAGTTTCTTCGATCCTTCTTACCTGTCTAATATTTATTTGTGTAGGGCAGGGATCAGCTGCAGTTGTGCTTCTTCTCTTTATCATTTAATTTCAGTATTATATTAATGTTTATACACGTATAAAAAAGGTTGAGAATTAGTTAAGGTATAAAAGCTTTTAAAATAGAATTGTAATTTTAAATTATAAATCAAATGTGAAATTAATATTCATTAATTAAATACAAAAAAGTTTCTAACCTAAAAATCTGTGCTTGTGTTTTTTTTTTAATTGCAGACTGCAAACAGGAACAACAAATATAGAAAATACTAACATTCGAGACATCAACAACAAAAAAGGAGAAAGAAAGGAAGACTTAAATTTTCTAGTATTTGGAACAAATTACATTGAACTGTAAGATTTACTACGAAAACAAAAGAAGTGATCACAGGAAACGCCACAACAACTTTTTCGTTGCACACACTCGAGCAAGTGGCGAGTAAACAAAGCAAGCATTAAATACTTCAGAGCAACTTTTTTGTTTTCGCATAGAATAAAGACATAATAAAGTTTCGAAAACTGTTACAGACTAAAAATAACACTGACATATATGTACATATATAAATTGATAAGACCAGCAAGCTGAAATTCAGCCTTCAAGCATATCAATCCAACAAACGCTGTATACCGTACATAATTTGACTTGAGCAAAAGGAATCATTAAAGTGACCTAGTCTAGCCTATACGTGTTGAAACAATAAACAGAAATATAAACAAGAAGAGAAGAAAAAACAATATACTTACACCAAAAACAAAAAAAAAAACGAAAAACCTATTCACTAGTTTGACTGGGCAAATGTATATCACTAACAGCAGCAACATTGGTATGGCCACGTTGTTGCAACAGAACAAGGCTACTTGTATGAAGACCCTTATCAATGGCGGTGGCAATGGCAGCAGCAATGGCAATAACGGAAACAACTCTGGAATAGTTGTTGGTAATATTGTGAGTGGTGTTGGTGCGGGCACATCACAAGTGGGCGGTACGGTTGCGACTGTTGCAAATATTGGTGGTCTGGGCAGTGGCGGTTTAGGTGGTAATTTGGTACTGTCCCCTGGACAGGCTATTGTTCTAACAAATGGAGCAACCGGTGCTAGTAGTATAATCAACTATCAACAATATCAACAGTTGTTGCAGCAACAACAACATCAGCAGCAGCAGCAGCAACAACAACAACAACATATAAACTCGGTTGCTACCACAACTGCAGCAGCATCCGGTACACGAGTATTAATGCCTCACGAAATGGTGACGCTTCCTATTAGTAGTATTGTAACAACTAGTGGGGGCGGTTTAGCCCTGATAACCAGTGCAAATACAGGTGGTGGAAGCCACGGTGCCACGGCCACACAAGGACACTTTTTGGTAGCGGCCACAGCAAGTCCTACGGTTCAACCCATACAAACAACTACAATGGGCTCGACAAACGCTAATATTAGTAGCTTTCAGCAGCAATTTCAACAGCAAATCGCCGCACAGCATTCAACTACAAATAATGTAGTATCATCGGCTACGAATAATCGTACCACTACGGTTTACACCCAGCAACCAGCTACTACAGGCGTAGTACAAACAGTGCCTACAACACGTTACTTTTCACAATTTAGTAATCAACAACAACCGACATCTAGTATTACAGCTGGAACTACAACATCAACACTTGTCGCCGCCAAAACTGCTGGCAATCGTACCATCATTATTAATCGCTCCAATAATACCATAATTGCTGGCAATACAACACAACGTTTGCAACATGCCAAAATATTGAATAAACCACCGACGAATATTGCTGTGACACAGGCTTCGGTCATAACGAATGCTGTGCTCGCTAATAAGTCACAAATTAATCATAATTCTCAAATTCCTGCCATTCAAGCTGTGAAGTTGCAACAACAACCGCAACGACATCATATTACGGCCTTACAACAAATCAAACAACAACAATTGCTGCAACAGCAGCAACAACAAAAAATACAACTCGTCAAGCCAATAGTACACAGTAGCAGTTCGGTGACAACAATTGCTACAAAAACAACAACAGTAGCCAACACTGCGGCAGCCACGCGCAATGCAGCATCGAGTGGGACAATGGTCAATGGTGGCATAAATTTAGTTCCTAACAACAATAGTATAGCCAGCAACAATAGTAATAAGAGTGTAAATGTTGCAAGTGCCACAACGCCAGCAACAGTTACCAAAGCGTTGCCCATGGCAGCTGTATTTCCACAACAACAACAACAACAACAACAGCAACAGCAACAAATTCAGCTGCAGCAGCACCATCAACAACACTTGCAGTTACAAAATCATCATCAACAACAACAACAACATAAACAACAAAGCCAAAACCAAAGTCAACAGCTACAATCTCAGCAACAACTTGTACAAGCGCAAGAGCATAAACAAATAGTTGCCCACTCACGCACCATACCCGCCCAACCACACACTTCAACACCTGTCGCAACTAACAAAACTGCAAATTCAGTTGCTGCAGCTCCAGCAGCTCCAGTAACACAAGAAGCCACTGCTGGTGCAGACGCCGCAAATGCTGAACCCGAGGTCGAGCCCGAAATCGACATCGTCATCAATAATGTTGTTTGTTCGTTCAGTGTACGTTGCCATTTGAATTTGCGTGATATCGCACTCAAGGGTTACAATGTGGAGTATCGTCGTGAAAACGGTATGGTGACCATGAAACTGCGGCGACCTTATACGACTGCGTCCATTTGGTCATCGGGTCGTATTACATGTACGGGTGCTACATCCGAGGAACAGGTGAGGGCGCGTAGCATTTCCAAAATGCCATATTTTTAGTTTTAGTAACTCCTAACGTCTTTTAGTATATTTTGCGATTAGATAAATTTAAATATTTAGTTAGAGTTCGGCTTTCACTTAACCTCACTTTTTTTTTGGTTTCATAAACACTTAGTAATAGTTTTTCACAGTTTGTTATGCTTCTTTAAGGAAATTTGTAGTACTAAAATCATTGAAATAGTGTTGAATATATTTAGAATGTATTTTGCTAATAAAAATTGTTCTTTTGCAGGCAAAAATTGCGGCACGTCGTTATTCACGTTGTCTGGAAAAGCTCGGCTTTCGTGTGCGTTTTCAAAATTTCCGCGTGGTTAATGTGCTCGGCACTTGCAGCATGCCATGGGCTATTAAGATTTTAAATTTCTCAGAACGATACAAGAAAGAAGCCAGTTACGAGCCCGAATTGCATCCCGGTGTCACATATAAGCTGCGCTATCCCAAGGCCACCTTGAAAATATTCTCCACCGGCAGTATTACTGTGACTGGTGAGATATATTATTTTCTTTTCAATGTTATCATATTTATTAATGGTCCTCACTTCTTTCTTCTAACGCTACTATATAGCTGCCAGTGTTGCTAATGTACAGGCTGCCATTGAACATATATTCCCGCTGGTCTATGAGTTTCGTAAGAAGCGTTCACCCGAGGAGCTGGAACAGTTACGCATTAAGCAACAACGTGCCGCTTCAGTAGATGTTACCGAACTCGAGGAGGTGCTAAACACCGACATTGCCGTCGAAACAAAAACGGACACGTCAGTGCCAACAACAGTACAGCGCCGACGTATAAGCAATAGCGCACTTAATAATTTTAAACAAAAGCGCCGAAGAATGGGCAGTGATATTGAATTTGACGGCGGTGAGGATGGTTCGCTGTTGGCCGCTGAGGAAATCGATGATCCCACAGCAAAGGTGACCGATGATAATATTGTGATGTACGATCCGGATGATTTAATTGAAGGACCCGATGATGAGGATGATCTTTAAATAACAAATGTGTGAGATTTGTGCATTAGTGCATTATTGAGTGAGAGAGAGCGGATTTTCGGGCAGCACATTCATGTCGTTTGATTACGTATTATGGTTTCACAACAACAAATTTCTATACAAATACAGATATTAATAAACAAAGAATGAGAGAAAAACGGAGTTTATTACAAATTGCCAATGTAATGCAAAGGAAATTTTGAAGCAATGGTCTATAGAACAAAAAAAAAATATATATATATAGTATATAAATTATAATGACAGTTGAAAGCAATTTAATTGACGACACACAAATTACATATTACAAAACAAGAAGAAAAAAACAAATATTTCAACACATCAGCAACCAAAACAAATCAACTTAGTTCTAATCAAACAACTGAAGTTTGTCGTTAAACAAAAAATATATAAAAGCATAATTTCTTTTTAATTTGTTGTGAACGCGCACATAAACTATATACTACATATATTTCTGTGTGTGTGTGTGTGCGCGCGCGCGTATATTTTAAGAACTCGTGTATTATCAATACCAACAGCAGCATGTATAGATACATTTGTATTTGTAAATTTGTGCACTCCAAATGTATGGTGCTAAGGTTTCGAGTTCAAATACGTTTAATGAGAACAACACAAGCAATGAAACAGTTTTGAGAAGTCTGCGAACTGCGATCTACTCTACTATGGGAATTGTGAGCCAAATAACTACAACTATTTATAAGGTAAGCCCCAGCTACAATGTACAGCAAGCACAACTAATGAGCAGCAGACCTTTGCAAAGAAATGCGAAAGTATGTGTGTGAAAAGTTTGTTGCTTTCATATAAAAATTTATATTTTATAAAAATATAAAAATTAAAAAAAATAAAATAAAAGATTATAAAAAAATAAATAAAATTTTTATAAAAATTAAAGAAAAAATAAATACTTTTTTATAAAAATTAAAAAAAAATATATAAAAAATTAAATATTTTGATAACTTTTTTTAATAAAAATTTAATTCTTTTGAAACATTTTTTATAAAAATTTATATTTATTTATATAAAAATTTAAGTTTTTTATGAAAATAAAAGATTATAAAAAAATAAATAAAATTTTTATAAAAAAAAAAATTAACTTTACGAAAATTAAAAATTTTGTTTTTATAAAAACTAAGATTTTATAAAAAAATTTTATAAAAAATTTATAAAATATACTTAAGTTTTTATAAAGTTAAAAAAAATATTTAATTTTTTTAAATTAATTTTTTTTTTTAATTATATTTTTTTGATAATTTTTGGTTTTAATAAAATTTAATTCTTTTGATACATTTTTTATAAAAATTTAATTTTTATATTAATATTTATTTTTATAAAAAAAATATTTTTTTTTATTAAATTTATTTTTTTTATTAAATTTATTTTTTTTTTTATTTATTTTTTTATTTATTTTTTTTGATATTTTTTTTATAAAAATTTTATTTTTTTTTAATAAAATTTTCTTTTTTTATGCCTATTAACACATATATTTTCTTACTCTCCACAGGTATTTTTAACTTCCAGTGTGCTTTGCTTAGTTACGTCGTTATTAGCAGCGTTGATTGTAATTGCAACAGCTGTGACAAAAAGACGGAGCAACATTTAAATTAAATGATTTCGCACGAGAGTATGCGGCGAATACAACTAAAAAACACAACACGATTCAACCAATATTTGTTAGTTTACAAAAACAAAAATATTTGTAGAATTTTACTATATAGTATATAGTATGCATATACTAATCAACTTATACTTGGCCGAAAATTTAGTTTTAAGTTTATTACTGATTAGCTAAGTTAAGTTTAAACAAGATAAGCAAGGACTATTAGCACGTATTCAATTACATGCATAAGCATGTATGTATGTATGTATACATATATTGCGTTCATAAGTGAAAGAAAAACCACCGCAAAAATAATTAAACAATTTAAACAATTTTATTTAAAACACACTGAAGCATATTAAATTCTAGCATAATTTATTAAAACACTTTATCAACTAATGATTTAGCATGCATACAGCATACATTGAGTTTTTACATGTTACAATTATGCATTGCGTAGAAATATTGATTGCAATTGATTTATTTAATGAATGAACAATGTAGTAATAGTAACAAGCATTTTATTTATTCGAATCGATTTGAGTTGCTCTTAATTATATTAATTAATTCAATTATTTTGAAGCATCAATTACAATGAAAGAATGCTTGGATGTGTAGTATATATATATATATATCATTATATATGTAACAGTATATGTATTTAATTTAATCATATCATTTATATACCAACCAACCAACCATTATTACTTTCATAGCATGGCAATCAAAGACAGTACACACTGTTATGCTAACAGCCAATAGCCGCATAGGCATAACTAACAATAACAAGAAAAACAAAAACAAAAAACTATTTAAATAAGACATGTAATTTATATATAAACTAAAGAAAGAAAAAACTAAAAAATCAAAATGCTAACATATTGTTTGCAAAAGAACGTAATTAATTAATTAATTAAGTGTACTTGTAGATGGTACACTAATTTACATATATATGGTATATGTATATGTGTAAAAATCGAGTATATCTTCACTTATCTGGTCACACTCAAACCAATTACCTACAAACAAACAAACAAACAAAATATAATAGACAAACTAAAAGCATATATTGTATTTGTTATATTTATATACTAAGTACACACACACATAATCACTAAACAAATTAAACTTAAGTTAAGTAAGTAAATTAATTTTCAAATAATGTAAAAATTCTATGCAAATGAAACGCAAACGGTTAGTACTTGTTGTACTCGTATGAGTTTGACATGCAAGCAAGTTTTGAATTAATGCCAACAAAGTGAGGTTAGAAACTGTTGGGAGTAGGCTTTGAAATTGCTGTGTAATTTCGACGCACCGAATTTCGAGTTTCATTTCACACATAAATAAAGCCAAAACTGTAAAATTACAAGCAATTATTTGCGCATAAAATGTATTTTTTTGAAGCCAGTAGATTCAAGCGTTTGCGACATACTTATATAGTACTCGTATATAGTTTGAGTATATATAATAAATAAACTGTTTGCAAAATACTCGTCGCAGCACATGCTAGCTAGCTATTTATGCCTTGTAACTAAACAAATACTAATAAACAATTAAACAATTATGTGCGCATAAACAAATTAATTTTATTTTTTTTGTTCCTCTTCATTTGATTAAGTGTTTATGCCTTGCATAATGTAATGAAGAAATAATTAGTTAATTGAGTAATGTATTAGCAGGAATTAAAAGCAATCTTTTTTTTTGTTTTTTCAACTATAGTAATATACTATATATATATTGTATATGTATGTATTATGTTTATTAAACGCAAAAAAAACTACCAAAACCAATATCACACATACAACATTATGTATTTTGAATTAACTAACATTTATTATTTAGACCTAATATGAAGAGCAATGAACTATTTTCGGTTTAAGCATTTTGAGTATTCGTTAAATTAGAAAGCAAAAACAAAAAAGCAAAATAAAAAGAAATTTAATAATAATTGCAATATGTGTAAACTAATATATGTATACATATTAATGTAAAACAACAAAATACAACTATCACAATCATATACAAAAAAAAAAACACACACATATACACGCTTACACATACATACACATACTAACAACTTATACATATGAGAATGACACATACTATTATAGATAAAAACAAAAACAAAAACAAGTACATACATACATATACTAAAAATACATATGAATATTTAAAAAATTTAGTTTGTAAACACAAATGATGAACATATAAATACAAAAAAAAAACAAACAAAATATATATATATATATGAAAACCAAATTCCTTAGAGCAAATAAAGAAAATGTTTAAACAAAATGTAACGAAAAAGAAGAAAAATTTACTCGAATTATTCATAAATGTAATGATGACTAGTTTGTATGTTTGCAATTATTTGAGTGGCAACAATTTATTAAAATACAAAAACAAAAAGAAAATTAAATAATTAAAGAATTAAACACAAAAAGACTTGTAAAATTGAAACGGATTGTGTAGCTAGTAAGTTGAGAGCAGCAAACGCGAAAGCATAAGTCAATCATAATTTGTAAAACACAACAACAACAAAAGAAAAAAACTTAAAAAGAAGAGTACAGAACAAAACAAAATTAGAAAGTCTGCCAGCAAAGCATATATTCTACACAAAGCCTATTTGAGTGGGATAAATAATGCAAATAATTGAACTCAAATTAAATATTTGCTAAAAATTATGTACAATGCAATAAAATAAAGAAGAACGCAAAAAATGAGTTCCAAATCTAAAGCGCTAAAACAATGCTGAATTTAACAGTTTGAGCATATATAACAATACAGTTATTTGTGAAAATTGCATTTGATTGAGCATAACTTTTTAAAGCAAGCAAAAGCAATGAGAAAATAATTACAAAAAATATTTTTTTGCTCATTATTTCTATAAAATAAAAACAAAAAAAAATTGCTAAAAATGCAAAATAACAACTAATTGTTGAGAAATATTTTTAATTTCTTGCTCATTATTTCTATAAAATAAAAAGAAAAAAATTGCTAAAAATGCAAAATAACAACAACAAATTGTTGAGAAATATTTTTAATTTCTTGCTCATTATTTCTTGAATATAAGCATAAAAAAACCTGCACATTTGCGGCATTATTATAACAACAACAAATTGTTGAGAAAAAACTGTCTGTAAAATTTCAATCAGTAGACTTTACACTTACAAATGTGGAACGGCATTTTAGACACAACCACCTAAACGAAAGCCGAATTAACTTTAGCAGAATGCCAAAAAATTAAAATAAAATAAAAATAATTAATAATATATAAGGTGATAAATTGATAAAAATAAAAAAAACTATTTTTTAATATGTAAAGTAAAAGTTATGCAAACAAAAACAAAAAAGAAAAAAAAACAACAATAAATGGACATAAATCAATTAAAGGCCAATGCAGCACATAGTACTATGTTTTTTATACTCTTCTTTTATAAATTGAATATTTGAAAATGGCAAATTGCAAATCATTGACTAAAATTAGATTTTCGCTATGGCTGAAACCCTTAACGACTTTCACACGCGCTTGGTTTCAACACACTTTTGAGAGAATTTCGTATTTTCCAAGTGATTTGTAAATGAATTAATTAAAACAAATTTAATTACTGTATGCATAATCAAATTAACGATTATTAAGGAATGAAATAACTGCCTTAAAATGTAAAAGAATAAAATATTATAGAAATATAATTGAAAAAATGAACAAACAAAATATAAAAATACAATAAAAACAACGTAGCTATAACAAAGGAGAAAATTAAAAAAAAAACATTTTAATTATTATTACAAAATTTGTATTTACACAAATACATACATTTTGGCACTCTTGGGTAAAAATGTATAATACAATTAAATTTTTTTTGCGAAGATTTACAAAATTTTTGTTTGTTTGCAGTGTAATTAATTTTAGTTTCTTCTTTCTTTTCACTCAAAAAAAAAAAATAAAATAAAAATCGAGCTTTATTTATTTTTATTCGTTTTGTAAAGTTAATTGTTTATTTTTACAACAACAATACTATAGTAGTAGTTTAACCATAATAGAAAATAATTGAAAAGGGAATACAACAAATAGTTTTGCTTTTCTTTTTTGCCGTAAAGACTGCGTTATACCAACCAAGAATGAATGAAACAAATAATTATTTTTTAATAAATAAGCGAAATATAAATATACAAAGGAAAATAAGAAAACAAAAACAAAAACAAAAATAAATACTATTTACATATTACATAAGTAAATGTGTAACAAGTGAATTCACAAAAGAACTCACCTAAATGTAATTTAATGCATAAATAAATAAGAAAAAAAGTGAACAAAAACAAAATCAAGTGAAAGTCAAAGTGAGAAGGAAACTAGTTGATAAGCCAAATTACAAAACAACAACAAATTACAGCAAGTTCTAGCAATAAAGGAAAAGCCTTAAACATTTGAGTATATTTGAATGAAAAGAAAAGTTAAAAATAAAAATGAAAACAAAAACAATTGCAAAGAAGAAGAAGAAGAATGAAAGTTTACACAAACACACATACATACATTTAGAATTTTTTTGGGGCATACAATACATGAGAAGCGGGGAAATTAAAATGAAAAGGGAGTGCATTGTAAATGAGTCAACACAATAAAAACTCGCTCACAATAGTTAATAAGATTTCTTCAGCTTTGAAAAATTTAAGAAAAAGAAAAATTATTTAGAACTTGATTTTTCTAAAAGTGAAATTTAAATTCAAAATTACAATTTTGAGTTATGCACTTTTTTGCTTTATCCTTAAATTATAAAAATAAAATTATACTTTATTAAAAGTTAGCGCCAAATAAATACATTTATTATTATTATTTGTTTGTATGTCTATATATTATAATTGGAGTTCTCGCACTATTATCTATATACAAACTTAAATTTTATGTAAAAAATACCGAAAACTACTAACATAGTAGCAATAATAAAACAATTATATATATACATATATAAAGAGTAATACACTTGCATATACATAACATATAAACATACATACTTACATTCAAGTAGTATATAATGTATAAATAAAAAGTGAACTTTCTGAGGGCAATAAATACGATTGTCGAAAATTACAATAAATTATTTGTTGTTTTACTTTTGCTTTTTGCGTTTTTTTTTCGGTTCTCTTCATACACACGCTCGCTCTCTTTTTATGAACAACTAACGGCACACAGACACAAATGTTTCATTAAACTATCTCTACTCACAGCCGCACATTAATGCAAACTGGTCAATTAGCTGAGGCAATTAGTCGTTTGAGGAGAGTTTTTGTTGTTGTAGCTGTTTGGTTGTTGCTTCTTATAGCGTTGTGGTGCGTTATTGGTTACGAATTTCGGAGCTTTTCAGTTACACAGACTGGACTATGCTGAGGATGAGCGTTAATTGAATAATTAATTTGCTGTTCATACAGACTCAATTTATTATAAAAATTTTATATTCACTAATTTACAACCATTTTGTTTGTGAATATTGTTTTGTGATTGAAATTAAGAAAAATTTAACTTCAAATATATATTTTTCTAAATTTTATTGATTTTTGTTTTCAAAGAAATCACAAAAATTTATTATCATTATAAAAAATATGAACTCGAAGACCTTTTCGGTAGACGGGCGAAATTTTATTATTAAAATAATTTTTTTTGTATTAATTTAATGGGCTTTATATCATTTTTGTACAGGAGTTAATTGATCATTTAGTGGTATGCTGAAATTGTTCTACGACTTGAGCGTTCCCCAGAGCCAAGATTAAATGCTAAACAACAACATCTGTAATTAATGTTTTAAATTAAGCTTTCAAAGTCTAAAAACATATATAACTAATCTGGATGTATCAGATTTTTAGTATACTAAATTGAATTATAATAAATGGTAAATTTCTAAAAATTTCTTAATTGTCAATTAAAGTGTCTCATAGAGTCAAGTATTCTGCTAAATGACTTTGAATTTCTCAATTTCTTAAAAGAAAATTTATTGAAAAGTTTGAACATTTTGAAGATGGTTTCAGTGAAATAGGCAGTAATAGTCTATTTAAATGTGTATTTAAAGATCTTTGCGCTTTACAGCCTTTTAGAACAGGAGTTAATTGATCAATTAACTGGGAGTCATTAATCGAGTAGCCGGCAGTGCAGAGCACAAAAACTGGTTTCTCAAGAGTACTCTTAATGTATTAAATCAATTTGGTTGGGCGAAAAGGCTATTAGTATACTAAAATGAAAAATTTCTTAATTGTCTATTAAAGTGTCTGATTCAGCTTAATCACTTCGTGAGCGATTGAAGGAAATTTATGGAAAAGTTAGAGTATTTTGAAGATAGTTTGAGTGAAATAGGTGGTAATAGTCTATACAAATTTGTTTTTAAAGATCTTTGAAAGTTTCGAATCATTAAAATTCTTGACTTTAAATGACCTCAATTGAAACTAAAAATTACAATCGTGAGGAAGAGCTAACATTCGTACAGGTCTGACTTGGTAACTTAATTAAGGCCTCATTGGGTGGAAGGTATTGTTGGAAGCCATAATTTTTTAAACGATGAACTGTTCGGAATCGGTAACTGTTGCGTGAAAATTTCATCGGTGATTCGATCGAATAAAAATGTGAGAGGTAATTCATGAAAGATCCATGCTTATAACGTTAATTCCGTGTAAGTTTGTTTAAAAATTAAGATTAAATTCAGATATTAAGTATATTATTATGCTAGTGGTATTGGAATTTGACGGTTTTCGAACGTTTTTTAGCTTACGGAAAGATTTTTGGTCTAATTCTTTTTGATTTTCAGTATTATTTAATTGATTAATTTATATTTAGAATTAATTTGAAGACTTATTATTCACATTTTAATATTTGAGCAAGTTTTTTTTTAATTATTGCCTAAACTTTATCGAGTTGAATAGAAATAAAGCAATGGTTAGTAATGAGACTATGCCTTAAATTATAAATTGAACTGGACACAATCTCATATTTACAAATAAATCAAAGAAGCATTCACGACTATTACATAAATTAAACATTCATAAATATATATGTACAATAAACATATGTATGTAGTTATAAGAAAACAAACAATTTAAAAAATAGTAAATATTTGAGAAAAATCGAAACATTTAGAAAACGAAATATGGGAAATTAGAATTGTTTGGAATTCAAAGAAACGGAACTGAAATGCTAAAAATACACGAGAATAAACGGAAAATAAATAAAAATAATTAAATAATAATAAAAAAGAGAAAGACTTCAGACAAGTGATTAACTTGATAAGCAAACCTAGTTATAAGGAAAAATTAAAAAAAAAATAATTAAATTAAATATAGGGCTTTAAAAATAAATAAAAAAAGATTGTGAAAGGAAAGAGGCAATAAAGCAAGTAAAGAATATTTGGTAATTAGTGTAGAGCAAAAGTTATTGCAAAGAAAAGATATAAAAAAGTTGGCGATTTCTTACGGTATTCGAGTTTAGGGACATGTAATGAACGAATAATATTTGTAACAAATATTCGTATCGGAAAAACCATTTGAGTAAATGTAAACTCAAGAAAGTGCTTATATAGTGTATATACATACATACAAATATTCGATTCGAGAAACAATTGTTGAGATGAGCTTGATGAGCACCTGATTGTGTCATATAAGGGTTGTGTGTGAGCAATTTCGAAAGAACGACATAATATTTTCGAAAAAAAAATTTAAATTTGCAAACTCACATACGGTGTTGATAATAATTTTAAGTGCTTGCGAGTATAAAAGTTCAGCATGACATAAAACGGTATAAATTAAATATGACCTTCGAAAGGAAGACGTCAAATTGAACAGTACGTATATGATCTAAGTGAATTGCAATAGGTAATTAATGAGAATAAAATCATTTTGTGAAAAGATACGCTTTGTTGTTTTACTTAAAAAAAAAGTTTTGAAAATTTTAACTTTAGCCGTCGGGGTTTTGGTAAGCGACTGGTAAACGAATGCTCCATGCGGTACACATTTCTCTGGAGGGTTTTAATAACTGTGGTGGTATAACAGGTGCAAAATTTTTCAATTCTTGGTGAGTAATTTGAAATACAGTTGAACTTCCCTAACTTCAATCACCATAATCCACAAAAAAACTTCGAGGTAGTGATACTTCGACTTATGGAAGGTAATTTGCATGCAATTTTGACTTTTATTGTCAATTCAAGAGTTCGAGTTATGGAGAACCTCGAATTATACACGAATTATAGTTTTGGAAGTTAAACTGTATTTTGTTAGCGAAAGTTCAAAAAAAGCTTTATTCAATTCGAAATATGCTTTAAAATTCGGTTTTCAACCTGGCTCGTTAGAAATAGATGAGCTTATCTTTTGTATTTTTGCGAGTGTTCTTTACAGCTCTCTTACAAAATAACAATGTGAAATATTCCGTTCATTTGCTCTTTTATGCATTCTGGTTTCTTTAAACATAAGTTAAGTGACCTTAGTGTACTACCACAATTGGCTGGATTTTTGGTTTAATTTGCAAGAGATTACAAATATATCGATTTTTGATAATGGTGTTTTTATACTCTCGCAACAAAAGTTGCTAAAGAGAGTATTATAGTTTTGTTCACATAACGGTTGTTTGTAACACCCAAAACTAAACGAGTTAGATATAGGGTTATATATACCAAAGTGATCAGGGTGACGAGTAAAGTTCAAATCCGGATGTCTGTCTGTCCGTCTGTCCGTCCGTCCGTCCGTCTGTGCAAGCTGCAACTTGAGTAAAAATTAAGATATCTTGATGAAACTTGGCACACTTATTTCTTGGCACCATAGGAAGGCTTTCGAAAATGAGCAAAATCGGACCACTGCCACGCCCACAAAATGGCGAAAACCGAAAACACATAAAGTGCCATAACTAAGCCATAAATAAAGCTATGGAAATTTGGTATGAAGGATCGCACTATGAAGGGGCATATTTGGATGTAATTTTTTTGGAAATGTGGGCGTGACCCCGCCCCCAAATAGGTTTTTTGTATATAACTCGCAAACGAATAAAGCAATATAAACCAATCTTTCTGCAGTCGTTTCTTTTAGCCATTTCCTTATACAGTCCAAAAATGAAAGAAATCGGATAATAACCACGCCCACCTCATATACAAAGGTTAGGTTGAAAATTACTAAAAGTGGGTTAACTCACTAACGAAAAACGTCAGAAACACCAAATTTTACGTAAGAAATGGCAGAAGGAAGCTGCACTGAGATTTTTTTACAAAATGGAAAAAGGGCGTGGCGTCGCCCATATCTCAAGAACTATTCGACCGATTTCAATGAAATTCGGTATATAACACTTTCTTGACACCCTGATGAAATGGGCGAAATCGGTTCACATCTACGTCTACTTCCCATATAACTCAATTTTGAATTCCATCTGATTCGTTCACTTTATAATGTATTCATAAGGAACCAATGAAGCTAGTGAAATCGGTTTAGGAATTACCTCAGTCCCCATATACTATTTATGATGATTATCGTTATTCTATTGAACTTTATACCAAATATATGGGTCGACTTGTGTTATCTTTATAAAATTACATCAATAAATTGCGAGAGTATAAAATGTTCGGTTACACCCCAACTTAGCCCTTCCTTACTAGTTCAGCCTTGCTGAACTCTGTAGAAAATAATGTTGATTGTGAAATACTTCGTTAATTTGCTTTTTCATTAGATCTGGTCTCTTTAAGCACCAGTTAAGTGACCTCACTGTATTACCATAATTGGTTGGGTCTTTGGTTTAAATTTCAAGGAGTCACTAATATATCGATTTTCCAAAAAGTTGTTTTTTAACTAAGGTAATTCGTTATTATTATTTTTTTAAGTCCTCTCTCCACGAACCAAAATCAAACTCTACTAGTCGCTCATTATTCCCGTCCTGATAGCATCCGATGAGACGACTCTTGGGGTTTTCGAGAGAAAGGTTTTGCGCAAGATTTATGGTCCTGCAACAGCGAATACAGTAGACGATGGATATGTATATATGCCCCTATCAAAGTACACAAATCTAATTACAAAACCGGTACATCAATTTGTCGATAGCTTCACAAATTGTTTATTCACCCAATTGTCAATCTTGAATACCTTACTTAGAAAAAACTAGACTATAGACGTGATAGAAGTCGGGAGAAGTTAAATATCTGCAATTAATATAAATATCATTACCGTTTTTGTAGTATCAAGTAAGCCCGGATTTATTTATGGCTAAATCCCATGTTTTTCTGCATTTAAGTTTCTGATAACTAAAAAAAATTTTCTCAACTCTCATGAAAATATTTCGAATTTTCGGTCAACACATGAAACAACGCCAAGTTCCACATTACCGACATTACCCACCAAACAGCTGTTGCCTTAACATTCTTACCGACACCAGCTGTAACGTAATGGCAACACACACAAGAAACAACAATAAATTGTAGAGGAAAAAAACAGCTAGAATAGCAGCACAAAATGTAATTGCAAAAAATTCTGTTGTTTTTGCGTGAAATTCTTTGGCTTCGCAGAATACAAACGAAGCGGCCAGCATCAACGAACAGCGTTGCAGCGGCAGCAGCGACTCACAATCGTATTTGTGAATTCGAGGCAATTGGAAGTGAATTTAACGGCAGCGCATAGTAGCTTTGCGCGCTAACTGAAAGCGTCAGTCAGAATTTAACGGTACGCGACAACGGTAGCAATTTGTTTTGTTTCGTTTTTTTTTTCTCTAATGTATCGGCGACGGAAGTCGGAAGTTGTAAAAACAAAATTATGAAAGAATGTTGTGCCAGAGAGGGGAAGAGCGAGTGAACTTAATTAACTAATAACTTGTAAACGGAGATTGTGTGTGAGCGGAGACTACTAGTGATTTGAACTGGCGAGAGAATTGCGTTTTGAAATTATGTGGTGAAAGACAGGCTTCATTAAGTGTGTGAAATTAAAATAATATAAAAAAAGGTATAAAGACAGTTATTATTAATATTCAACTAAATATATGTATAAGGTGTGTCAGCTAATGAAAAATTAAAATTAATTAATTCATGTGAAATTCAATAAAGTTATATGTATCAATGTGTTTACATATGTACAATAAATATTTAAATAAAAAGGCGCAAAAAGCTTGACATTCACAAAACAACAGTTACGTCGACTTTGTGATGACAATAAAACGACAGCAGCAGCAACAACAACAACAAACACGAGCGTACAATTATTTTGATGAAATTATTTTGCAAGATATTTTTGTTGTTGTTTTTGTTGCTTTTGCCAAAAACGATAAAAGTCATTCATTCAACGTGGTTGTTGTTGTTGTTTTTCTGTTTTTGTGCTTATGCTTTTTTTATAGCTGTTCTGATTATTTCGTTGTTGCTGTGCTTTTTTGTTATTGAATGAATATTTCCGGGTTTAATGACACATCTGCTGAATTTATAAAATTCAATATATGCATGTATTTGCGTATGTATGTATGTATGTATGTATGTGCATTTTTTCATCTTTTAAATTATTAAACGTTGTTTTTTTCTTAATTTAGTAAGCCCGACATTCGCCTTCACAACTGATGCTGCAAGCGCTATAAGCAAGCTTGAAAAAATAACAGTAATTAAAAGAAATAATAATTTATCAAGCAGCAAATACAAATAGACAACGCTAGGCTAAAATATACATATTTATGTGTGTGAAATAGTATATGAAGCGGGAAGCAGAAGAAAAACAGTTTAAACAGTAAAAACAAATTAAAAAATAAATATAAAAAAAAATAATTATATAAAAAAATAATACTAAAAAATATAAAATACAATTTCATTGCGAAATCGCATTATTAAAACCCTTTACAAACCGTAAAAAGTGACAGTGATTGTGACAAGTGACGTAACCGTACGCCAATATTAATAAACACGAAAAATATTTTCGCTTTTCACTTGCAATTGAGAACAAAGCGCTTGATTCAAATAAAAACAAGAAAAAAAATTAAAAGTAAAAAAACCGCAGTTATTTTAAAGGCAGACACATTCAGCAGAAATAAAAACCAGAAAAAAATCTCAGTAAAATATATAACAGGTGAGTAACACAAGATAAAAAAGCAAAAAAAAGAAAGCGTATTGACATTAAAAAATGCAATATTTTTATTTTTAAATAAGTTGCTTTTGTTGTATGTACATACTTGTTTTTGTTTAATATAATAAATGCTGTATGCCCGTCTGGGTGGTAGGCGTTGCGCCGTTGCAGTTGAGACAAACGCTTCCGCAATTGGACAGCTGTTAAATAATTTTTATAAAATAATAAATACATTTTTGCATTTCCTTCCGTCACATTTTCCCATAATTCAGGCTCAATTTTTGTAGTTGTATGTTGAAGTGTACATATGTATGTATGATAAAAGCGTGAGTAAGCTTGAGTGTTTTTTTTTTCAAATCTTAATGCAATGCTAATTTTAGCGTCAAGTTTTTTCGAAATGTTATTCAAATTGTTGTGGATTCAGAGCAAGCTAATTTTTGATTTTTTTTTGTAAGAAACCTACTAGAATTTTCAAAAAAAAAATTTAAATTTTAAACTTTAAGTTACTAACTTGTGTTAAACACCATAAATATTAATAAATAACGGAAAAATAAATATCAAAATGGATTAAATGATGCTTGACGCAATTCTCTTTAGTTGAACACCTGAAGTTTTGAAATCTGGAACAGAACCAAAGACTTCTGAGAAAATACTATGAAGAAAGATATAATTAAGTAGTATTTTGTATTGGTAGTATTTTAGTATTGGGCTCATTAGAGTATACTTCATCACAAGGACACACCTTCAGAAACTCGGCTCCCACACCAGCCAGTTCTACGTAACCATAACGAACCCGTATTTTTATCCACTCAAGGAGTGTCAAATCAGCAGCTTTTCTCAATTTTAGTTGGGAAATATTTTATGATGCTACAACAACAACCTTCAGAAACTTGGTAAAGTAGAATAGCAAGGATGGATGAACAGACGCTAGAACATTACTTTCGGGAACGTCTGACGTTCAGACGGTTGAGAAGGGATATCTTTCACGACTCCAAATTTTCCAATTTAAAAGAAATGGGTTGATTAGCTCAGATATTTCATCAAATCGGACACGTTGCTAAATAATATTTAATCAGGTTTCACTTGGGAGCACAATGGGCCTAATAATGGCTTAGGTTATCAGCCGCTCTTGGGAAATTGTAAAGTATTTACGTTATTATTTTGGTTAAGAAGAAACATTGCACCAATAAATATGCAACCTAATATTATTTCTTTGAAACTGACGGAGTCTCCAGCTCAACTCCGTCAGTTTCGATACGATAGTTACGATAGTTAAAAATGAAAAATTCGAAAAACGAAAGTTTCAAATATTCTTTAAAATTATATATTCTATATTATACAGTACAATTTCTTTGTGAATTGTGAGTCAGTTGCTAGTTTCGAAAGGCTTTTTCAAGTTCACTACCGAATAATTGTTTCTTAACCATTACATTCCTTGACAATTCGATGAAATTTAGATTGTCTTATAGCTTATCTTATCAAGCTTCAACACATAATACTTGTTGACTACTATTTCTTGGTATCACATTACTAACCTTTCCATTGTAATTTTGAATAGATAAGGTGGATTAGCTGTATATATAGTACATTTTTTTATTCACGACAGATTAAAGTCAGCGATAACCGTTTACAGGCGATTATCATGTCTTGTAAAAGAATTAGAAAAATAGAGACTACTACCGTTACTTTTTTAGAAAGTGTTTGACAGACAAATAGAGTGGAACTTCTCTAACTCGAATCACCATAATGCACAAAAAACTTCGAGTTAGAGAGACTTCGAGTTATAGAATTTTCATAAAAAAATATAATTTTTCGAAAAGCACAGTTTTATTTATTTAATTCGCAAAAAGTTTTATGTTCATACGTTAAAATATGTATTCTGTAATTTTATTTATTGCAGTTTGCTATTGTTTGGCTCTCTATCTTTGGCTGACGTCTGTATCCCTTGCCTTTGCTAAGTCTATTATCATATTTTTTGTTCGCCTTCATACGATATAGGGACTCTTTTAAAATTTTGCCTTGATAATAAAATTTTAAATTTTGAATTATGCCCTGATCGAAAAGTTAGATTTATGGAAGAAAATTTGTATGAGATTTGACTTCTATTGCCAATTCAAGAGTTCGAGTTATGGAGAACTTCGAGTTAGCGAAGTTTGAGTTATGGAAGGAAATTTGTATGAAATTTGATTTCTAAACGCTATTGCCAATTCAAAAGTTCGAGTTCGATGGAAGTTCCACTGTATACTGATTCATGGCCAAGAATGATAGAAGACAAGATTACGACAGGCTGAAGCGTTCACGACCCACGAATGGGAATAGGCAACAGAAGAATTGTCAAATGGAAAACGGAAATGTGAAACATAGTGAACCAAATTGAATAATGTGCAGATAGAATATCACAATTAACGTAATTCTGAAAATCTTCATTTATAAAATGATCCAATATAATAATGCATATTTATAATTAAAATTATATGTTTTGTTACAAAAAGTTCGCCATTTTGCCAACTTTTTTGTTGGTTGGAAAAGTGAAAAAATTCTTTATATACGACTTTTTTGTACTATTGTTGTTTAATTCCGCCATTGCGGACTTCTTTTTCAAGTTAATAAATTTTTCACTTAGAATTTTAAATAATAATTAAGCACTAGCCTTGACTTCAGCTCTTTGTTTTTTGGTTTTATTGTTTTGTACCACCGTACAATTTTGTTTTGCTCGCGTTCGGGGTCGTGAAAGTTGTCATTCAACAGGAACTCAAAACTCAAAAAAGCTAACTGTAAACGCCTGTCGTAATCTTGTCTTCTATCATTCTTGTTCATGGCGTAATAAATACAAGAATATTTTTTTACATTTGCTATGAAATTTTTATTTAGTTGCCTCTTCTTATTCTTTCGTTCATGAAATCTTTGAAACCTCTGATGTTTGGTCTTATTCATCGATTGAGTTCCAAAACATTCAATAGTATTTAATCTATATAAAGGTTCCAATATAAAAGTTTGTGGTTAGGAATGATCAAATTTTAAATCGAGTGTACTGATTACAGAGATAGAGTATTTACTATATTGAATTTTCTTATAATTTATATGTACATAAGAAGGATAGCCTTCAGATTTAATCTTTACCATTAGCTTTTTAAACCGATTTGTAAATTTATAATCAAATGTTGGCGGTGTGATTTTAAAATTTAAATGAATAATTTGCAAGTGAAATAAAGTATATAATGTAAATAAATACTATAACTACATAAGTTAACATAATTAATTTATTGCCTTTCCAATATAAATATGTTTGTAAAAATATTTTCTGACTATTTACTGTTGTTATTGAATTTGTTACGAATGTTGCTATTCGGTTTATTAGTTGATTTTCGGTTGTGTTGCACGTGCAGCGCGAGGTCGCACGGCTTTGCTTTCCCCTTCGCACCGGATGCGGCGCACTTGTTGTTTAGTGCAAATATACAAACATACATAAATACATACATACTAACTAACTAATGCATGCACATAGCATCTAAATATGTATGTTTGCTTGCTTGTTTGTTGTTGTTTTTGCTATGTGTAATTTGCTATTTGTTTTTATCCGCATTTTCCTCGTAGGTTTTTTGTTTTCATAACGGTATTCGTGCGCGTCGTCACTCTGCTGCGGCCACTGCTGCTGCTAATGCTGTTGCCGTTAGCGTCGCAAAGTCGCTACGTTACGTTACGTTAGTCGCTAGTGACTGACTATAGTCGCTATAGCAAACATACAAGAGCATATGCTTACATATGGACAAACAGGCATACAGCTGTTCACATGTTGTTATTGTTATTAAATCTATTCGACAATATGTATTTGTTGTTGTTATTGTTGCTATTACTATTTGCTAGCTATCATAATGTTGTTATTGTCATTATTATTATTGTTGTTCGACATTTCCATGCCGCATGTGCACAGGCTGTTAACGAAATTCGTTGTTGGTTTTGTTGTTATTGTAAATTCGCGCACAAACCTACTAGCTTGGCCCATAAACTTCACATAGTATAAATAAATACAATTATATACTAACATAGATATCGACATGCACATATACATTTATATGTATGTATGTATGTGTGGTATGAGCACGCGTCGTGCCTGTGCGACGGCGATGTGTCGGCTGTCGTGTATGCAATGCAGACACGGCAAACTATGTACGTACGTATGTATGCAGGTGTGTATGTCTGTATGTCTTCGCTGTACGTATGCGGGTTGACTAATTCAAGTTCAATGCCCAAAAAAACGTGCTCAGTAAGCAGTGACGACAACAGCACCAACAACAACAACAACCGCTATAATAGCACCAACAATCGCAATGACGGCACGGCACAAACAAACAAACAAGCTACAGCAGCAGCAACAGCAACAACTACAAAACGGAAATAAAAACAAAAATCAACTCTGCGCACTTGTTTAGTGGGCCAATATTGGGGTTTAGTGTGTTGGACGACGGCTGTTGATTTTGGCTTTTAACTTAACTGGCGTGAAGTGGCGTGGCGTGGCGCAGAAATTTGGCACATTTCGAACAGCTGATGATGGCCACATGGCGCATGCCGACGGCCCGCAAATGCACGTGCATTGAGATTATATGTAAAAATGTGTGTGTGTGTGTGTGTGTGTGTGTATTTGTGGATGATTTCGATTTCAAAATCACTCTAATTGCATTTGCTTTAATATAGTATCAAATGGTTAATAAAATCACTAGAATTTGGTAAAAATTATATAAAAAGTGGGTCAAAATTATTGGAAATAATTTTATACTATTACATATCTATTTGTAAGCGTTTAATAAAAATCTCTTCACTTTTGAATTTGTGTTTATTGATACGACCTTGAATTTTTCGAAAGTGAGAACACGTTAACAGTGAATTGTTCTATTGTGGCTCATTTGATTATACTGCTAGTATAATACTATCTTAGTTTAGATAAGGCTTTTGTCATTTATGCTTTCTAAACAGTACATAGGCAGGATCTAAGCGTAAAACTGCTTCTATGTTACGTTATTAAGATAAACTATTATATAAAATATAATATAAAATACAAATTTTCAACATTTATACAACCTCACTTTTGCATTGAATACAATACTTAACCTTAAATTGCGAATGTGAAATACCCTTAGGTCTATACAGTCGCGTTTGCCATTGTAATATGCAAACGAAGGAGATATATATACATAAATATACAAATAGAGTATGCCGGTAAGGATTATAAATAGTGTTCCTGCTGTGGATAGTCACGAGAAACATTCTCTGAAAGCTTTTGGGCTGATTATTTCTCCTGTGACTAATATTTGAGTTACACAGGTTTAGCGTTAGCTTTTTGTGTTTTCATTTCCTGTGCTATGACGTCACTCAAGTCAGAAACATGCGATCAAAAGTAGCAAACGGACGAAAACATGCCGAAGTAACCGGCAAATATATTTAAAATTACAGTGCGAAAAATTGCAATTGACTCGCGTGACGTCATTGTGTCGTAATATTGTCTTCTCTCATTCTTGAATTAAGTGTTAGAACGGCAATACCTCCAATATGAGATGTGCTATGTGGACTAAAGATAAGTCCTGAGCAGCGAAGGAGCATGTTCCAAGGCCAATCAATATTTCAACATTGAGGGCAAAAAAACTTTTTCTATCATATAATTTTGGAGGTATACATTTTCTATCATGCGACTTTTGATATATACTATTTCTATCATGCAATTTTGGAGATATCGTTAATTGATTACCTATCGATCTTAAAAATGTCGTTTTGCTAAGATTCAAAATACTATTCTCGCTAAGTACTAAATGTTGTACAGTTATTCTTCCGATTCTTATTTTTTTATGTAAAAAATTTTGGAAACTTATCGCATATTGATGGTTTAGTTTATAAATGATATTTAAAGGGTTAGGTGGGTTTCAAAATTTCAAAAATAAACATTTTTTGCCTTATTAAATATTGCAATATGTTATTATCCAAAAATATCAAATCAATCCGAGTAATATTCTAAGAGATATACCCTTTGGATGTTCCGCCAATCAGGCCACGTCATTACGAATGTAAAACTTTAAACACATTTATCTCAAAACTAAATTTTTCAAGCCGGTGGACACGATAACTTAAAAAGTTATGAAGCGATTTTGCTAAAATTTTGCAAACCTCTTTGTAATAACATTATCTAGTTAATGAAGAAAGATTTTTTTATAATATTATTTTAACTATTTTTTTCGAGCCAATATATGCGGAAATTTTACCAAAAAAGTGAGTTTTTGGTTAAAATTCTGTCAAAAATTCAAAATTCAATAGCTTCTTTTCTTCTTCGTTCATTGACTAGAAACATTTTTGGTTTATTGGGCCTAATCATTGAATCCGCAGCGAATTCGAAGTCGATTTCGATACGATAAAGATTTTCGATCGAAAATGTTCATGCAATCATTGATTTCGAGCAAAATTTTCGATTTTGCGGATTCAATGATTTCGTAATTAGCGACATCTATTAGCAGTGGAATGTATTTTTTCGAGTCGGTAAGTGAGTTCAATGTGATCGTAAATTTTATTTTCAATACGGATTCAATGATTCTGACGTACAATTTTTCGATCGAAACCCATTGTTTTTAGATGAACCAATCATGAATTATGATGTCCACCGCAAGACTTTGTTTAGGTCTTCAAAGGAGATGAGGTACATACAGCTGTTTTAAATAAAAATTTCCCTTAATACTCTGAAACCTAACCATTTAATTTAGCAATAGAGAGTTATTACTTTGAGTTATTACACTTTGTTTAATTTTTTTATATTTATTTCTTATTTTTTATATTTATTTTATTTTATTTTTTATTTTTTTATATTTATTTCTTATATTTAATTTTTATTTTTTATATTTATTTTATTTTATTTTTTTATATTTATTTTTTATTTTTTATATTTATTTTATTTTATTTTTTATTTTTTTTATATTTATTTTTTATTTTTTAATATTATATTTTTTCCTCAATCAAATTACTTACTTAACAAATAATTATTGTTGATAGGTTTTTATTTATTTTTTTTATCGCAAAATATGTTTTTCTACACTTCGGGGAGCAGTCGAAATTTGTTTAAATTGTGATAAAATGCCTAATAAAACTTAGCAAAATCGTGCCTAATCTAATCTGAATTTCTAGGAAAATTTATATTTGTTTTGAATGTGAAAGTGAGTTCTTGGGTGAGAACGAATTGTTGGAATGCCAGCATAAAAATTTCGTTAGACACTTCCGTGTTTTTGCATTTTTTTTTATTATTTCTTAGTATTTAATCTAAGTAAATACTACATACAAATCGAATTGGAATGTGGGAATATTTATAAAATTATTGCATACACAAGGTAGTTACGCACATATATGCCGTTATACTACTGCGGTGTATTAAGTGTTTCGAAGGCAGCAACAGAGACTTTTGTGCGAGACAAAAACCTTTCAATTTGTAATATACTAAATATATACAAGCCTATAATATATATTTACGCATTTTTTACTATGTACTGTGTGCATTTCATATCGAAATTTCGTTACGTTCATGACGTTGGTTACGCATTTTTTTGCTGAAACACTTTACGTACATATGTATGTACATAAATTGTTTTTGCATTCATAAATACAAAATTACGAAATTTCCATTAAAAGCAGGAAATTAAATTTTTATAAAACGTAGAAAAATGGTAGAAGGCGAAAAATAGCAACAAATGAAAACAAAAAAATAAATGTGTATAAAAATAAATAGAAACAACAAGAAACTGACTGACAACAAAAACTAGACTCTCCTTGAATTAAATTCAATTAAAAATATTTTTATCATTTGAAATATGTATATTTGTAGTACAGATATACAAAAGCACACACACACACGCATACTTATAACTGTTTATGTGTGTTTGTATGTATGTATGTACGCATTTGTTGATTGCTAGACAAATATAAAAACAACGCGTTCAATATTTATTTGTGTTTGTATGTATTTGCTTGCATTTATGCACTTATTATGTCTGTCTGTATGTGTGAATTTCTGTGTAAATATGTAAATGTGTGTGTTTGAAGAAATATTTTTATAAAAAATCACCTACAAAAATGAGCTACAACAACAAATTGGAAACACAACAGCAAATATGCATAAAAAGCACCGCAATTTTATTATTAAAAAGCTGACAGATAATAAAAAAAAATTCCAAAATAACAACAACAACAACGAAAAACTAAATTGACGCGAAAAAAGTTAATAAAGCGTAATACCAAGCGAAAAAGCTAAACAAAAATTGAAGAAAAAAAATAATCAAAAAACAAATAAAAATATGTACACAAAAAGCAAAAACAACAAAGATACAAAATAAAAAAAAAAAAAAACAATAGCAAGAACAAAGCAAATTGAAAATAATGAAAAACTTCAAGTGAAATCCCCTTGAGATTTTTGCTCGTAGACTCATAAAAAGTCACAGAATAGCGACAATAACACAAAACCAACAACAACAACAACAAGTAGAAATCGACTTTTTTCACTTCACTTCACTATTTACTACGATAGTTAAGAGTTCACTTTTTTGTTTTGGGGTTTTTTTCGAAATGCAATAAAATATGGAAAATAATTTAGTAATTACTTGCTGCCTGCAATGTGAAGTAAAAAAATAAATTGAATTTCGCAGCAAAACATTTCGGTTTGAATTTGAACTCAGTTTCACTTGGTAGTGACTGTACGGCTACTGTGTTGGTGTATATTCTTTAAGTTCGGGTTTTTTTGTTGCTCATTATTATGAGTTGGATTCAGTACGTAACGTGACTTTTGTTTCTTATCAACAATTTTTTTGTTTATTAGTGTTCACATTCTAAAAAAAAATCCCAATAAAATAAAAAAAAAATCTGATTCGAAATTTTTGAGCTCATCCAGATGAGTGTGAGCTTTTCGAGATACGAAAATTTTCGGAGAGCGTTGAAAACGATATCTGAATATCGTAGTCGTGGTATTTTTTATACTCTCGCAACAAATGTTGCTAAAGAGAGTATTATAGTTTTGTTCACATAACGGTTGTTTGTAACACCCAAAAATAAACGAGTTAGATATAGGGTTATATATACCAAAGTGATCAGGGTGACGAGTAAAGTTCAAATCCGGATGTCTGTCTGTCCGTCCGTCCGTCTGTCCGTCTGTCCGTCTGTCCGTCTGTCCGTCTGTCCGTCCGTGCAAGCTGTAACTTGAGTAAAAATTGAGATATCTTAATGAAACTTGGAACACGTGTTCCTTGGCACCATAAGAAGGTTAAGTTCGAAGATGGGCGGAATCGGACCACTGCCACGCCCACAAAATGGCGATAACCAAAAACACATAAAGAGCTATAACTAAGCCATAAATAAAGTTATGAAAATACAATTTGGAACATAGGATCGCATTAGGAAGGGGCACATTTGAATGTAATTTTTTTGGAAAAGTGGGCGTGACCCCGCCCCCAAATATGTTTTTTGTATATATCTTGCAAACCAATAAAGCTATATAAACCAAACTTTCTGCAGTCGTTTCTTTTAGCCGTTTCCTTATACAGTCCAAAAATTACAGAAATCGGATAATAACCACGCCCCCCTCCCATACAAAAGTTAGGTTGAAAATTACTAAAAGTGGGTTATTTCACTAAAGAAAAACGTCAGAAACACTAAATTTCACATAGGAAATGGCAGATGGAAGCTACACTCAGATTTTTTTACAAAATGGAAAATGGGCGTGGCGTCGCCCACTTATGGGTCAAAAACCATATCTCAGGAACTACTCGACCGATTTCTATGAAACTTGGTTTGTAATAGTTTCCTTACATCCCAATTATATGTTGTGAAAATAGGCCAAATCGCTTCACAACCACGCCTACTTCCTATATACCAGAACTATGAAGAATATCTGAATCGCTTACTTTACAATATATAAAGTAAGCACTAGTGAAGATATCGATGCAGAATTTTGCACAAATACTACGTTTATAGTGTGGCAGCCCCATTCTAAAAATCGCCGAAATCGGACCATAGGTTGTCAAGGCCCCATATATCGAACATGAGGACCTCGGTACTTCTAACCTAATATTATGGTTTCCAACTTTCAAAGGACTTTATACAATATATATGGCGAATATGTGGGTCAAATTGTGTATTATATAATATAAATAAAGTTAAATAAATAAATTGCGAGAGTATAAAATGTTCGGTTACACCCGAACTTAGCCCTTCCTTACTTGTTTTTCTATTATTTCTCTCAAAGGTGTACAATTTCAACACTTTACTTTTGTATTATCGATTAATATGTTCCAAATGTGAAATTAAGTCCATGGCTCCATAGGTTTAAATGACAAACAAGTACAAAATATTATGTTAATATGCCCTCTGTTTAAAAAATCTTACGGAAATGGAAATATTCTTTGATATAATTTTTATACTCTCGCAACAAATGTTGCTAAAGAGAGTATTATAGTTTTGTTCACATAACGGTTGTTTGTAACACCCAAAACTAAACGAGTTAGATATAGGGTTATATATACCAAAGTGATCAGGGTGAAGAGTGGAGTTCAAATCCGAATGTCTGTCTGTCCGTCCGTCCGTCCGTCCGTCCGTCCGTCTGTGCAAGCTGTAACTTGAGTAAAAATTAAGATATCTTGATGAAACTTGGCACACTTATTTCTTGGCACCATAGGAAGGTTGCTTTCGAAAATGAGCAAAATCGGACCACTGCCACGCCCACAAAATGGCGAAAACCGAAAACACATAAAGTGCCATAACTAAGCCATAAATAAAGCTATGGAAATAAAATTTGGTATGAAGGATCGCACTGGATGTAATTTTTTTGGGGAAGTGGGCGTGGCCCCGCCCCCTACTAAGTTTTTTGCACATATCTCGAAAACCAATAGAGCTATATAAACCAAACTTTCTGCAGTCGTTTTTTTAAGCCACTTCCTTATACAGTCCAAAAATGAAAGAAATTGGATCATAACCACGCCCACCTCCCATACAAAAGTTAGGTTGAAAATTACTAAAAGTGGGTTAACTCACGAACGAAAAACGTCAGAAACACTAAATTTCACATAAGGAATGGCAGAAGGAAGCTGCACTCAGATTTTTTTACAAAATGGAAAATGGGCGTGGCGTCGCCCACTTATGGGTCAAAAACCATATCTCAGGAACTACTCGACCGATTTCAATGAAACTTGGTTTGTAATAGTTTCCTTACATCCCAATGATATGTTGTGAAAATAGGCCAAATCGCTTCACAACCACGCCTACTTCCTATATACCAGAACTTTGAAGACGATGTGATTCGTTTACTTTACAATATATAAAGTAAGCACTAGTGAAGATATCGGTTCAGAACTTTGCACAAATACTATGTTAATAGTGTGGCAGCCCCATTCTAAAAATCGCCGAAATCGGACCATAGGTTTTTAAGGCCCCATATATCGAACACGAGGACCTCGGTGCTTCTAACCTAATATTATGGTTTCCAACTTTCAATGGACTTTGTACAATATATATGACGAATATGTGGGTCAAATTGTGTATTATATAATATAAATAAAGTTAAATAAATAAATTGCGAGAGTATAAAATGTTCGGTTACACCCGAACTTAGCCCTTCCTTACTTGTTAAAATTAAAATTGGCTAGGCTAATTAGAGAGAGAGATTAGTCCTTATTCGATAGCAAAATTCAATCCGTTTTCTTCGTCGAAACTCTTTGACATCATAAACACTGTACGGAAATGACATTTTACGTCACATCAGCTAATATAAATCATGTACATGGTGTGTTCAAAAAATAACGGGAATTTTCGAAAATTGTCGTCAAACTCGATTTTTGAGATAGCCATTGGCTTTTTCAGCGATTTCTCGCTTGTAAAAACGTCGGCCATTTAGGATTCTTTTAATTTTTGAAAATAGGAAAAGGTCACATGAAGTCTTATATAGTGAATATGGAGGCTGGGGCATCATACAGTATTTACTCTCTAAACTCGCGAAATTTTAAAATTTACAATTCCCGTTATTTTTTGAATACACCACGTATGTTATTGGGTAACTTATTATTAAATCAATTTTAAATTATTATTATTGATCATATGATTTGTGGGACCACTCCATGGCAATCCAAGAAAGCACTTAGAAAAACTCTGCCATTTGATTGAAGCTGTCACACATTCTTCGAACATGGTTCTCTTGAACTTTTCGATATTCACTATTGGGCTCACATGACCTTTTTGAGCAAATCAAGTTCATCAATAACGTGATTCAACAGTCTTTAATTCTGAAATCGCGACAACTTCCTTATAACTGCAGTTAAGAATTTGAAGTCTGAATATGGAATTTTTATGAAACACATAATTATTTATAAAACTGCTCAAAATTCATCCAAAATGGCATGATTTCGTAAAATTTTAAATATTAAAGAATGCATGTGTATTTCATATACATAAAAAGCCGTGCTATAATTTAAGCAGAAATGTAAAAATAAACAAAATGCACCAACTTTAAATTAATTATATTTTAGTGCTAAAAAAATAATAACACGCAAAACTAAATGAAAAGTTCGTAAACAATTGAAAAACAAGTTGAATATCTCAATATACACAAACAAAAAAATATATAAATTACTGCATGTGTATTTGTAAATAATAAGAATTTTAACTGGAAAATATATATATGTATGTGTGAGTGTGTGTTATATTTTTTTATGAATCATACGTAATGCCTTTTCGCACTGCTAAAAAAGCTTCCATTTGTTTCAACTCCTCTCCCAACGCCAGCAATTTGCCCTTCGTCAGCATTTCAGCAATTCAGTGCAGCGCCACCTCGCGCCCCTCCCCGTCCGTACTCAATCAAGTGTAGTAGGCAGGCGCAGTCGTCACTCGGTTAAAGTAGATTCTGTTAGCGAGGGGCTAGTGAGGAGGCTACTTGCGTCGAGCCTATCTGTAGAGAGTGCTCTAGTGTTTTTTCCACTGCTCACAGTCATTTTGTTTTATTTCTTATTAATTCTGTTTGTTAACTCACCCAAGTGGGGGGAATTTTTTTTTATTATAGCCGAGATAGAAAAAATACATACTATATAAAATATAAAAATATAAGAATAAATAAAATGTGAAGTAAGTAAATACGAACAAGTCATAAAAAATAAAATAAAAAAGACGAACGAAAATTTAAAATGCATGAAAAAATGCCTTCACCTCGCAGACAAAATGTATTGAGTCAGGGATTAATAAATCTACCATTCAACTTATATAAATATATGGTATAAAATACATACAAATAAATATTTGTTTTTGTATGTGTCATATGTGTTGTGTAATCAAGAAAACTCACATAAAAATTGAATTGTAATTTCGGAGGTCAAAATCGACCATTCGAAATAATAGAAGTAATGGACAGTTATATAAGTACAGTTGAACTTCCATAACTCGAAATTCTATAACCCTAAGTGCTTCACAACTCGAACTCTTGAATTGAAATAGAAGTCAAATTTCATACAAATTACCTTACATAACTCGAAGTCTCTCTAACTCGATTTTTTTGTGGATTATGGTGATTCGAGTTAGGGAAGTTCCAGTGTAAATACACTCGTATTGTACTCGTCGACGAAGAGAGCGAGTGAAACAAGGCCAAGAATCCAAATATGGATGGCTTGGCTATAAAAATTCATAAATAAAGGTTTCAATATTGATATGAATAATATATATTTTTTAAGAATCGGACTCCAATTTCCATATAAAATTAGTATTTCAGTCAAAAAATTCGGAGAAATCGTTGAATAATTATTTTGGATTTATTGAAAAAGATTGATCACAGGAATTTCTAATAACTTCGAAAAGTTATTCGATCATCAAAACCTTCAACTATATTTAAAAAACGCCATGACAACAGTCTCAAAATTGGTGTAAAAAAATATTTTCTATTTTTTTCGGAAATCTGGGTAGTTAATTTTTGCATTCAGAAAAATTCGATTTTTTGGCTATAAAATAGTGAATTTTGTCTTTAAATTGGTCATTGTCCTTCAATAGGTACACATGCGTTGATCAATCCAGATGCAAGTTACCAAAGCTGCTTGGAAAAAGTCGAAGTGGAATCATACAAGCACTTCCTCCTTCAATGTCCAGCATTCGCCAGTCTAAGGTTAAAACACTTCTGTAGGCACATCTGTGGAGAACCCAGCGAAGTACATATCAAAACATTGTAATAGAATCCAAACGCTTTGTCGAATCGTGAGGGTCTTTCGATCCTTCGTGAGTATTTGGTTGTCCACAAAGGACAGACGAAGCTGATCTTAACCAAGTATATTAGAGTGTTCTCAGACCTATAGCTTATTTAGATCAAATATGTTTAGTTCACATAAAAAGCATTATTTGTAATAAGTTCTTAGATAATTTAGTACCAAAATATAGACATTTCACTCAGTTCTTCCACAAAATATTACTAGTATGACGTTAATTCAAAATTATTCCCGTTAATTCTGAGGTTCTTTCGATTGATTTCATGACGTTATAAAAGAAAGAATGAAAGCTTTATTTATACATAATTATTAAGAAAATTTTATAGTTCGTTTCGTTGACGTCACTTGTCAGAATATTCACTCTACCATTCTTCTAAAATTAGTATGATTTTAAGAATATAAGCGTCACTCACTCTTTGTGAAACATGTTGTAATCTCGTACAATTCGGAGACCTCAAATAACGGACAAAAAATTATAAAAAAATATATATTAATAACCACTAAGCTTCAAACAACTTTCGAAAAAGAATACTTTTCAAAAAAAGCGTTCGGTATTTAATATGCATTTCCTCATTACACCAGCCTAAGTGCGTAGTTGAGCAGCTTTGTGCAAAGCAACAAAGGCAAACACATGCGACTTTTTACATTTCTCTGAGCTCCACTTGCCGCTTTTTCACAGTTCTATTAAAAAACGCTTGATCTTAGTCACGTTCCATATTCATTAAATCAATCTATTTTTTATTTATAACAAATTAGTTATTAAAAAGAAACAACCTATACACTCTCTTACACACTAATACATATGTACATACATATACAGCATTTATGTATAATTAACAAGTACGGATTTTAATTGCGAAAAATTTTAATATTTAATGTGAAAAGCCTTCGAATATAAATAAAATAGTCACCATAAAACCACAAATCAAATTGATAACTTGACTTTTTCAAATCGAGTAAAATTACATATTGCTTAATGTTGTGAAATTGTGTGAAATTGAAAACATATAGTATATACCGTGGGGTAAGGTTTATACGTCCGCCTACATGATGGATTACAGCAGCTTCAGCTGGACGAACTGTACTGTATTATGCAACTTGGGTTTTTGCTTTGACTTCGCCGAAGCTTGAAAAAAATATTTCCGTTTATGAAAACATGAATTTTCTAAGAAATATTGTTTTAAGTTTAAAAAAGTGCGTGACCTCAGCGTTTAATGGGCCTTCAATTCAATTTGGTGACTATTGAATTTAAAAAATAATTATGATTATCAATTAAATGGGAAATTTTTATATCAGTTTTTTTCAACAACAAATTTGTGTGTGAATTTGTTTTTATTTTTACAAAGTGTTAGTCAGAAATATGTGTATTTGTTGTTACTTATAAAGAAAAAAGTGTCTTTGTAGCAGCTAAAATAAACGGGTGTACTTCTCATGGCGTTTCTTGGAATCGTTTTTATACAATCGGCTTAACTTTTATGTTCACCGAAGTGTCCAAAATGAATGAAATTTAGTAATGCAAAGCACAAGCTTTAAGTTCAGTTGGGGAAAAGTAGGAGTTGAAAAAACCCAAAAAATTGAGATAAGCGAATATTTTGCACACGAGTTGCTAACAAGTTCGAGAACAGTTTAAAGGTCAAATTAAAAAAATATTATAATTTTGAGTTATGTTGTCGATATAGTTCTTGACCCAATATACATAAGTGCGGGTTCGTTTAGATTAATAATCTTGTGGAATATAAAATTGCATAGTCGTTGTTTGTTGCTTTATCGGATGAGGATACAGCCTTATGCTTTCTTGATGTACCGAAGCTACATACGAACTAGATTTGGTACATATATTAAAGGTCCCAAAATGGGACACCCTGACATTCTTAGCTGCTTCGTCTGCGTCCCTAAAAACTTGCATTACTGCGCCGTGATACCTACTCCATGTGGTTCCTTCTCTGTTTACATTCATATGCGTTACATGTGGGCGGGACGAAGCCGATGGTGAAGAGACAAAATACATTTTTACACGTATGAATCGAAGTCCAGAGGGATGGTTGGTGAAGGAGTTTTCTGGCTGGAAGGAACTCGCTGGAGTTGCTGCCATCAAGATAGCAGTATGTCTACTGTTTCGAGGTGCGGCCTAACTCTGATAGCAGAGCAGCATTACTGGCCTTAAGTCGCTGTCTGTGCGATCAAAGTTGGTATTAGACTAATTTATTATCAGACTCGTGTAGGTACTGGGACACAGCGGTATCGCTAGGAACTGTACAACTGATGAGTTCGCACGTAAGGGCACTTCAGCCGAAATCTAATCAGATTGGGAACGAGCTGATGCTCCATTGTTCTCTAGCGTTTTGGTACTGGATCAGTGGACTTCGTACGAGCTAGGCAGGCGGTGGTTAAGAACCAAGACTTGCGTGACCCTGAGATCCTTTTTTGGATACGATACACTGAATTACTGGCTGTCCCAAAGTTCAAGTTGCCGGAATGGTGAGGCTAGAGGAAAACGAGAGTGACACTTCTCTCTTCACTGAACAGCTTTTGCTAGACTGAGGCTGAACTGGCTCGTTTCGATATTAATCGCCTTAACAAATTTGTAACAAACACAACTTAAAAGTCTGTGGTATCCATATTTAGGAGTTTACGACATCACAAAGGACTGGTGGTTTTAGCTGTCTAAGTGAGATCCATTGGAGGACCTAACCTACATGAAGTAAAGTTTCAGGGATGAAGTAGGAGTTTTATTGTAGGTAATGTTTCAATAAACAGAAAAATCTTTGTGTCTTTTTCAAATATGAGCTGATTATCATAATACTCTCGAAAGGTGCTCTTCTAATAATATTTATTAGTGATCGATTTGCCACGTTAAGATCTTCATAAAAACTGTCTTCAACATTATAATATAAGAATTATAATTGGAGTCTGCAATATATGGGGATGTCCTTGTACATTGTTCTCTACAGGCAGAATCTAGAATAAATCCTGGACGATGTTTTCCAACTACAAACAGAAGACAACATAAAAAGTTAGAAATTTTCTTTTTATGGTTTTTGCTCAGTTAAAGAGAGTGGTTTGCTGCACCTGCAATGAGTCTCTAATTCTGCACCAACCTGCATTTGCCTGCCTTATATGGTAATAAAAAAGTAAGTAAAAATAATAGATATGAGAAATGCACTTTTATTCAAATAAATAGAAATAAATGAAAATACAAACAAGTATATAAAGCTAGATATTGCGCTTTGCTGCGACGCACACGTGTTCATTTGATTTGCAGTTCTGCTTCCTCTTCTTCTTCAACGAAAAGAAAAAACAACCAGCTTAGAGGTAGAACTTCATTGAGGCGTGTTGTTGTTTCTTATTACACCAACTATATAGTAAATCTATCAACTACACATGCTGTGGCAGAGCGGAGCAGAGCAGAGCAGTAGCCAACAGCAGCGACAGCAGAAGAAAATCCAATTTATATAACTAAAATGGCAGAGCGTGTTTTTTTTTCGCCCAGCGTTTTGCTTTAACAAATTGCGAAATTATTTCGAAAAAAGTGCAGTTGTTGTTGTAGTTGTTGGAAAAAAGGTACTCAATGCACACGTTGAGATTACGCGGTGGAAAAAAGTCACACGCACACACAGGTACATACAAACACAGCTAGAAGCAAAAGGCAGGCGGTGAATTGGGTGGCGACGCAGTAAGTGAGGTTCGCCGGTAACGGAGTTGAGATCCAGAGACTGGGCAAGTGTGCTCGCTGGAGCACTGCTGTAGGGTTTATAAGAATATAACACACACACAAACACATGTTCATATGTATCTCTAGTGATTCTCGCACTCGAAACTGAAGGCGTTGGACAAACGCTGGGCGGTGACAGGGAGGGGGGGTTAATAATAATAAATGAAAAGCAGCAGCGTTGTAAGAAAAACAGCAGTAAAAGCTGTTCCAGCAGCAAAGTCACAAATAGTAAACGGAAGAAAGCAACAAAAACAGCGTGTAAAAGTCGTTAGAGTAGAAGCAAAAACAAAAATACAAAAAACGAAAATCGCAAAAAATGGAAAATTTGTAAAAACGCAAAAGTAAATTGTATGTACGTCGTTGTTTTTGTTTCGGAAAAAACCTTTAAGGAAAGACAGTTTTTAGTCTATTTACTATTTTCGCTTGTTTTTTTTGTTGTATTTGCTGTTATTTATATTGCGTTTTTTTGTTTTTGTTTACTTGTCGCCAGTTTTATTTTTATTTTACCATTTTACAACGTTGCACTTAAAGCAACGCCACTGTGACGAAACAACCGAACGAATGACTTAGCGACGTTGTGACGCTAAGCTAACGTATTACGATTACGACTGCGACGACGCAACACTGTACAGTGGGGCATTTTCACTGTAGTTGCCAGTGATTTTATTTATGCAATTTTTTGAAAGGTGAAATTTTTGAAGAAAAAAATTAAATATTTTTTATGTTATAGTCGATCTACAATGGCGCGAAAAAAAAGGTCCTTCACTGCTGCAGTGATTCCGACCTTCTCGGTCGAAAAAATACCTTTTTTCATGAATTTTTTTAGAAAAAATTATTGCTGTAGGTTTATTTTACTTATTATTATATGAAAGTACAACATTTGGATACTTAAAAAAAAGTTTTATCGAAAAATAGCGAGGAATAACGGATTTATCGTCGATCTCTGCAGGCACCTCGAAAATAAGTTTTTGTGCGGTGACCAGCCTACAGCATCACTGGATCATCCGAAACCAAAAAATCAAAATGCTTTCTTTAGTTTATTAGTTTATATTTCAATTGCGTCGAGTTTTTTTTAATCTTTAAATTTTTCAATTTTTGGTTCCATTTTCAAGCCAAAATGACGATTTTAGACGAAAAAATCGACCTATTTGTTATTGTAAAATTGTTAGTAATTAAAATTTTTGGAAAAACTCGACGTCATTCGAGAGCTATATATATGTAGAATATTTGTTTAAAATTTTAAATAAACGATCGATGCAGTAGTTTTTTCTGTAGGCTGGTCACCGACTTTAAAAATGACATATTTGGGAAATCGATTCAAAGTTTTGTACACTCAGCGCAGATAACTGGAGGTACCGTTATTCAACCTGCTGTAACTTCGTTGGTTTTTCTCCGAATGACAATAAATAATAAATAACACAATATTCTTGAGATGTTGATGGTTCAGAAAAAAAAATTAAAAAAAAAAATATGAAAAACAAAATTTGCCAAACCTTACCCCCCCCTTAAACTAGATATAATCTACGATAAAAAAAATCAAAAAAAAGTCAAATCAATATGACGGCGTTTAAAAAAAATTGTCGAATTTTACCCAAAATTTGGTCGTTTTTGGCCTGCCAAAATTCGATTTTTTGATCAGATCAAAAATCGATAGGTCATTGTACGGAGAACTATATATAGAACATGTAAAAAAATCGATAGTGATCGGATCATTTGTTTTTGAGTAATCACTGCAGCAAATTCGGAAAATGCTGTTTCGAGAAAAACGCGTTTAAAGATAAAATGATCGTTTTCACTTTTACCGAGCGGCTGCTCTGTAAATTGCTATAACTCAAAAACTATTTGAGATATCGATTTGAAATTTTAATATGCTATTTTTAAAGGTGTAATCTACCGAAATATGAAACAAAAAAGAAATGATTTTTTTGAAATTTCACACTAGTTGTGCCCCTTAAGGGGTTATATACAGTTAGAATTTTCAAAAAATCGATTTTTTTTATTTCATTTTCTTAATGTACATATATTTAAGAATACACACAGAAAATTTCATATCGTTCCGGTGAATATTTTCAAAGTTACAAGCAAATTTGAAAAGGCGTTTCAGTTGCTTGGAAGTACAAGGTCCAAACTTTAAACGCGTTTTTCTCAAAATGGTGTTTTCAAAGTCGGTGACCAACATTACTCGAAAACGGCTAGACCGATTAGTCTCAAATTTTAACACGCCCTTCTTAAATATATTTTTTAGTAATTAATCGTAGATTTTTTCTCTCCGATAAATATTTTTTTTTTATAAACAATTTAAGGCCGAAATTTCGGTGAAAAATCGATTTTTTTTTTGAGAAACCGCCATTTTGTCAAAAAATTTTATTTTGCTTATTCCTTCGATTAATTATTAGATTTAACATTATTTTAACGAAATCTGTTTGGTTTTTTAATTTCGGATGATCCAGTTCCGAGATATAGTGGTCACCGCAAAACGTATTTTTTGAGAGGAGCTCCTGGAGATCAGCTGTAGCTCTTTTTCAAATAAATATTTTTACTAGTACTAAGTCTTAAAATACAGTTAAAAGATACCATAATATGTGTATAAATTTTTGGATCAATAAATTAAAAAGTTTTCTCAGAAAAAATTCTGGAAAATTCACTTTTTTCGGCCGTCTAACTGTATATAACCCCTTAACACACCAGCAGTGAAATTGACATTTTGACATATTTATATATATTTGAGTCTACTATCTTATAAACCCTATCCCGGACTTGGTTAATGTATGTCTATATTCACATATATATATCACAGGGGACATTATATGACCAGATACTTCGAGAAAAATATCGTTTGGAGAGGTCTAATGAGCTAGAGGACCCTTACCACGATAGTCATAACGGGCCCACATTCTTTTCCTCCCAAGGTCTGTCAATTTCACAACACTTCTTAAAATTATTTGTGGAATGTGTAATTTTTATCGATCGTAACTGAATGCCCACCAGAAAACGTTGACAAAGCTATTCTTCTTAGTTTTCATACAGAGCATTTTCATATAATTTTAACTTAAAAAATTCCAGAAAATATGAGTATTCATTAATTTTCAGTCCATAAAAAGCCAAATTCGAAGAATTTATGTTTTAAAAACTTTATGACGTCATTTTAGCATATGTTAGTTGCACGAGAATTTGAACTGTAGAAGTTATGAAGCATCTTACGTCTAACAAATTTTTGTTCGAGAACTTCTGCTCAGTTTGCATAAAAAGTCTCTTTGTAGAAGTCATCATATGGATTATAATCCAAAAAGATATAGAATAAATTTAGTCTGAACATGAATGGATAGGAACATTTGAAATTTCCTAGAGAGAAACCGGTGACGGATAAGCCACACATATTTTAGAAACTTTGAAATGATTCTAAAGTCGGTTTTAACTTCAAGATTCGAAATATATTCAGATATGTTAGAGAATAAATTATAAGCTTCCTTTAGAAATAACAAGCTCTATTGTAAAGGATAGGAAATCAGATAGTTTTGAGAATTTGTAATAACTTCATTAAAAACTTAAAGACATTGTGTAAATGTAAGAATGTAACCTCTTGTTCAGAGTAGACATATTTGTTAACCTCTCTTCTGTGTTGCATAAGCCTTTTGAAAGGGATGACTTGGATTATTGGCCTCCTTTCTATGCTTATTCTCTTATAATGAAATTGTCCAAAAAACTACATTTTTAGATTAGCATGAGAGGGAGATTTTGCCGAAGCTTTTGAACCCATAGCCAAAGGGATGGTGGTCGGTAAATCTAATTGCGAATGAATATTTGTTCTTGTTAAGCGTTTAGTACAATATAGGAATCAGGAAACCTAGAGTTAAGTTTAGATTTTAACACACTGTGCGCCAACTGTCAACAAACCGAAGCGCAAACCTGCTATGGAAACTACATTTGTGCGTTGAACGAACAGACGCACAGGAGGACGGTGGATGGACGATGCAGCAGTAGTGGCTGCGTTAAGGCATAAAGGTGAGAAAAAAAGCCACTGAACGACGGCGAGCGCTAAGATTTTTTACCTCGAAAGAAATTTGAAATAGAAGAAGTCGCAGCGAAGGCGCTGCCGTTCGTTGTATGTATAGACTTATTAGACAGTACAAGACGCAAAAAAGTGTAATACAAGTTGTTGGGGGAGGCGACAGGGGCAGAACGGGCGAACAAATCGTTGTTGCAGTCACTCACTTTCCGCTGCGACTGCTACTGCTGTTGTTGTTGTTTTGGATGTACGCGTTGTTTTTTTGCTAGAAAATTGTAGTTAGATCAAAAAAACACACAGCAGAAATAGAAATGGGAAAACAAGCAAGTAGCTAGTGAAGAATAAATAAAAGCGGCAAGAAGTAGAAAAAACAACAGCAACAACAACGAAGAAGCATAACCAAAAAGGAAATGGCAAAAAATTGCATTTGACGACAGAACGACGAACAGTAGAAAAACCCACGGCTGGCTAGCATGGGTTTGCACTGGGTCGGACGGGCGGTTGGTTGGACGGGTGAACTGGCAGAATCTTGGCAAAAACTTGTAATGTCAGTTAGAAATCCGAAGCTGAGAGGCTAACGCACTAACGAACGCGCACACGTACGTACATACATACATACATACATACATACAAACGCAAATATGCCGACAAATGTATGAACAAACATGGACACCGTGCAAATGGAGAAATGCAGAACTGTTTGTGTGTGTGTTTGTATGTTTTTGTTTTTGTTTTTTTTTACATGTGTGGCAATATCTAATGCGGTTATTTGTACCATGCTCCGGCTGGAAGCATTCTCTAAGTCACTTACAAGCTTACATACAAACATAAATAACCATATAAATAGCTATATATATCTATAAAATATCTACAAATACATAATATACATATGTATGTGTTTGTATGTATGTATGCGCCTTGGTATTCGTCCAAGTACCTGAAAGCGTCTTCGCGGCCCAACAAGCAGAGCAATGACATTTTTGCCTTTTGACGAATGTCAAACGCCATACATTTATCTACATGTTTATGTATATGTATGTGTGTATATATGTTTATGAGTGTGTGCTTGCATTAGAAGACATGCCAAGGCTTTAGCGCGTAGGATATAATAAATTGCAAAGGCGACTTCAAGGTAGTCATGTAGTGGACATTTTAATAGGTCCAAAGAAAAGTTTGGAAAATTTACCGTCCATTGTGGTTTTTATGCGGCAGAACAACAACAACAGCACACACATATAAATTACAATAAAATTTTGTAGCCAATTTATTTGAGTGAAATTTTTTCGAATTTATTAGATATTTGCAATTTCGCTTGAAAAGTGTGTGTTTGTATATAATAAACTTAGATATTCTTGTTTTTTATATAAAAAAATAAAGACACACACATACATATCTATAAGCACACACGCTCAGTGTGTAGCAAAAGAGTTAGTTAGTTACATGGCTTAGAGATAAGAGTCGTCGAAATGGCATTGCTGGCTGGCAAGGTTTCTGCGCTTTTTCCTTACACCACTTTGGCCAAAAACAACAAAAATGAGAAAAAACTATAAACATTTGTTGGCTTTTATACTCATGTGTGCAGAGACACATGCATTTAGTATATCCTGTTGGCTGCGTGTATGTATGTGTGCGTTCACCTTTTAGGGCATATGAAAAATGACTTGAAATTCTTATTGGCAATGCCGCAACGCAAGCAGCAACATTTTTAGTTCACCTCTTTTTATGTTGATTTCTGGCGGAGTATGTCTGCGTTTTTCTTGCTGTTGTTCTTGTTTTTGTTAAGTAACTATTGGATTAGGCATACTTGAAAGGTTTTTTGCTTTCAATTTCTTTTTTTTTTGCTGTTAATTTTATATGAACCCGAAAAAGGTTGCTCTTTAGATAGCAAGAAATTCTATTGCATGTGTAAGCTATTGACTCTACATAAAAGTTAGTTACACAGACATATATTTACTTATTATCTAAATTCTAGAAGTTGAACAAAATGATGAGAAATTGTACGTTATCAAATAGTGCATAGGTATAAGGTAATTCAACGGATCCTGGAATATACAATTTTGTTGATTTGTTGTTGTTATTTGACCTGTTGTGGTTCTCAATTTGACATTACCCAAATCATTATTTAGTCTAGAGTGGAGTCGATGCAGTCCTTGATTGGATATAAGTCGGGGCCCGCTGAGGTTACGTAGAACCAACTGTCGTGGAAACGGTGTCTTCCGCATTAATCACCTTCTGGAAAAAAAATTCTATGGTTATTGTTTTTGTATTGATTGGGTAAATTCTGTCCGAGCGGTGTGTAAATATCTAGGTTTTGTAATGGTTGTCAAAGTAAAAAATGTTTCGTCCGTGTTTTCTCGAGGGAAAGGAGTTTTAGAGAAATTAGCTCAAGAATGAAGGAGGTATTGGAGAATGCCACGGCGAACACATGTTCAGTATGTTAGCACCTGGATCGCTACTATGAAGTTATTACTCTTGTCCTGCAATGCAACTTGAGATTTGGAACCGTGATTAATGGAGCCTTACGAAGAAAGTGGCTAAATCTGCTGACGGATACTCCTTGTATAATTTCAAGCGCCTCTTCTAGTTCACAGAGATAGAGAGTGTATAAGACTGAATTCAGTATGATTTTCGACCTTCAAGTTCGGTTTCGTTCAAGGAGATCTCAAAAAATAAATATATTACGTGTGCCACCCTGCAGATTTGCTCTCCAAGCAGTTTGGGCGCAATGTAAATCTTTAGAGTTCCTTTTTAATTTCCATATATTATAGCCTATTGTTCCATCACTGTTCCTCGGAAGTTGGGAATCGATATGGGTTTCTGGTCACATGGCTGCTTCGCAAAACACTATTTTAGAATCTCGTTGATTAAACTGCATAGGCATTGGCATCGGGCACAAAATTCAGGAATTGGTCGGATAATAATAATTTTTCGTTATATATTTTTTTCGAAGATCAAACTGTGACCCTTCGTAGCATCTGTCATATAAGCTTGACGAATAAGTTTTATATACCACTGGAATATGATGAAAATTCAGATCTATATCTTGGATTTTTTAGTAGCTATATAGAGTAATTAAAAATATTTTTTTAAAAAATCCTTTTTTCGAACTTCGAATCCAAATATTTCGATTTAGGACGCTAACTTCGAAAATCGGAGAATACAATTTTTTAACCTATGTCTCAATCTCCCGCAAAAAATTAGTTTGGTCCAATACTTCAAATTATTATTGTTGTTCTTACGGTGTTTTTTAAATTTTACGTAAGAAATTTTAGAAAAATTAATAATTTTACCAAAGCACGATGGGTTTTATCTGTTATACGAATACATGTATGATATGATTTAGAACAACATCACATCCTAATCGAACTATACAGTAGGAAAAATCTAAAATACCAACTTGGACTATTTGTAGATACAGATGTAATCGATATCCATACGAATATACATACACACATAAGTATGAAATTCGAAATATATGTATGTATGAAAAATGTCTTTGCAACAACTCGACTGCAGCATGAGCAGCATGCGTTAGGATGCAGCAACAGGCGGCTGGGTTCTAAGCCCTCTCAAACTGCATTTGTAAGCGATGGAAGCGAAGATTTTACGACAAACGAAGGCGAATGTACGCGTGGCGCGTTTGCGAGATGTCTATTGAAAGTGTGAGGTGTGGAACGAGAGGTCGGTCGATGGCACATGAAACCACATGCAATCACATACATACACATACAACAAAATTAATAAGAATACACACACACACAGAGCTGCATATGGCTATGTTTGTATGTATGAAAAGCGCATGTGAGATCAAGCTTTGGTCAATTCTTTAATTGCAGTGGAACGCGCGCAACCTGAAGAGATTGCCTGCGAAGCCTAGTCCAAGAACCAAGAACCGAGTGCACGGCGCAACTAAATTTTTACAATTTCGCTGTTTGCGAGTGCGTAGACCGCAACAGAATCTAATTCGTACGAACTGTGGCGAGTGCAATGATATCTGCGAGTTTTTTATTTTTGTTTTTGCTGTTCTGCTATTGCAGTTACTGTGAGCGTGAGCTCGAGCTCACTCGCATCCGCAAGACGCCAATAAATGAGTTGGTTATTGCACTTGGCCTTATTTGCTTGGCGCGCTGTGACTTTGGCTTTGGTTTTGGCTTTGATTTTGATTTTGAATTTACCATTGCCGCTTGCTTTATTGTTTTTGCCAATGGCATTGCAACAGCTGCAGCGCGAAGCGGCCGTGAGTGTGACTCTGTGTGTGTGTGCGGCTTGGCTTGATGAGCTGTGGTTCGCCGCGCTGGCGAGTAGACTGGTCCAGCGACACTGTGTACGCAGACAAGCTACGATTTACGACCATTTATGAGCGAGCAGCTCAGCAGCATCGCCAGCTCTTGGGCGGCCGTACGCATGCAGCCGCGCAGTGGCAAGATGCTGTGGCAACAAGCGCTCTGCGTTGCAGGCAACTTGCAGTTTTCCACTTTCGCGCTTATATGGATGCGTGCCCGCCACTTGTACATATTTCGTTTTGATGTTCTATTCCACATTTTTTTTTGCAATTTATTCTATTGGCAAGACGGTCTTGGTCTAGCTTCAAAGCTTTGCTCCTATGCGTTATTGTGCGCTTCTATGTACATTTCTATGTGCAAGAACTGCATGTAAGCAGCGCTGCGAAAAGAAAGAGTTGAAATGAAAAAATGAAAATAGAAAAAACTATTTTTGTTTTTTACTTGCAATTCCTTTCGACGCTCGGTCTACACTTCGCTATATGTACTTCGCATTTTGCAGTTGCTGCATGCGTGCTTGAATTCTCTTCTTTATTCACCTTTCAGGCTTCGCTTTTAAAGTGGACTTTTATGTTTGTTAGTTAAATTCTTGGAAATTTTTAGAACAACAATTAAATGGAAATATTTATTGGCGGTTAATGTATAGAAATCATAGTGAAACATTTCCGGCTTTCATAAGTGCCATGTACTCGTACTCGTACTCGTACGTGGGATATGGATGTGTGTGTGTGTGTGATGGTAGTGATGCATTTCTCGAGAGGTTTGCGATCTTCTAACAGATATCATACGAATAACTAGCATACATGGTACCTATTTAAGTCAGTTCGCAGTGTTTTATTTAGTTTAAGCTCATATGTATGTTGAGATTAAGATTTATGCTAGACGCTTAAATAGAGCTCAACAACTTTTTATGGTCAGAATTTCTGTTTTATTTGGTAAATGTAGGGTCCCATAAGTTTTGAATTCCTTCTGAATAGCTAATGAGCTTAGGGGAAGCTTTTTTGGTGGCGAAAAAGTCCCTTGGAGCTTTGGAAAGTTTTTAAAATTAATTAATTTTAATTTTAGAAATTAGTTTTAAACGGCAGGGAATGGTTGAACCACATTTGCTAGGGCTCCATCGAGGCAATACGAGTTATGTCAGTTTTGCTAGTAGCTTTAGCCCATTTTTTGCAAATATGAAAAGTCACACGGGCCCATTACTGACGAATATGGAGACTGGGGCATTTTGTATTTTGTATTTGATAGTCTTGGTTTTATTTGGTAAATAAAGGGTCCTAAAAGTTTTGAATTGCCACTGAGCAGCTAATAAGCTTATGAGAAGCTTTTTTTTCAAAAACTCTCTTGGAGCTTTGGAGAGCTTTAAGCTCTTTCTAGCTACTTTTAAAATGCAGAAAATAACTCAAAACAGTAAAATGACTAGAACATTATCAGCGTTGTATTAAAAATCAAATAAAGCTTTCTTATGAGTAAAAATAATAAAATTAATTAATTTTTTTAACTTTCCAGGTACGTGAACGGAATGAAGATTTGAAAGAACAATTTAAATATTTTATGAGTGAGTATTCACATTTTATATTACAAGTGCTTGTGAGGGAGCTTTTTCGGAGCTTTTAAGGTTAAGCTCCACGACTATTACAAAAATTATTCCAAGGAGCTTTTTTCAAATTGTGGATTCTTACCGGTATCTTCGAATGATTCATGAACTGTCTTTTTTGAGTTATTTTAAAGAAGATCATAATTTGTCGTTCGGGTGCAGACTTCGGACAAAGCTCTATTTTATGCTAATGCACAAAATTTATGAAGTTTTGCATCTGTCGTAATATCTATAACAGTACACGCCCTTTAAAACTGAAAAAATTTATACATCATTTTCAGTCCCCACTGTATATTGATTATTACATAGTAATGATAAAAAATCGAACATACTCGTACTGTGAAGTCATAAAAAAAGACTAGAAGGCGAACAAAAAACCATCAAATGCGAAATAGAAGAGAGACAAACGGCCGAGATATGTAGTAGGGACGGACATTGAAAAATAACATTGCGGTAATTTTGCGCTAACCGTGGAAAAAAATATAAAAATATACTACTATATGCGCAACTATACACATTCACATACATTCGTCAACGTAATGATAAAAATTATGGCCGGAAAAACGTTTCAGAAAAAGTACCCCTAACGTAATAAACGGAAATTCACATAAAAAGTTGTGCGCTACAACGTACCGACATACGTAGGTACACACCACATACCGGGCGTCACTGGCCGTAATGGTGAAAAAGCGTTTTGAAAATGTGTAGAAAAATCGACTGACTCTACGAAGCAAAAAAAAAGTATGAAATAAGGCAATGACGCATAGCAAAGGCGTAGAGGCCAGCGCAACGAAGTGACTTAACTGCTGACTGACTGAACGACGAACATTGTCGAGAGAGACGGCGAGCGGGGAAAGGATCAATTTTAATATCGTTTGCGTTTTAATGAAATTTTTTATATGCTTTAATATGTAATTTGCTGTTTTTTTGTGAAATTGAGAAAATATTTCACTGATTATTTTATGTCAATTCCATAATATAGTTTTTTAGTGCTTTTAAAATATTTCACGTAATTTGACGGTGACCCTTTGCATGACGTTCGTAGCGATTGGTATTGCGTGAAACGCTAAAAACCGCTGTCATAATAATATTTTGTTTTTGGGTTCTTTTTTTGGTACACGTTGAATCGGTGAAGTTCTTTAGAGAGAACAAGCTTTGGTTTCGGAACTAATACAATGAAGCGCCTATTTTCGAAGAGTTTTTCTTGTCTAAGTATTGTTGTGCCTATATCAGATATCTATAGATCTATTCTTAGTCAACTCGATTTGTACAGACTGTTGAGAGTCCCTGGTGATTCTTGGCGAGATTGATGAATTATTTGTTCTACTGCGACCTAGTGAAATTGAGTTAAATAAATTCATGTTTAATTCGAGTTTATAAGTATCAGAGAGTAAAGTAAACTTCAAATCAAGTCTTTTGTAGTTGAGAATTCGAAAAATATAGAATAAACACCCTTATTGCGAGTCTGGAGTCCATTCTACTGCCAGTCGACACTCGCAATAGCAGGAAAATTTCGGAAGTAATTTTTTTAGCCAACGGTAGCTAACTTTCTTGCGGATTTAGGATTGCGGGTTCTTTGATTATCGAATTTTTGGGGGTAGAGATTAATTTGAGGTTAAGCTAGAAGGTGGTACATTTTTTTATATTAATTATTTTTTCTGAGTAATTTTTTGTATCACATATTAGTTCTTTAGAAACTATTATGCCAATTTTCGCACAATATCAGGGAAAAGTAACACAATATGGATGTTAAATGGGAAGTAATTGATATGCGAGGTGTGTTCAAAAAATAACGGGAATTTTCGTTTTTTGAAACACATATTAACCATTGGCATAATGTTGTCGCCTTCAAAATAGTCCCCATTGGATCTGCTAGCGCTTTTTTCAATCGTCGAAACATTTCTCAAACTGCATTTTTGGAGTAACCTTTGAGTTTTTCAGCGATGTTTCCCGATATAAAAATGGAAACTGTGAATATTATATCAGTTGTGTCTAAAAAGCCTTCTGTAAAGTATTTTAGAAGTTTTCAATTTAATTAAAGTTGGGTATAAAGCACCTAACAATGCAATTGAGGTTTACCTTTCCTAAAAATGTATCAAAATTTTAATTATTCAAGAATTATACTAAAATGTTTTCGTGGAAGCATTAATAACTTGAAATTGGGGCAATTCAATTACCTTACACATATTGCCAAGCCAAAAAAATATTGCATGCTTTACTTTACGCTTCAAGAATTAGAACATAAACTTAAGCCTACTAATGCCATACAGATAAATAATCTATATAGCTGTATAAAAAATCTATTATTATGCGCATAAAACGGTAAAATGTACCGTGACATTGTGTCGATCTTACAACAAATTAAAAATAACTAACACTAAGCAACAACAACAATATGCCTTTTATGTGTGCTGTGTGTGTTCTAGCTAATATTAACTTTTACATACAAATTATGGCTTTTGTCGTAATTATTCCGGTTATTTATTACTACTACTGTGGCGCTATGCTTTTAGCGACGTTTTATGCTCATGCCATTCAGAAGAATTCGCTGCTGTTTTTTTTGTTTTCCTCGGACAGTTTGCTTTTTACGAGCATTCAGACGCGGCTAGATCGCCGACTCGCACGATATTGTGAGCTGGAGTCGGCTAAGGTGGTATTCCAGTGGCGCATAGGCGGTAGTAGGTAGCGGGCGATTACTTTTTCAAACCTTGTCGCGCACATAGAACTAACACTGTTGTTGTTGTTGTTTTGGCCTTCATTGGACACGAATATTTCATAAAAGAGAATAAATGCCGCGATAACAGTGTTAATGTCATATATCATACTGACCATAACAGCAAAAAATAGAGATATAAAAAAAATATGAAAACAAAAATAATAAAAACAATGGTCAAATGCCAAATAGCGGTATTTGAAGAAGTAAATAAGACAGCGAGAAACGAAGCAAAACAATAAAATCCACACACATATTCGGCTTTCGGGCTAATTCTACATATTGAATCAAATAAAGAAAACGATTGGGAAAGGTAATCAAAAAAATCAAAAAAATTAAAAAAAATATTGAAAAAATAGAAAAAAACAATATCTGTCTACACACAAATTAATTTGGTTGTGTGTGCACATTTATAATCGTCCAAATTACCTGAAAAGGCCGCCAAAAATAGTTATAACAACAACAATTATGCTCACGCACTTGTTTTTGAACGTTTTCACGCATTCACACAATTTCGCTCAATCGAATGCAAAACTAATGCCATATAACTGTAAAAATCCCACTTAAAAAATTAAGATATCTCAATTTGTATTTGAGTATCTCTTGAAGGTTTTTATTATTAATTAGTTCGATTATCATGTTCTTGAAGTGTTATTATTGGATTGGGGTAAGGGAGATGGTTAAACTATTGATCAAAAAAAAATTCTAGATATATCAACGAATTCTCAAAACTTTTGTTAAAAACAATGTTTTGATATGGAATTCATTTCATAACTTTCTCAGACATCCTGTAACAATTCACAAAATTCTGATATCTCCAGCATACCTTCTCCTCAAAACATTAAGCTTAATGTCCATATTCATATATTTTATCATTTTAATAAATAATTAAAATTTTGTTAACAGTTGGCAACACTTCAAAAAATATTTTCAAATCTGAATCTTATCTAATTCATTACCACATTTATATCCATACTGTTAAATAAATTTATTTTCATTTCATACTTTCAATTTCATTAAATACTTTCTTTTTAACAGTTGGCAACCCTTTCAGATAACATTTTCTTACCCTTCTTACAATTTTAATTACTTCAACATTTTAAATACAGTTTAGAAATCAAATTTCATACAAATTTCCTTCCATAACTCGAACTTCTATAACTCAAGTTCTCCATAACTCGAACTCGAACTCTTAAATTGGTAATAGAAGGCATATTTCATACAAATTTCTTTCCATAGATCGAACTTTTCGACCAGGGCATAATACAAAATTAAAAATTTTACTATCGAGGCAGAATTTTAAAAGAGTCTCTCTATATCGTATGGAGGCGTACAAAAAATATAATATTGCACTTATGGATTGCATAAAACATCTAACAAAGGCATGGGATACAGACGTCAAGATTTTTTGTGGATTATGGTGATTCGAGTTAGAGAAGTTCCACTGTAGTTGGCAACCCTACTTAAAAATTATAAACTGCAGACGGTTTTCATTAATCTGTGATTCTGTTGTACTATAGCTGAATCATGGGTTCAATATTATGATGCAGTAAGTTGGCAAAAGTTCCATGTTCCAGACATATGAAATATGAGAGGTGTGAATGCTTCTAAATTCTTCTAAAAATCACTTCTGATTATAATTCTATGCCTTTGTGTCGGAGTTTGTGTATTCGAAATCAAACATATAACATCATATGTGTAATCTAAACATAACATGAGTAATCTATTTCTATATTTGAATTTAAAAATATCTTCGTCGAAAGGAATTTATGAAGTTGGAAAGCGAAGAAAGCAACAGAAAAATTTTTTTGGAAGAACGGAGTTTAAAATATGGAAGGTAGTGAAAGATTGACCTCATGCAAGTAGTTTTCCATAAAAATATTGAAAGTAAATTGTAAGCCGCTCTAAAAATGCCGTAATCCAATCTGTTGATTCATTATCAAAATTAATATTTCCATATAAAACCCAAAAGCTTATCTAAAATTTCGCTGAGAACACATATTTTATTTATTTATTTTTTTTATTTCGAATTTGTTCTATCTTTTATTGCCATTTTTTTTTTTGTTATTTTAAATTTGTATTTATTTTAATTGTATTTCCTAGAATGCCATATCAAGTCAAGCGGCAGTCGCTTTGAAAATAATCTTCTGGTTTTTCCATTGCGTCTTTTCTTCTTCTAATTTTGTTTTTTAGCACGCTAATTTTTTCGGTTGTTGTGAGAGATTAAAATTCAAAATCAAACAAAAATAAAAAAAAGTGTAAAAAAAATCCACTTCCAAATTAGAAAGAAATAAATACACACATGCACAGGGACCTGCAAGTGTGTTGGTGTTAAAATAACAATAATATCTGCAAATAAAAAGCTTAAAGCAGTGGGCCTATTTTTGGCGTTGCTACGCCTATTATCAGAATTGTTGCTTTTCGCGCATTTTTTTTTTTGGTTGAGGGTAACATTTTTGAGAAAACAGTAATACGAAACATTTATTTTTAATTTTATTTTTCACAACACATATTTGTACAAATGTACTGATACATACCCTGCCAGCCAGGCCTAACCACTTTCCCCTCATGTTTCTTCAATTACTAACACCAACGCACACGTTTGGGTTGTTTTGTTTTTGTATTCGTACGTGTGAGGGGAATAGTGGTTAAAAAACTCACAAGCAGCTATGCTGGCCTATGACAAATTCACCACTTTTTTACCACTTTTGTGGGTTTAAAAAACTTCGGTTTAACCAGCTTTTTCACCACCTTTGGCTGGCAGGGTACATACATACATATATACATACATGTGTCTACAGTATGTGTGTTTCTCAGTTAATTTTTCTTACGAAATTTGATAAAAACGCGAGATTATCATGTACATACATATGTACTTATGTATATATGTAGTTGTTTGTGAGAGTATTTTTACCAAATTTGGCTTTAAATTAGAGAATTTTCAAGGTCAAAATGAACTAAAAATAATTTTCTGAATTTTATAGTTGCTTATGACGAACCAAGGAGACTTACGAGGTATGTTCAAAAAATATCGGGAATTTTTTTTTAATTCAGCAGATTTGGAAAGTCCAATGGTTAAAAATAAAGGGAACCTTAATTGCCTAATAACCTTATTTCAAAAACAAAAAAATCAGCAAAAAAGTTTAAACACAGAAATATGATATACATACTTACATATTTATTGTACCATTAGCTTTCGTATATATTAAAATATTTTTCCCCTCATTCGCGCCTATTGGCTGACCTTTGTAACGATTGTGAAATGCGTTATGCAAATATCTACGAACTCAAGTCTGAGTTATTACATATGAAGAAAAAAAAACAACAACAAGAATAATAATAAAAATAAATTGTAAAATTGCGTAAAAACTGCAACTTGTTTGTGGAAAAAAGCGAATAAAAAATTTTTCTGGTCAATAAAAAAAATACACTTACATACAATAGTTATAGATATAAATATAATTTATTTGCAAGTGTTTATGTGTGTGTGTGTGTTTTCTTCCATATGCACTTTAAATATTGCGGTAATCAATGCCTTGACGTTATAAATTGGAATGCATTTGTAATGGTTTTATATATATATAAACATACATATGTACACATATATATATATTCATAAATACCCATATGCAATGTTTATGTGTAGCAGAAGTGTTGTTGCATAGGGTCGTTACCGCTGCGCTGCCAATTGAAGTTGCAGCAAAACTCAATTACTCTGATACAGTGTAGAAAGAACAATGGTTGCTTAAGATTTCAAATAAGAAAATAAAATAATAAAGATTTTATATTAGTAAATTATCCTGACTGAATTAAACATTTTGAAATGAAATGAAATAGAAAAACAAGTAAGGAAAGGCTAAGTTCGGGTGCAACCGAACATTTTATACTCTCGCAATTTATTTAGAGATTTTTATTAAGATACACAATTTGACCCGTATATTCGGTATAAAGTCCAATAGAAAAACGAAAATATTCATATATCCGTGGCATTGAAAAGTTATAGTCCGATTTCGACAATTTTTTCACAAGTGATGCCACGTATAATATACAGTATTTGTGTAAACTTTTATTTCGCTATCTTCATTGGTTCCTTATGTATATCTTATAAAGTTAAGAAATTAGATGGAATTCAAAATTTAATTATATGGGAAGTTGTCGTAGTCGTGAACCGATTTCATCCATTTTCCACATCAGGGTGTCAAGAAAATATTATATACCGAATTTCATTGAAATCTGTCAAGTAGTTCTTGAGATATGGTTTTTAACCCATAAGTGGGCGATGTCACGCCTCTTAACAACTTTGTTGCGAGAGTATAAAAACAATATGTGAAATTTCGTTTTCTTCGCTGTTGTGACGTCAGTAAAGCAGCTAATATCAAGTAAAATAAAAAGTAAATTTTGTAAGTCCGATAGGTGGTGCTAGAGTCGAAATACTATTAAAGCTGGTCTTATGAAAATTTTAGGGTACGAGAGAATTTTATGTATGATATTATCAACCATTATTTCTGCAAAAATTCATAGTTTTTATATAGCGAAGAACGACAATAATACTGCAGAGGTTCATTGGATTTATAATCGAGTAGGAATTAAATGGTGGAATCTTAAAATTAGTGATTAACTTTGGCGTACAGATGCGAACCAACAACCGACTACGCTGTAACATCCTCTATACATACTTTCAAATTCCGCCCGGAAGCGTCAGAATTATATTTCGCAAAGTGATTAAATAACTACAGGCATGACCTTATCTAACTTGAGGTCGTTCCTGTGAGAACATAGAACCATGAACTGTATGAGCTCTACAGCGATATGAATGTAGTTAAGCGCATAAAAATCCAACGAATGCGCAGGTTGGGCCATGTCGTACTTATGGAAGACAATGCTCCAGTGATAAGCTCTTTCGATTCTATACCCATGGGTGGACAAAGGAAGCGAAGAAAGGCTCCACGTATCCCATGGAAGGATCAATTGTATAGGGACATGACTGCAAAGTATAGAGGCAACTAGCGAAGATTTGTGTTCTCGACTCAGACCGACTCATGGTTGTAGTGCCAGAGAAGAAGAAGACTTGATCTATCGGCATCATAACTTTCTTTAAGACTTTCCAAAAAAACTTAGTTAGGTCATATGTACATAATCTAGATCCAATACAAAAAATATTGTACAATATCATCTATGAAGTTTCCGAAGAGATCTTATTAGACAGTATTTTTGCAAAAAAAATATTTCTTTATTAATTTATCTATTTTTCTGTAATATTGATATTTATTTCCATAAGCTTATTTAAAATTTTATCTTTAGTAAAAGTTATTAAAACCGTTACAAATATTTTTCTAATATTTTAAAAGTTTTGCAAACTCCATTTATTTGTTATTATTTTCAAAATTTCGGTTCGCACAGTTATTAACTCAAATTTTAATATGTCCAAACAACGCGTTTGCCCCACTGTGCCACTCACTTTGCAGCACTCACACACATACACACACACACACGCACGCGTACATTCATTTATTTTCATTCGACAGCTTTATGCTGCTTTTTCGATTTGTTGCAGCGGATATAATTTAAAAACGCTTTTTTGTTTTCCCTTTTTGTTGTTATTGTCATATTTCATTTATTTACTTTTCTACTTCTTTGTTTGTTTGCTTGTGTTTTTTGCGCGCTTATTTGGTGCTTTTAAGAAAAAATTGCATTTTTTTGCGCTTTATTCTTTCATTCTTTCTCCACCATCTTCTTTCATGGCGTTTTTTTTTTGTGTCTTCTAGTAAAATATGCAAAAATATGTTATGTTTTTTGTTGTTGTTCGCTTTGTCGTTAATTACAGTAGGGCTCGGCACATAGAAAAAATTATGCCAACAGAAAAAAAACGAACAGCAACAACTGCGACGAAAGTATTCGCGAAATGCGAGCGAAATAATAATAATAAAAGAAAACAAAAACAAAAACAATAAAAATAATTAAAGCAAAAAGGAAAAAAAAAACTCAAATTCAACGTGGAAAATATGTGAAAATATCAAGCGAATAAATATGCAAGGGTGTGGGCAGGCGACAAATGACATTCGAGCGAGTGATGGCGGGGGAGAGCAGTGTGAGTGGGGTGTAAATAAATAAATAAATTGCGAGTGAAATTAAGTTTTCAAGACTTTTTTGCGCGAGTCATGTGTGCGTATTATAAAGAAATATGCGTGAAATATTTGTTTACATTTTTGATCAAGCGCTGCGCGGTGCAGTTGACCTCACTTGCAGAGCAGCACCTCTTCTTTGCGACCACCTCTCTCGTCAACTCGATTATCGATGCAATTTTTCTTTTGTTTTTACTTTAAATTTTTTTATTTATTTTTACTTGTTTGCTCGCCCTTACCTCATCAATAGCTCATTGCCCCGTCACGCTGATGTCGTAATGATCGTCCGTTACTATCTTTGCCTTGTCTTATCTTCGCGCCCCATTGAGAAGTGTAAAACAAGACAAAATTGAGAAATCTGTAATAATATAATAACTGTTATTTATTCCTTATTTGTTTTGCTATTTAAGAAAATTGAAAATACTTCGAAATATTAATGAATTGTGGAGGTACTTCATTCCATTACGTGGGGTTAACTTTATTGAAAATTAATTTGAGTTTTTTTTTCTTCAATCGAGATTCGAGGACAAGACTATCGATTTTGTCGATATACATTTTGGAAAATAAGAACAGTTATTAAAAGTTGTAGTTTCGTGTTCAACTGATCTGTCTTCGTAAACCAATCAGAAATATCTATAGAATTGATGCTATGAGAACAACACATCCTTGAAATATTTAAACCATATGATTAGAAACCTTCATTTGGAAGAAATATGGTAAAAAATAACGAGAATTTTAAGAAAAAATGGGTTTTTATGAGCTTGGCGATTATCGTTTGTTACAAGCTCACACTCCGTTGCTTGTTCGTGAATTCTTGACCAAAAACAATACTGTAACGATGCCCTAGCCTTCATATTCACCAGACATGGCTCCGTGTGACATTTTTCTATTTCCAAACCTGAGAATCTTAAAAGGCCTTACAAGCATACAAGAATTCGCCGAAAGAGCCAAAGGCTATGGGGGACTATTTAAAGACAACATAGACGAATAAATACATATTTTTACAAAAAACGAAAATTCTCAATATTTTTTGAACACACCTCGTATACTTTATATAATAAATTCTGAAAATTTTTGTTTACGATATGTATTATTAGAATCTGTATATTGCTATTTTGCCAATTAGATATCTTGATATTTTTTTCTCTTAGTTCGAAATTTAGACTTCCGATTGTAAAATCCAATGGCCTGAAAGAAATGTAACATATAATCCGGGCAAGAAATACTAAAATATAAATAACGATTTTTAGACGGGGACTGACTTAAAACCGTGTTTAAGAGATCTTAAATTAAGTTCTTCTATGAGCAAGACGAATAAAATATACTACAGTTAAACTTCAATAACTCGAGCTTCTATAACTCAAAGTTCTCCACAACTCAAACTCTTGAATTGGCGATAGAAGTCAAATTTCAAACAAACTACCTTTCGTAACTCGGAAGTCTCTCTAACTTGACGTTTTTTTTTGTGGATTATAGTGATTCAAGTTAAGCAAGTATAACTGTATATGTAAAGAGATTAAGCAATAAGACCTAACTTCCACGTTGAGAGCATATTCAAGGTTTCAGATTCCTGAAGGCGACCGAGTATTTGAAAAAGGTGCCGAGCTCCAACAACAAAAACGGACATAATCCCATTTCATCCCACTAAAGTTTCAGAAGGCTGCTATAAAAAATGCTTAAATTTTCTTAAAGTTTATGAAGACTATCGTATTTGAGGTTATGTCTATTATAGAATAATATGATATCGATATCATTGGAAACAATACCCGCGCCGCTAGTTTTGCTTTTTCCAGACTGGATAAGGAAGCGAAGCGTATGGGTCTGGTGGTGAACGAGGACAAGACGAAATATCTCCTGTCGTCAAACAAACAGTCAGTGCATTCGCGTCTTGGCTCCCACATAACTTTGAAGTTGTAGATAATTTCGTCTACCTGGGAACCAGCATTAACAGCAATAACAATGCCAGCCTGGAAATCCAACGCAGAATCACTCTTGCCAACAGGTGCTACTATGGACTATGTAGGCAATTGAAAAGTAAAGTCCTCTCTCGACGAACCAAAATCAAACTCTACAAGTCTCTCATCATTCCCGTCCTACTTTACGGTGCAGAAGCGTGGACGATGTCAACATCCGATGAGACGGCAATCGGAAGATTTATGGTCCCTTAAGAATTGGCTACGGCGAATACCGCAGACGATGGAACGATGAGCTGTATGTGTTATTCGACGACATAGACATAGTCCAGCGAATAAAAAGACTACGGCTGGCTAGGTCCTGTTGTACGGATGGATGAAAATACTCCAGCTCTGAAAGTGTTCGATGCTGCACCCGCTGGTGGAAGCCGAGGAAGAGGGAAACCTCCACTCCGATGGAAGGACCAGGTGGAGAGGGACCTGGCTTCGCTTGGTATAACCAATTGGCGCCAAACTGCCAGAAGGAGGGATACGTGGCGTGCTGTTGTGGACTCGGCTATAACCGCGTAAGCGGTGTCTACGCCAGTCAAGAAGAAGAAGATATGGGAACTCATAAGAATTTTCTGTCTATAAAGTATTTTTACTGAAAAGGTTCTGAGAAAAATATTATTTTTATTAAGGAATACTCATGGAAATCGCCTTATATGATATGTTTTATGTCCACATTCCTTATATCTATGCAAATATTAAATTTTTTTTTATGATTAAATCGCTTTGTTGGAAAATGGAATATTTTCCGAGCTTCTCCAACCATTCGACAGCAGCAGTTTTTTTCTGCGACAATTTTCCATGCTTCACAATGGTTTATGATGCAACACCCCGCGCACCCTGCGCTCACAGTCACTCCACTTTGATATGTTTTTTAATAAAAATGTGCACCTTTCATTATATATGTTGACGTAAAAATCGATATTTTACAAAAAAAAATCAAAAAAAAGAATAAACGGAAATAAAAATAAAAATAAATAAATTTGCCAAGACAACAACAAAAACAGTAGCAACAAACAGCAGCACACAAATAAAAAGCGCCAAATGAGCGAAGCAAAAAAAAAAACAACAACAACAGCCAAGTGGAAAAATGCAAAGCAAAAAACGTCGGAAAACGGCTAAGAGCGAGAGAAAGAATACGAAATGGATAAAACAACAACAGCAACAAGAGCGTTGAGGAAAAAATTACAGCTGGAGAAATAAAATGACAGCAACGGGCGCAAATAGCAATAACGTCGACAACAACAACAATAGTAACAAAAAAATCATAATAATAGCGACAACAATGGCAGTAGCAGCAACAACAACAACAACAATACCAACAGCAGTAGCAATAAAGTCGAAACGGTCGTTATGCTGCTTTTGCTTTTTGCGCTCTTGCTCTTCCACGCTGTTGCTGCTGTTGTTGTCGGTTTTTGCTTTTGTTGTTGTAGCTGTAATGCCCATTTTCTTTTTTGTTGCTTATTTTGGTTTTTAATGTTTTTCAGCTTTTATTATTTATTTTTATACTTGCCGCGCGCCAACCTTTTTATGTCCACCAACACAAACGAACACACACAAACGAGCGCCCTCGTCCTCGCTCGCACCCGAGCAGCGCTTTTTCATTCACTATTTGAGTGCCGATGTGTGGAGTCAAGGCAGTGTGAGTGGGGTGCGACGCACCCTGCCAGCCAGGCCTAACCACTTTCCCCTCATGCTTCTTCAATTACGAACACCAACGCACACGTTTGGGTTGTTTTGTTTTTGTATTCGTACGTGTGAGGGGAATAGTGGTTAAAAAACTCACAAGCAGCTATGCTGGCCAATGGCAAACTCACCACTTTTGTGGGTTTAAAAAACTTCGGTTTAACCAGCTTTTTCACCACCTTTGGCTGGCAGGGCAAGGAATGCACAAATAATAATACAAAAACAAAAAGAAAAAAATTTTTAAAAATAAAAATAAGAAAATATAAAATAAAATGGAGGGAAAAATGTGAAATATAAAAAGGAACAGCGCAAATATTTTCCTTTTTGCACATTGGCACGACGAGCGGCAGCATAGAGCCAAAAGAAATGGCTAGAAGAAGAGCCGCCTGTGTGAATGCATAAAAATGTTGACTTGAATTGGGTGGAGGGACGGGTGTGTTGGTGCGGTGGAGGCTGTCGCTGTATGCGAGGCTTTCAAACAAGTCATACGTCGATGTCCTTCCCGTTGTCCTGTCATTGCACTTACATACATATATACATGTAAATATGTATGCCTCAGTGTATGTGTGTGTCATGGCGGGAAAAATACCGTAATAAAAAATTTTCTGTTTTTATTTTTGTAATTTGCTTTTATTTTTATTTTTATTTGTATTTTAAAGATTCAAAATGTGTATGTGGATAATGACGAATGGCGCAGCGCAAGGATGAAAATATTATGGCTGTGCGTGTGTGTGAGTTTGTAAGTATGTGTGAAGTTTGTCGTTGTGTGTGTGATTTTATTGTGTAAGAGCCAAGTTAATGTGTACATATATGAATGTCTGTATGTATGCGACAACATATGAAGCTGAATGTGCGGGTGTGAGATCAAAAAACCCGCCGTAAAAAGTGGGCTAAGAAGTTTTTTCGACTGAGGCAGAAGAAGAGGAAGATTTTTGGGGCGCTTGAACTACAAATACATGTGGACTTACATGCTTACAAACATATTTATATATTACGAAACTGCATAACATTGTTGTGAGCATGCATGTGTGTGAGTGTCCATAAGGTTTTTGTTGTTGTATAATTTTTTTTATAAATATATAAATTTTGCAGAAGATGAACAATCTTTTTATTTTGATAAACGTTTTTTATTGTTGTTGCTGTAAAAAAAGTTGTTGTTGTTACTGTAAAAATTTTGTTGTTGCTGTAAATTTTTTTACTGTTATTGCTGTGTATATTTTTTATTTTTTTTTTTGCAATATTTTGTTGGCAATCACGCTCTTGCCACTTTTTTTTTACTTGCCGCCATTACATTTTCTACTCCCTTTTTCAGCATAACTTTTTTTGCAGATACAATTTTTTTCGTTTCGTTTTTAATTTTAATAAAAAAATAAAAAAGCTTTACGATATTATGAACGTGTACCGTCGTAGCTAGGGGTCTTAATGGCATGGCGTAAAAAATTTGATATTTGCGATAAAACGAAAAACTTGGGGGGAAAACTCCGAGAGATAAAAATAACGTAAAAACGAAAAAATGAAAAAAAATAACGTAAAAACGAAAAAATGAAAAAAAAAATAAATTAAAAAAAAAATAAAAAATATAAAAATAAAAATATGAGAAATTGCATTAAATTTTCTGCAAAGCAAATTTCGAAAGCAACGTTCTTTCGTTACGGAAGATTCGAAAAAGCTTGGTATCTCTCTGTGTGTCTGTGCGTTTGTGTGTGTGGAAGATATATGTATGTAGGTGTGTGAAAATAATACAGTTAGTCAGGTAAATTTTTAGTACGGTTAAATACGAGGAGGAGCAAGGATATTTTTATGTGTGCAAGTTAATTGGGTTACTCGTGCTGTGAAGTTGGTGGCAGCAGTTGGTTCGTAAGAAAAATTACTGGCAAAAAGGGTTAAGTAAAATTTATGTCGTTTTTTTGGCATTCCTGAGCACTGAATGTTGAATTTTATGTGAAGATAAGGTAAAGAGTGTTGAAAAAAATAAATAAATTAGTCAAATTATTGCGGGTTCTTGAATTAAAATTTATACATAAGTATGAACTCAAAAATTTAAAATATCAAGTTCTAGTTGTGTTGTAGGATGGGTCTGAGAGCGTGATGAGAGGAGAGAGCGTAGATATTTTTTTTCATTTTTAAAAGTAAGTACAGTTTCATACAGTATTGCACAGAATATCGGTAGTCTAGACTTCATTTCTAAAACTACTTTGAAGTCAATATTTTTGCAAGAAAAATGATGAAAAGGCTAAGAAGCCAGAGATATGAAAATGAATTTGTAACTAATCTTGGTCAATTCATCAAAAAATTGATAAGAAAAGCTACATATAGGGTTTCTTTTTTTAAATTAAATTTGCAGATTAAATATTTTTGGTAGGGTTGCCACCTGTTGTATTGATATTATCGACAAATTTAGAAGAAAAACGTATAGATATATATTCTAAAATCAGAAATGGAAGATTGTAGATGAAAATATTTTTGAAGGGTTGCCACCTGTTTGAAAGTTACAAATATAATTTTTTGTATATTTTATACGGCAACAATACAATATAGACACATAGCAGTGGGTTCAAAAAGTTTATATTAAATATCTGTTTTTTTAAGTGTTGCCGTATCTGTGTTTTAAGTATTTATAAATTTGAGATTCCAAATTTTTTTAGTAAAGTAAATTAATTGTTACTATAGGGCTCTTCTAAAGCGGAGTAAATGATAAGGGAATTAGTAAAAAATTGTCTGCTGTGTAATTTTTTAATTATTTTTTTTTTTTAATTAGAAAGTTTAAAATTTATTTTTATTGAAAAAAATACTAATACTAGACACTCTAATAGCGGTTTAAGAAAGATTGCTGGTTTTTGAGAAAGGTTGCCAAATTTAAAAATTTTAAATAAATTGACGACTGAATTTAGTGATATATTTGAAGTAAAATGAAAACTTGGTTGACCTTGTCTATTTAGATCTAGAAAAAATGATAATGAAGTAGTAAAAATGGTAAACTATGGTTTCTAATATTCTGATTTTGAGAGCACTGCTTGAGGTTTGAGGGTACATTTTGTGGCTGTGGGTTCTTGAACATATAGAAATTGGGCTATTTTAGACTTATTTGTACATACTCGATTGCCTATAAATATTTATCAACACACTTACGTATTAGCAGAAGCCCCAAAAAATCAATTTTATCGACTTTTTTCAAAAACTAAAAAAATATTTAAAATACTTTTGTTCACTTAAGAATATATAACCAGGTGCCTCATATTATCCTTGTTTTCTTGCGTACTTCATTTTATTTATCTTTCATTTTAATTACGTTTATTTTCTGCGAAATATAAAATTGCATTCACAAAAAATAACAAAAAAAAGTATCGAAATGGAAATTATATGCGCAAGAATTCGAAACACTCAAATTATACCGAAAAAATAAATGGAAAAGGGGCGCACTTTTTCACTCATTTCCAGCAACGCAGATTTTCTTCAAATAGTTAGCTGCCACTCGCGCCGAGCAACACAATAAGGCAGAGTGAGCATAAACAAAACTTAAAAGCATACAAGTAAGGTGTGGGTTGGGGGGCAAGAATCGTTGCGAAAAATATATAAAAATAAAATCGGTGCATAAAAAGCGAGATGATGATGACGATGATAAAAAAATGCCGAGATCTGAGAAAATAACAAACGAAAATACAAAAATAAAAATAAAAAAAGAAATAAATTATTTCTTGTTGCAGGAAATGAGGACGAATTTTTATTAACGCCAGAGTACAGCACGACGTTGCGTTCGCCGCGTCAAGCTGCTGCACATGCCCAGACACACAGCTTTTTATTTTTTATTTTTTATAGATATTTTTTCATTATCCTTCGCTGTCGTTATACTGCGCTTACTGCATGGCGCTTCGCTATCTTTGGCCCATATAATGTACAACGCTACCTTTTTGGACCGCCCCTTGTCCTTACGGTTTGCTTGTATGTATGCGTGTGTATGTGTGTGTGCCTCTGTGTGTATGTTTTTTAAAGCATAAATAAAAATGCAGAAAATTTCGCGCGAATTTAATTTGTAAATTTCTTTTGGTAAAGGAAAATTGGCAAAAACGAAAAGTGGTGGGTTCTTGATTTAATGTGTAATGCCCGCTTGCCGCACCGCGCAAAACTGTTTGTATGTGTTTTTTTTAATATATTGTGTATGTATAAATATAAGTTTTTTTATTCAATCGTGGTTACATATGAAAATTTCGTTAGCGGTATTTTTCATTACACATATGAGGTGTGTTCAAAAAATAACGGGAATTTTCGTTTTTTGGAAAAAATATTTATTCTTTCGTCTACATTAATGTAGTCGTCTTCAAAATAGTCTCCATTCGATTCAAACTTGATTTTCGGGAGAGCCTTTGGCTTTTCAGCGATTTCTCGTATACTTGTAAAACGACGGAGTTTGCAGATTCTCTTCATTTTTAGAAACAGAAATCCGTATAGCTCGATCAATGTCTGGTGAATATGGAGGCTGGGGCATCGTTACAGTATTGTTTTGACCAAGAAAGCGGCTGCTAAAGACAAAGTAAGCAATGAGACTGCTGAAAATTGCATCGTACTTCAGGGGCACGTATACCATGATAATAAAAAAAAAATTAAAAATTTTTTGAAATTTTTAAATTCCCGTTATTTTTTGAACACACCTCATATGCGTATTTAATGTATGTACATTAGGGTGGCCCTTAGTTGTATGGAGGATAAAAAAAGTTTCTGGATTCTCGATCGCACCCCCTAGAAATATGCGAATAGCCCAAAAACTAGTATATACAAAGTTTTGGGTCAATCAAAAAAGGTTTAGAGGTTTCGCAAGGAGCTTGAAATCCTGAAAAAAATAAGAAATTTTGCCATTTTTATGTCTCAGACTTCCATATTTCAAAGTCACACTATCCCTAACTGGTTTTCCATACCGTAATAAGATAATAAGAATAACATTAGAACCGTTATAACGGTATATCACGAGAATGCGACGCTTGAGAATGCACCACATTAAATTTACTTTCATATTTGTATTTCTGTAACTCTATCATCAATCGACCGATTTTTAAGATTGTGGTAATTTTGGAAAGGTAATAAAATGCAGATCTTATTACGGATCTGCATCCAGATAGTGTGGCTTTGAAATATGGAGACATAAAAATGGCAAAAATTCTTAATTTTTCAGGATTTCAAGCCCCTTGCGCAACCTCTAAACCTTTTTTGATTGACCCAAAACTTTGTATATACTAGTTTTTGGGCTATTCGCATATTTCTAGGGGGTGCGATCGAGAATCGGAATACTTTGGAAAATAAGGGCCACCCTAATGTACATATGTATGTATGTATTTACAAAGGTGTGCTTATGTGCGTGTACGCATCCTTATTCATTAACGTCATAAAAATGCAAAAGACGAGTGAATAATGAAAAACAAAGAAATGCGAAAATCCTTAACAACAACAAAAACAACAATGAAAAAAATTAACATAACAACAACTTTGTATATATGTACATACATATGTATGCTTGCGCGAAAAAAAAAATTAATAAAAAATGCAAATTAAAAAATTCGAAGGTTTTATGCGTTCATTTTGCGCTTGCCCGCCAACCCGCGCTGTGGTGTTTGTATTTATGTGCTTTTACTTACAAACACGCATACATACATAACTGTATATTGCAGACTGACTGTATATGTGCCAGCGTTTGCCCTGTTGGCGCTCCAAAAAAGTTCATTTTGCAGTCATAAAATTGTGTTGAAAATGCAAAAACAATAAAAAACTACAACAACAACAATCGCGGCCATTTTTATTTTTAATTAATTTTTTCTCACACGGCAACCGTAAATTGCACTTTTCACATTTTCTCGCTACTTGCACAGTTGCTGGCTGGCTGGCCGGCGCTGCTGCATTCTGCTTTTTTATGGTTGATCCTTTTATTTGTTGTTGTTTTGTTGTTGCTGTTGATATTATTTATCTTTCAGTGAAATTTCATATTTAAACACAAAGTATGGATGGATGCAAATTTCATTTCATTTTTACACACACTACCCTTTGTTGTTGTTGTTATTTTATTTATAATTTCATTCACTTGAAATCAGCCAAAAGAAACTTGCTTAAGGCGGAAGCGCATTCGCACGGCAACAAAAACAAAAAAAACAGAAAACAGAAAAAGTATGAAATATTTATTTTGATTAAATTCAGCATCGTTGTTGTTGTTTGAGTTAACTGATATGCAATTTATAATTAATTAAAATACAGCAGTTCTTTTGCCGTTCACCGTTAATGACTTTAAGGATTAAGGCTTTAAAGTTTTGCTTAAAGTTTGCGAAGTCTGTATGATGTCCTGTATGGTTTAAAATTTTATAAATTTTACAAATTTTACTGATAATAGAGCAGTTATAGCATCAAAATTGTATCTTAAAAACTAAATTCAGCGATTAATCTCCTTTTTGGTCCATTGAACTTCGAATCATCAAGCTTATTCAACTTTCAGTATCAGCGGAAGTTGCTTGATATGGTAAAAGTGTTTATATAAGATTGATATGCGCTCGGATGTTTGCCATTGACTGCTAAGGAGAGTTGGTCGGAGCAGGGATTTCAATTTCATATATTCAAGAAAGCTTTTACAAAATGACCGTCCATCTCAGAACAGGCGCTGACTCAGCCAAAATTTTTATTCTGCGTCGCGTCCAGGTGTCTCGGAAATAGCATTAGTCAGATTTATGTCTCCGACCTTAGAAGTAGATATATTCGTACCGAAAGAACACTTCCTTAGAGTAAAATAAGCAAATCTTTCTGTAGTCAATAACAGAAGGAACCTCTATCTCTGCGCTGTCGGTCCATTGAGTCAGAATAGAACAGAATAAACAGTTTATGGTGTTACATTATGTCCGTTCTAAACTCGCTTCCGAACTCGCTATTGAAAAAATTCGATTAGTCCGAATCTCAGAGATAAGAATTCCCTTTGACGATTGTTAATGTTTTCCAGAAGTCTATATGTGAATATAGAACATGGAGGATTTAAGTCTAATTATATTGTGGAAAACAAATGTTAGATCGAGTCCGTTTTGTTAAATACTATACGCTTTACCAGCAAAAAAAAGAAATATATTCCAATCGTACGTTATCAAAACGAAGACCGACCTATGATCGAAATACTGTATTACAGCGTGTTTCTTATTGGAATGGATTATATTATGAACCATTCGGCTATGGCTATAAAGCCATTTTGACCCACTTTTCAATGACTGACTGAATTTGAAAAGCTTGTTTGACTTGACAATGATGTTAAGGTTATCAGCGGAATTTTGACTCTCTTTCGATGGAGTCACCGTTTTAATGAGTATTTTTTCGTGGAAATACCTAGATTAGTCATATATTCTTTATAAAGGGTGTTTGTTTTAAGGTATAGAGTTTCCTAGAGTGATAACTGTCAATTCAGCTGTCAAAGAAAACAATTAATCTTCAGATCAAGTAGAAATGGACCTGTTAATTGATGATCTAGGTTAGTTAATTTGTAGTAAATGGTTAAAAACTAGTTGAAAAGCAATTTTCTGAGAGTTATTGTCAAGATATAGTCGGTTATTTTGGAAAAGTTGTATAAATTTAGATCAACAAGATTTTCTTCAGAAGATTTCGTCGCGTCAATTTTCCCAAATTCTCTTCAAATACCGGGAGGCCATATAATTTCCAAATTTACAGGGTCAAAATACTGGCCATTACACTAATTTTGATCTAAAATAACACCCTTTATAAACCTAAACACATAAAATGACTTGTGTAGGATATATAATCTGCAGTTACTGGTATGAAAAATATTCTAACCTAACTTTTAATAAATTTCCATATTATTTATAGGCAACATCCTATATGTATGTATATTTACCTTTTTTTAAAAGAGCACTCATGTCTTCTAGCAAATCTCATTACAAATAGAAGAGTGCTATTAAAAGTAAATTGAATATATTTCTGAAACGACATAATTTATAATGCAATGAATCTGGTATGATGTACATATGTAAGAACATAGATAGATATAAGGCAAGAGTACATATGTATGTATATATGTACATATATATGTATGTATGTAAGCATGAATTTATGTAAGTACATAAAAAAATTTGCTCTTTCACTAGCGTAAACCTTGCTTCGAAGGAGCTTGTTCTGTTCGTCGCAAATGCGTCAATCTCTATTAGCGTTAAGTTCGCTGCTGATGTCGTTCGATATTTTATAACCTCACTTTTTATGTACATACATTATGGTGAATGGTCAACCCTTCGATGTTACATTACTCTTACATATATTGAACATAAGTAAGTGTATCTACATATATAAGTTATTTGCTGAGTGTGTGTATATATTTGAGTTAACTTTTTATACAATAGCTTGCGCAAAATTCTGTAGTTTCTTTTAAACGAACGCCTTTTTGGTGGTGTTGTTGTTGTAAGTGTCTTGATTTACTTGCCGCCCTCACTCTTTGTAGCTTATTTTTATATTTCCATTTTATTACATTTTGTCTCTCCAATTTTACGGTATTTTCGTGCTGTTTTTTTGGCATTTTTTTTGCAATTCTCTTCTTGTTGCCTATAAACTATCCTCATTTTTCATCTTTTTTTTCATTGCCAACGAAAATTTTGCTTTTATTAAATTTTTCATTTTTATTTTCTCCATTTTTTGTGAATTCGAATTTTTTCGGAGCTCATCTAAATTTCTTGCATATCAAAAATGTTGAGGGGGGTGTGTAAGAAATACTGCTCTAGCGTTGAGTAAAACTGTTAAAATTTTTATGAGGTATGTATGTATGTTTGTGTGTGTGTATGCGCTTGAGGGATGTTGCTTGGAACGCTCGACGGGCGGACACATGCTGGACAGTTTGTGCATTCTTTTCGGTAGTAAAGAATTTGAAAAGGATTGTAAAAACACACATTTTCGACTTTCTTTCTCGCTTGAATTGAATTTTTCATAATCTTGGTCTGACCTAAACGAACCCTTTCCTTGAAATTGTTGAATTTAATTTAATTTATTTGGCTTTTTTCGGTTCTTTTGTTGTCAGAAAAAGGGGCAATGTGTCATCGTTAAGAGTATATTGCTTTTATTAGAGAAATATATGTATATACATGAGGGTGTGTAAATATATATTAGTCTCTTTAAAGTAGTAAATTGTGTATAGAACCTTCTTCAGTTCATATAATTTATTGTATTTCTTTATTGTCCAACTAAAGGACCGTCTTTTCGCATATATTTGTCTTTTGTAAGCACAATTTTTGATCCCAAAGTTCATTGACCTCAAGGCAATCTTCTTAACCGAGAGCCAATCATCGATCTAGTGCCTAACGTACCGCTCCGTACCAAGAGATATCATTTAACAGTATTTGGAACGTATTAGAGTTGGGGCTACAAACACCTAACCTCACAATAAAATTCACAGATTCAGTTTCGGGTTCGACCCACAACAAAATTAGTATAAACAAAGCAGCGAAGCAAAGGTAGACTAAGATGTAGTGCAGTTCCGTATTGGATCCGCCATTTTAAATTTTGAAAAAAAACGACATCGAAATCTTCAATCTTTGGAAAGCATACTTTGAGTTTCCTAAAGAATTTTTAAATTCAAAAAACTAATGCTTTAATCCCACATTTTCCTCTTCTCTTACAGAGCGCCATCATGTTGCCACAACAATATTGCCTGCGATGGAAATACCATCACAGTAATCTGCAGACAATGTTCTCACAACTGTTGGACCGTGGCTGCTTCTGCGATGTGACGTTGGCTTGTGAGGGTCAACTGATACGCGCACACCGCGTGGTCTTGTGCGCCTGCAGCAGCTTCTTCGACACAGTGCTCACCAATTATGCCAGTGAACGCGATCCGATTATCATAATGAAGGACGTCACATTCGCCGATGTCAAGTGCTTAATTGAATTTATGTATAAAGGCGAAATCAATGTGGAACACGTAAGTGCAAGTGGTATTTATTAAAACAAATTGTTTTTTAAGAGAAATTTACTTTCTTTCGTTTAGGCAAATTTGGCCTCACTCTTAAAGACTGCAGATGATCTCAAAATCAAAGGTTTGGCGGAGGTTTCATGGCGCGATGATGAGGACGGTCCGCCGCTGCCCAGCGCTGCGACCGAGTTTCACTCACCCACAGCCACACACGGACATGATATGTACAATACGCGTCCAGAGCAACAACGCGCTGGCTCACCGAGTTTCATGCCACCGCAGCGACTGTCGCGCGAACGCAAGCTCTCCTCATCGAAGGAGACGGCGCATGCGCAACATGGCTTACCGACCTTGACGCCCATACCGCCAACGAGCAGCGCTTCAATGGTTGCCGTGGCGGCCGCCGCCGCTGCTGCTGCCGCTGTGGCTTCGGCCGCTTCGCCGGTTGAAAATTATTTGGGGCCGAAACGCAAACGCGGACGTCCGCCACTAGATGACGCCTATGACGTCTTCAATGTGTGAGTTTGATTTTTACTTATTTCTTTATTTACTGTTACCAACTTAAATACCACCCATCGTTTGCAGCAGAAAACTCGCACAGTATGGCAGCCATTTGGACGCGCATCATCATCATCAGGCATATTTAGAGGCGCAGCGCCAGTATGACGAGCAGCGTCGCCTTGCTGTCATCTCACCTATACCGCAACACTCGTCAACCTCTGTCGCCGCAGCAGCCGCTTATCACCAACACATCCAGCAACAACAACATAATAAGCGCATGCGTCAACTGCAGCGGCAACAGCAACAACACCAGCAACAACAGTTGCACCAACATCAGCTACACACCGACTCGGATGAAATGGAACACGACGATACACAAGCAGACCCCGAATGGATTACCAGTAATTTGGAGGTGAATGTGGGTGGCGGTGGCGACAATGAGCCAGCCATTGAGTGTGACACTGAAGTCGCCGCAATGAAGGAACAAAAGTCGGATATGGTAGACGACAAAGAAGCTAACCGTACGGCGAAGCTCGATGCGAGGAAGCGTAAGGAACGTCATTCGGAGGAACATGAAAAGTTGCATGCACGTGAACGCTCACTAACGCGTAAGCGTTTAAGCGCCGAGGAGCGCGACAACGGCACAAACAATGAAGAGCGCGAACGCGAGGAGCGTTCAGCACAAAATGAGACAACTGAACAAACCCATGACCATAAGACCGCCAATGTCGACGAGGAGGATGAAGAAAAGAACAAAGCTATTGCGTCGGTGCCACAGCCTGTGGAAGAAATGGAAAACGTGCGACAATCTAAGGACAAGTCCAGCAACTCTACGGCTAATACTACAAATTCCGGCTCGCATAAGCGTGGAAATATTAACAGTGATCCCAGTGCACCGTTACCATTGCCGCCGCCTCCATCGCTACACCATCCCGCCTATGGCAAATATCCGCCTGAGGGTTATCTGTTGAACGAACATGGCATATTGATGACGCACGATTTCGTACATGCGCCGACCGCCTCCATACCGTCGACAGGTGCAACGGCGAGTTCTTCAAGCGGCGCAGTAGTCGGAGCTGCCGGCGCTGCTAATGGCAATGATCAGGATTATGTGGACATAAAGATGGAAGAGTATGACGGCACTGATTTGCGTTTGACCACCGAAGAGATATCTGAATGGCAAGATGTGATCAAAATGGACGATTACTTGGCTAAAGGACGACGACCGCAATTCTGGGAGGAGCCGTTCACACGACGTGTAAGTTGAAGCATAGTTTGATAAGTTTTTCTTTTTCACCTTTCTCATCGTTTTTGAAAAACTTTTTTTAGGTTTTGGATGCTATAAAGAACAAAAGATTGGAGATGAAGAAAGCTGCTCGTATTTTGGGTGTCTCCTATGGTACTTTATATGGACGTTATCGCGAGGTCTACGGCTGTTTGAAGCACCCTTATAGGTTAGTACAAGTTTGGTTGCTTAAAAGCTGGCATATTTAAAGAAAATCACTTTTATAAAAAAAAACTCGAATTGCGTACTCTTCATATATAATATTTCTGCTCGTTTCTATGCAGCAGCTCCAGTTTTCGTCCATCACAATCAAATCAGTTAGCAGTACAACCGCGTTTTGACATGGTCTGGCCTTCTCCGAAGCGTGACAGTGGTCTAATGCCCGGTCCAATGGGTAGGTCGGTTTTATTGAAACATTTAAATGCTTTTAATATTCACTACTCTCTACTATTAATTTTAGAAATCGGTAAAATTCGTCCGAAAGATTTGAGTGAGCTATGGGCGCGGCCACAGATATGAAGAAAATCACAACAAAAGAAATCAAAATGTAAATAAATTTGCTGTTTAGTTTAATAAGCCCAAAAGTATCACCCTATGATTAGAAAGTGTTACTAGTACTACTTTTAATTTATTTATAAGTTTTGTATTACTTTCAATTTTATACATTTAAAATGTAAAGACAAGTATTTAACTATACACGATATATGTTATTTAAGAAAATTAACATAAATTTGTATTATGACACGGAGAAAAGACATTGAAAAGACAATTTAAAAACCATTAGTTTTAGTGTGAGGTTAGCTGTAGTTATTTTGAATTGACACAACAATTACACATAGTTGTATGTGCACTAAAAGTGTTTAATTATTTAGTTCCATTGAGTATTAAAATAATATCAGCGCATTAGCAAATCCTTAAATCAATTGCCTAAGCAATTAGTAAAATTTGAAGAATTACACATTTGTTTTTCTATATACTTTTTCGTAGTTAAATAATTCTATAAATATTTACTGTTAAGCTACAAATAAAAGAATATACTTTTTTAGACATTTTCTGTAAATATTTTAGCTATTTTTCGCTATACTTGTAAACTTCCAGAAGTGCATACAATAAAACTAGTTGGCTAAGTATGTGTGTTAGTATGCTAATATGATTACATAATAAAAAAAATATATTTAATTTCTATCAAATATAGTGTACAAATGTTATTTATAAAGAAATTGGGATTGTAAAGGTAAGAGCAGAAATTTCAGGTACTCCGCTAGGTACGGAGAATATATAGGTTATGGATTTTATGATAAAAAAAGAAATGGTGATGCTATTAGCACAAACTTGCATATAAGTATGTATGTATATATATGCATGCAGCTTCGCAGTTCTTTAAAACTCAATTTTTATACACACAAATGGTACGCCACCACAAATAATGCTAACCTCAAAATTTTTCGAAAACGTTTTTAGCAACTTTACAAGAAATTTACGCTTAATTAAATTGTTAAATTAGTACAATGTAACGTTAAAACAATTCTTACATACATAAATGTATTTCCGGTTGCTTAAAAAGCACTTTTGATGTGCAGCTGTGAGTTGTCCAGAGTAGGTGCTGATGCAATATTACAAATTTGAGGAATTCATATTTTATACACAGTAACACTGAATTTATGCACTTAATTCTATAAATACACAATCACTACATAAGCAAACACTTTGTTTTATTAATTAAAACACTTATTTAGCTCGAAAATTATACACATTTAATAGAATTAATCGCTCGTTTTATTCATTCCGTTTCCGTCGGTTGTTGGAAATAAAACTAAAACTTCACAACACCCTGTGTTTATTTGACATTTCATTTCCTTGCCCATTCACAATTGTTTGTGATGATTAATTTATAAACAGACTTGTCTAAACAAAATACTATGCATGGCATAATTAGTTGTTAAATTTGTTAAAATATAAATTTGTTACCATTTATGTGTGTTTAGTATGTTAAAAGAATTTAATGTTGGAGATATAACTTATTTTTACGATTGCAATGTGAAAGGTGAAGTTATAGAATACTTGTTATATGATTCCAATGAAACCTGGATAGCAACAAAGACAAAAGATGAGGTGCTGCAGACCGTACAGGTTGTTAACAAATCGAAAGCATTTATTTATATTATTAATATATTATTTATTTTATTATATATATAGCTACTGAATAAACGCATAAAACATGATGTGGCAATTGCATTTGATACCTTACAAAATACGCTGCCGGACTCAGCGACTTGGATTGAAAATGATAAACAGCCGGAGACAAGCAATGCACGTGAGCGCGTCTTAAAGCTCAAATATCGTGTTAAGGGATTTCCATTCCATTTTGAATGGCGTTTAAAACCACACAATGAATCAACCACCATCCAACTACCTATCAACCCAGTTGCGAGTTTAGTAGATGTATTACCAGCTACAATCGAAGAGCTATTGGGGATATTGCAAAGCAAAGAACATGAAATAAATCAGTACCGAAGAGAATTTGGCAGTTTGAGAAGATGTATGTAGGTCTTGCTGACATGGTTAATCAAGTATTTGACTAATAAAACTAACTTTTCTTTTAAAGCCACATTAGCAACGACAAAATTTGATCTGGAGACGTTTCGTGAGCAATATGCAGATGCTGACATGAATGTAAAGACTTTGCAAAGAATTGTAGCGCGTTGGCGGTCAGAGCATGGAGAAGTGGAGTCTACAGCCGTAGTGGATAGTTCACCCAGCAGTAAAGGCAGTCCGTCGATTGTAATAAAGAAAGAAGAACCGGGTACAAGTTCCACGAGTGTGAGCAAAACTGTGCAAGAAAGTCCTAGAAGCAGGTGTGTAACTTAATAACAACTAAAATATATATATATATATGTAAAAATTAATTGTATTTTATTTTTCTAAAGGAAACGTAAAGCGTTGCATAGTTATAAAACGCAAATGATGCGTTCGCTGCAAACTGCCAAGAAGGAGTTGGAATATGAAAGTCAGAGTCTAAGTGAAAGCCAATCGCTTAGCGATAGCGAGCCAATAATTGGAAATGAAGTGAAAAAAGTGCGTGAAAATGTCGAAGTTCAGGAAAATGTAATTGCCAAGGAAGTGACAACAGCGCAGAGCGTAGTGAAGAGTATAAACACGCCAAGTGGTAGAGTAACGCGTAATTCTTCGCCAAAAACGCCGACAAATCCAATTGTTGCAGACAGCAGTAAGCCTACGAAGGAGGTAGCAAGGTCTTAGAAATGCATGCAATATTTTTTATTACAACAAAAACATTTAAAAAAATTATTTTTATTTTCAGTAATGCCAAAAAATCGTCACCACGCATTGGAAATCGCCCCAACACACGCCAAAGTAGACGCGTAAGTCCAAAAAACGATTCAAATACAAATGAGTTGGCACTCAAGGAAGCCACTGGTGAAAGTGTTGCGCCGGTGAAAATTGCCACTACAACAAAAACAATAATTGCAAACAATAATAATTTGAATGTGAAACATAAAATTATAAATAGTGCAAAAAATTTGGTGAAACCACAGTTTGCTGAGCAGCTGGAAGTGACTAAAAATGATTTGAGCACTTATGTGGACTCGATGCTGAGTCAATTAGCCGCCATAGATAAGGAATTGTGTGGATGATACACATACATTTTTTATATACATATTTATAGCACAAAAATAAAAGTTAAAAAAAATTTAAATAAATAAATATAAATTTAATACACATATGCTGCAATATTTATAGTTACTATAAAAATTTTTGTCAAACTGTTGTTGTAATTTCTGTAAATTCTAAATTGTAAATTGAAAAATTATTTTTATTTTTATACACACTGTTTTTGCTATTTTTCTAAACTATAATGTATTAGCGTTTTTTTATCAAGCAATAAACAAATTGTACTATCCACACTTTGTATTAAGTCTATTGTACATGCTGACATTTACGGTCATCAATTAACCATAAGCACGCCCAATGTAGATAACATTAATTTAAGCCTTTTGCTGGCTGGCTGGCCGGCTCGGTGTCACATATTTATCTAGGCATTCACATATCAATAATAATATGTATTTGCAAATGTTTACAGATTACTCATATATACATGTATATACGTTGCCAGATAAATACTGTATCTAATCCACCATATATGAATGTATATATGACTACATACACATGTACATGTCTGTAAACAGTCGGTGTGAACAAAGCTGCAAGGCAGTAATCATTTACTCAATAGACGTCTTTCGGCCGGTGCGTGTGACTTTATAACGGTTAAAAATTACTTTTAATTTCATATTTAGTTAATAATATTATTAATTTACAGTTACATAGCTTGTTGCAATATTATTGAAAATGTGGCAAACAATTTGGCGACTTTTCCAAATTTTACTATTGGCGCATACGTGTGAGTGATTGGCAAATTTATGTTTGTATTGTGTTGTTGTGATGACCTAATTGCAAAAACAAGCGAGTGAAAAGAAATGCTGTATACAAATATATATGTATATTTATGTTCTTTGTGACTGTATTTTTGCTGTCGCTGTTGCAAGTTGTTGTTGTAATGAAAGCAAATTTCTAGAAATATGTAAATATTGAGTTACGCCTTTTTATAATACACACAGCATATGCCAGCGGTAAAAATTTGCTAACTGTTTATGATGTGAAACAGTTTGGTGCCTCACCTGTTGCCATCACCAGTGCGCCCTGGCAGGTTTCAGTGCGTTTGCAGGCATACGAGGGTGTACAGTTGGGTGAGGGGCATTGGTGTGGCGGTGCGGTTATAACAACGCGTGTGGTACTCACCTCAGCGCATTGTCTCATCTAGTAAGTAACGGAATATATATGTGTATATTATAGTTTCTTATCTATATTTTTCATTTCTCACAGTCCCAACAAAACACAACCGATTTATCGTGTTCCAAGCGATTTCATAATCTACATGGGATCCGTGCATCTGCACGAGGTTACACCGTATACGCTGCACTACCAAGTGCAGGAGTTGGTGCCGCATCCAGATTTTAGTTTAACACCGTTACAAAATGATTTGGGTTTACTTTTCATAGCTGGCATGGTGCCAGCGAATTATCCAACCGCAGCACCCATAGCACTTCAACAGTTGGCCTTGAATCCGGGTCTTAGCTGCAGCGTGACTGGTTGGGGTATAACGGGGAAGGTAAGTTGTTGCTTTACAGCCACTATTCCATATAAAGAATTCCATAAAAAAATCCTCTTCTTCTCTCAGCGTATAAATTGGCCTATACTATTGAGTACTACTATTCCGATTGTCGACTTGCAGCAATGCAACAATAGTTATAACGGCGTAATCACGCAAGGCATGCTTTGTGCCGGCGGCAATCTAACCAATAACGACACGATTGCCTTTCTAGGCGACTCTGGTGGCCCTTTGGTTTGCAATGGCAAATTGAGTGGCGTTCTTTCGTGGGATATTGGGCATCCCGGTGTCTACACAAATGTCTCCGCTTACTATAACTGGATATTGGCAACGAATGCCACATTCAATTACGCGCTTTATGGCGGCGCAATGGGGCTAAAGTTGGCGCCTCAGCAAATCGTGTTGGGTATTTTCTGTTTGCTGACTGCTTTGCTGTGGTCGCAAGCTAAATGCTAAATAGAGTCTCACGGCGTTGCTTGCGTAGTCGCCGTTGGGATTTCTTTGTTGTTTATTGGTGTGATGCTTACAGTTAGCTAATGGTATTATTTTTGCTATTGTTAGGTTAATGTTCGATAGAAGTGTTCTCATAAATATTGTTAAAAATTAAATTTTATATATTTATAATTAAAAATTAATATATTACATATGTTTTTATGAAATTTTTGAATAATAAATAAAGAAATTAATAATTCTGAATGTTCGTAAGAAATAAATATATATTAATAGATAGCTTTAACTCGATATGTTTTATTGCTTTTACGAATGATTGGAGTCACTTCCTGACAAGAAAAGGTATTTCCTACAATGACAGTTCTTACGAAGTATATGGTACACTTTTGTAAATCTGATATTTAATAACCAACCTTTATGAACGATTAAGAGTATAGTTTATATTAGATCTTTATTTTATTTCGATAGGTCCGTTTGCAAGGGTTAACCAAAGACATCCTATTAATGGGTATTTCTTCATTTATAATATATAGAATTGTATAAAAATGGTTGAAATCGCCCAAACCTTTTCAAGTCCCAAAATACAGAATTTAAGTATAATGAAGTATTTGCTTCCAACTTACATATTAACAAGTAAGGAGTAGGCGTAGTTGTGAACCGATTTCGCCCCTATTCCACCAATGTCATCAGGGTGTCAAGAAAATATTATATACCGAATTTCATTGAAATATGTCAAAAAGTTCTTGAGATATGGTTTTTGACCCATAAGTGGGCGACGCCACGCCCATTTTCCATTTTGTAAAAAAATCTCAGTGCAGCTTCCTTCTGCCATTTCTTTTGTAAAATTTGGTGTTTCTGACGTTTCTCGTTAGGGAGTTTACCCACTTTTAGTAATTTTCAACCTAACCTTTGTATGGGAGGTGGGCGTGGTTATCATCCGATTTCTTTCATTTTTGGACTGTATAAGGAAACGGCTAAAAGAAACGACTGCAGAAAGTTTGGTTTATATAGCATTATTGGTTTGCAAGATATATACAAAAAAACCTATTTGAAGGCGGGCCACGCCCACTTTTTCAAAAAAATTACATTAAAATGCGCCCCTCCCTAATGCGATCCTATGTTCCAAATTTTATTTTCATAACTTTATTTATGGCTTAGTTATAGCTCTTTACGTGTTTTCGGTTTTCGCCATTTTGTGGGCGTGGCAGCGGTCCAATTACGCCCATTCGAATTTAACCTTCTTATGGTGCCAAGGAACACGTGTTCCAAGTTTCATTAAGATATCTCAATTTTTACTCAAGTTACAGCTTGCACGGACGGACAGACGGACATCCGGATTTGAACTTTACTCGTCACCCTGATCACTTTGGTATACATAACCCTATATTTAACTCGTTTAGTTTCAGGACTTACAAACAATCGTTATGTGGACAAAACTGTAATACTCTCTTAGCAACTTTTGTTGCGAGAGTATAAAAAAGGGTTATATCGTCGTAAGGACAGTCCGTTGCCGAATAAAATCCATGTAAATTTCGGTACCGCAAAACGAGATGTCGTGCCTCTTTATCATATATATCGCACTGGTTAGTGGTATATTGGTTTCTTTCATAGTTCAGAAATCTTTTCAAAAACATTTTAAAATCATATAGCTATAATCTACGATTTAAAATATTTTGAATTTACTAACGGTGAAAACATTTTATATAATACTAGAAATTTGGTTCTAATAGTCATCAGATCCATAATTTCGGAAATTTGAATTTTTTCACGATAACCGTGTCGGTATAACGATTGAAATGTTGCTCATACCACCTGGTGTACTCTCATGAATATTAATAAATATGGAATTTTTGAACATTTAACATTTAACTCAATCCACCTAATAAACAGAACAAAATACATAGATTACATTATTTGAATTTTTATTTTATTTATGAAATTAATGGAATTAAAATAAATAGATTTTTAGGCAGTTTTTATACTCTCGCAACAAATGTTGCTAAAGAGAGTATTATAGTTTTGTTCACATAACGGTTGTTTGTAACACCTAAAACTAAACGAGTTAGATATAGGGTTATATATACCAAAGTGATCAGGGTGAAGAGTGGAGTTCAAATCCGAATGTCTGTCTGTCCGTCCGTCCGTCCGTCCGTCCGTCCGTCCGTCCGTCCGTCCGTCCGTCCGTCCGTCTGTGCAAGCTGTAACTTGAGTAAAAATTAAGATATCTTGATGAAACTTGGCATACTTATTTCTTGGCACCATAGGAAGGTTGCTTTCGAAAATGAGCAAAATCGGACCACTGCCACGCCCACAAAATGGCGAAAACCGAAAACACATAAAGTGCCATAACTAAGCCATAAATAAAGTTATGAAAATGAAATTTGGAACATATGATCCCACTAGGGAGGGGCACATTTAGATGTAATTTTTTTGGAAAAGTGGGCGTTACCCCGCCCCCTACTAAGTTTTTTGTACATATCTCGCAAACCAATAGAGCTATATAAACCAAACTTTCTGAAGTCGTGTTTTTTAGCCACTTCCTATTACAGTCCAAAAATGAAAGAAATCGGATAATAACCACGCCCACCTCCCATACAAAAGTTAGGTTGAAAATTACAAAAAGTGGGTTAACTCACTAACGAAAAACGTCAGAAACACTAAATTTCACATAAGAAATGGCAGATGAAAGCTGCACTCAGATTTTTTTAGAAAATGGAAAATGGGCGTGGCGTCGCCCACTTATGGGTCAAAAACCATATCTCAGGAACTACTCGACCGATTTCAATGAAACTTGGTTTGTAATAGTTTCCTTACATCCCAATGATATGTTGTGAAAATTGGCCAAATCGCTTCACAACCACGCCTACTTCTTGTATACAAGAACTTTGAAGACTATCTGAATCGCTTACTTTACAATATATAAAGTAAGCACTAGTGAAGATATCGATGCAGAACTTTGCACAAATACTACGTTTATAGTCTATTTATTCTAAAAATCACCGAAATCGGACCATAGGTTGTCAAGGCCCCATATATCGAACATGAGGACCTCGGTACTTCTAACCTAATATTAGGGTTTCCAACTTTCAATGGACTTTATACAATATATATGACGAATATGTGGGTCAAATTGTGTATTAATATAAATAAAGTTAAATAAATAAATTGCGAGAGTATAAAATGTTCGGTTACACCCGAACTTAGCCCTTCCTTACTTGTTTTTAATTAATTTGAAGGAAGAACCAAATATAAAATGTCAAGATTTCCAAATTTTTTCACCCCTTTCCATCCATATGGTATATAAGATATTCGCTTTACGTCTTGCCAAAGGGATGGAAATGAATATATCCGTTACAGGAAATCAAATGGGAATTGTTATGTATTGGGGTTCGGTAAAATTTTTGGAACCTAATTATTATTTTTTTTTTTATTTTACGAAGAACTTGCCACTTGATTAAAAATACTGAAATTCTTTTTTAAAAATTATAATAAATATTTATATATGATTTAAATATTTATTTATTAACATCGATTTTTATAACATATACGCCAATATAGGTGGCAACTCTAAAATTAATAATTGAATATTAAAAATTCTCAATTTTTCCGGACGTTTTAAAATTATTTTTTATAAAACTATTTTATGAAGTTGCCAGCTTACGCGAAATATACTTTTTTTTGAAAATAAATAACGCATTAATATACTTCTCAACAACATAGTAATTTATAGTTGCCACCCTTACGAACACTACATTATTTAATAATAAAAATAATTGGAGTTGCCACCTGTTTTTTTTAATTTGGAATACCTTAGAAAAATAAATTTAAGTTGCCAGACTTTTTAAAATAAAAACAAATTAAACAAGTAAGGAAGGGCTAAGTTCGGGTGTAACCGAACATTTTATATAATACACAATTTGACCCACATATTCGTTATATATATTGTATAAAGTCCATTGAAAGTTGGAAACCATAATATTAGGTTAGAAGCACCGAGGTCCTCGTGTTCGATATATGGGGCCTTAAAAACCTATGGTCCGGTTTCGGCGATTTTTAGAAAGGGGCTGCCACACTATAAACATAGTATGTGTGCAAAGTTCTGCATCGATATCTTCACTAGTGCTTACTTTATATATTGTAAAGTAAACGATTCAGATCGTCTTCATAGTTCTGGTATAAAGGAAGCAGGCGTGGTTGTGAAGCGATTTGGCCTATTTTCACAACATATTATTGGGAGGTAAGGAAACTATTACAAACCAAGTTTCATTGAAATCGGTCGAGTAGTTCCTGAGATATGGTTTTTGACCCATAAGTGGGCGATGCCACGCCCATTTTCCATTTTTTAAAAAAATCTGAGTGCAGCTTCCATCTGCCATTTCTTATGTGAAATTTAGTGTTTCTGACGTTTTTCTTTAGTGAGTTAACCCACTTTTAGTAATTTTCAACCCAATCTTTGTATGGGAGGTGGGCGTGGTTATTATCCGATTTCTTTCATTTTTGGACTGTATTAAGAAGTGGCTAAAAAAACGACTGCAGAAAGTTTGGTTTATATAGCTTTATTGATTTGCGAGATATATACAAAAAACCTATTTGGGGGCGGTGCCACGCCCACTTCCTCAAAAAAATTACATCCAAATATGCCCCTTCATAGTGCGATCCTTCATACCAAATTTTATTTCCATAGCTTTATTTATGGCTTAGTTATGGCACTTTATGTGTTTTCGGTTTTCGCCATTTTGTGGGCGTGGCAGTGGTCCGATTTTGCTCATTTTCGAAAGCAACCTTCCTATGGTGCCAAGAAATAAGTGTGCCAAGTTTCATCAAGATATCTTAATTTTTACTCAAGTTACAGCTTGCACTGACGGACGGACGGACGGACGGACAGACAGACATTCGGATTTGAACTCCACTCTTCATCCTGATCACTTTGGTATATATAACCCTATATCTAACTCGTTTAGTTTTGGGTGTTACAAACAACCGTTATGTGAACAAAACTATAATACTCTCTTTAGCAACATTTGTTGCGAGAGTATAAATATTTCCTCTCAATTTCTTCTAAATATCTGAGAGACTTCCGATATTCATTTTTGGACTGTATAAGGTAGTACCTAAAAGAAACGATTCTAGAAAGTTTGGTTGATATAGCCTTTTCTGTGGTTTAGGTACAAATTTCGTATAACAGTATCACCATTGAAGGAGTGAGTACTGAGTACCATTAAGGGAGTGAGCACTGTAGTTGGAGTAATCTTCCGGCTTTCACCTAAAAGTATGCAAATGTTCAGGGTGATCGAAGCAAAAAGGGTTTTGCTGTGTGACAATAAATCACAGCTAATCACCGTAATCAAAGCAATTAGCAATTTGTCGCATAAAAATTGAAACAAATGAATGATAAAAGTTTTTTATCAATCAATTATATTAATATCTAAGGCGCAAACAAACACACAAATTGATAACAGTATTTTGGAGAAATTTGCGAACACAAGCGGCGCAAATTCTAAATGCTTGCAATTTTATCGGGTGAAGCGTGTATACATATGTATATGTATATCTGGTAATGTATATATCCAGGTGTGAGAGCGACAACAGGTTGGTCAATGAATTGATTTGAATTTTTATCTAATCATTAACTAAATTTAATAATGTATCTTTTTTATCACTGACTCATTATAGGCAAATGTCGCATAGAATTGATAAAAATAGATACAAAAGTCATTTTTATATATGTATGTATGTGTGTGTATGTATGTGACAGTTGGTGAATGTGGACTTTCATTACATTAGATATACTCCAGACACAGCCATAAATACCAACAGTAGCAGTTGAGGAGTCGCGCAATTGACGCAGAACAGATCTACTAAAGACAACGAGTGATAAATTTACAGTTGCAATAAATATAGTTTCGGTCATAAATTGGCAAATCAGTGCAATAGCATGGAATTACAAGGGTTTTCCTGGTGTCTAATTTATGTCTGCCTGGCATTTCAAGTGGTGCAGAGCACAAGTATGTTGTTGTTGTTGTCGAATAAATTCAAATAATTCTAAAAATCCTCGCTTTCAAAGAATTCCACAATTCTTCGTTGACGCACTGGAAACGCCATGAGGGCAAGATAATCAACGGCACCGAGGCACAGTGGGAGGGCACACGGCATCAGGTGTCGGTGCGTTTGACGTCGGGTGATTGGCTCTTTGGGGCTGGCCACATCTGCGGTGGCGCGCTTATCTCGCCAAACACTGTGCTGACCGCGGCGCATTGCATCTGGAGGTGAGTGTGTGCCACTGACTTGCAGTGGGAAATTTCAGATCAATCATCGGAGATTTATAACGGTTCATATGTGCATAAATTGTTTTCAGTACCACCTTCAATCGTTTTCGTAATGCCAGCGACTACACGGTGGTCATGGGCAATTTGAATCGTTATCAGCAAGATAACGGTACTACTTTGGTATTTGGCGTGTTGAAGTTGTCGGTGCATCGCGAATTCAATGCCACCAGCTATGCGAATGACGTGGCAATATTGCAGTTGGATGGACGAGTGCCGGTGAATTTTACACGCACTCGTGTAATACCGTTAAATAACGAGCGAAATTTGAATGCCAGCAACACTGTGTGTCAAGTGTCCGGTTGGGGGCGTAACGAAAATGTATGTAATTCAAATTAATTATGTTTATGTAATTAAGTAATGGTAATGGTAATGTAATTGAATAATGGTAATCTAATTGTAATCTATTCGTCGAATTGTAATCTATAATCGAGCAATAGTAATGTAATCGAAAATGTAATGTAATTGAAATGTAATCGTAATCGTAATGTAATTTAGTAATGGAAATGGTAATATAGTTGTAATCTGATTGTAATGTAATTGTAAAACATTTCTAATCTAATTGTAATCTTATTATAATTGAATTGTAAAACATTTCTAATCTAATTGTAATCCAATTGTAATCTAATTGCAATTCTTTTCTCCTTCAGGGCGTTTACTCACCGCAGTTGATGGTGGTCGATGTGGCCATTGTGAACAGGACTCAATGTGCCGTTAATTATGGTGAACTGGTGCGTGATGGCATGATTTGTGCTGGCTACATGGAAGGTGGTCGCGATGCTTGCGTTGGCGACTCCGGTGGACCGTTGGTGTGCGGCGATCAGCTGGTGGGCGTGGTGTCATTTGGCGTGGGCTGCGCACGGCCCGGCTATCCGGGCGTTTACGCAGATGTGGCCAGTTATGTGCCGTGGATCAACAATCAAACGAAGTCTTTCGAGGATGTTGGTGGTTTTGGAGATGACGGTGTCGGTGGTGATGACGGTGTTGGCGATGGCGGCGACGATGACGACGGTCCCTATTATGGTGGCGGTGTTATTGGCGCCAATGCAGCTGGTATGCGCAGTTGTGTGTCGTTGCTGATTATGGCCTTCTGCTGCTCGCTACTCATGCGGGTTTGATAAGCGCCTTTTTTTGGGGAAATAAGCAACGAATTTTTTTTTGTTTGTATGTATTTATGTATATGTTGGGTGTTTCGATTTATTTGCAATTTGGCATGCCATTGTTTACACTCTTATAAATTGTGCTTGATTTTGATTTCCTATTCAATTTGCCAAGATAATAAAGTTAACGTCAGACTCTCAAACAACACAAACACAAAGGCACACACCCACACTTATATAAAGATAATGTACATATATCGAATTTATTTTGACGCGCCTTATCACATTTCTAGTTATTAGTAAGTCCACGGAAATATATGTATGTTTATGATTTCGCACAAGAATGTAGTAGTTTTGCTCACTTAACAGTTGTTTGTAGCACCTTCAAATAAGGTAGATAGATATGGGGTTTATGTGTCCTCTCAGAGGCCTTGAATCAAATTCAGAAATCTTGATTGACTTGGTTCCGAGCTGGGTTATGCTTCTATTTATTTTTTTTATTTATCTATTTAATATATAAAACAAGTTAGAAGGTTGCCAGCTAATAATAATTAGAAAAGTAAATATTAAAAAAAACATAAACAGAAGTGGTTTCAGAACCCTTAATTTTAAGGATATATAGAATTTTTTTGGAATGTTGCCACTTTTTTGAAAATTTATTGAAACAAAAGTTAGCATTAATAACAAATTATTATAATTTAGTTCATAAAATTCAAGGGTTTTAAGATGGTTGGTCAGTTTTGGTGTTGCCACCTGTTCCAAAATTAATTAAAACAAATTTACTATTAAAACAAGAAAGGAAGGACTAAGTTCGGGTGTAACCGAACATTTTATACTCTCGCAATTTATTGCTTTATTTTTATTAAGATAACACACAATTTGACCCATACATTCGGTCCAATAGAAAAACGAAAATCATCATATATGGTATATAGGCTGAGGAAATTCCGGAGCCGATTAAACTAATTTTCATCACCAACATACATTATATCCAGAAATTTTATATATTACCCGATTTATAAGCTATTAAGCCCATCGTATTATTGAAAATCCTATAATTAGCTATATGAGCGTTTGGGGAAGTTATGACTCGATTTTGACCATTTCTGATACAGAGACACACTATTAGAAAAAAAAAAGATTTCCTCTGAAATAAATTAAGATATGTGAGAGATTTACCGATATTTTCGGTGAAAAGTTAGCATGGGGCACTGAGTTCTTCATATTCGATATCCGGGGCATTGAAAAGTTATAGTCCGATTTCGACAATTTTTTAACAAGTGATGACACGGATCGTTACAGTATTTGTGTAAACTTTTATTTCACTATCTTCATTGGTTCCTTATGTATACATTATAAAGTGAAGGAATCAGATGGAATTCAAAACTGAGTTATATGGGATGTCAAGAAAATATTATATACCGAATTTCATTGAAATCTGTCGAGTAGTTCCTGAGATATGGTTTTTGGCTCATAAGTGGGAGATGCCACGCCCATTTTCAATTTTGGAAAAAAGTCTGAGTGCAGCTTCCATCTACCATTTCTTATGTAAAATTTAGTGTTTGTGATGGGTGTTTGTGGGAGATGGGCGTGGTTATTATCCAATTTCTTAAATTTTTGGACTGTATTAAGAAGTGGCTAAAAAAAACCACAGCAGAAAGTTTGGTTTATATAGCTCTATTGGTTTGCGAGATATAAATAAACGATACATAAAACCTATTTGGGGCGGGGCCACGCCCACTTCCCAAATGACATCCAAATATGCCCCTTCATAGTGCGATCTTTCATGCCAAATTTTATTACCATAGCTTTATTTATGGCTTAGTTATGGCACTTTATGTGTTTTTGATTTTCGCCATTTTGTGGGCGTGGCAGTGGTCCGATTTTGCCCATTCCTTCCTGTGGTGCCAAGAAATAAGTGTGCCAAGTTTCATCAAGATATCTTAATTTTTACTCAAGCTACAGCTTGCACAGACGGACGGACAAACAGACATTCGGATTTTGACTCGCCTCGTCACCCTGATCATTTGGTATATATAACCCTATATCTAACTCGTTTAGTTTTGGGTGTTACAAACAACCGTTATGTGAACAAAACTTTAATACTCCCATAGCAACTTTGTTGCGAGAGTATAATAAAACATTATAAATTGGAATATTAAATCTGAGAAAATTGTGGCTTAAAATTGTTACTATAAAAAAAGGTTGCCACCTATTTCAACTTTTTATTGAAATGCATTTTTCATCAAATTAAATTTCTTTCAAATTTCAATTCAAGAAAAGGTTTTTTTTAATCCACTGTTGCAGTGTTGCCACCTATTTAATTTTTTTTTAAATGCTTCCGTTGTTTTAGCCATCAACCTATTTTAAATTTTTCGAAATCGTGACTGATTTATAAATATATATCTATGTATTTATGCAGGGGTTCCGAGGCTGATTGTTCGAGGTTTTTTTTATGTTACTCAAATTGCATAAATTGTTCTAAGGATTTGATAGTGAAACAAAGGATCAATTACATGTGTTGACTCTTCTATTCCTGGAACTACTTGAAAACTCTAAAAATTTACTCTCTTTTTACATATATTCTTTAATAAGTCGCACAAATCTTAAGAACTAATCGTCTGTAAGAGTTTTAGGTCTAAAGAAGCCGACAAATTAAATTGGTCATGTCTTTAAAAATTATATTAAATAATAAAAATATTAAAAAATCGTGTTGAAAAGGGCTTACGTATACAGTTTTTTAATACTCTCCTCGAAGAAAATAACTTTTATTCAAGAGCTAAATTTATTTTCACATACCTTAGATAACTTCATTTACAACAACAACTTTACAATACATCACACAGTAATCATAAATAACGGATTTTCAGTAATATTCTAAATATCAATGTGTCATAGATAATATTAGTTAATTGTAAATAATATTATTAAAAATTAATTATATTTTCAAAAGAAGCGTTGGTGATAAAAGGCTACAGTCGGATCACAATATGAGTTGAATTTAATTTATTTTAGTATCAAGTACTTGAGATTTTAGTATGTACTTCTAACTGTTAATTAGCAGGGGCGTAACAAAAACAAACGTCAAGGGGGTGTTTGGTGCTGTTTAATTTAATAAAATATATTATATACACTTTTTTTTCACTTAATTTTTTTTAAATATTTGTTATTATAAATGATAATCATTCAATCTAAAGAGATCCTGCAATTCGCCAAATTTTGTGCAATTTATGTAAGCGTGCTCCACAGTATGTAGCAGTTTATTTTGGTCATAAAAAGACGAAAAAATTAGTAATATTAGATATATTGATATATAGCGGGATATAAATAACTGTTAATCAAGCGCAGATATCTGATATGGAAAAAAAAATATAAAAAAAGTTTTACTGCCGTTCATCTAGTTGGTTACATCATAATCAGCAGAAGAAGTAAATCTCTAGATTAATTGCCAGAGACCTTCACTTCCGCAATTATGTTTATCTAGACCCAAAAAATTCAAATTGTGTTATAAATAATAAATATTCGATCCACTTGGACCTTAAAGAAGTTACTTTCAATATAAGGGGCTTAATACCCCAATCAACCCCTTTCAGAGATCTAAATTACTCTGTCTATGAACGAATTAATTGTGAAGGCATGTAGCTACCACTAATATTTATATACCAATGTCTAAAAACCGTATGGTATCGGTCCAAATCTGTACTGTTATGAAAAGAAATACGTATTTGATTAGATTAAAGCACAACTATGTGTGCATAAAGGTACAAAAACGTGCATAGATATAAATTTGCCTGGAAATTCCCTTGAAAACAAACAAGTATCTAAATGACAGCATTTCATGGCACTTAATTTCATACTTTCGTGGTGGACAGAACATAGAATACAGAGGACTCTTCAAATATTTGCCAACAGAAATAATTTGGATATAATATTTATATATTAAAGTGTACAGCAATGTTGAGATACATAATAATTGCGCTCGCGTTCTGTGGCGTTCCACAATTAACGGGTTAGTTACTTTTATTAAAAAAGAATTAAAAATATTTTGAGAAAAAAAACTTGAAAAAATATATTGAAAATTTTCAGCGGCCACCCCACCTAGCGGCAGTCATTTAAGCTTCGACCTGAACGGACGCATTATCAATGGTACCGTGGCGAGTTTTAATGCCACCGAACACCAGGTCTCCATAAGAAGTCGTCTCAATGATGGCTACTACTTTGGCACCGGTCATCTCTGTGGCGGTTCGTTGATTAGTTCGGATGTAGTGCTCTCCGCGGCACATTGCTTCGTCAAGTGAGTATTTAATACCTTACTTTAAAACACAGTTATAATAAGGGCACATCAATATTTACACTAGTTACGACATCAATAACGGCACATTCCGTCCGGATTCGGATTTCATTGTGGTTATGGGCAATTTGGATCGTTTCGAGCGCAACAATTACACGCTGGTATTTGACGTACAGAAAGTCGTTTTCAATGTGAGCCATTTCAATCTGAGCACCTATGAGTCGGACATTGCTTTGGTGTTCCTGAATGGGTCTGTGCCCACGAATTACACCAGAGCCCAACCTATTCAAATAAATACGAAAGAAGTGCACGACAATACAACTTGTCAGGTAACTGGTTGGGGGCAAACTGAAGAGGTGAGTTGATAGTTGGAGATAAATTCTTATAATTTCCATATTTATTTATTTTTTTATTCTAATAGGGTTACTTATCGGATGTTTTGCTCACTGTTGATGTGCCCATCATTAATGAAACGGTCTGTGCAAATAATATGAAATTTGGTCCTGGACTCATTCGTCAGGGTATGCTCTGTGCTGGCTATACGCAGGGTGAGCGTGACGCCTGTTCGGGCGATTCTGGTGGTCCACTTGTGTGCAACAACAAACTGGCCGGTATTGTATCATGGGGAGTCGGTTGTGCACAACCCGAACTACCAGGTGTCTACACGAATGTATCCTATTGGGCGAAGTGGATCGAAGAGCATGCGGATGTTAAAGGTGCAGCGAACTCAAGTCATTTGGCCGGTCTTACTGTTTTCTTGACAGTATTTATTGCTTTAGTGTTGAATAGATAAATGTTGATAATTTGATAAAATGTCAATTTTATACTTAAGTACATATATACTCGTAAAATATATAAGAGAACCGTTATAAGTACTGTCTTTGCCGTTTTGTCGTTTGGTTTCAATTTGTAGTACAGTTAGTTTGGGTTAAATATTACATTTCTTTCCGATGACAATCTTGAGGGATCAACAGTGTGAGTTCGGTTGCTCCCAAAATGGTTAAGAACCTGCAATATTGAAATACATTTCAAAACTTTTACGAGTGCTGTAGCCGAGTATAAGTCTATTGGTGTGAGTTCGGCTGCACCCAAAATGGTCAAGAACCTGCAATATCGAAACACATTTCAAAACTTTTACGAGTGGTGTAGCCGAGTATAAGTCTATTGGGAATGACCCGTTCGAGAGTTTATCTGATATACAACCACGGAGCGGACCTGATCAATATCGGATAAAGGATGTTATCACAGCATACCTATTTCAATTCCATTCCACCCATTTTCCTTACTAATTGAGTTCGAGTATAGTCTGTTAGCCAAACAATCAGAGTTGCTTTTAGACAATTTGTCTAATGTTTATGTCTACCAAGGAAATGAAATGGAACGAGGGATATCCCAAACGCTTTCATAATAATAAGATGATTAATGACTTGTCGAAATACTCGCATAAGTAGTCTAGTCACGAGAGATAAGCTACATATATGGCTTTCATAATCAAATGACGACAGCAGGTGAGAGAGACCAACACGGCTGGAAAAACCGAACTCTTGGGTAAAACACGAAGTTAACAGATTAGCCAAGTGGGCTGAGTGCAAAAGTACTAGATTGCAAAGTGTTGGGTCAAATATCAGAGAAAAGAAGAGAAAGAATAAAGGAACCGTGTTTCTAACAACGTCCGTCTCTCGGAGGACTATGTCTTTAAAACTTATTATGGATACAATGAGTTTCTAACCTAAAGATCTCAGGAGTAATATGAAGTATTTTTGTTGATTTCTCTTTTAATGGATCTCTGATTTATCTCCAAAAGGACTCCAAATAATCGAGTGAAAAAGATTTGTAATTTGAATAATATACCAACAATTCCAACGATATAATGTTTAGTTCTTACAAGTAATGGACTAAAAGCAATCCTTTAGTGGTTTCTATTGAGATTCTCTTGGTATGCTACAGTCTATCGCCAGTAGAACCGCTGCATTAATTATATATGAGAGATAACTGCCGAATTTTTGTTCTTTAGTAATATCAAATTAAGGAGTGTTATCTCATTAGAAGGTCGTTTAAGGGAGAGAGGAATTACTTTTATTAACTTCGAGTGGTCCAAGGACGTACAAATAAATCTCAACGCCAATTTTAGTCAAATATGAACCCACTCGATTAGGACGGTCTGTTATGTACATATGTCTATGCTAGAACAATAATATTGAAGTTAATCAATGTAGTAATCTTGATAGATTTAATATATGAGCTAGTGATATCGTTAGAAATCAGCTTTGACGACTCTCGCGTTTAGATTAAAAGTGATAAAGATTGGTATTTCCTGAAAAAAGCTACTTGTTTTCAGCAAACTAAAACTGGAGAGCATTTCGCTTTATAGCGTGGTTTAGGAAGCACGTTTCGGGTATTGAAAAATATACAAATCGATGGTGCTTGAATACAGCGAGTAATTGTTTTTTTTGTTTTTGAAGTGAAGTATAGTAAAAAAGACACGTGTTTCAATATGTTAAAATATTTAATAATTACGCTGACATTATGTGTTATGCTACAGAGTCAAGTAGGAGGTGAGGACTTTGAGTGTTTATAAACAAATAAAAAATATATACTAACTCCACATTGTTGCCGGTAGACGCCTCACCGAGTAGTAGCCAACTGAGTTTCGAGCTAAACGGACGCATTATCAATGGCACCGTGGCGAGTTTTAATGCCACCAAACATCAAGTCTCCATAAGACGTCGTCGCAATGATGGGTACTTCTTTGGCACTGGGCATCTCTGTGGCGGTTCGTTGATTAGTTCGGATGTAGTGCTCTCCGCGGCGCATTGTTTCGTCAAGTGAGTATTTAACTCGTTTCAAAACACAGTTATAATAAGGGCACATCAATATTTTCACTAGTTACGACATCAATAACGGCACATTCCGTCCAGATGAGGACTTTACGGTGGTTATGGGCAATCTGGATCGTTTCGAACGCAACAATTTCACGCTTGTTTTTGATATTAAGAAGATCGTCTACAATGTGAGCCATTTCAATTTGAGCACATATGAGCGGGACATAGCCTTGGTGTTCCTGAACGATTCTGTGCCCGCGAATTACACCAGAGCGCAAATAATAAAACTGAATACCCAACAAGTGCCGCATGACACAGTGTGTCAAGTAACCGGTTGGGGTGAAACTGAGGAGGTGAGTTTGCCAGCTTTTCCTATTGACCACACTGATTGCAATATATTCATTTATTTAATATACCATTACATATCTTTCAGGGCTACTTGTCGGATATATTGCTGACAGTTGATGTGCCGATCATTAATGAAACTGTCTGCGCCAGTGAAACGAATTACCATCCTAGTCTGATACGTGAAGGTATGCTCTGCGCTGGCTATCCACAGGGTGGACGTGATGCCTGTGCTGGGGACTCAGGTGGTCCACTTGTGTGCAACAACAAATTGGCTGGTATTGTATCGTGGGGCAAGAATTGTGCCGTACCGCTACAACCGGGTGTCTACACAAATGTCTCCTATTGGTCGCAATGGATCGAAGAGCATAGCGGTGTTAAAGGCGCAGCGAGCATTAGTCATGTATCTACATTTTTGACGCTGCTGACACTTGCTCTTCTGGCTTTAGTGGATTAATGACATTATTTTATAATAAAAATTCTTTAATTAAAATATTTCTGAAGTTGTACTGTGATTGATTTATGGGAGAGAAGTTTCTATGTTAAAAATATACTCAGCTGTCCGTTACTGCTTGAAGAGACCACTATTTGCCAAACTCAGGCAGTTTATGAAATAAATTGATTTAAAGCGATCCTCTATCTTTTCTTTCTTTATCCCTTTAACTTCCATTAATTTTTATTTTTTGTTATTAGTAGTTCCATGGAGGATGGTGAGGAAAGTTTCTGACTGTCATTCTCTTGGTAGTGGCCAGGAACGATTCTTTTACATGTGGCTCAAGCAGCTCACGACTTCCGGTCTTAGACCAAGTATCCTCTGGGTAGCCAACAGACATCCGTCTGGAGGCGAGCTAAAGTGAGAAGGCGAAATCCGCTTATGCGGTTGTGGGTAGGGTTTGGGACCCACCACATAAAAACACCCCCCAATGAAAAGGAAGCCTCTCATCATTCCCGTCCTACTTTACGGTGCAAAAGCGTGGACGATGTCAACATCCGATGAGACGGCACTAGGTGTTTTCGAGAGAAAGGTTTTGCGGACGATTTATGGTCCCTTAAATATTGGCAACGGCGAATACCGCAGACGATGGAACGATGAGCTGTATGTGTTATTCGACGACATAGACATAGTCCAGCGAATAAAAAGACAGCGGCTACGCTGGATGAGAGTGCTCCAGCTCTGAAAGTATTCGATGCAGTACCCTCTGGTGGAAGCCGAGGAAGAGGGAGACCTCCACTCCGATGGAAGGACCAGGTGGAGAGGGACCTGGCTTCGCTTGGTATAACGAATTGGCGCCAAACTGCCAAAAGGAGGGATACGTGGCGCGTTGTTGTGGACTCGGCTACGGCTACTGTCTACGCCAGTCAAGAAGAAGAAGAGTAGTTCTATTAAATTTGACATCGTGGAAACTACATATTTATGAACGTCTACAACAGCAAAGTCATTGTTATGACCTATTTGTTGCTCTTGACACACATGACACTCATTTATCTAAGTATCCACTAGAGAAAAATGGTTTGTCAAAGTTTGCCTAAATTCAAAAATAAAATTTCCTACGAAATATTTTATCAAATTCATGATGGTATCGCAGACTTTGTCATTTGCTATATATGTATACTGACATTTTTATAAAGTATTTATTGGTATTATGTTATGGGATTCACAGCAGTCCAGCTAATATACACTATACTCTCTCAGTATAACATAGTATGAGTAAATTATTCTAAGAGGATCGATTCGCGATAAGTTGGTGCAATTAGTATTTCAAGTATAAATTTACGAATTTCAATAAACGCATACAATTATAGAGACAAATACATACTGATGTTAATTTATAAAGTCTATATGTAATAGTTGAAGTCACCAAAAGTGATATCACAAAAAGTTAGACGACGATTAGATTAGATAATCGACTGTGAGGGTTATTGCTTTTGTTTAAATAAATTTCGCATTGAATTGGTTATCACTAATTTATACGTAGTCGTCGTGAGCAGACCAAAGTATTCGATTACAAGGACAACTTATTGGAACTAAATAACATTTTTGACAAACACGAGCTACGGCAGGATGGCGGCGCGAGTGTTGAGCACACTTTTATTGGCGATCTTCTTCATAGTTGTTGCAACCGGCGCAAATACCGGCGTAAGCTCCATTGGATTGGGTGGACGCATTATCAATGGCACTTTGGCGTACCAAAATGCGACGAAACATCAGGTGTCGATTCGTAGACGTCTTAATGATCAATACTTTTTTGGTGCCGGACACGTTTGTGGCGGTTCGTTGATTGGGTCGAATGTAGTGCTCTCTGCGGCGCATTGCTTTGTCAAGTGAGTCTCTCAAATTTTTTCCTTAAATACCTCGAGTCTACAATAATTTCTGTACTATTTACTTTGACAGTCAGGAGATCGACACTGGCATTTATCGTCCTGCTTCAGATTTCGTTGTGGTCATGGGCACACTGGATCGTTATGAACGCACCAAGTACACGCTGCAGTTCAATATCGAGCAGATTGTTTATGGCATAAATCCATTTAATTTGTCCACATATGAGAATGATATTGCTTTGGTGTTTTTGAATGGTTCCGTGCCCGCAGGATATCCCACTGTGCAACCAATTCAGCGTGCCAAAACTGCGACAGCGGCAGGCACTGTCTGTCAGGCGACAGGTTGGGGTCAAACTGAGAGGGTGAGTAACGTTTTGATATAGTTGTAGTTTCAAGAAAAGTATGGTATTTCAACAGGATACGTTTTGGAACACGCACTTCCTTAAACATTGAGTTTGAAACCTCAAGTCCGTAAATTGTTGGTTAAAATTTTGCATTTAATTTTGCATTTAAATGCTTTGAGGTTAGAACTTTTGAAACATAACCTATAAAATAACTATCAAAATTGCTTTCAATTGCTTATTCACTAGTTTTAAAACATTTTTGTAGCAGAAATCACAAGCGATCAACTCATTTAGTCAATTTCACCATCATTTATACCCTCAGTTACTCTCTGAGCGTGAGAGATACGTACTGGAGAGGTACGGGAACGGAACTATTGCTAATTTTTAATAGATTATGACTTACGCATACAAACCAAGCGTTGCCAATATTTATCTTTATTATAGTCTATACAAATTTATACACCCAATACATATTTATATGTACAACCCAATATTTTCCCCAGCGTCACTTTATTGCTATCATTATCGCTTTATAAAAGTCATTTGGCCCTGGCCCATAAAATCATTTCCGCTTTTTTATTAATTGCCGTTATCATATTTTTGCCATCTCTAACTGTTTACTTTTTTCATGCATTTTTTCAGGGTGTATTGTCTACTGATCTGTTATCAGTTGACTTACCCATAATTGGTGCGAAGCAATGCAACGAGGACACCGCTTTCGCGAAGGGTCTCATCCGCCAGGGTATGCTCTGCGCTGGTTATCTGCAGGGTGAACGTGACGCTTGCGCCGGCGATTCTGGCGGTCCGTTGGTGTGTAATAACCTGCTGACCGGTATTGTCTCCTGGGGCATTGAGTGCGCGCTGCCGCGTCTGCCCGGCGTTTACACGGATGTCGCATACTTTTCCGATTGGATCGAGAATGTGACGCAGAACTATGCGATTAGCATGCAGCGTGCGAATAATACGCGACCTGGTGGCAATAGCACAAAACCGGGTGGTAATAGCACTAGGCCGGGTAACAGCACAGGTGGCGGTGGCGGCAGTTGGGGTGGTGGTGGTTCCGGTGGCGGTGGCGGTGGCGGCGGTGCTATGGCTACGTTCTCTCATTCGGCCGTTATGCTGGTAATGATTGTCGCTTGGACTACCGTTATGAGCTATTTCAATTGAAATTGTGACATTTGTGCATGTGTGTGATATTATCTGAAGTATTATGCGATTTTGTTTAACTAAATTAATTTATCAAATATATTTGAAATAATGCGAAAATATTTTTTTTATTGTTTCTCAGTTTAAGAAGATTCTTCATATTTATCTCATTTTCGGCTTATATCTTCCACTTTCTTCCGTTAAGATATCAATGAATATAAGTAAAAGCAATCAGTAGACAAATATTCTGTCATTGCTAGGCGAGACCGTATTCAATTCCTTTGAGGATTTCAATATAATTCCTTAGTACTTTTGTTAAGGACATTGTTAAGGCCTTTATCAGATGCTATACTATATATGAAGTACTTTAACTTAGTTACAAATTTGGTTGTGTTATATATATAGTTTTTTAAGTGGGGGTGGTCATATTCTCTAAGAGATTTAGTGTGGATATTCCATAAACGCTGGAACTTCGTTAATATATCTTCATATCTTATTGTATGGAGAGAAATTAAATCAAATCGTTTAACAACCGTGCCCATTTAAAGGTTTTGTTCGAAACTACTCAACTTGTGATAAATATCAAAAGCATAAAGTCAGAAACAAGAAATTTATTGATAAGATTGATGCAAAAGAGTCACATGTGGGCAAACACACTCATCTCTCACCGATTTTAGGTTATATATCATTTCTTACAAACTACTTCAAATTAATTTTAACCTACATAGTGTTATTACATGAAGGAAAAGTTATGGAAATCGGTCCAAATTTTTTTTATATAAATTCAACATCATTTAATAACAAGAAAAAACGTTAACTTCGGCGGTATCGAAGCTAATATACCCTTCACAGGTGCATTTCATTTAGTAACTATGTGTTTAAGCAAATCTAAAGACGTAAGAAAAAGTAAGTAAAAACAAGTAAGGAAGGGCTAAGTTCGGGTGTAACCGAACATTTTATACTCTCGCAATTAATTTATTTAACTTTATTTATATTATATAATACACAATTTGACCCACATAATCGTCATATATATTATATAAAGTCCATTGAAAGTTGGAAACCATAATATTAGGTTAGAAACACCGAGGTCCTCGTGTTCGATATATGGGACCTTAAAAACCTATGGTCCGATTTCGGCGATTTTTAGAATGGGGCTGCCACACTATTAACATAGTATTTGTGCAAAGTTCTGCATCGATATCTCCACTAGTACTTACTTTATATATTGTAAAGTAAACGATTCAGATTGTCTTCAAAGTTCTGGTATATAGGAAGTAGGCGTGGTTGTGAAGCGATTTGGCCTATTTTCACAACATATCATTGGGATGTAAGGAAACTATTACAAACCAAGTTTCATTGAAATCGGTCGAGTAGTTCCTGAGATATGGTTTTTGACCCATAAGTGGGCGACGCCACGCCCATTTTCCATTTTGTAAAAAAATCTGAGTGTAGCTTCTATCTGCCATTTCTTATGTGAAATTTAGTGTTTCTGACGTTTTTGGTTAGTGAGCTAACCCACTTTTAGTAATTTTTAACCTAACCTTTGTATGGGAGGGGGGCGTGGTTATTATCCGATTTCTGTAATTTTTGGACTGTATAAGTAAATGGCTAAAAAAAACGACTGCAGAAAGTTTGGTTTATATAGCTCTATTGATTTGCGAGATATATACAAAAAACTTAGTAGGGGGCAAGGTCACGCCCACTTCCCCAAAAAAATTACATCCAAATATGCCCCCTCCTAGTGCGATCCTTTATTCCAAATTTTACTTTTATATCTTCATTTATGGCTTAGTTATGACACTTTATGTGTTTTTGGTTTTCGCCATTTTGTGGGCGTGGCAATGGACCGATTTGGCTGATTTTCGAACTTAACCTTCTTATGGTGCCAAGGAACACGTGTTCCAAGTTTCATTAAGATATCTCAATTTTTACTCAAGTTACAGCTTGCACGGACGGACGGACAGACATCCGGATTTGAACTTTTCTCGTCATCCTGATCATTTTGATATATATAACCCTATATCTAACTCGTTTAGTTTTAGGACTTACAACCAACCGTTATGTGGACAAAACTATAATACTCTCGTAGCAACTTTGTTGCGAGAGTATAAAAAGAAAACATTTTACTAATTCTTTTTAGCCGGGTTGTTTGCTAGAAACATTAAGGTTATATAGCTAACCGATCTGAACAATTTCTTCGGAGAATAAATTATTTCTATGATCAATAACTCACACCAAATTTCGTGAAGATATGTAGTAAAATGCGGAAGTTTTCCATATAAGCCATTGGTTCCGATTGTTCGGTTTGTATGGCAGCTATATGCTATAGTGAACCGATCTAAACAATTTTTTCGGAGAATAAATTATTTCTATGATCAATAACTCACACCAAATTTCGTGAAGATATGTAGTAAAATGCGGAAGTTTTCCATATAAGCCATTGGTTCCGATTGTTCGGTTTGTATGGCAGCTATATGCTATAGTGAACCGATCTAAACAATTTTTTCGGAGAATAAATTATTTCTATGAAAAATAACTCACACCAAATTTCGTGAAGATATGTAGTAAAATGCGGAAGTTTTCCATATAAGCCATTGGTTCCGATTGTTCGGTTTGTATGGCAGCTATATGATATAGTGGTCCGATATCGGCAGTTCCGACAAATGAGCAGCTTCTTGAAGAGAAAATAACATCTGCAAACATTCAAAACGATATCTAAAAACTGAAGGACTAGTTCGTATATATACAGACTGACAGACGGACGGACAGACAGACGGACATGGCTAAATCGACTCAGTTCAACATACTGATCATTTCTAAATATACTTTATAGGGCCTCCGACGCTTCCTTCTGGGTGTTACAAACTTCGTGACAAATTTAATATACCCTGTTCAGGGTATAAAAAGTTAAATGTTGGCTTTAAAATAATAATAATAATAATTTTTTAACATGGTAACGAACTCTTTCAGTCCACTGTAATAACGTAAGAACGGAAATAAGACTTTAAAAGCCTTCAGAAACTGTTGCATGCTTTTAGGCAGTAATTGAACCGATTTTTAAACATATAACGGGTTATCTTTTTAGATGTATGGTTTTGAATGAGGCCATATTTTTTCGGATTTGGTCTTTTTGACAGCTGTTATTTGTTGATTTATACTCATTTTGGTTTGCTCTTTCATAATGAAACTACTTAACCTGCAGTTGCTGCAAAAAGTGGTCGCATATTGAGCCTCTCTGTTGGAATTTATTCGAGCCAGTCGCGTCACTTTTGTTTGGAATTATTATTTATAATTATTTAAGAGTGGCCTTATATTAAATAGCTGAAAAGTTTAATGGAAATTTAACTCCAAAATTTAGTTAATTTATCTTTAAAAAAAAATAATAATAATACAGGAACAATATAGCTTAAAATTTAGAGCGAATTCTCTACATTATGAAAAATTTACATTCAACAGATGCTTTCCATACGAAGAATCTCTCCTATAGACCCCAAAATACATAACCGAATTGGCTGAAATCTTCAGTACAGCTTTATCGAAATTAAGGGAGTAAGGAATATGAAATATATAGAAAAATTATATTATAAAAAATTCTAATTCTAAAATTTTAAGAGTGCTTTAATATTTAAAAATAAAAAATCTGGAAAAACAAATCTAACCACTATTTACTACCCGTGAGTAACCTTTAACTGCCAACAGATTACCTAAAGTGGATTATCAGTGCCCTTAGATCTGGCTTATTACAAGTGTTTTTGTCATTAGTGCAATTTAAAAATGTCTTCATGCAATTTGTAAATATTTTGAATGCAAAGTCATTGTTTATATTTACAAATGCAACGCTATTAAAAAGTATACATATTATACGTCAGAATTTCAAACGTTATTAATTAAAAAGGGTTATAGCGAAAACAGCATTAACGATTCTAAAGTAAGTTACTGTTTTACAACTAGTTTTTTACCAAAAACTTAATCATACTTTTCTCCAACAATTTACTAGTGGATTTACAATATAGTGCGTGGGTTTCATTGTGTCAAATTTAATGACACTGAAAATGACAAATGGCGACAAACTTTGAATTTCAAATCTTATGACATTCCATAGCAAATTATATGATATAATATATACTTTAGTTAGTTTAGATTTTATATACTTTAGTGAGTCAATTTGACTCAAAAAGCGTCTGTCAAAATGAAAATACTATGATTGTCATAGAATTTGACGTAAATAAAACTGCATGTAAACATGGTACGGTTCCAAACAGTTGAGAATGTTGAAGAACTTAAGGGGCTATACCAGTGTGACATTTTCAAGAAATCGATTTTTTTATACTCTCGCAACAAAAGTTGCTAAAGAGAGTATTATAGTTTTGTCCACATAACGGTTGTTTGTAAGTCCTAAAACTAAACGAGTTAGATATAGGGTTATATATACCAAAGTGATCAGGGTGACGAGTAAAGTTCAAATCCGGATGTCTGTCTGTCCGTCCGTCTGTCCGTCCGTGCAAGCTGTAACTTGAGTAAAAATTAAGATATCTTAATGAAATTTGGAACACGTATTCCTTGGCACCATAAGAAGGTTAAGTTCGAAAATGGGTGGAATCGGACCACTGCCACGCCCACAAAATGGCGATAACCAAAAACACATCAAGAGCTATAACTAAGCCATAAATAAAGTTATGAAAATAAAATTTGGAACATAGGATCGCATTAGAGAGGGGCACATTTGAATGTAATTTTTTTGGAAAAGTGGGCGTGACCCCGCGCCCAAATAGGTTTTTTGTATATAACTCGCAAACCAATAAAGCTATATAAACCAAACTGCAGTCGGTTCTCTTACATACCCCACCACACACCATGAAAATAGTTGAAATCGGATAATAACCACGCCCACCTCCCATACAAAGGTTAGGTTGAAAATTACTAAAAGTGGGTTAACTAACTAACGAAAAACGTCAGAAACACCAAATTTTACATAAGAAATGGCAGAAGGAAGCTGCACTGAGATTTTTTTACAAAATGGAAAAAAGGCGTGGCGTCGCCCACTTATGGGTCAAAAACCATATCTAAAGAACTATTCGACCGATTTCAATGAAATTCGGTACATAATACCTTCTCGACACCCTGATGACACATGTGCAAAATGGATGAAATCGGTTCATAATCACGACAACTTCCCATATAACTCTATTTTGAATTCCATCTGATTCGTTCACTTTATAATGTATTCATAAGGAATCAATGAAGCTAGCGGAATAAAACTTTACACAAATACTGTATTTGAGCTGTGACATCACTTGTGGAAAAATTGTCAAAATCGGACCATGACTTTTCAAGGCCCCTGATATCGAACATGAAGAACCTAGTGCCTAAGGTTAATTTTTCACCGAAAATATAGGTAAATCCCTCAGATATTGAACTTGTATGTACTTGTATGTAATTCATTCCCTCTGAATTTTTTATACTCTCGCAACGAAGTTGCTAGCAACAAAGTTGCTACGAGAGTATTATAGTTTTGTCCACATAACGGTTGGTTGTAAGTCCTAAAACTAAACGAGTTAGATATAGGGTTATATATATCAAAATGATCAGGATGACGAGAAAAGTTCAAATCCGGATGTCTGTCTGTCCGTCCGTCTGTCCGTCCGTCCGTGCAAGCTGTAACTTGAGTAAAAATTGAGATATCTTAATGAAACTTGGAACACGTGTTCCTTGGCACCATAAGAAGGTTAAGTTCGAAAATCAGCAAAATCGGACCATTGCCACGCCCACAAAATGGCGAAAACCAAAAACACATAAAGTGTCATAACTAAGCCATAAATGAAGATATAAAAGTAAAATTTGATATAAAGGATCGCAATAGGAGGGGGCATATTTGGATGTAATTTTTTTGGGGAAGTGGGCGTGGCCCCGCCCCCTATTAAGTTTTTTGTACAAAGGTTATGTTGAAAATTACTAAAAATGGGTTAGCTCACTAACCAAAAACGTCAGAAACACTAAGTTTCACATAGAATATGGCAGATAGAAGCTACACTCAGATTTTTTTACAAAATGGAAAATGGGCGTGGCGTCGCCCTCTTATGGGTCAAAAACCATATCTCAGGAACTACTCGACCGATTTCAATGAAACTTGGTTTGTAATAGTTTCCTTACATCCCAATGATATGTTGTGACAATAGGCCAAATCGCTTCACAATCACGCCTACTTCCTATATACCAGAACTTTGAAGACGATCTGAATCGTTAACTTTACAATATATAAAGTAAGCACTAGTGAAGATATCGATGCAGAACTTTGCACAAATACTACGTTTATAGTGTGGCAGCCCCATTCTAAAAATCACCGAAATCGGACCATAGGTTGTCAAGGCCCCATATATCGAACATGAGGACCTCGGTACTTCTAACCTAATATTAGGGTTTCCAACTTTCAATGGACTTTATACAATATATATGACGAATATGTGGGTCAAATTGTGTATTTTATAATATTAATAAAGTTAAATAAATAAATTGCGAGAGTATAAAATGTTCGGTTACACCCGAACTTAGCCCTTCCTTACTTGTTTCTTATAACAGTTTCTCTCTGTACCTGAAATGGTAAAAATCGGGTCATAACTTCCCCCAGATCCCATATACCTAATTATAAGTAATATTAAATTAAGTGAGCGTATAGTCTTCGATACATTGTATCTTGGTGGTGAAAACGAGTGTAATCGGTTTAGGAATTACCTCAGTCCCCATATACTATTTATGATGATTTTCGTTATTCTATTGAACTTTATACCAAATATATGGGTCGACTTGTGTTATCTTTATAAAATTACATCAATAAATTGCGAGAGTATAAAATGTTCGGTTACACCCGAACTTAGCCCTTCCTTACTTGTTTTTTTATACTCTCGCAACAAAAGTTGCTAAAGAGAGTATTATAGTTTTGTTCACCTAACGGTTGTTTATAAGTCCTAAAACTAAACGAGTTAGATATAGGGTTATATATACCAAAGTGATCAGGGTGACGAGTAATGTTCAAATCCGGATGTCTGTCTGTCCGTCTGTCCGTCTGTCCGTCCGTGCAAGCTGTAACTTGAGTAAAAATTTAGATATCTTAATGAAACTTGGAACACGTGTTCCTTGGCACCATAAGAAGGTTAAGTTCGAAAATGGGCGGAATCGGACCACTGCCACGCCCACAAAATGGCGATAACCGAAAACACATAAAGAGCTATAACTAAGCAATAAATAAAGTTATGAAAATACAATTTGGAACATAGGATCGCATTAGGGAGGGGCATATTTGGATGTAATTTTTTTGGGGAAGTGGGCGTGGCCCCGCCCCCTATTAAGTTTTTTGTACATATATCGCAAACCAATAAAGCTATATAAACCAAACTTTCTGCAGTCATTTCTTTTCGCCGTTTCCTTATACAGTCCAAAAATAAAAGAAATCGGATAATAACCACGCCCCCCTCCCATACAAAGGTTAGGTTGAAAATGACTAAAAGTGCGTTAACTCACTAACGAGAAACGTCAGAAACACAAAATTTCACAGAAATGATAGCAGAAGGAAGCTGCACTCAGATCTTTTTACAAAATGAGAAATGGGCGTGGCATCGCCCACTTATGGGTCAAAAACCATATCTCAGGAACTACTCGACAGATTTCAATGAAATTTGGTATATAATATTTTATTGACACCCTGATGAGATGTGTGGAAAATGGATGAAATCGGTTCACAACCACGACTACTTTCTTTATAACTCACTTTTGAATTCCATCTGAATCCTTCACTTTATAACATATACATTAGGAACCAATGATGATAGCGAAAAAAACTTTTATACAAATACAGTATATGATCTGTGGCATCACTTGTGAAAAAATTGTCGAAAACGGACTATAACTTTTCAAGGCCCCAGATATCGAACATGTTGAACTCAGCGCCTAAGGTTAAATTTTAAGCGAAAATATGGGTAAATCTCTCAACTAATTTAATGTAATTCAGAGGAAATTGTTTTCTTCCAATAGTGTGTCTCTGTTCCAAAAATTATTAAAGTCGGGTCACAACATCTCTTAGCTCCCATATACATAATTATAGGTTTTGCAAAAATATCATCCCCTAGCTCCCATATACCTAATTAAAAGTTTTTCAAAAATTCGTTGGGCTTTATTACGCATATATGTATTGGTTAATATGTGATATATCTTAGCACAATTAAGTGAGCGTATAGTATTGGATATAGTGTACCTTGCTGGTGAAATTGAATGAAATCGGTTCAGAAATTACCTCAGCCCTCATACACTATATAGGAATATTTTCGTTATTCTATTAAACTTTATGCCGAATTTATGGGTAAATTTGTGCGTTAACTTAATAAAATTTCTTCAATAAATTGCGAGAGTATAAAATGTTCAGTTACACCCGAACTTAGCCTTTCCTTACTTGTTGTAATTTCAATACAGTTATAATTCTCAACCACCCTGTATGAAAGCTTATCAAACTGTTATAAATTATTACGCCAGACAAGTGAAGTTGTTATGTTGGCAGTATTTATAGCAAATAGTTGGATTTAGTATTTACTAATATTTTTACGTCAAACGCATAATATACACATATAGATACATAGTATATGCGCAGTTGGTTATACCCAGGAAAGGCCAAATCCCAAAAGTACTTATCAGTATCGTATATTATGTTTTGAATTCAGTCGATTTTATTGTGGAATTTAGGCATTTTTAGCAATGAGATGATAGAAAACCCAAATATGTTGCACTTTTGGCCATAGGCTTTTTGTACACAAACAATAATGTGCAAAATGAGGTGATCATAGGTATGTTTAGCCCAAAACCATTATCAATCCGATTGTTATCTTTATTATATTTTTTTCAAATTTTTTTG